>JARFIY010000374.1:707737-1415474 GCA_036346155.1 Sinelater perroti
TGACTGGTCTAAGCAAATCTCGTATCTTGGTGGTGGTGGTATAGATGAAAAAAACGTACTTTAAATCAATTAAATAATTTTGCTATTTGAGTAACAGCTCGCTATCGGTCTGATTCATTAATTAGTACTCTTCTAGCGATGCTTCCAGTAATTATTCATAAAATAGTAAGAGTAAAAAAATCAAAAAGTTTCTTTCTGAATTTCATTACGAAATATAGTTTGTGATCATTACTGCAGCATTTGTATGCTGCAGTGCGTACAAAGTGTTTTCCAATAAGAAAGATATGATTTTAAAATAAAATAAAATAAAAACTATTTCAGATGCAACCAAACTTCATATTATATTTTGAAGCATGGTCAAAACGTTATGTTTTGAATAACACATCATTTAAGTGTCCACTTCGACTTCGTGCACACGAGCAAATTCGATGACTTTATGCAACAACTCGGGTCTAATGTTGCAAATACAGCGTTCGATGACCAATCTTAACGCATCAAGGGTTTGTGATTTGTTTCCCTAGATTATTGATTTCAAATAACCCCACAAAAAATAATATAAAGGACTTAAAACTTCTTGGAGGCCAACTAACAGTTGCATTTCTTGAAATTATCCTTTCATCAAGCTTTTTTGCAATAGTGACATTAGCAGGGTAACATGTGGCACTACCCTGTTAGAATCACATGTCCTCCAAATAAATCTGGCCACAAAAAAATCTGCTAACATCAATCGGTACCGCTCACCAATTACTGTGACTACATCTCCTATCTCCTTTTAAAAAGAATGGTCCACTGATGCCACCATGCTATAAACCACACAACACAGTAACGTTTTACGGATGTAAGGGATTCTCGTGAATATTTTGTGGATTATTTTCACACCAAAAAAATTTGTTTATTAACATATCCATATTTTAAGTTGCTCTAAAGCCCAAGCAGCAAAGTCACGGCGCTTACGATAATCCAGTGGCTTCAGTTCTTAGGTCAACACAATCTTACAGGTGTAAACTAAAATTTTTTGCAAAATATGCCACGTTGTCGTTCTTCTAAGCCCTAATTCTTGAGCGCGACGAGGAATCGATAAATTTGGAGTCTCTTACAACAACAATGTTCTCTACATTTCTTGCATTTCGACTTCTTGTTGGTATTTTCCCACCATAAAGAGTAAAATTCCTTTTTAAATTTTTCAACGATTCGACGAATAGCAAGCACAGAAGAGCGATTATGTGGAACGTAGGTTTCGCGAAGAGCACGTTGAGTATTCACAAAAGAAGATCTATTTTCATAAATTTTTGGACAATAACCAAACGTCCTTGAAATGTGTATTTCGCCATAATGAATTGTCAGAATATACTAAACACAAATAACAACTAATACCAGTTATAACATTTTAAGCATAATAATATCATTCGTATTTTAAAACTCTTTATAAATAGTTTGTGGTTTTATGTTAAAGGTTCTATTTAAAATAAGAGGTTAAGAAAAACTTAAAGAAAAAATGTTAAAAAACACAATGCTAACCACTTTTTTGAGGATCCCAAATAAGTGTCACTGTTGTGGCTTTTAGACAAATCACTTGTTTGAAATTCGTAAGTATATACATCAAAAAATTTGACTAATAATAATATTAATTTAGTTGAAATTGTTTTTTGTATCATGTTAAAGATAATAATTTTCCAATAATTGAAGTCATTTTGCTTTTTTCAATAACGTAGTACGGTTTATTATATGCTAATAGCCAATTATTATTAATCGTGTCTGAGAGCAATGAAAAGAGACCTCAAGTTTGGATCTAGCAGCACGTCACTGGAAATTTTTACAAATGGAACCCCCTTTCTTTATATTTAAATACTATATTTAATCTGTAATTTATAAAAATCATATATATGCACAAGATACGTCGCGAAAGTAATAAAACAAATTTTCTTAGTCCAATCAGAAAAATCAGAAGGCGTAATCTTCGAACCTGGCGGTTGAAAGGGGATATCAGGTAAACAATCTGATGCAGCTCATTTGTTTTTGAGCCTTTACAGAGTTCATACCTGTTTGAGCGTCGGATCACGGGTCAAAATGTAGCGTAATATGGATCGGCGATGCGCTAAACTCAAAAAATCCACATCGATGATGCTTGCTACGATATACGAAACCTACCGTAAAGATCCTTTATCGAAAACGCATGGGTTTGGGTGCCACAAAGTATTTGGAAAAGGAAGAGAGGATGCTCTTCAGATAATGTAGCTAAAGTAAAACTGGTTTTTGACTCTGACCGACGTCTGAGTGTTAGATTTATAACATAAAATGGAACTTCTAAAATCTATTCGGCATGAAATCGTCACGGCATAAATGTAAATGTGAAAAGTTTGTGTTAAATTGCTTTTCAAGGTTTTGATAGACGATCAGAAGAAAAACGTGTCGATTTCACGAGCTTTTGGACCGTGTGAGAAATAGGTAACTGGTGATGAAAAGTAGATTTTTAAGTACGACCCAAAGACGAAAACGAAGAGCTCGACCAGGAAAGGGTCGACTGAGCAAATCAAAAATGAAAGTAATGCTCGTTGTCTTTTTTGAGTTCGTATCACGCGGACAGGCAGTCAACGCTGCAACTAACATGGGAATGATTAAATGGCTGAAGAAAACAGTCGCACATACTACTCGGAAATCGCGAATACCCGAATTCTTCACCAAAAAAATGCGTCACTGCCAATAATAGTTACAAGCAAAACACACTAAAACCCTACCTCAAGTTCTCTACAACCCAGGTAACTTTTTTTTATTTCTCCAACTCGAACTCAGCTTGAAAACGTGCAATTTTGGGAGTGTTAAAAATATACAGGCTGCTATAAATGCCCGGAAAGAAATTTCACTTTAAGACTTCCAGACATTCTACGACGCGTAGTAGAACCACTGGCAATGGTATAATAATGCTCAGGTATGTCATTCCGAAGAATATTAGATATATATATAAACATATCTTCAATTAAATGTATTTTTTGGAATCAGTCATAACTTTTTAGACATATCTTATAATTTTCGCAGAACTAATTTTTCTTATATTTCTAGATTTACCATGCCAGTTTACTAGTGGTGTTTTACATTACACGAATGTTTTTCATTGTCTTGTCTATATGGAAGATCAAAATTATTTTTTACATTTGTAATTTTCTTTTGTTTGTAGTAAAAAAAATGGATAAATACCATTCCAAAGAAACTTTCTCAAACAATTCATTAAATATAATAATGCGCTTTTCTTGTTTCTTCTCTATATTGTAAATTTACATTTACATTTTCAAATTTGTGTGATATAATTGCAAAACTTTGTTATACTTGTCCAAAAATCACCTATTCACTTCTTTTCTACTTAAAATAGCTTAATTTGTCACAATTGCTTTTGATCTATTATTTTGCACAATCGCACTTGTTAATACAAGAGAATAAATCAAAAAACAAATTTCCCTCTTTCTTATTACAATATTAAGTGTTGCAGTAAAAAAAAGAGTAGTATACTGAGATAATTTTTGATATTAATTATCATACTGATAGATATATTGAAGCCTTGATAAGCAATTTGTAGCACTTCGTTAACGTAATTATCTAAATAAAAACGTCCTCATACGAGCTGTGTTCAAGTTCTAAAAGTTTTTTTTCTGAAAAGTACTTGCTCAAGAAAGTTGAAATCTCCGTCTCGGCGTACACATTTTTCACAGCGTCGTCGCCATGATTCCATTGCTTCTAAGAATACTTTTTTAAGGGGTGTATTTTTCCCACTGAAAAATTTCTAATGCAAAAGCGTCTCGAATGGAAAATGAGCGGCCACGGGGAGTGTTCTTCATGGTCAGAAATTTATGGCGGCATCACGTGACAACATGTCCCGAGACATTGCCACCCGCGCAGCCTTGGGTTCGTCGGTCAACATGAAAAATGACTCCACGGATCCTACGGAAATACCAAGTTTATCACGCACACTTAATCGAAGGTTTTCCATAACAACTTGCTCCACTCGCGCAATCATGGTTTCGGTCCGGCTGGTTTACAACTCTCAATTTTCTTTAAACTTTCGCACCCACAATCGCATATTTTTAATATCCACAACGCCTTCAGCGCATGTTTCACTCAATTGGCAATGAATTTCGATGGGCGTTTCACCACGTAAGAGGAGAAAACGGATGATTACACGTTGGTCTTGATCACTAAACATCGTCATTTGAAATATACAAAACAGCACTCACCGAAATGGCGGTAATTCAACCTGTGTAAATTGTATGGTGCCCTTATCTATATTACAAATTTAGAAATATTTCTATTGCATTTTAAAATTAACCGCGACTTTCTACTTACACACACTGCTGAAGAAAAAATTTAGAGACCTTAGAACTTGAGCATACCTCGTATATACAATTTCGTTTATTGATCAACAAATACGCCAATTTAGATAGCTACATCCCTTCAAACGGCAAAAAACGTATTACTATACTCGCTCCTTTGATCATTCGCTTAAACTCACTACTGCTATTACGCTAATGGCAAATACATATCAAGTGAAGACTTGAATAATATATTTTAGAAAACTATAATATCTGCTGCAACATAGTTAAAAGGTTTTCTATGCAATAATATAGGAACCTTGCTTTTTAATATAAATGTAAAAGAAATATTATATACATAACTAAGTATTTCATTCTTACAATTAATAACTAAATAATATCATATAATAGCTTTTGCATTCCATATTTCTATCTTTATTTTGCCACCATGCTCTAAATGTTCCTGTCCCTTACTAGATTCTCGGCCTGGTTCCAAGATAACCCCCTGCTCTTCAGTAAGTCTTCTACTTCTTTATCCCACATCATGTTCGATCTGCCTCTCTTTCTTCTGGCAGTAATCTTCGCATACCATACTTGTCTAACTTGCCTTTCTTTAGGTACTTTTTTTATATGTCTCCTCTACCGTAACAGAACCTTCTCTATATACTCCATAGTACTCTCTATTTTCAATTTTGTCTTATATCATCTTTCCTTATTTTTTCCATCATCGTTACTCTTGCTACTCTTCTCAGATATTTCATTTCTAGGACCTGAATTTTTTGTGTAGCTTCTCGGTTTAGACCCACGTTTCGCATCCGTAAAGTAATGTCGGTAAGTGCATGGTTTTATAGACTGTCATTTTTGATTTATTATTGATTTCTTTCTAGTTGATAAATCCTCTATTAATACCATGGAACATTTTTGTCGTTGTCTTAATTCTTGGGTTAGTGCCTTTCCCTTGCCATTTGTGCTCCTGATATTCCATGTTTTTATTCAATGCCATTTACTCTCACTTTTCCCCATTTTTATTGCGTCTGTCGTTTTCTTCTTATCCTGTCCTATACATTTCTCTGCTAATCGTGTTTTGGTGGTAGTTGGGCTGGTTTACTTTACTTTACATTTCTCTAGTTTTTGGGATTCTCTGTTCCAGATCCAGATTTATTTGTCGCTTATCAACTTCTGGTATCCCGCCTTTACTGTTTTTCCTTTTGCTGATTCTTCTTTAGCTAGTTTCCGTATTATTGCTTGTATCTTTCCTTCATTTAATGTCAGATCGTCGTTTATATACACTTTTCCTTTGGTTTCGGAGTTTTCCCTTGTTGTTCATCACCATACTCTTATCCCCTTTACTATTTAATTCTACGAAACAAGCTTTTTCTGTCAGTTTTCTTGCAGTTTCTGCTTTTAATATTACACCCAATTCCCTTTCTATGAGCCCTTCCATTACATTCTTTAACATTTTTGAGTTAGTTGGTTTTATTTTTATCCCTTGGATAACTATCTTCCTTCTCCTCTTTTCTCCTTCTAATTTTTCTATTCTCTCATTTGCTATCGTCACTTCCTGTTTTAATCCATAAATTTATTTCACAGCCTTTTCATTGGTATACTTTAGTTCTTTTATCTGCTTTTTAAAATCTCTTTGTTCACCCCTTAGTTTTCTAATCTCTTCTTGTAATATTCTTGTCTCTTCAAAGGAACATAGTAATTTAAATACAAATTTTAAATATTCATTTACAACAGTGAAATACTCCTATAGTATTAATTCATCTTATGCGTTATTATTGAAACGACTTAATTTTAGTAAAATGCATAAATAAAAAAATAATATGTATTACGACATTTTATGTTTTTCACAAGCCTTGGATCAAAAATGTCTAGCTAACGCCTCTGCTGCGTCAAAAATATAAATAAATTCGTATACGCAAGTGCTACATGTATAAATACCGGCATTTCTATATTGGACATATGTCTTTATTTAGCCGATTAAAAATAGATGGTCTGAGAGCGCTGATTTTGATTTTCATCAATGCGAAACCATCAAATACAAAGTTTAATCACTGAATACAGATTGGATTTCTAAGCAACCAATTTAAAAGTTTGATTGAAAATAAATAAATTTATAGACTTTTAACGGGAGTTGTATACTTAATGGATTTTTTAGCTACATTAAATTATATTTCACAATAAAAAATTATATTGAATAAAATAGTAATCGATATAGAAAAAGGTTTTTTTAAATTAGAATTTTTTATGTAATGTTTTTTACTGGACATATGACATTTTAGTTCAATTGGTCAATTAGGTTTAAATACCGGGTGTCCCAAAAGAAACGCAGGATTTAAATTGTACGCCATATTTTCTGCAAGATTGGCAGTGTTCTGTTTGGTCACATTTTGTAATAAAACCATTGAGGTTGCGAAGGCTTTCACGGCCGGCAAAACATTCTCCTTATTTGTAATGAATTTTAACAATCGTCACCCGTTCCTCCATAGAGTGACAGCGGCGGACATTTTCAGAAGAAAATCTTATAACCCGAGAACCAACCACACGATGCACATTGATGTTGGTCAATATGGAGCCCTACTTTATGGAGGAACGGGTGACGATTGTTAAAATTCATTATAAATATAAAAAAACACATTTCCGTTATCCTTGAATAACTTGAAAACAGCTAATTTTAAGAAAAACAGGATAGGACTTTTCTAGAAAAAAACATTCTGAACAAAAATGGCGGAATACATTTTTTTGGTAAAATCAACCGTTACATAGTTAATTGGATGCGAGTCCAAAAAGCCTTAAATTAGCTGAACTTTGACCTTGACTCTCTTACATTAAACGTGATCTGATCGATCTAAAATTATAAGAGTATTTTCTACTTTATGTAAAAGAAAAAATTATATATATAGTCCATTTGGGCCCATAGCTTACTGATCCTTCTCCATCTCTTAACCTGTCTTTTCTATAATTTTCTCCTAGGTTTATATCAATAAGCTTCTTTAAAATTCAGCTGGTTGCCTTTCCAGATGATCTAACCACTTCAGTCTTGCTGCTTTAACTTGAGCACTTAGTTCTCATTTTCTGTATAGGTTCCTTATTTCTTCGTTTTTTCTTCTCGACCATAAGTTTCTTTCTTTTTTTCTCCGATGATCTTTCTCAGGATTTTTCTCTCCCACGCATCTATTCTATCTTTTTCTTTCTTGTTGCTAACCTTTTTTATTATTAATATATACATTTCTTCTTTTCCTATTTTTGCATTACAGTCTCCTACAATTATTTTAATGTCCTTTGCTGATATATCATTGTAGGTGTCTTCCAAATCTTCGTAGAACCTATCCCCAGCATCTTCTTCTTCGTCCTCTGATGGTGCATGTATATTTATTATACTTAGATTTCTGCTTTAATTTCATTGGACATGTGTGTTCAGATATTGCTTTGAAGTCTTTTATTGCACCAGCATAACACTTTGCTAACACAAAACCTACTAGCGTTTTTAAAATTCCCCACTATTAAATAGTAAGTAATTTTTTAGTTCTGCTTACAATTCTTCTTTTTGTTTTGTTTCTTGTAATGCTAGTATGTTGATTCCATAATTTTCTGCATAAGTACTTACGTTTAAAGTCCTAATTCTTAGGGTTTTATTTTTATTTTTCTTCCCCATTCGCTGTCGTATCTTTGCCCCTCCTTTGACATATTTTAAGTTTTCTTATATTTGTGTTAAATTTTTTATTTACATTTTCAGTTTCCCATTCCTTAGCTTGTTTAGTTGCCATTATCCGTCCTTTGTTAATTATTTTGCAGTATTTCTTGTTTTTGTAATCATCAATAGTTTCCCTCTTGGACCCTCATCTTCGTTACCTTCTAGTAATCTTTTTTTTTGTCGCTCTTCCTTTCTTAACATATTCTTCTTTTAATAATTGCATTAATAATCATATTATTTAATGCAGCCCCCATCACCGGCCATGATCTCGACCCGGAAAAGCTTTTTCCTTGTCCATATGTATCATTACCTCCATGATAGAGGCCCTCAAGCTATCCTTGATGTTGCTATGCTTCCCATTAACTTTCGCCTTAACCACATTCCACACCTAGTAATCAGGGGGGTTTGATCCGAAACTGGAGGAGAGGCTACAAATCGGTGGACTCCCGCTCAGTGACCATCTCCTCTATTCAGGGCTTGACAAGTGTCTCCAGCACGTGAATGTAGATGTCGGCTGTCACCTTCAGGTCTTCCTTAAAGAAATGAGGTGCCATGGCATCCTTTTCGCTGTTGACAAGCCCCAGCACCATCACAAAGACGGAAGGCTTTACACGCATGACGGTAGGCATTTCATAACCATCTTAACAAATCCAACGGTCATTTTGGCGGTTCACTTTCCTGTTCCTAATAAAGTTTTTTTAGCCCGAAAAGAATCTCAGTAAGCGAACATTATCGTGCTTTATGTCATTTAGCTGTGCTTGAACTTTTAACTTCATGTTGATCTTGCTTTCTCGATCGACAATTCTTCAGGATCAAAGACTTATAGTGTAGGTCCTGGTGCACTGCTAGACTAACCTTCGACATCGCCACTTCCATTTCTTTTTCAGGTTACGCTCAATTCACGGACAAATTGATCACTTTTTTGGAATCAGATCGTTTACTGTGAGTTACCTTGTCAGCAGTTACCTCTTTCTCGTGTTCAGTTCTCCTCTATCTCCTGGCTACGTCGTAAATTTGTCTTTTTGTAGGATTTTCAGTTTGTGCGATTGTATTATCAGCTTATTTTGTCGACTATTGTAGGTTGTTGATTATCTGAAGCTAACTTACTGTGGTACCTGATATAGGATTGCACATGCGCATAAGACGACCTTTCATCTTTCTCTCAATGATTTACCTCGACGACTCTGTATATATATATATATATATATATATATATATATATATATATATGTGTGATTCCAGGTTATTCATTACAATGATTATGATTCATTGCTCATACATAGACACAAGTCCATGTTGTGTCGTTCTAAGAGTTTGTTACATTTTAAAATTGCTGATGAGCTCTGTTATGCAGAAAAAGAACTTTTGTGAACATAATGGGATTATTGGACAAAAATATACATTTCCGACTTAATACTTTATCATTTCAAAACTACTGCGCCGAAAACGGAAAAAGGAGCAATCGGTGAAACCTTAAGCGGATTTGGTTTACGTTCCGAAGCCGTAGAGCTCACATTTCAGTTATTAGCTCGTACACTGTTTTTCAGATTCATTTTTTGCATCTAAGTTAATATTTTTCCGCAAGCAGTGTCTATATGACTCCAATAAAAAGTAATTTGCAAAAAAATTTCCATAAGGATTTTCCGTGGCTTTAACAGTATGCTTTTGAATTTAACTTTCGAAGAGCCTGGCACAAAAAATAAAAGTGTAGTCTGATAGCAGAGAAAAAGGTTGGCACACAACCTCAGCAATTTAGTTCCTGGTTATACTTATCCTGTGAAACACCTTTTGTATTTATTCCTGCGCTCCGTTTTCGCATCTGCATAAATTCCGCGTTCTCCAAGACGTAAAGACCTTAAGGTAGTACAACAAATTACTTTTATCGCAGCCATTTAACCCTAGATGGCAATTTATTTGCCTTTATCTCAGTTAATCTCTAATGTGAAATTGTTGCATACGCGGTTCCCGTTTTGATCAACTATTTCGTGATTATTTTGGATAATAAAGTAATCCAACCAATAATAGTTTGCACCGTTTAAAAACCGCAAACTTGTCGCTTTATATAAAATTGAAATATATTTTGTAGAGTCAAGCTAAATGGTAGTTTTATATGAAATAGTAATTACATAACCCTTTACAGAACTTACATTATATAGAGTGATCCAAATTAAACTTTCGGATTTGAATTGCGCGCCGTTTGCGTCCTGTGTATATATATTTAAACATGGCAAAGTCGTTATGGCATCGTATATGGTAAAGCTCATTCCATATATATATATATATATATATATATATATATATATATATATATATATATATATATATACATCAGCATTAAACGGCCTTTTGGACTACAACTTGAATTTAGTTAGCTGTTCTCAATTAATTATACCCGCATCCTGTAATTTCTCCTCGACATTTCCAGGTCTTTCCTCCTAGTTCCGCATTATAAATTTTCTTTGCTAAATCTTCTTTCTTAATTCTGGATATGTGTTGTAGCCATCTCATTCGCTTTCGCTGTATTATAGTTCTTATCTCTGATTCTTCATAAATTTCTTTTACTTATATGTTGGTTCTCCTTGTTAATTCGCAAAAAAATCTTCGCAGTATCTTCCTCTCCTACACTTACAGTTTCCCACAATTTCATTAATCCCCACGTCTCACTCGCGTATAACACTGTTGATCTAATTATTATTTTGTACACCTTGGTTTTTAGCTTCCTTGGCACATTTTTATTGTTTAAAATGTTTTTTAGGGATCCCGTACATCTCGAAGCAGACACTATACGTTTTTTTATATTCGATGTTTCTGGTATCTCTTTTTTCGTCGATTTCCATGCCTAAATACATTCCATTGTTTATATATTTAAAATAAAATTATATTTTGTTTCTTCTCCTAGGTTTTTGATTACAAGGTCTATTTTGGCCTAGGCTTTCTTTTCCTAGAATCATATAGTTCCACTTCTCTTCGCTTATAATTATTTTATTTACCATATCTCTTACTAAGGTCTTTAATTATTCTCGAGTTCTAGCCATTACTATGAGATCATCAGCATAAACCAAAAATTGGTGTAAATTTTATAGTTCCTATCGATGTTACTTTTCCTTATTAAATATATTCCAATACAATATTGAACAGAAGTAGTGGTGATATTAAGTCTCTTTGTTTTAATCCCAAATTGGTATTGAATATTCTCGACTCCTTTCCATTGCTTCTTACATAATTTTTTGTATTCATCAATGTTATTGTCATCAAATCAATTATTTCTTGTTTAAATCTAATTCTTGAAGTGCCTCCAAAATCTTATAATAAAGTCATATACTTGATTAAAATCTTACAATAATACATATAAAGTCACATACTTTTTCTGCACATTTTTTGTATTTGTTGTATTATAAAAATTGAACCCTATTTGATTAAGTTCAATCTTCCCTTCCATTTCTTCTTGTAGTCTTCTTTTTATTACGTCAACTATACTTTTACAAACTACACTTAATAGCGCGATTGGCTTATAATTATTCATTTGTTTTCTATGGCCTTTTATATACATGGAACATATAACTGCTATACGTCAATATTCTTCGTTCTTATTCTATTGTGTTGCCCTCCAGCAACCTGTCTTTCTTGTCTTCTCTCCTCCACTACCCTATGTTCTGCCCAATTTGTAATTATTACTTTCGCAGATTTCTATTCTTCTTGTATTCCCTCGCTTTTAGATCATATCACAAGTTGTTCTTCTATAAGTTCCTTGTATTGCTCCCTTTTTTCTTTGTTTCCTAAAACCCCTATTTCTCATCTTCTTCCTCTGTTATTTTGGTTCTTCTCCGTTGTTGGTCGGAATTAATATCGGCGCTTCTGTATCTCCTCACCTTCTCGACACATCCACCATGTCTCCGTTCAATTATTAAATGGTCTATTTGGGTCATAGTTTTTTTATCGGGATTTTTCCAGATTACTTTGTGAATATCTTTACGGGATGGAGTTGTTGTCTTTATACTCATATTTTTCATTAGTGTCAGGTTAAATAACGTCTGATCGTTCTCATTCGTTATTTCATGCAAACTTGTTTTCCCCACTATTGTTCGATTACACTACTCTTTTTCTATCTTTGCATTTAAATTACCTAGGGTCATTTTAATATTAAAACGCAAAATTATATGCATGAATGTCTCTATTGTCTCATAAAATTCGGTTTTATTTTCTTCCTCTACATCCTCTATGGGAGCAAGTTCATTTATAAGACTGAATTTCCTGTAACCTTAGGTAGCTTACTCTTTCATTGAGAATTGTATAATTTATAATCGCGTTCTTTAATTCTTCTTTTATTAAGAAACCTGTACCAAATCTATTTATTGTTCTCCTTCATTGAACCAGATATGTTCATCTACCTTCATACTTGTTATCTCTTTTATATCTGTTTTGTACTTTTTTGCTTCCTTCACTAGTCGCTTTTAGTTTTTTAGTTAACCCAATTATTATCTGTAATTCTCTCTTTTTTTCTGTATTTCTTTATCATTTCACTTTTTCTAGATGCCAGCAATTCCGTTTCCCACTTCTCATACTGCGCTAGATCTTCTTTTTGCTTCTTCCTTTTATATTTTCTTATATCGGCTATGTCAGAACCACTATTCGCACGCGGTTTGTTAATTTTTCTATTCATTTACTACTTTTCCCTTCTTTTGCCGATATCCGGGGGGTTTGACAAAGTCGCTTAAATTTCTAGTTTTGTATTTCTTTCCTTGCTGTGATTCCTTCGTTTACCTCGCTTCCTAACGTTTCCTTCTCCTATTTTACCGTCTCTCTTAATATTTCACTCAGCAAGTGCTAAATTATTAGCTAATTTATCGGAGCATCGTCACCTATCCCACGAAAAACCAATGC
This sequence comes from Sinelater perroti, assembly GCA_036346155.1. Classification (NCBI taxonomy): domain Eukaryota; kingdom Metazoa; phylum Arthropoda; class Insecta; order Coleoptera; family Elateridae; genus Sinelater; species Sinelater perroti. Next base: position 720,614 of record JARFIY010000374.1, read on the forward strand.
ATCCATAAAAATGTATTGTTTGGTTGCATTGTAGGCTGGAGGAATTATTGACCCGAACTTATTAAGGATATATGCTATCGAAAAATGTTAAACAACTGTTTGTTTAATAAACCCATCGATTTGAACTCTATTTGCATGTGGTTTCAACAAGATAGGGCCACATGTTACACAGCACGTACAACACTCACTTTACTTCAAACCAAATTTCTTGGTGGTGTTACCTCGTAGAGAGGTGACATAGATTGGCCACTGCGTTCTTGGAATCTAACCCCCATTAGACTTTTCATTTTGGGACTATTTGAAAGAAAGAATTTTTGTCAACAAACCTACTACAATTTCAGGACTAAAAGAGAGCATCAGATGTGTAATTATTGAAATATATCTACATTTATGGGAAACCATTATGGAAAACTTCGCTAAAGTAATGGTTGCTCAAGGCATATGGCCGACATCATATTTCATCGTAAGTCTATACTTTTTTATTGCTTTCACCAACTCTTTCATCATATTTAACTGGACTCCCCACGCTACATGTTTAGCATTAAAGTCATCCACTATATGAACTTAATACACGAAGTGTGAAAATAATTTTCATATTATTCATTGTTGTAGCGTGACGGATAATAACCTGCTGAGGTTGTAATTGGCCCCATTCAGTCTTCTACCATTACCTTTGTGGTTTTAAAATGCTGTTTCGTATATTTTTGTGGTTTATAGTGGTTTATAAAGCTTTTAATAATTATTGCTATACTCTACCATCAAGATGTTACGTTTTGTATGCCGTACAACTTGGAAAACTTTCTGAAGAAAAATTTGGAAAAATTTCTGTCTGTAAAATATACTTCTGACAGGAGCATGATATTTGTATATTGATTCAAAAGAGAGGATAATACTTCATTTTTTATTTCTATTTGTTCTATTAAATCTTTCAACATTTTCCTTAACTCATTCAAATCATCTGACTGGTTATATGCTTACTGCTGCTACAATAACACTACAGTACTAGGATGTATAGAATTACTATTATTTATAGCTGACTACGGAAAATATGCTGAATAGGGTTGGGCACAAAGTATAAACATACATAGAAACAAGTATTTTTTCTCTCAAATTCAATTTTATTTTTCAACATAATCTGCTTTTAAGTCGATACACTTTTTACAGCGATGTTCCAACCTCTTTAACCCGTCCAAATAGTAGTTGGCATCTTGTTTTGCAAAATAGGAGTCCACGGTTACGACGACCTCCTCGTTTGATGAAAATCTCAGTCCTCCGAGCCAAACATTGAGCTTAGGAAACAAAAAATAGCCGCTGGAGCCCAAATCTGGTAAACATACTAGGTGGTCTATCAAATCAAACTGCAATTCGTAAATGTTGGCCATGGTGATCGCCAAAGTGTGAGCTGGTGCGTTGTCTTGATCGAAGACCACTTTTTTCCGTTCCAAATGGGGACGTTTTTTAGCAATTGCTGCCTTCAACTGGTCCAATAACGATGCGTAGTACGACTCCGTTATTGTTTCCCCTTTTTCTAACTAGACAATAAACAGAATTCGCTTACTAGCCCATTTTCGCCTTTTTTGAGCAGGTTTGCTGTTCGCAATCCATTATTTTGACTGTTTCTTCGTCTCAGGAGTGTAATGGTGGACCCAGGTTTCATCCACAGTGATAAATCGACGCAAAAAGTTCGGCTCGTTTTGTTGAAACCGCTTGGCCCTGCTTGGAAATGTTTATTCGAATGAATTTCTGGTTCAAAGTGAGCAAGCATGGGACCCAACGCGCAGACAGCTTTCTCATGCCCAATTCTTCAGTCAAAACATGAAAAATAGCTTCTGCTATCTCTCTAACCTTAATTCTACTATTGTCCAGTACCATTTTTGATGTTATCACTGGAGGCTGCAGTTGTTGGCCGTCCCAAAGGCTCATCATTAGCCAAGCTGGTACGATCACATTTAAATCCAGCTGCCCATCTTATCACCGTGGAAAATGATGGGGCAGAGTCCCCTTTCAAATGCGAGTACTTAATCACGGCACAATATTCAATTTTTTCCATTTTGAGAAAAGCACTGACATCGACTGATACAAACGACTGTAAAACAACAACTAAGCATCCAAAATAGCTGAAATTTTTACAGATATCTTTCAAAACGTGTATGATTGTAGTAGCAGAATGGTTTTGACGTGTAGGGCCGTCTTCATGTTGAGGATCAATACTTTTCAGACTATCGACATACATTCTCAATTTTTCTTTTGTAAAGAAAATCTAAGGAAATAAAGGTCACCCTACGCGCATTTTGTTGTTTACATTCGTTCTTTGCTTTTCAAAAATCTGGCGATATTTTGTAACTATGTGGCATAACATCGCATTTTGATCATACACTTTAAAAATGTAATCGTCAGTTTAACTCCAACTATAGTTTCTATTGGCCTAGCAAAATCACAAGACTTCAATTTTGAACGAAACTTCTACAAAACGCGCGCAAAGTGACTACTCGCATACTAAACCGACTATGGCTCTGCTATATAAAGAGTAAGGGGACAATATTACAGACAATATTACTGCCAAAGGAAATGTTTTCGTCTATTTCAGTACAGAAACATTGTTTGGGTGTACCTTACTTGTAGATTTAGCAGAAATACAGATTTCCAAAAATTTTTACTATAGTTCACTAGTTGAACCGTGTTTTTTTTTTGAGGTAAATTTCAACATTTCGACATCTGTGTTAATGCTCCAAGAGAATTTACATCTTCGCTAAGGGTTTGACAAGAAATGCATTGGAGACAATTTAGTGCAAGGTAATGAGAGGCTTCTAGATGATAGTGTTGGCTATTCTCTCTTGTGTTCAAACTTTGAGAACATTTTTGTATTTCAATTGCATCACCATTAATCTTGTTGATCAGATGGGAAATGAGGTTTTTGTCTGGGAGTAGTTAATTTGTTTCTTCATTATGTTTGGCAAGCGCTGATCCATTATCGCCTTTTCGTACAGCGAGAGTGTGCTCATATATTCGGCTAGATATTTACCGGCTTGTTTGACCTGTATAGGTGCTTTGACAGTCTCCACAAGGTATTTCATACACTGCTTGGGATTCATTGTGATCTTTGGTTGAACGAATTAAACTATGTTGTGATTGGTCCTGAAGGTTGTTAATATGTGGTTGAGGTAAAAGAGTTTTATTAGTATTTCTAATTATATGAGATAAGGATTTATTGGAATACCCGTTTTGTAATAAGGTTATAGTAATAGTTTTGAGCTCTATTTACCGTTTTTTCATGTCGGAAAGTCTGACTGATTTCATCCTGAGGGTTTTTGCAAACTAATGGATTTGGGCAGGATGATGATGGAATTTGGCATTTAGGTAACAATTAGTATAAGTAGGTTTTCTAGAGACAGTAGAATGGAGGTTGTTTTTTAAAGGATTTTTTTGTTATGAGTGTGTCTAGGAAGAGAAGTTAATTGTTTTGTTCAATTTCCATGATAAATTTGATGTTGGTGTGGATTTGGTATAGGTTCGTTAATTGAAAAAGTAGTTCAAAGGAGTGAAAGAAAATGGTTTGTCAAGAATTTTTAAAATTTTTCCAGTTCTCGTCAAGTTTAAATCAAATGTGGCACGTATATTCCTTATGATCAGATAACGGAATTTAAAGAAATAACTATAAATATTTTTTATTTTTATCCTTAACGTTAAATTTTAATTAAATTTATATTAAATTGCTATATTACGAGGTTTATACATCTAGTGAGCTTTGCCAAAAGGCATTTTCTTTATTTAAGTTTGTATTTTATAGAACTCTTTGATTGCCTATATTAAAAATCACGATAACGATATTTATTAAAAAAGGAAAATATATTTTAAAAAATAGAAAACAAAGCCTCATATCATTTCCACCTCATAATCAAATGACAAAATTATTCAACAGGATAAATCCAATCAATTTATGGTAACACAAAGAAAAACTTACTATATGCAACTTAAAATTTCATGACCTTTAATAATAATCTTTTAATTGTTATAAGCAAAGCATTTTCTTTCATTAAAAAATAAGCCTAACAAAACTTTTATTATTTATAATCATCAGCTCTAAATACAAATTTCATCATATTTAGTTATAATGGTAAAGGCCACTTTTTCGTTCTAAATAAAAGCATTTCGTGCACTTTACTTACATTTTAAATTTTTATAACAATTATAATATTGTTATGCCTGATTTACTACTTCCTTCATCTCTATTACTTTTCTATCTCTCCTACTATGTACTAGCTCATTCTAAGATTTAATTCTAAGTGCTTCCAAAAGTTCTTACAATTTATTTATGCCCCACGTCCTATAACCTTTATTTTTTAAATAATATTCTTAAATAAACAGACCACTATACCTTCAACTCAATGTTAAATATCTGCTTCCATCCCCATCATTTAGAAAAATACCAAGAATATCTCTAAAAAAATATTATTGTAATTTGTTAAGATGTTTCAATTTTTTTTATTGCCCAAGTAAAGACGTAGACTATAAATATCAAAATTTTACCCTAATTAAATACCACAATAATTTAAACAATACAAATCGGTTAAAAAAATATTAAATTATCGCGTATTTACCTTTTTCTATTCGTTTTCGTATTTTATTATGAGTTGATCTCAATTATTTTTTAAACCATGCTGACTAAAATATTTTTAAGCAATTTAAATTTAAAAAAATACTGATTATCATTCTAATTTAATATCTATAATAAAAATATAAATATAATTAATAATTTATCTTTGTAAAACTGTTAATTCTCTTATTGTTAAATAATACTAGATCGCCTGACGCCCATTTAATCAATATTTTATATTATTGATACATAAATAGAAAGTCAAAATATTATAAAAAAGGGCGAGGTTAGATATGTATACATTAGATAATTCGAATGACTCCTGAATCAACATTTCCAAACGCATGTCTTCAAACTTGTCTAATATAGGCGTAGTATAGGAAGCATTTTAACCAAATTAAGTCACGAAATTTATGACTAGCTAGACCCTAAATCACCGTTTAAATCTGCACCACGTTAACCTATTGCGTGCACCGTGTCACTGACCCGCGCTTGTCCCATTTAAGGAAACTCCATTTGTACAGCACGTCTTGGCGATATTAATCGCACTTTGATATGCAAAATAAAACAAAAACTTAACTCCCTAAAATTGATAGGCACTTTGTTTTCAAATTGATGGACTTCCAGGTAGTTGCATGTGGCGCGCACGAAGAGCTTATGATGCATGGTTGTAGGCTGCAGCTTGGTTGTAATGCACCCGCTTGCTTGCGGCTATATGATTTATAGGTCACCCTAGGTAACTGGCAGCACGATACTTTGCCTCAAGAAACATGGTTGAAGATCCCATTTGCAGACACCAGTGTTACCCTTGGTACTGCACTACGGCAACGGACAGTACCACTGACTTGTGCAACTACGTCACTGTTTATTTATATTTAACACTAACATTTCACCTGTAGTCTGACTGCAAAATAAACTTTCCGCACACAAACTTTTTTAATCTTGTTATAACCAGCATCTTGCCACAAACACGATTATAGAACACAATAACCTGCGGCGTTACGAATTAGTTTGCAATGTAAATCAGGAATTAATTAATGTATTTAATTTTGAATGCAAACACCTAGCACAGCACATTTCAATTAATTTGCACACTTTTATAATCAACTTGGAAACTAATTACCGAAAGAGTGTAAACGCCGCCGCAAATGGTACACCAAGTGAGAATTAATTAATTTCCTGTCATGAACTGCATTTGTAGAAAATTCCTGGCAAACGGAACATAAAATCATGTGCATTTATATTTAACTAAGCTCTTGGACTTCTATTTTATTTATTTAAGGTCGCTACATAATTTTGTAAATCTTTGGGTATAAGTGAAATTGTATTTATTTGAAAAAATGTTACAGTTTTGAATACTAGTCTCCCAAATATTCCCCATTTCAAGTTATTTTTAATATTTTAACTTAAATTATCTTTTAATGCTTTTTTTTAATCAGGAAGCCCACAAAGCAAGATCAAGTGAATAAGTAGTATAGTATGCAATTAAATTGTTTTTCGTCAAAAATAAAGTTTCATCGTATACTTACAAAATATATTTTCAGGAAATACTTTATGTACAATGATCCCGTTCATATAAAAAAGTAAACATTTATTGAATGTAAAGTTCCCTTATATATAATTATTTAGGTGATCCTTTGTGAACACTAGCTAGATTAAGTGACCATACTATTACCAAATATCCTGTCAAAATTTCTTCCTTCTAAAATGTAATTGAGGACTTGCGTCGGTATTGTTTGATTTCGACTCACATGCGTTAATTATTCTCACTCTTCTTCTTTTGAAAGGATCACAATAGTTCCAACTAACACCCACAAGACATTAGCTCAACTTAAAGAATTTTTCTTGTAATCATACTCCACAGTTTTGGATAAAACTAAGAGTTTCCAACCTACTATTATGGTGCAATAACCCATTCATTTTATATTCTCGTATTTTCACTATTGCATTTGTAAACTTTTTTTAATACAATCTTTGACAATGATATCGTTTTGAAGCTAAGAGTCGGCTAGGCTTATTTTTTATTATTTCTGTGATCATAAATATAGGTACACTAAACATATAGGTTAACATTCAAGTTTTTCCCTATAACACGTTAGACATCACTTTTGGTCATTTAAATTATAATACTTTTGCTACCACATTTACACTTTGCTATCCTACTCAGCTTCTTATCTGTCGTTGTACTATGGACTATAATTTTCTTTATCTATGTTTAATTTGAACTCCACATAACATCTATAGACTATGAACAATACCATTTTCTAATATCCCACACAACTATATCTTTCATTGTGTAATTAGCAGTATAATTACAACAAAATTTTTAGAAAATACAATAAAAAAGCAAAGACGTTAAAATAGAGAAGAAAAATTAAAAACAATAAATTATTCAAAGCTTATTAAAAGCAAAATATGCTAGAATTTAGTACAAAAATGTTTTAAAATGATAAGAGGTGAAATATTGAACAAAAATAAGTTATAATGTGACATACATTCCGATAGATTCTAATTTTTAGATGAAGACATAAACAGTAATAACGGCTGATGTAACAATTGCATTTTAACCTTCGTATAGAACTTCTCATAAATGTAGGGTACCCTAAAATATATTCTCACTTTTTATGACGGATAAATACAATTTTGACAAGAACGTTGTTTCTGGGCAAATGAGTAGAAGGTGTAGCATTTAAAACTTACCAAGGATTATAGTGTGGTGTATAACAACAACAATAAACTTCATAGGACAATTCTTTCTTGACCAAACTATCACTGGTGACGTTTACCTAAACATGCTGCAGGAAGCCGTCGATCTACGCATCGAAAAGTTTAACAAAATGAAATACGCTCATCGTGATGTAAGAGCCTACCTCGATGCGGCTTTTCCGAACAACTGGATAGGGAAAAATGTGGTATTATCTTCTCCGCGTGTTCCACAGACTTACTCCAATGGACTTTTTTTTATAGAGACGCTCCAAAAAAAAAGTTTGGTGCACAAACCCTGCAACAGTTGATGCAAAAATTGTTCTGTGTTTGAAAAGAGATGGTCATCAGTTTGAATATTTGTAATCACGCACTTCGTTAAATTTAAATTTTTTAAACTATTGTTTCTCAGTCAAACACTAGATTTATTTCCATTCAAAGAGTGAGTACATTTATTGTCTAATAATCTAATGTTTCATAAACCAAAGTGTTTAGCAGTACAATGAAAGCATTATTCTACTAATAGCTATTTGATGACAAAGTACATAAGGAAAAATAATCTTCGCTAATTTTCTGTAACTGTGAAGCGATAACTTCAGTTAATGGAGGCCGTATAACGGATTCCCCTTCAATAACACAGTTAACAAAATATTTCAATCCGTGGCTTTTGCATACTCCAGTATCAACAGTTACACTCAGCAAGTCTTTGTTGTTAAAATAAGCAAGATTACTTTTCAATATCTTGATTATTTCATTTATAAATCTTAATGCTGAATTTAGCCTATTTAGTATGGTTTATTCAACAAGTCGAAGTACTCTTCCTCATCATCAATCACTTCCTGCCACTTATCGGGCGAAAGGGCGATTCCGCAAGCATAGAAGTTTTGGTCTTTAAAATTGAAGAAGTTGATGGCCGTTTTGGTTATCGGTGAGCTCATGAGGAATCAATTTTGATTTCTTCATAATATTGGAAATTGTCTGCGAAGAGCAATCAAAGTTTCGACAAGCATACGGCACGTTAGAGACGGATTCTCCTTAATTGCTCCGAGAACGGTCTCACGATCAATTTTTTTGACGTCCAGCTCCTTACTTATGCGTCAAATCTTCATTAAAACTCTCCAAAACTGCCGATTTCCGAACTGTTCCTTCGCCCCAAGAAAACAGTTTCAACGGCAGTTGAACCCAAACGGCACTCGTGCAACATCAGCAATCGTTTTTGTTCGCGCGTAAACTCCATCCTAGAACAAGTATATAAGTGTTATATATCAATATGCGCGGGAGATCACAAGCTTTCAAATTATATCAAACAGACTAAATTCCGGAAAATTTTTGGACAAACTATTAATATACATTTTATATATTTTGTAATCTGGAAAAGTGAATTTATGTAGAAGAGAAAATTATTATATTGAAACTAGTGTCAATATCATTAATTGCGTTTTGTAATGAGTCATCATTTAGTTAACATTGCAAGGAGGAACAATTATAAATTGAATAAGTATACTATTTATAACGACCTTAGTAGAATTTTTCATCGTTAAAATATATATTATAGCCAACACCTCCATTTCTAACACAGTATAAAGGAAATATCATACTTATTAGACCAAAATAGCATAAAGCTGTCGATCCCTTTTTGACGCGCCCTGTTATTAAGTAACTTCCGTTTTCTATTATCTTTTACTCGGTATATTTACAAAATACATTGACTTCATATTTGCTTTTCTTATAATAATAAAAAACTTCAATGAGTTGTTGATAAGATAAAAAAATAAAAAAGAATAAACACATTGTTTATCAGATAATTTACCTTATCTCATTGAATTCAACATATATATTCTTTTAAATACTTCTGGGAGAAGAATTCATTTAGATAATAAATTAGAATATAGCAGATTAATATTTTTACATTTTTATGATCAAAAGTTAATGAAAAGTATAAAAAGCTTTATTCATAATACAGGATACAAAATATTAACAACGATGTTGTGTTTACGCTATGTAAATCTAATAAGGTAATCCGTATTTGTTAATTTTTAATTTTCTGGTTTAATTAAGTTTTAAGTGTTGCAAAACAAAATTTCGCAGGGACCAAAATTTGATGAAATGTCGCTTTGTAACAAAGGCCGAAACCATCACGAATAATGCTGTTTCTGCACGCAAGCATAAGCGAATCAATGTTTAATTCAATTATTAAGCAGACTTCACTTTAAAAGCATTTGCTGGTTATCGCAATCAGTTCATCAGGCAATCAGCGCAGATGATCCATAAACATAGTTGTCAAATGGAGGTTTATGAAATTGCTCGATGTCTTTATAAACCAACAAAATTAAACTGTGTGGACTGCCATTTAATTTATCAATTTCTTAAAAGCATTGATTCAATTATATTTTTACAACAAATTAATAAATTAAGACTTTGTACAAATTTCATTCAGGTATGATCAAATTAATGTAATGAATGTAATGACTAAAAATTAATAAATGGAGATGGTGTAAATGATCTAATGACTCCTAACTGTAAACTATAGGGTTAAACCTAAAACTATTTTTACAACCACCAGGTGCGCATTTCAGAGGGTTCGCCAGCTTTACAGCTCGCAGATGTGCATTCCAAACTATAAATAGATAATTCTTTGCGTGGAGGGTTAAAACTGTGGTATCGAACTTGCAGATTCAACTTCACTTTGTCTCATATCTATTAACCAACGCAGATTTTTCTTTTATATACGACAAAATTACAAATCATGTGACTCTGGTACTCAATTTTATTTATATATTTGCCTATACATCACATTGCAGGATCCTGTTGAAAGATCGAAACCTAAACCTGCAATTTATGTATAGGATCACGTTTATCGTCTATATTTTTATTCTAGAAAACTATCCCTTTTTATTGCTAGTTTCCATTCTGTCAGTTTTTATCCCTTGCAATCCTCTGCTATGTATACGTATATGTATAAAATCATTCATAATAAAATTAATATATGATGCATTATTAGATTTATAGGGATAGTACAGCTCAATATATTTTTCTTAATTTTATCTCTTAATAACTTTTATTATTTTATGTTCTTTTTTCTACAATTCGTGTTGTACTCTATGGCATGTCCAAATTACCTATTATTATTCCAAATATATTTATTATTGTTTTATTTCTTTAGTTAGCATTTACCATCATCTCACTTCTTGTCAGTACAATAATTGAAGTAAGAAATTTGTGGTTTTTAAAACATCTCTTCATTATAAAGCACTAATTATCTAAAAAGGTTGTTTTATTAAACTTTAATAGAACTGCAGTAACAAAACTTGTCAACTGGCAATAAGTTTCCACAGTCCCTGAGCATTTCTTAATTTACTACGATGAAGTTTCGATAAATATCTTGTTTTTCCCAATACACAAATAAAAACCAATAAATTGAACCAACAACAATTTGGTTTTACAACTTCCCCTAAATCTACAACATACAAAATGTACCCAGATACGCATTCTTTTAGTGGAGTCTGAAATACACATCCATATAAAATATCCATAACGCTGAGAACTTAGAAACTTCTAATTTATGTTTCTTCATTAATTATTATTATGCTCCTCAAATACAAACTAAATTGGCTAGTAAAAATAATAAATAAAAAACGGCCATAACAAAATACGAAAAAATGTTTCGAATAAATATTAAGTCCCAGTCCACCTTCGTGTACATAGTCTATCTCAAAAGTATCAAATCATAAAATGCAAACATTACAATATCAATGACAAAAATCTACATATTGGAAAAACAGTCCTATGTTGAAAACCCAAAATAACTGTCTCGCCGTATTGGCCTGAACTTCGTCGACGGCCTGGAATTTGATCTTTTTCATAAATGATGTATGTTTTGGAAACAGCCAAAAGTCGCAGAGTGGCAAATTTGAAATCTGGTATAGCCTGTCTTCTAGTTTTCGGACTGTCAATCATTGATCCTTGTTGCTGTAGCATACACACGTTCAGTATTTTCCGATGTCCCATTCGTTGTTAGTTTTCCACTTTTAACAAATTTCCGGACACCGTTGAAACATTTGCACCATACTTTTATTCCTACTATATTTATTAATCCTTTTAAGAAAGCTTCCTGAATCATCAAATTTGTTTCTACAGATGAATATTCCAACTTTATACAAAATTTGGTGCAGATCCTTGCACACTATATGCGTAAAATTTCACTCTTATTCGTCCTTATTCACGCATGCGAATTACGGCCCATTCTCATTGGCTGCCAGATTATATTCTGGACGGCAACTATTTTATTAATTAACACAGGCTTGGTATTTTTAGAACAGACCATGTATTTATCAATAAAAATCCAGACAGATATAAGCATTGTAGAACATTCAATGTACTGACTTTTTTATTTAAAATTTTAAAGTCATCGCGATAAAACTTCTACCTCTTCAAAATCTTTCAAGATCTTCTTTGCAATAATTTATATTTCTCAAAAATATAGTCTCAATAACAAGATAGATATACAATAAAGGCCGCTTTGCAGCCTTCTTAAAGTATACTTCTATGCATGAGATGGTAAAGCTTTCGAACGGTGCGCGTTGAGGCGCTTCGCGCCTTGTAAGAAGTGCAAGCCCTACCTTCTCCCTTATTTAAGACAGCAACCACCAAAGAGATTGAACCCACAAACCTCACATCTCGAAGCAAACCCGCTACCAACTCGACCAATTGGGCACTACGAGAAAGCGCGCTTTGTGCGCTGGTTCGTTCGGTCCGTTTTTCTATTATTTCTGTCATCTGTCAAGCCTTATAATTTTTAAAGGGGCTATTTTTAGGGCACTTGCACTGGTTTTCTTGAATCTCTGATCGCGGATTCGCATTCTACGTCAAATTTGGCTGTCCCTTTTGTTTTTTCCAGAAGGAACCGGCGATTAGGTGATCTTATGTGCTACAAAGTTTATAGAGGAATTCAATTTAATTTAATTTTTAATTTTCAGTTTTAATTTTTAGTGGTTGAACGAATATATATATATATATATATATATATATATATATATATATATATATATATATATATATATATATAAACGAATATAATCGCAGGGCAGTAAGTTCCGACTGTAAGGAGAATTTTATAGTGTAATTCGAATCTCCCAAACACTGCCGTAGCTTATTTTGACCGAAAAAGCAATTTCAGCAACCATCTTGGGGAAGAGGGAAAGCAATGGGAATATTCTCACGATCACGCTGGTCGTCGGACTATATCGTGATTTTATTTTCAACTGTTTCTTATCCTTCTAATTGTTTATGCTTCACGTGCACTTGAGTCTTCTTAAACGTGTTATATCCAAACTGTATCGTAAAAAGGTTGGTAATAATCTGTTTCGCAACAGGTATCATAATCCTGACTAAAAAATTCCCTAGGGAAACATCAGTTTTAAGTATCCCTACCAACATCACTTAGAAGCCGCATGTCATGTCGCGTAAAAAAATTCCGATTTATATTTGAATCACCCTCGTTGACTAAACAAGTATATATTATTTGTAAGGACCCTATATTATTACAATCACTTTTATACCGACTGTGATTATAACTAATTATTATGTAATTTACAAATCTTTATACATACATTAAAAGGCCGTTGCCATTTGAACAATTGGTTAAAGTAATTAAATGGAGTATATTACGTAAAAATGTAATTAAAAAAATATTATCCAAAAGAGGTTTGTAAAAATAAATAAAAGGCAAAATAATGAAATAAATTACAATTGTAGGTTAAGATTTAAAAACCCCACTCTAAAGTAAACGAAATATACCTACATAACACGCTATACATCTTAATGAATGAAATACGAGGGCAATTCGGAAAGAAACTGGGATGACGTCAGTTTACTCGTCGGCTAGATCATTTGAAAATGAACGCTACCATAGAAAATCCCACCATAAAATGCGTACAGTAATAGGATATCTGTGTGCGAAAAAACTTTCGGCAGCGTCATGACGATGTTCGCAGACCAAACGGGATGAGTGAAGGTGTTTTACGTCGCCAATGATAGCATATGTTTAAAGATGGACGCACTGACGTGCACGATAAAGTAAGAAGTCAACAATGAACTTGCACAGAAAATTGACAAAGACATACATAAAACAGTGGCTTACATTGCACCACTTTAACGATGACCCTGCGCTTCAGGATGCTGTTACAGGATGGCTTCGTTTCCAGGTGGGGGAGTTTTTTATAGAAGAAATTTCAAACCTTGTAAGACGTTATGACAAGTGCCTTAATTTGCGCGACGATTATGTCGAAAAGTAATGTACTGTTCTAGGTTTCTGATGTGCATAATAAAGGTTCTGTATATGCGAGTGCTGTCATTGACCACGAAACGAAAATTTCTTTTCGAATTGTCCTCGTATATTGAGTGTGATAAACAAATTACTTAGAACCGTAGCTACACTTCCATTTTAAATATTTATTATTACATTAATATATTTAGCATTGGAAATGTACTTTGAAAACTGCCTAAAAATTATCGTAACATAATATTTGTTTTTTTGCGTTTGAATAAAAGCCAGGTTATATATCGCGAAAGTCAAATTACTTAAAAAATGTGGTGAAGGACAAACCGGCGTCGCGTTGGCGGCAGAGGTTAAGAAGCACCAGTTTAGTTTCCTTTGTGCCAACAAAACGCAAAATTTCTGAAAATTGTGGGAGCTGTAGACGCGCGGTCGATCTGAGAAGAAAAGACACCCCGAACATCGAAAAACAGAGAAGAAAACGCAAAGCGCGCCGCTAAGATCAGAAAAATCGGACTAAACTCACTCGCGCCAGTGTCGTCGGGGGTGAGTTCCGTGCCTGGCAGTCGCGCGGCGACGCTGCAGCGTCCACGGAACCGCTGCCCGCCGCCTGTCAGGGCTCCTGCGGGCTAACATACCTTCACTGCACAGGCATCATGCAGCTCTTGCCCGACGCCACCAACGGTCGTGACGACGCTACCCGGCTCTAGGATAATACGACAGAGCTCGCAACCTGAAGCGTCGGCGCCGTGCTGCGTCCACGGAGCCGCTCCTTCCACGTCTCTGAGACAGCTGCGGGACCACGGAGAAGGCGGTATCGCGGGCATCGCAGCCGACTCGCTCCGTATCAACGGAGCTATGCGAAACTTCCGGCAGGTATGACTAATTAATTTGCTTACTGCTAGTAGTGCCTACGGCGTAGTTGTTTAGCGTCGCCAGTCACAAGCCTGAACTATCTCCCCCAGGAGCTGCGAGTTCCACGAAACCGGTCTCCACCGCGCTTCTCATTGCCGTTCTGACGCTCCGGAGCAGATAGTTATCCTTGTGCGAGCTCTCACAAACTGTAAACAAGCCATTTCAGCTTGGTATCCTTCATTTTCATTTTGGCCTGTCTCCAACTTTTCTCACTACGTTTTCATTGTAAAAATCCGCCAACTTTTTAAAGATAACCAAATCTATTTTTGTAAGATCGTGGTCACTGGCGTACTGACAGAATCGCCACGCGACAGATTTGTAATTAATATCGTCATTAACCATAGGGGTTGTCTGTCACTCGCGAGCCAACTAGCGGTTGACTCTGTCGCAGTCACCAAGCTTTCCAGATATCGATACACGCGAGGTCAGAATAATTTATGCCTTTGTTTTCTGTGGATCTCGTTCGGTAATCTCGACGATTGCCGGCTTGTGTAGCTGCTCGCAGTAAACAAGCGTGAAGTCGCGGCGTCCTGGAGGTTGAATCCCAACGTCCTCTGAGTGGAGAAAGCTCGACGCTTCGCATCTTTGGCTCCAAGACTGCGCGATCCTGGCGCAATTTGGCATTTTTGCGAACTGAAGTATGCGCTTTTGTTCCGCGAGCAGTTTGGCCATGTTTGACTAGATGCTACATGTACTTTTGGCTGATATGCATGACGCTGCGCAAATTGAGCTTCAGTTGCGCTGCAGTTTGCAAACACACGTTAATGACATGTTCGAAAGCTGCCCTAGAAGCGAAGGGAAATCCAACCGTAAAGTTTTCCATTTTACTGCCGCATTAAATTGGACGGTTTTATTTTTGGCCTTGAAGCATCGTTCGTATTTATCTATACCGTTCCGAATATAAACGTAGAATTTTACCATAAAAGCATATCACAAACGCAGATTTTACGATACAATTAGTCGAATTGTAAAAGATGTGCTGTCGGCTCTCTTATGGCGCAATTTAGATCGTTTCAAGGAGTCGTAATTAGAAAGGCGATAATGATGCGCTGACACCAATTCACTGTACTTAACTCATAATAAAATAAATAATTTAAATTAGGTTTTTTTAATTGAAGCTCTCTAATCACACTCAACGCCAAATTTCCTAATAAGATTAAATTACACATTTGTTATAATGTTTATGATTCCATGTGTTTCACCAAAACCTACACTTTTTCTTCTACAACCAATAAACCTAGATCTGTACTATTGCGGTTTAAAAAATATTAAATAAATAAAGCAACTCGGTTATGTCTACTACTACTTCATGCATAACAAATACGCTGAAACCTACGTAAATAAAACTTTGCTAATTTTTTACATAAATTGATATTGATATAGCACCAATGCAGCCAAATAGTAGAGGCGTTTGGCTATGGCGCGGACGAACCTGGGTTCAATCCTGCGCTTATTGTTAGATGCCTGGCAGGTGTCCTGCTCGGTCACTAAAATAAATTGAGTACCTGCGTTCACTTCGAAGAAGGGATATAATATGATAGTTTAAGGCCTCAACCTCCTAGTTCGCCGGCCTGGCCCTTCGCGGGGCGTAGAGCCGCATTATTACTATATCGACATATTTAGGGCGTATTCTATTTCTTCTTACATAAGTAAAACAAATCCAGTTGTAAAAGGTTTTTCCCCAAAAAATGTTAACATACATAATTCATAATTTTACTTAATGGCCAAAATATGTTAATCCCAAGCAGCTCGATCTTTTTTTCCCAATAGTTTAAATGGATAACAATATAATATAAAACACATAAACTCCTAAATAATATTCTTAATGGAATTTGATTCTATAACATTAAAAAACTTCGTTACATTTTTATTTCTGTTTTCCAAAACTAATTCTTGTGTATTAAAATATTCCCAAAATAATTCAAGAATACAGACATTGGTACAGGTCTATTTTCAATGCCGTTCTATCTGAATATATAGCTTAGGAAAAATGTAATTATTCTGTTACCTTACATTAACAAACAATGATTAGTTCAATAAATATTTTAACAATTAACACTTATATGATTATGGCTACTAAGCATATATAGAGTGTATATTTTCAACTTTCACACAATTAACGAATAAAAAAGATCATATATCCACAACAATAAAACAGACTCAATTAAAATTAACTTTCAAAACACGCTTTGTACGCATTTATTACATCACTTTGAACTTATTACACCTTTCCCCCTATTTTACAGTACATATTTTTGACAAAATCTTTTTTTAATATTGGCCGAGCTAAAAAATCTTTTGATTATTTATAATAAATTTCCTAACGTTGTCTAAACCATAAAGGAACATAGAGAAGAAGAAATTAATAGACAAATATTTTAAGAATACTAAACTTAACAACAAATATCAATTTATTTACGAAAATGTAAAAAATAGGTTTTCTAACAGAAATGTTGTCCCAGGTTCAAAACTTTCAGTAAGTGAGGATGAAATAAAAACATTCACTTAAGTCATCTTGATGTTAATATCCTTAAGGTACACAAAACAGTTATAACAGAACAGTTACACATATAAAGATACATAAATCACGCAAACATTTAAGTACCACAGTTTGTTTCCGAGCGCATAAAGCGCTTGGCTTTAGCATACACAGATCCGAATTCGATCCTGAGATCCTGATGCCTAGCAGGTAGCCCACTCGCTCTCTAAAGGTAACTGAGTGCCTATAGTCACTTTGAATAAGGGATAATAATGCGGTTATCTACAACATAATACTTGCCACATCATCTCGCATTAGAAATTATGAATACATGAAAGCCTTGATCTTCCAATTTGCAATCATACTCCCTAGTAAAATATAGAGCCTTGTCATAATTTACTAAAAAGAAATTTCGTTTAGAAAACGGAATGAAAATGCCCCTATTTTAAAATGCATAATGACCAACATTAAATTGAGTCTAAAGTCAAAACTAGCAAAAAAGCTAAATTTTTCCATTGTATGCAAACATGTATATATAGTACTCGTATTTAAACGGCCTAAATCAATTATAAATCTTCCACAAAAAAAACATAGGACCTCTTTAGCCATTCAATAAAGGCTGCCGCAACTTAGACATTCAATTGCAATAATTATATTCACTCTCTGATTATTAGTTTTTCCATTTATTTCTTGGAAAACTTTCTTAATGGCAAGACTCCATCTGCCTGAAATGTTATAAAAACAACTATAAAGACTTCTTCGCCCAGAAATCTAAGAAATTCTACAAAGCTAGATCAATGGATCTAACCAAAAAATGAGAAAAGTTTGTTAAAGCAGGCCGTCCATATTTTATTAGTTAAATGTAATTTTAAATTAAAAAGCTTTCGTTTCAGTGGAAAATACAGCGAACGTTTAGTTCATTTTATATTTCACTTTCAAATGAACTCTATAATGCATTTGAAATATTTTGCATTGTAAATTAACTTTATTACACTGCCCTCAGTACACAGATTTTTACTTTTGTTTGATCCAATATTATAATTGAAATTACGTCATGAAAATTACACATCAACACCTTTATAAATAATCGTAGTTGTGTTATTGATGAAACTAAATAATTCAACTCACTTCACCGAATTACTTAGGAAGCGGTGCGACAAATCTTAACTGCGTGAAAGCATTGCAGATGACAAAGTGTTGCCTTAACATATTGTATGTTCCTTTCTCAAAATGTATACAAAAAATATGTTTACGTATTTCTCATATAAGTTTCCAAAGACTCGCGTTATTACATTTCTCTGGCGTCACTGTAAAGAAGCTCCGTTTTATTTTCCCTGAAATATCGACATCGACGTTATTTTTCTTGTTAGCAATTTACTCCTAGTCTGGTTTAGTCCATTTCATCAGATCTCTTTTCTCCAATGTAATGAGTTGACTAGAGCTGGTTTTTCTTCGTGTACTTTTTTATAGTTCTATTTGCCTTGACGTTAAAAAAACAAAAATTAATATCTAATAATAATTTCGTGTAAATATTAACAGTATCTTCTACATAATAATTCTACAATAGCAGACTAAAAAATGTTTATCCTTCACAAATATGAATAACCTATATAAATATAAATTTTGGATAATTTATTTTATATTATCATTTGTTGAGTTTAACTATAGGGTATCTTAAAGCAAGCCAAACCAATTTTTTTAAATAATTCTTGATCGAAATAAAAATTGCAATTTTGTCAATATCTGACAAAGCGCTTGAGTACATTTTCACATACTTCCAGAGTAATCTCATACATTTCGTTGCAAATGTCGCTATAAATTGTTCAACGGTGTCAAAGTTATTGGCGTACACCCTTCCTTTCAATTACCGCTATCAACAAAAATTAGCAGCCGCTAAATCTGGGAAACAAGGAGACCAATCAATATCGCTACTTTTTGACATCACTTGGTCAAAACACTTATTATAAAAGTTTTATGCGGTGTAACGCCATACTGTTGAATTTAAATATCTTTTAAGCCCAGTTCATTAATTTTGGTCGTTAAGAAATTGTGTAGCATATTTTTATACCGCTATCTAGTCACCGTAAGCCAGTCAATGACATCTCCAGCCCAAACTGAGCACCAAACGATTACTTCGTGAGAGTGTAGAGGTCGTTCATAAATTTCCTACAATTTTTATGTTTCTAAATGTGTCTATTTTATTTATTAATAAAGCCGCTTCAGTCAAATTGAGCTTCATCGATCATTACCAATTTTCGGAAGTTTTGGTGGTATAGGTTTAAACCACATTCACTCTATTTCCAGTAGTGTAAATGATCTTCGGGTTGAAGCATTTGTATCAATTGTATTTTGTATGGGTGTAGACGCAAATCTGTATGCAGTACATTCCGCATACCATAACGTTTTCAATTTCTGAGCTCGGTGCAGCAATATTCTCAATTGATCTCACGATTCGTGGATGGTGGTGATCTGTTGCAAGTGAAAACTATACGTTTCGAAAAGGTTGATGATGAGGTAAGCAATCGTCCTTGTAAGTACATCATTTCGACCTAATAAATCTTATAGTTTTCTCGTCGTTCTTGCAATGAATATACAATATATTGAACTTTCCACGTTTTCACAACACCTCTGTCGAAATAGAATTAAAATGGCACCCCGTCAAAGTAGTATTGTTAATTTTCAGACACTGTGTTATCAAATAAATAGATTTTGTTATTGTTTTACTTAACAATTTTAATTTAAAGCTAAATATTATTATTTTGTATTTTATAACTCAATTTTAGTGCAACTTTGTGTGTCTGTGTATCCATCTATCTATTGTATATTGAATAACAATTACTCTTATCGTATTCAACTATTTTCAATAGAATGTGGTTCCAATTTAGCTTTGCGTGTTGTGCATAACAATGCTCATTAAATACGTTCATTGGCGCGTTAGGAGGGTCAATATTTGGACACGTGTAGTTTTTCAGGTGCTAATTTTAGTAAATTTCACTTCTACTAAATTTTAAAAGGTTACGACTAGACCCATACATCAAACGAAACGCTCCTGATGGAGAATTGCCGTAGTTTTAATCACTTTCATCCACGTAACTATCAGTTTCCAATAATTAAACTTCACTCTATAAAGTAGGTATAAAATCTAAAGTACAATACTTGAGAACTCATTCTTTAACAGTAATAATAAATATTATACCCATTCGTTCACTATACATATTTTATATAGTTTTATCTCATATTGATCAAATTGTTCAGAATTTAAATTATAATTCTTTGGTTATAAATTTGATTTTTGTAACATGTAGTTTCAAAATAAATTAAATTATTTAATTAACCAATAAAGATATTTTAAATTTTTATAAGTTAACTTGTCTCTTTTCACCGTTATGTTTTTATATTTAATTCTGAGTACATTGCCCAAATGAAAACATCCGAATTTTGCAGATTTATTTATTAGCATAATCCAATAAGCGATTAAATTTACATGTATTCAGTAATATATAGACTCACCTTAGGTTCTTGTCACCGCTTCCAACCTTTTTGGAATCGAGTCAAAAAATCAGCAAGAGTTGTGAAAGTAAGACCTCGCCGATGTTGCCACTCTGATTAGAAGTGACCTGGTACCATAACATATAGTTCCCTATACTACAATACCCATAGTCGGCGTTGTATAGCTCGTATGAATGTAGTCTTGCTCTCTTTCTCCGCATCTGTGACGC
This sequence comes from Sinelater perroti, assembly GCA_036346155.1. NCBI lineage: Eukaryota > Metazoa > Arthropoda > Insecta > Coleoptera > Elateridae > Sinelater > Sinelater perroti. The sequence continues at coordinate 741,298 of JARFIY010000374.1, forward strand.
ATTAAATTTCGACTATTAGTTCAGTTACAACAAAATTTAGATTCATTAGAAAAAACAATTTTTTGCCATTTGTTTGGCCACAGGCGCCTTTCCTTCGCCTATTGTAACCTTCATTACCGGTTCAAAGAAGGCAGTGCAAGTAATCGGCTTGGAATAATTGAAGTCGTGCTGCGATCGGTAATCTCAAGCCTCTGAAAATGGTCTTTCCAGTTGGTTATCCTGCATACCGCTCCAGACCCCGGTCTTCACGAATGAGCACCTCCTTTGACCGTCACGCACAGTACTATCTAGCAATACTCCCTCTTTCAAATTCGAGAACCTATTGATAACGCATCGTTTATCGGCAACCAAGTATTCTTGCACTACATAAATTAAACGTGTCAACTTTGAACGGCCCTTTTATGCCTTTCTTGCAGGATCGTCGAGGTAAATCGGGAAATTAATAAACAAAAATCATATTGAAATATAAGAAAAACTAAATTGATTTACATTAAAATAAATAGTACTGAGAATCATACTATTCAATGTCGCCCACAGCAGCAACCACGGTCTTCTCCAGCCAAGTCCTAAATTGCAGTAAATATGCTCCTTATTGATATGTGTCATTACCTTCATGATAGAGACCCTTAAACAGTTCTAGGTGTTGTAATCCCGTTCATTGACCTTCGCCTCGATCACGCTTTACACGTAGTAAAAAGGATTGCATTCGAGGCTGGAGGATGGACCAGCGGTAATACAAATTGTTGTATAGACGTGCCTGGATCTTTTTTGCTTTGTGGGCTAAAGCAGACTCTTGCTGAAACACGTAGTCCCACCTAGCAGTCACCTCCTCTAGCATTTTTTCTAGGGTTTGACAATTGTTTCCGACACATTAACATTCCTCAAGAGAATGGGGCGCCATGACATCCCCTTCGTTGTTGATAAGCCCCAGTTCCATCACAGAGCCGGACAACTTTGTATTCATGACGGTATACACTCCAGAAGCATCTTAACAGACCCGATGGTCATTTTGACAATTCACTTTCCTGTCCTAAATAAGGTTTTTTCTCAGAAACCCAGCAGTATCATGCTTAATATCGTTCAGCAGTGCTTGGGCCTTCAACTTGCTGCCAATTTGGTTTTCCTCAGTCAACAGTTGACTAGACTGACCGTCGATCTCGCCACGTCGGTGTATTTTGCCGAGTCGATTATGCTTTGCCCAGGATCTTGATCGATCTTTTCTTTCAATTCGCGAACAAATTCATCACTTCTCTTGTGATCAGATCGCTTGCTATGAATTGTCCTGTTAACAGTTATTTACGCTTGATGGTCAGATTTCCTGTACTTCTTGGCTACATCGTAAACTTGAGTTTTTTTTTGTGGCCAAACAATAATTTTGCGTGAAGGGATTTGTGAATCTAACTTGTGTTAGGCACGAGCATTTAGGCTTTCCCGAAATGCAACCTAAAAATTCCGAATTTACCTCAACGATCATGTACACGTGATATCACTACTTTTCCCAGATCTCACATCCAAATTTCGGATAGACAAACATATGGTTCTCAAATTGTAATCGTTTTCTGATTACAGTATACTTAATCTAATATATAAAGTGCAATGCAATATAATTTTTTTTAATGGTGCTGCAGTTTCAATAATAGAGTTTAGTTTAGTAATTATCGAAATTAAATTCTTTTTTCGATATCTTCTTTTTAGGTTTTTAGAAAAAAATGGAAACATTTTTCATGCGTTTGACTTTCTGATTATAATAAACTCGCATCTAACTCCAAAACAGTATTCTTATATATCTATATACTAACAAGATTAGTATCGGTTCAACAACATAGAAAAAATTCACCACGAGAGGTGAACTTTCTATGTGGGTATGTGGAATTTTCAAGTTCATTGATTCTTCCGTACGTAAAATTTTAAAAGGTTGTGCAATAGCCTTACTCACACGCTCCTGGTAATTAATTCAAAATGGTTATATTTTAATTCTAATTCTATTTATAGTTTCCAGATTGCTCCAAGGCACCTTATAATTGTAACATTTTATATTATAAACCCTATACTGTGATACAGTCTTTCCGCTATCTGAAGATGAGTTTGGTTGAATTTTAGTTTTTAAACCACAGTAAAGTCAAATTTAACCAATAAGACCATAAAACAATTAAATAATTTGATAACCATCCAAACAACATTAAAAATAAAATATTCTTTAAGTACCTCCGTTAAAATTGGTATGGAAAATTACATCAATTAATGTCTAAATAATAAATTCATTTAATGAGAAAAATTTAAAAAAAATTAAAAACAGAAAAGTAATTAGTTTGATGGTCTCTTTTTAATTTGTGGTTCTTCATAGCTCCAAAAGCTGAAAGCTTTCCATGTGCACCCGAATCTTTTTAGAAACCTTTAAAATTGAGAAACTTAATTCTTGTTAATTTTGAATTGACGTAATTTACAAAGCATAACAGTTTGTATATTGATTTAATCTACCCACAGAATGCAAATTCAAAATTAGAACGAAAGTAGTTTCTTATGCGATGGATTTTAAATTCCTGCAAATACATGTATTAAAATGATCTCAAGAGCGACTGCACAAAAAGTTCGCAGCCTAGAAACTACAAAATATATGTAACAATATAACAATTTTTGTATTAACCCTAAATCTGGATTCGCTCTTTTATGACTACTTCAGACATGCCGTTGCCATCAAAAACAACCGAAACGCTCGAGTTGCGCTATTTAACCGCTCTCGGCTAACAAATCGAATGTATTACAGAAAGTGAGTTTCAGCAACTTCATAATTATTTTAGATACCCTGCAACTTGTTTTCGTGAACGCATTGAGCTTTCTCCCCAGACCGCTATTGATTAACGTACTGAAGAACGGCCGAAGAAATTTTGTGCACGAAATTAGCCAACATATGCTTTACCAGAAAACTCTAACAGCACACATTTCGCACATGAGTAATTTCTTAGTATGTAGAGTATTTCACTGAATGAGAGAAGTAATTCTATCAACCAGGTTGAATGTATTCTAGATTTGATGTTGACGATCTGATCGACGGTATCTTGCATATTTTATATCTCTGCTCTCATTTAATAATTAAAACTAGAATAAAGAGCTAGAAGTTGACGTCACTACGACTGTCAAACAGAAAATCCAAGCTACCTACTTAGGAGGTTATAAACATGAGAGAATTGCATATAGATATTTAACTGCCACGGTAAAGTCTCAGATTTTGATTCTAATAATAAAAATAAGTCATTCGCCCCGATTTATTTTCTTGGTCCTTTACAAAGACATATGCAAGTTATTCAATCTTTTCAATTTTTAAATAATTTCATTACCCATGTGACAATTGAAAAATAAAAAGTGCATTAGAATTACTTCTAGTTGCTTTTCAGTGAAGTGTTCTATCACCATTGAGACATTAGCTTCCCTTAGAGTAGCAACAAGTATGGGAATGCCGTGTGGAGGGCTTAGGGGTTAACAATGTGTACCATCACATATATGATCCTACAGGGTTCGGGGTTGTTGATGTCGTCGCAGTCCATGGCACAAGCGCGGCGAACTCGACTAAAGCGCGCCCTGACGGAAGTTACCAGCGATACTGTTACCTATGTGAAAACGGTGGGCAGCAAAGCTATCGTATTAACTCCCACTAGTGCTACACCTGTGATGGCTAAGTCTGATTTATTCACTTAAGGTTTTTTGGGGTCACTTTGTAGAAGCGTTGCCGCCTGAATGACCTATTTCACTCAAAACTTGTGAACATGGCACTACAAGAAATGTATTCGGTTCCTGCTAATTCACTTCACCTGCATTTCAGTTGTTTCTCCAACGCGGTATCGATTCACATATATTACTACCCAAAAAAAGTTTTGATTTATTGCACCACAAAGATAACGTTTAGCCTGTCTTCCTAATACATAACTTTCGGATATTACAGAACTTTCTGAGTAAAGTTAGTGGAAATATTGTGACGTCAAAACAAAGAAAGAACCAAGATATCTGCTATTCTTAGTATATTCAGATATAAATTCCAATGTTTGCGTATAAATTTAAAGTTAAATTAAATATTCTTAATTTGTTGCTTCTTATATTTTAGTCATAATTTTTATTTAAAAAAATTACTCTCAGTATTTTTATAATTTATTTTCTAGAACAAATGAAACACAAATCTGGAAAATCTGGAATTATTAATTAGGATCTAGAAATTAGTTTCCAAAGAGAAATAATGCAAAATAAGCCACAGCCAAAGCAATTTGGTAAAGCTTCGATTATCCTACATGTAGACTAGCGATATGGGGATTTTTAGTTCAAAAATATGTAAATTATTGTCGTTTGCTATTCATCATACAAATGCTGATTTATTCCAGTCATTTAACAGCGTTTTTACAAGATGAACTAACATAAACGTCTAGATTCATTTATCAGTCTTTACAAACAATATTTGCATTTCAAATGTTCTTTTGAAGATTATATAGCTTCTGTGGCGCTGAAAACCTTAACATGCATTATGATTCCTTGGGTACATAAAATAGACAAATAAAATGGGACACGCTTCTACAATTATTACAAACATTATTACAAATTCAAGTTAAGTGAATAAACCCAGTTTTTAACTCCAACACCTATTTAAGGTTATGTTCTCTTGCTGAATTTGGCAACATTAAGCTGTAGTATACTGCCTATATACATATATTTACAGTGACCCTTGCAAAACTCTTAAACCCTTAAAGGCATTGTACAAAACGCTTCCAGTTAGTTTAGACGCTTCTAACAAATATTTGTGCGAATGTTGCGAAATTCGTTGCGAAATCACAACCTTAAAACAGTTTGTAGAGGCACATAGCACATTAGCATGCAAATATTTTAATTTACATATTTTTAAAGTGATATTGTCACTTCATTACAGTTTGTGCACATAAACATCAACGCGGCAGTTTTTCATCAATTACAGGTCTCATGAATAACGTATTTTCCTTGCAATCAGACCAGACAGACCATTAAGAAGGATAATGGTCTATGTTTTACTATGCATGAGAACACATTCGATTAAAACTGAAAATAAATTTTGCGTGGCATGCGAAAACATCACATTAGACTTCCTACCCACTTCTGCCTACAGCCAACAGTTTTGCTTTGGCCCTAACTCATTGGGAAGTTGCAAAACAATCAACCCTTGAACACTGCAGTTTTTCCTGCTCCTCTGATATAGCATTTGGCCGAGCCGCTCAAGTGTGACAGCGCAGCTTTTAAACCTTTATACCGATTTTCCACCACTCATTTATTTAGTGCAGTCCCGAGAACGATTGACTTTTCGGGATTCGAAAGGACACAAATCAGTGGTGGAATGCAAGTGTTAATACTTTACTGTGACTGTTCTACTTTCTGCACTTTCCTGTTTATTTTCTAGATATTACCAGGAGACGGACAGTTTTTTAAGGTAAGCACGCTTCCTTGTACGCTGCACCGCGCGGCTGTTCGGTGGAAATGCAGATAACTAAAATCTGCATTTCTTTGTCGAGCTGCCCTCCTTGTTCGAAAAAGGAGCGAGCTGCTCGCGCACCGATAAACGTGCATTTCGTGTAAAATATTTTGAACTGTCGCTCAGTTGTTTGTTTTGCGCGATAACAAGCAGGCGACGCAGAGATGGAACTTAAAATAACACGGTGGCATTTGAATATTTGGTTGAATGAACTGACTGTGCATTAACCTCTATGTGTTTTACTGGTATAGCAAACTTTATCTTTACTCTTATAATAATTCAGTAACTCACTCTTATGAATTTTGTCTGTTAAAATGGCATGGTTGTATTTGATCGACTTAGCCCAAATTCCAATTTATGCATGAAAAAAGCCACTGTGTTTTAACTATTGATTGCTTTCCCTAAAGTTTTAGATCGTTTTATACATATATTTCTCCCAATAGCCAAATATATCGTACCTAATCATCACCCATATTACATACCACCAACCTATTTAAAATTTTCCTGACATAATTAATATTTTATAAGTAATGGTTGTATGACCTTGTAAAGTACCACTATCAAAAATAAAAAATTTATCTGATACCATTTCATGTGCCTTTTGATAAAAAAAACTAAAAAAGCGTTCAAAACAGAGGGTAATCGAATACAGTAAAACCTGTGTATTGCGGAATGGCTCGGGACCGAAATAAATTTCCATAATTGACAGGTTTTCACTATGGAAAGGTTCATAATTAAACATGACTAAGAAAATTATAATTTTTAATTAAGCATGCGTATATACAAATAAGAAATACAGTAACAACTAATAAATAAACAAGGATAGATATCATGTACGTTCTGTACAATATTTACAAATTGAGGGGAAATAATCATTAATTAATTTTTTGCTATTCTTTTTTTTAGTAACTTTTATTTAGTTCTGTAAGGGCGCTTGGTACTATATTATACATAAATAGTGGCTAGTTTCAGGGCCTTCCAAACATTTTTGTTGACACCTTATTTATGTAATCTTCTTCTACCTTTTCATTTTCCACCTTGGGGGTGTTCTTCCGCCACGAAACTTTCATCTTCATCGCCTGAGGCTAAAATTTGGTCTATACAGATGTAATTTTCAGTTATGGTCTTCCGATTTCTTTTCCATTACTTCATTTCCTAAAAGGGCTGAAAAGCCTGCCTTTCCAAAATATTTTTTTATCGTTTCTTCCTTTATTTTTTATGGCAACATCAATTAACGTAATAGCGTCCAAAATGCCGATTTTTTTGCCAGCTCTGTATATGGCTGCCAATATATTATAAATTTTCTATAGTTTCTCTTTAGGTATTTATGTCGCCTTGATCCGGGGGCTGAGTGACGCTGGTTGTGTTGGCTGACAACCAAATAATTTTTATGTTTGACAGTTTGTCCGGGTTGCAGCTGGCATTGTCTAAGAAAAGTCAAACACCTATTTGCTTTTGCCATTTCTCACTCATTCATTATTTTAGCAGTGTTTCCTAGCTTATTATTAATTTTGTACAAAACTGACAGATTGACCAAGCTAAGATTTTTAAAACCACGTGGTCTTACTGCTTTCTCGATCACTATGGTCTGCTCTAACTCGCCCGCTATATTTGCACATACCAGCACAGTCAATCTTTCCTTGGGGAGCTTATCTCCTTTGCAGGGGGTCCCTTTAGAACTTAAAATTTTTAAATAATAGTCCGGTCTGGTTAGCCTTATAAACATATCTCAGTAAGTGTCATTCCTCCACTATTTTTATGTCAACACTGTCGAACTCAGCACAAACAGTTCCACACCATTGCGTTCATCTTCTTAAAAGATTCCAACCACCAGTTTGGTGCTTTGAAGTACAATTTACCCAGTTTCTGGGCACTTTTGATTGAGCTTGCACCATTGGCACCACGGAGACGTTTTTGGCTCTTGTACATACAAACCAATCCCAAACCTCCTGCTCAATATCAGTATTGTTGACAACGTGTTATAGCTTTGCTGATGAAACAAAAAAAAACTGAAATCACTTGCATAACTCACCAGTTTCATAACTTTCTAGAATTTTCGCCGTCCTCTGTGACTTGCCACATTTACACTCCGATAAAATTTGCTGCATAATCCGCTGTTTTGAATCGATTAAATTAATAATTTTTACCTTCTCGCCTAAACACAAATCTTTTCTTGACGCCATCTCGATACAGAATGACTGAAAGAGAGTCGATTTATGTAGATTGAGGAAGATGAAGAAATGAAATCATTAACTTTTTATAATCCAATCTTCCTCTAAAAAAAGGCCCAGGTTAACAATATTTGGTCATAAATTTTAAAAATCAAAAACCAGTACAATACTGTACAATAGGAATATCGGACAATTACAACTTGTCGGTCACCCAACTAAAATGACCCAAACTTCTATTTAGTTTCCACAATGCACAAGTAATCTGGACAAAATATAGCCAAGTTTGGCTTCCACTTCCAATTTCCGGATAAATAAAAAGTAGTTTCCGATATATTGATTTTTCTATCCTTTCTTCTGGGACCAAAGACATTTTCTGCAATTGACAGGTTTTCGCATTACTCAGGTTTTACTGTACAACTGATTTTAAATGGAAGTGTGATATTGAACAACAATAGCAATATAAATACCAATGGTCACCTTTAATTACGTAGCTGTAAAAAGCTGGCCGATTTCTATTTACTGCCGAAATCTGTCAAAAAATTCGATTTCAGATACTATTTTACCATCAAAAATTATTATTTTTCAAATCAAAAAATTTTTTGTTACCGATCAAATGAAGCTATTTAGACACTTTACTGAGCAATAGTTTCTACCACCAAATTTTTAATACGCATCCCTCTACAGCTACAACTTTCCGCAGTAAAGGAGATTAGGCATTTGTGTCTTTTTCTCCAGATACCTCTACAAGAAATAATCTGTAGAAGTAAAATCAAGAAAATTTTATTGTTCCATTGGTTACTGAAAAAAGTATAATTTAAAATTGTAATTATATTTGATTGTCCTCTACATCTATTATCTCAACATCTGTGTTTCTTCTTTTTCATAATATACTTCATGTTTCCTTAACATTTTGTTAGCATATCGGTTATTAAGTTTTCCAGATATAAATAACTGTACCCTTCCTTGAATTATTAAGTAGTTAGTTTTGTATACTAATAGTCAAAAAAGTTAAACTTCTAAATGAGCCTATAGAACACCATTAATCGGTTTAGACAACAATATGCAATTTAATGAAAATGAACCGTTAATGTCTGATAAGCTAATAGTTAAAATGCAGAACAATCCAATAAGATGGATTAAATTTTGTTAGTCTGTAATTTAAAAAAATTATTATAGTTTATAAATGTTCAATGCGCCTTCTTTTGGCCATTCTACACCTGACTATGGAGTTGTGATATGGTCTTTTACGGACTGCCACGAAAAAAAGTCGCAAGATACAAGAGTTTTATTTCCCATATAATATGCATCAATCGTTGAAGTTAAGATTTATTCAGAAAACTTTAAAAATTTGACCTCCGCTCTCATAAAAAGTAGTCTTCTGAATTGTCGTTTGTTTAAATAAGAAAGTCAGTTACCACAGTGAACTGTTTTTTATCAAAATAACAAAGGTCCGTAAACTGATACGATACAGAGCATACTAACTTTCTGAGAAACACTCTTGTTCCAATGTTATATTGGTATATCGTACCCCCATATCCAAATATTGTGCGGGTCAAAGCCATCGCTACAGAGTTACGTTATTCCAAACTCTTTATTTGATTGAGCTACGCTTAAAACTCGTCTCGAGTTTTCTTCGATAATAACGGCACGAATTTTTATCTTATACAGTTTGCTCAAATTATCTTCCTGCTTAAAGGTTCAATGTTAAAATGATGACGAATGCAAAATACCTTATACAATAAGACAGCTATCTTGCTCACAATTGACAAAGTTGCATGGCTGTGCTTTAGATGGGTACTTGAAACTTTAGAACTTCTTCTTTCAAATGTTTTGTACATGATTTTCATGAAATGTATAGTTGAAAAAATATAGCTATTCGAAATTAATTCCATTTTTAAAAATATATTTTATATAAAATGCAACACCTCCTCCTTCTCCAATAGTAATATCCCAAAATGTTACAACAAAAAATTGAAAAAACACCAAAGATCCAAAAAAGGAAATCTAGTAGTTTAGCATACTATCATATAAAGAAATAACTACAGAAAATTCCTAAAGTGTCCAACTTTTTAAATCATAAACGAAAAATAAAGGAGCACAAAAATAAGATATAATCTCTTATTAGTTTATCACTTCTTTAAAAACGGGAGTCCTATAATATCACGAAATACTTTCAAACTTTGCATTTTAAGAATTCTACGGCAATATTTTTCATCATATTCCTTATATCCACGTTTATAACCGTAGTGAATTATTTTAATTTATTTGCTATTAACAGATTTTTAAGAATTCTAAAATATTAAAACATTAATAGCGACATAGATTTTTCTTTTACCCAAAGAAATCAGAGAACATTATTTTCAGTGATCATGGCGGATAATTTTGGAAAACCAAGCAACTATGACCAATTCAAGGTTCTGCAAAATTTCTAAAATGGGGTGGAAACTCGTCTAATTTTACTACTCACTATGATATAGTCTTCTATGACTAAAAATAAATCATAAACTTTTATTTAAAAAACAACAATATGAAACTCGTATACAACGACTAAAAGTAGTGAATTTTATAATAAAAAAAAAATGAAAATACGATTATCTAGGACAAACACAACTCTAGTCCAAAGCAGCCTTTATCTAAAGAAACAAAGCATAGACTGTGCGATGAAGATGCCTACATATTCATAAGAAAAAAGTTTTATCACAATTTAATATTTAAGTTGGCACAACACTTCAGAAACTTTTCAAATAATTGGAAAAATCCGATTCTATCTTAAACACATTCTTTTGCTACTAACTATCAAACATCGCCTACTATAAGGTGTCTATTTTGGTCTATCTGTTTTCAGAACCGCAGCGAGAAGTTTCCCGAGCTAAAGCATACTTTGTCGCCTACAAAGCCACTAGTTTAATTAAACGTCCCAGAATTTCTAACAACTACTTAACTATCCAAACCCTGTAGAGATTTAGTAATAAATTCTCCTACATTCTTTAATAACATTCCTTAATTGTAAAATCAATATTTCTCATTATATTCGTAACACAACTATACTTCGTTATTATTAACGGTTGTTTATTTTGTATTTACTCTTTATTAGAAAAAAATAGTGACATCTTTACAGCTAAAAAATTATACCACACGAAGCTGCATGAAAAAGGAATTTTACGCATTGAGGGCTTATCTAACTATTTCACTGTTTGTTACATTGTGAATATAAACCCCAAAAGGCACATTAACAGTATCTGAAGCAAGCATCTGTTCCGTTTTTAAAATTGTCGCTTGCGCTGTGTAATAAATTCGATTATTGTTCCAAAGTTCTGTGTAATAAGGTCTCTTTTTGTGTCAACCGAAAGCGTTTCCCAACAAAACGCTGAAAATAACCTCCCTATAAGCAAACATTAGCTTTTCGTGCTTCATAGCTGGTTATCATATGTAATTATCAGTCAATAAAAGAATAAGCAACAAAAATGTAAAATCTGCTCTGACGTTTGCAGGAGTTGTTGATATAGTGTAAAATTACTAGTATTTCCAGGTTTTACGCTAGAACACGCAACAAAATTTTAAATTTTATTATTCAAGAACATTTCAAGTACTTCGGTTCGTTATAATAAAAACGCCCATAAAACCACTTTTTTAAATTTATTTATTGCGTTTCATCCAGAGTTATTAAATACATATATTGAGATGCTTCTTTAAGTTTTGTAAAATTTCTGTCAAAAATGTATTGTTTCATGAGGATTATCAACTCTTTCATTTTTCCTTTGGTTTGAATCTATTCTTAAATTTTGCTAATAATTTAGAATATTTGTTTTTAACGGAATATTGATAGAATTTTAATTTATAAATAGCAATTCTATTTCTTTGTTGATTCAGTGCAGTACTTCAATATTTCTTACTTTATCTGTCCAAGGTATTCTTAGCAATCTCCTATAAATCCACATTTCAAAACTTTCTATTCTCTTTATTGTTTCTTTATCAAGTATCCATCTTTCTGCTCCGTGAACCAGGACTAGAAATATGTAACAACAAACCGTTTCCATTATCCCTGTTTTGTATATGTTAAATAATTCTACCAAAATGCCTTTATTAATGCAATTGCGCGTTTGCTCAACGTTTTTATCAAATTTTTTATTCTAAAAATCTTCCCTGTGATATGGGCTAGCTCCTAAAAATTTCTTTGAAGAAACGAAAGCACGAAATGCTGAGTTTGCTTAAGGTTGCCATTTCAAATCATTTGTATTACATTTTGCGGATTTAGGATTTCTTCAAGTAATCTAAGAGTAAAAAATGTCAGTAAACTTTTTTGCAACAGATACAACTGGACTTCGTTTATGAAATAATTATATGAAAGCAAGCATTATAGCGTATATATTTTGAAAAAATCAAATTTTGTAGTCGATAGCTTCTTCTCTAGTAGATCTTACTAATAAGTCGCAAGTAAAAGAACTAGACCGAATTGAATAAATATAAATCAAATATTATTGTGGCATCTAATGAGATTTTCTTTCTTGAATTACAATCAAAAGGCTATCGATGTTGGTGTATTATTACCTGAATGTTAACATTAACATTAACTCCTAATTCGAACATTAACCTCCTGCTAAAGCATCTATACCCACCTTTCTCATATGAGTAATTATAATTGTAATCTATTACGTCTTTGTGTAGTTCATTTTAACTTAATAATTACATACAGTTTAGGTATTTAATTCACTAATGTATTTACAGAGTCGTGAAAGTAAATTCGGAAAATAAATATGTGATGAAAATAATATCAAAATATAGGAAAAATTAAATTTATTTACATGAAACTTACCTTAATCAAAGTAATTGAGAATGATATCATTTGATCCATCAGCGCCCATAACCTCCTCGATCTAAACCTACTGCAGGCCAACACAATTTCCTCCTTGTTCATATGTGTGTTACGATACCCCTCATTGACCTTCGCCTCAACCACGCCTCACGCGGAGTAGTCGAGCGAATTGCAGTCGGAGCTAGAGGGTGGCTCTTGAATCTTCCTTGCGTTGTGGACTGGAGCGGAATTTTGCCGCAACACTTATTTCCGCCCAGCGCCCACTTCCTCTATCTAACACTTTACAACTATCTTTAGGATGTTGCTATAAATATCGGTGGTTACTTTCAGGCCGCATTCAAGGAAGTGCGGCGCCATAGCATCCTTTTCACCGCTCACGAGTCTCAGCATCATCACAGAAGCGAAAAACGTGTATACATGACGGTGGACACTTTAGAGATATCTTGGCAGATCCAACGGTTATTTTGGCGATCCACCTTTTCGTCTGAAAGGAATATGCTTTCCTTTAACTTATCAGTCAACAATTGACGATTTCTTTAGATAAAAGACTTATAGTGCAGGTCCTGGTGCACCGCTAGGTTAACGCCAACTTCACTACGTCCATTTCTTTTGCCAAGTCAGTCATGCGCCGCCCAAGATAATCATCAATCTTCTCTTTCAATTCAGACGAATTTGTCAGTTATTTTTCCATCAAATTGCTTGCTGTGGGTTGCCTTATCCCCCTGGCGGTTAGATTTTTTATACATGGGTCTTTTTGTAGCCAAATCATGCAATAATTTCTGTCAGAGAATTTGAGTATAGCAGTTTTATGGTCGGATTATCGGCTCATTATCTAAAGCTAACTTGTTGCGCATGCGCAGAACACAGTCTTTCGGCTTTTCTGCAACTTTAAAAAAATCCGGATTTACCTCGACGATTCTTTAGATAAATATATTCTATATACCAAAAAAGTGCAATGTAATTTAGTAATGCGATTAATTTTTAGTCCATTCAATAATAAAATATCGGTTGGCTTACATTTTTTATTACCCTGCTTCCTTCTAGATTCCTTAAATCCATCTTTTAAAAATCATTTAAACTCGAAGTATAAAATAAAGTAAGTGATCAGTAGGTTCTACAAGAAAATCTAAACCCCTAAACTTCCAATTTATCCGCGCCAGTAATAAAGCCGCGCAAGCTTTTCATTGATTGTATTACAGAACATAAACTTTATTTGCTCAGAACGCGGACTACCATAGAGATTTGTAAAGTCAACGTCCAGGATGCGCTAAACTCGTGTTGCAGCGATGGCAGAAAATTTCTCACCTACGTGTTCCTGCAAAATGCAATTAGGCAAATGTTCGCACAATCTAGCGAATTTGACCTTTCACGCTAACGAGAGACTGCTTCACGTTCTTAATTTACCATTCATTATTAATCATCCAAAAAAGTAACAGACTCCTCCGTGTGCAAAATAATTGTCAGGATAAATTGCAAATTGCTTGAAGATTCTTACATTAATTTCTTGTATATAATATACAGTGGAACATTATTATATTAAAACTCATTTGATGTACTCCAGCAAAGCATTAATGAAATGGGAGTTTTAATGAAAACTTGAATTTGATAAACAGCTTTTTAAAGGGAAAATTTTGCTTTAAAAACTACAATTTATGGTTCTATATATTAAATACGAATGTTATCTAGAAATATTAAATATGCGACTTTTACCATAAACAATAAATAATCATATTTAGTGAATTTTAAGTTAGTGGATATTAAACTATGAAAAACAGCTTTATAAATATTTTTAAAAACTAAGCAAACCATAATGACAATTTTGTTATTTACCTACACGATCTTCGAAAAACAAAACATATAAACAACTCCTACATAAGTGAAATCCAAAAACACTTCACAAAGAAAAGGAATTTATATTTGTCTCATGTCATTTTGTGGTAGCACTACCGCATAATTTTAATGAGTAACATAACATTCTATCCCCACTCATAAATCATACCCATTTGGTTAAAATGTTTCAAAGGTTATTGCTATTATACCTTAAACTAATAGATTTGAAATTCCAACCAAAAAAAGTATGAAGAAGGAAATACTTTTATGCCTAATACCATTAGGATCCTTTAATATGTACCCATGTAATACATCAGTGGGGATTACGTAAATCACATTCAGTTAAAAAAACACTTATTGTTAAATATATGTTTTGTTAATCAAATTTTTAGGTGAAGAACATCAAAGGGTCCCCCCGGTTAAGATAGGCGAAATGCCCCCAGATTCGAAATTTCTAATGAACCTAATAATGTTTTTATCTTAAAAATTATAGGGGGATATGGTTAATATGGTCCCAACCCCCTTCCCTCTCCCTCCTAGGATCAAAAAGGGTTATTTTTGTTTTAATTTTTTTTCTGTCGATGTGTTTAATGCAAAATTCATCAAAATAGGTTATCAATAGACCTATCAGTAGAATTTTTCAAGGCCATCCAAGGTCATTTGGTATCTCAAAAATTTTAAAAAACAAATTTTTCGTTTTTTGAGGCAGAAAGCGTTGAGTTGCACGCAGTTTTTTTACTATTTTATAAAAGTCGATTAATTTTACCTCTGACAGGAACTTTTAACATATTTTGTGTGGTGCGCCACCCCTAAAAATCCAATTTTCCGCTTTTCTTCGATTTTTCAATTTTACAGGTAAGGGTTGAAATTTAGCAAAAAAACTAATTAAAACTTTTTTATAGTATTTTATAAGACAAAATTTTAGTTTTTTTCTAGCTCTAACACTAAAAAAGTTATGACTAATTAAAATTCCAATCCGGGATCGTGTAAGGAAGCTCTAGGACGAGCCAGTGTAAACCTGCCACTAGAATGAGAACCATCATACCTTCCAAACCTAGTAGAGTAATATATTATTACAAAATTGTTTACTGTCTATAGAATATTTAAAACTTTTGTTCATTTTTTCTTTGGTTTGTTCTAGCTCCCTTATATGTCCGAGAATTCTGATACTCAGTTTAAAATATAAAAAATGGATTGCTCAAAATGCGTTAAGTGTAATATATTTCTAAGAAAACAATCGAGATATAAAGGAAGAGAAAAAATAAATAAAATCCGGATTCGAGGCTGAAGATTTTTCAGTTAAATACGGTTATTTTGTGCAAATTGGCGATACTCTATGCCAAAAATGTTTTTCAATACTTAAGGCAGAAAAATCCAAAAAAGATCATGAATCTCAAGGCTTGAGTACACAGCTAAGAAACGTAACTGTTCAAGGACCTGAAAATATCGCAGATCATCCTAGTGGCGCACGCATTATTTCTAGACATTCTCAATTAGAGAGTAAAGCTCTACGATTTCGGAAGAAATAACAAAAACAACAATCCATTGAATCATTGGAATCTAGTAATTCATTCATTCAAGATGTTGCATATTTTCAAGAATAAGGAAATATTGAAAATCTTGCAACGCAATTATACAGTAGCTCAGAAAGTTCTGAAATGGAGAGTCAAGACAGTTTAACTTCCAATGAAGATTTAACCTCTTTAACTTCGCAAGTGTCAAGTTTATCATCAGGATTTAGCATACCTATCCAAAAAGTTCCACCAGAAACTGTAGCAATGCAGTTTGACCACGTAATTTCGACTAAAAGATATTGCTTCATTGTTTTTCAGGATACAATATGTGTGATGCACCTTTCGAAGCAAGAATCCAAGTTTTTGTAAAAAACGAATTTTTATTCCTAAAAGAAATCTATGTTGTAAAATACATTTATTAGGTTCACGTTTTTATGAGAACAAACTCAAAAACATGAGTGTTTATTCTAACGAATCCGATATTGAAATTGATGAAGTTAAAAAATTTATGGACAAATTATCAAAAACTTCAGATTTACGTATTATAGACAAATATGCGGATCTAAATATGTCAGAAGAAAGAGTAAAACCATTAACCGATCATTTGTTGAAAGATATTCTTGAGCTACGTGGAATGTTGAGGACAATACGAGATTCTAGCAATCGAAATCTACTTCAAGCTCTCGTCATTTTTTTATTCAAATTAAAATCTGGAAACTCATATAAACTTATTGCAGCTCTAATGGAAGATGAAGAGCGAGTTGTAAATAATTCTATTCATTCATTATTGGATTGTTTTGAGAAAGAAGTTCTACCAGAATATTTTGGAGTAGATTCTAAGAGCAGAGAGTTTTTTCTTAGTCAAACAGCACCAACAACTCAATTACTAAACGATATTGGTGATAATAAATTAATATTAATATGTGATGGAACCTATCTTCGACACGAAAAAAGCAGTAGCAACATTTATCAAAAAAAGTCATATTCAGGGCAAAAAAAGGCACCGTTGTGCAAGCCCTTTACAATTTGCGCTTCAAATGGATATGTAGCTGATTTACCTGGACCATTCAACCCAAATATTAATGATGCTTAAATCTTAGAAAGCGTATTAAATAACCCAAATGGTATCAGCAAAATTCTTAAACCTGGAGATATTTTTAGCTTGGATAGAGGTTTTCGAGATGCTGTGGACCATTTGAAAACTAAAGGATTCATGATCCTCATGCCAGTTCTTAAAGATAAAAGAAATCAACTAACTGCTAAAGAATCAAACTTTTCGAGGTTTGTCACTAAACTTCGTTGGGTAATTGAAGCGATTCACGGTATCTTGTGCCAAAAATACCGATTATTGCACAACCAATTTCGAAACAGCATGTTGCTGGTTACTGGACTATTGTGTCCAATTGCATGTTTTCTACAAAATCAATTCGGAAAACAACTTAACCTTACGGATGATAAGACAAGTATTATAGTCAATAGAATGAAATCGACATACCTGGAGATCAACGATTTAGCTGAAAAGGTTGCTGCAGAAAACAGTCCCGTTCCAAAGTACAACTTCAGAAGAACTTATAGATTTTCCTGAATTGACTTTGGAAGATTTTGAAGTCTTATTTACTGGTTCATACCAACTCGCTCAAGCAATATCTTACTTAGGAGAAATGATTACAGAGGATGGAATACTGATATTAAAATTCATTAAAGAGGTATTGTAAGGTTTGACGTAAGATCACGTCATATAAAATCGAAAGAATACAAATGCCATGTAAAATACAAGAACGCGCAAGTATCGATCCGATGCAACAATACTGTTGTACTTGTGCTAATGGACTACGCATTGTTGGATGTTGTTCTCACGTGGCTAGTTTGATATATCATCTTTAGTACGTCCCGCCGAAATGCTGTCCAATATTTTCTGCTAAATATCCACCTGTGCCCTTATAATTGAAAAATATCGACAAAAATTGAAAAATCAAGTAGGAAAAAAAATTTAATTGGTCATAACTTTTTCAGTGTTAGAGCTAGAGAAAAAATCTTACTCTTTACCTATAAAATTGAAAAAATCAAAAAAAAAGCGGAAAATTGGATTTTAAGGGGTAGCGCATCACAGGAAATGTGTTAAAAATTCCTGTCAGAGGTAAAATTAATCGACTTTTATAAAATAGTGAAACCCGACACCTTAATGGTACAAGAGATGATGAAAAAGAAGAAGAAGATAAAATAGTGAAAAAAACTGCGTGCAACTCAACGCTTTCTACCTCAAAAAAAATTTGTTTTTTATTTTTTTTAAGATATCAAATGACCTTGGATAACCGTGTAAATTCTACTAATAGGTCTATTGATAGCCTACCTTGATGAATTTTTTCAGAATTTTGCATTAAACACATCGACAGAAAAAAATTAAAACACAAAATAACCCCTTGTTGACCCTAGGAGGGAGATGGAAGGGGGTTGGGACCATATAAACCATGTCCGCGTATAATTTTTACCTCAAGATAAAACATTATTTGGTTCATTAGAAATTACGAATCTGGGGGATTTCGCCTATCTTAACCAGGGGGACCCATTGCATATTATTTTAGTGGTTTTCATTTACTTATAAAAATTACTTTATGCTATATACCTATTTTTCCCTATAGTTTTATTCTAATTTTTAAAAATTTTAAAATCCTAATATAGTTATCTTTATTTCAGAAAATTCAATCTATAAACTGTAATTTCTTTACGTATATATTACTTCAAAACGTATATATAAATTTTCAACTAATAAACATGGAGAACCATAATAGAATGCATTAGAGTAGAGTAACTGGACTATACACTGACAGATGTAACAAAAATTCAAGAAAAAGATTATTTAAGCACAAAGATGCTTTGTTTTTTAACAATTTAAAAAAAATGTATTCTAAATATTCATATTTTTAACTGTATCATAGTGGAAAGAAAAGTTGACGCAAACATCCCATGAGTGGGCATAACGGAGGTCTAAAGCATTCCAAAGAGTGGAGCTTAAAAATCTCAAACGAATCAGAAAGCACTACGATCATGGAGTCTAGATACCAATTACTTATTTGAATTATACTTAAAAAATATGTTACGTATAGTTAACCCTTGTACTTCGGATAAAACATTTTATTTGGAAGAGAGAACAGCGCCAGAAAATAAATTGTTAATGTTGTTCTTAGAGATTCAGAATTAAAACATGACCACATTCACATAAATGAACGCGCAAAAACGGAAACCATTCCAAAGATTGCAAGTATATAAGTGATTTTGTCAGATTTTCAAATAAAGATGCGAGAAATTGAAGTTACCTTGAGCATGTCTCATGTATAAGTGGTTTATTTTTTTTGCATAATGAATTCGGTCTAGAGAAACTGCTTGCAGATAGCATTTGCTCAATCTAAGGCAGAAACTCATTCGAGGACATTGCTTGGAAACTTAAAAAAAGTTAACTAATTCAAACGATTATAGATGAAACGAAAATTCATCATTACACAGCAAATACTAAAATGCAATCAAAACAATGGATTAGATATGGCGAATCTCTTCCGAAGGAAAGTATTTTGGAATGCCACAGACATTTGGCTAATTAGTTATCCTGAATTGGACAATGTAACACAACATTTTTGGACAAGCTGAAAGCAACAGTTCAGGAGAAACCCTAAAATTATAAAAAAGGTATTAATTCATTGTAACATTGGACCTACCTTTTCAAGTGTCTTCGTTCATTAAAAGTAGATGAAATCTACGTTCTAAGTTATTTTGCATGCACTTTATTATTATTATTATTGATCATGAAGAAAGTCACTTCCTGTAGTAAGTAACTATTATGTATTAAAGTATTGTTTTTACAAAACTGTTCCTAGATACATAATGAATTAAGTTGTAGTGTAAGAAATGGAATGGATCACATGAATACTGTTATACACAAATCGCTTAAAGTGTGTCCAGATGCCGTGGTCGGAGTTTTGCAACTCTTCAGAAGAAAACCTTTTAATTTCTCGTAAAAATGCACCTAAAACCTTAGTCAAATAGCAAAGAAATATTTTTCTTGCAGCATAACTTACTAGATTTTATTTCTCTCTTATTAGTAGTAATAATAATTTATTCAAAGTTTTTTATTCAAAATTTTTGTTTTTCACATGACTTTTGTTACACAAATATAGTGTTATTATTAAGTTCCATCTCTGACATTTATTGAATAAGGAATACAAGTTTTTGTATCTTGTTATTTTAAGTCATAGTAAAAAAACACCGAAACATAACCCACAATTTTATTATTTTTATATAGTTACTCCACGAAGAACTTCGACAGTTGTAAATTTTCCTTCGGTAGATCATATTTATTTATACGCAATAATGTTTACACGTAATCAATGCAATAGTATAGTGCTAGTTATTTTTAAATTAATTTCATTTTTTAATTATTATATATATTTTATAGTATACAATTTTAAATATTGCATATATTATCATAACCAACTGTTGTTTTTAATGGTAAAATTTTAATTCAGCGAACGACAGATTTACAAAATTAAGAACAAGTGGGTTAAAAGCAAACAGAATCAATATGATGAATTGTTAGTCATCGCTAACATGTAATATCAATATTGTTAAGAAACCAATTTTATTAAGTGTGTATATTATATACAGGTACCTACATGTAAAGAAGTGACAACATCACCCCTATAATGACTAGGACAGTATATGGGTTAATTCGCACAGTCCGTTTACCAGCTTAGTGCCTCACGTTTTCACATTAGTTGCTTTGCCGGAAGTTATATGGCGCAAGCCTTGATCCCAAGCAAAAGAAAATTAGCGCTGCAACTTCTATACATCTTTGGATTCTAACTGGCGCTCAAAGCTTGCACTTACAATGACGGTATCACGCTTGAACCATCTTGCTTTTACTACTCAGAATTATATTGTAGAACTCAAACATATGGGAGCTTAAATTATTGAGGTACATAGTTCCCACTTGTTAGTTAGCTATGTTTGAATAAAAGTCGTTAACATATGCTTGATTATTACAATTGAACGCTTTTTGGAACTATCTTTTCGTATTCAACACGACATGTTTGAATATTGGACGAATTGCTTGCATAATGTAATAAAATCATTCTTAAAAATGACCTTGTGCTTTTTTAATTAACATTTGACATCCATTATAGGATCTGCTTATTAAAGTTTTAGTACATTCAATTCTTTTACTCTCATAATGCAACCTGCTGCCACTCACATTAACAAGAAAACTTTTTTCAATGATTTTTATATATATTTTTTTATTGACAATAATGTTAATTTACAATCTACTTAACAAAAGTATTCAGTAAATGTGATGCTAGGGGAAGCAGTGAAAGGAGAAGTCATCCATTGATGACACTTTCTAGGAGCACCATTTACTGGAGGTTGGTGAGGTCTTCAGGCCATGTTTTCTTCAGTCTTCGTATTGGTGGATGATAAGTGGAAAGCTGGTGAATTAGTCGATTGTTGTGTCCATCTAACTTCTGGTGGTAATTCATCGCATATCTTTTGATTTCATCGACAACGAATGGGACGTCTAGGTCTTGGTGGATTGTTTGGTTGGTTACAAACCAGGGCGCATCAACAATTGCGCGGAGGGTTTTTGACTGAAATTGTTGCAGTGTTTTTATTCTGGTCGGTTTAGCATCCCAAAGTTGTATACCAAATGTCCAAATTGGTTTCAGCATCGTTTTGTAGAGTAGCAGCTTATTTCGGATCGATAGCTTTGAATGTCTACCAAGGAGGCAGTACATTTCACGGTATTTGAGGTTTAATTGTTTGCGCTTAGTTTGTATGTGTTTGTTCCACGTGAGCCGTTGATCAAGATATAGTCCCAAGTATTTTACGTCGGTTTTTACCGGTACTGGAGCATTGTTAATTCTGACAGGCGGGCAAATATTGGTTTTCATAGTTAATGTTATTTGGGCTGACTTTGACTGCTTAACTTTTGTGCGCCACTTATCTAACCGTGTGCTGATTATATTGAGGTGTTGTTGGAGGTTGGAAGTTGCACTATCCGCATTTTCATGGGTGGAAAGTATTGCCGTGTCGTCAGCGAAGGTAGCAGTCACAGTGCTGTCAGTTTCTGGCAGGTCAGCAGTATAGACAAGGTAAAGGAGGGGGCCCAGGACGCTTCCATGCGGGACACCGGATTTGATGGGGTAACATGAGGATAGTTCGTTATCGCAATTGACAGAATAATAGCGGTCTGTTAGGTATGACTTAAGGAGCAAGTAATAGTAGCTCGGTAATGACTCTTTTAGTTTATATAGCAGCCCTGTGTGCCAAACCTTGTCGAAGGCCTGGGACACGTCCAGAAACACAGCGGCGCAATACTTCTTCTTTTCTTCTAGAGAGGATGAGATTTCATTTACTATTCTGTGCGTTTGATGTGTGGTTGAATGACCCTCTCGAAAACCGAACTGGTGTTGTGGTAGGTGTTGAAATATGTCTGTATCTTGGCGAAGTCGTTTAAGAAACAGTTTTTCAAATAGCTTACTCATTATAGGCAAAAGGCTTATTGGCCGATAAGAAGTCACACTTCCTGGTTCCTTGCCGGGTTTGGGTATCATTAATATATGTGCGTACTTCCGGGTGATTGGGTAATATGAGAGACTTAACATCCGGTTGAAAATCGTAGTTATGAGTACGGCAGTTTTCTTGGGCAGCATTTTTAGAATTTTTCCAGTTATTAAATCATGACCTGGCGCCTTAAATTGGTTCAGTTTTTGAATTTCATATATAACTTCAGCGGGAGTAAACGGGTTTGTTGGGAGTGACATTTGACACGGGATGTCTAGAGATGCTTCGATTGCGTTGTCTCCAGGGGCTGCCGTTGCTTCAAAGGGAATGAAGACGTCGGATAAATGCTCTGCAAAAGTGGTTGCTTTATCTATAGGAGATCTTGCCCATGTTCCATCTGCTCTCCTGATAGGTCTTTTGGGTACTTGAGGCCTCTTAAGGTTCTTCGTGGCTCTCCAGATTGAGTGATTCTCTTGTTTCAAGTTCGTTAAATACTCAGTGAAGTTATCATTTTGTATCTCTCTTAATAGTTTATGAAGTTTACGCGTTAAACGATTGTAGATAGTTTTATCAGCAGGATTATGTGTCCTGCCACGTTCCTCTGGCTCTTCTCTTTTTTGCGATCAGTTCTTTAACCGTTAGAGGTATGGAAGCAGTAGGTTTTTCATGATCAGTTCCGATAGGGGTTGACTCCTAGGCAGCCTTTTGGATTACATTAGTGAGATGATTGGTCCCTTCGTCTAGTTCGTTGGGGGTCTTTATTGGTAGTTTAAGATTTGTGTTGTCTTCCAAGTATTGTTGAAGAAGTTCCCATTTTGTTTGTGTAGACACTAGTTTGTGGTTGAGTGATTTTTTGATAGTAGTAGTACACAAGTTTATTATGACTGGCGAGTGATCTAACGACAGGTTTTGCAGAGTTAATGTAGATATAGAATCAGTCAGAAAAATACTATATTTTCAGTTAACACGATAGTCGAACTTTATACTAAACTTTATCCTTAAAACGAGATTTTTGAAAATAAATTTTTAAAAGTAAGAGATCTAAAACAGAAGACTATATAAACTATAGAAAAATTCTCTAAAAAATCTACGAAATAAGAAAGAAAAAAGAATTATTCCTAATGCTGGTCTTATCTATGTTTTATATTATTGTAGCAGTGATTCATTTATTGATTCCCTATAATGATGTGCTGTTCGATTTGTTATTTATTCCAAAAAGGGTTCAATGTATAATGCAACATTCATTTATGAAATACATATGTGAAATTCATTACACCATAAATTTCACGCAATTTCTTCATGTAAAAATCTTAGCAGCAGTCTTTTTGAAGGTAATAAAGTCATCGATTATTGAATCAAATTTTTAACTGGAGTGTAAAGCAGTTTACGTGTTGCTACAGACACTTAGAGTAAAAGAATGAAATAGTTGCTGTGTTTCATAAAACCACCAGCTGCAACTTGCCCTTACGAAAGTTTTCTGCATTCTTTGTCCTCCAGTTAGAAATTTTCAAATTGCAACATTAATATTTATACCAACTGCTCATAACTAAGCATACAAGAATTGGAAAGAAGAACGAGCCCGTTGCGTAGATGACGGCAAAGTAAGATGTTAGAAATGCCCTGGGAATTAATGTGGTTGCTTACAGCTGCGGAAACCTGTATCCACCCTCTCAATCCCTGGAGCAGTAAAAAACTCCAGCAAGGACTCTGCCAGCGGAAGAATACAGCCGGAGGACTCGGGGGTAGCACTTGTGGCGCACACTGAATACCCGCGCTTCATGGAGGAACGGCCTATCGGTACCGGTGTCTACAAAGGCCCTTCTTCGGGCAGCCTAAAACACAAGCCTAACGTAGGTTACAGGTTAGGACGGCGCAAAGCTCTCTTTGAAAAAAGAAAAAGAATAAGCGACTACGCGCTTGTTATGGGAATGTTTGGCATTATCGTTATGGTAATCGAAAACGAATTATCAAGCGCTGGTGTTTATCGCAAAGTAAGGCTCGGGATGCAACCTCTTTCATTGTAATTAATAAATTTCTGTTTTAGGACGAATTTTACTCAATTGCGCTCAAAACTCTGATATCTGTTTCGACTGTGATCCTTTTAGGCCTCATAGTGGCCTACCACGCTTTAGAAGTACAGGTGAGTTATCATAATTACATATATTATTGAATTAATAAAAAAATACTTTAATAACCCAAAACAATAAAAAAACCTTTATTTTTAAAAAACGTGCAATACTATTTAAAACTTTAGTTACCTAACTAATATAAATTGCACTGATAAAGGAACTAAATTAGTTTACATAATAAGACTTATGTAGCTAAAAAAGAAAACAAAAAAAAAACAATTACTTTCCATAACCCTAGCACATTTATAAATTTACATGTATTTTTGTTACATCTGCAGCGCTTATTTTTATATTAATTGAAAATTCCAATCTAAGTTATTTTTTATGTTTCTCAAAAAACCCTACTGTATGAATAATGATGGAACAATGCAAGCGGGAAATTGATGTATTTAACTGTGATTATTAATCAAAAATCAATAATTAAAACAGTATTAAGTTGGATGTATCAGACACTAAACTTTGGACAAGAACTAAAATAATAACAAATTTAAAAGTATACCTTTGTTTTATTAGTTTATAAAATGTAAAAATAATAAACTTATGGTTTCACAGCAACTAAAAACAAAAAACCTTATTTCTCAAGTAACCTCAAAAATGTCTAAATAAAATTAGGTATCCTAAATATATAGTTAATACAAATAAGACCGAACTATTCTTCTCCAAAGAAAACCTAGAAGTTTAAAAGCGATAATCTTTCGACGAATTAAACAATACAAAAATTAATTTAATAGTCATCAACATGGATGACCCAAA
Source organism: Sinelater perroti (assembly GCA_036346155.1). Taxonomy (NCBI): domain Eukaryota; kingdom Metazoa; phylum Arthropoda; class Insecta; order Coleoptera; family Elateridae; genus Sinelater; species Sinelater perroti. The sequence continues at coordinate 766,536 of JARFIY010000374.1, forward strand.
GAAGTTGCTACTAGTATTAATAAGAAGTAACTAAAATCTCAATATTGCAAACGTTGCTTATTGATTAAAATGTAATATTTTCAAAAATCTATTAGTTAATCAAAAACATTGGCCAATTGTCATAACTATCAACAATGAACCTCGATAAACTCACCTGAATATATTAATGACTTAAATTTTCTGACCATTTTCACAACAAATTGAACAAACACTAAACAAAATCTAAAAGTAAACAAAAAGCAAAGACATTATTAAGAAAAGTGAAAATAAAAAGTCGAAATCTGCATATCTTGTTCGACTTATAAACGTGTGTTATAATTTTCTAGCAAATACTCTGATATTAAAAGTCAATTAATAATTATTGTAAAAATAAGATTATTCTATTGTTTTCACATGTAATGTACATAAAAACATCCCATGTTTGAATAAAAAATATTACAATAAGAACATTTATGAAATAGTTGAGAACAGTTATATACACGTGTCATACGTATGTAATATACGAGGGATTGCCCGCAAAAGGTACTTTTGGCGTCCTAGGCTAACTATTTTTCACCCGCCTTCCCTTAAATTTTTGCAAATGATAACAATGGGATAAGTCGGTGACCTTACGAAAGTAAGATATGCAAAACATCCTGAAGTACGCTCAGACTCCAGCCACGCCACATTTCATATCAGCTGTCTTTGTTTACTTTCTGTTCATATGTATAGTAGATATGTTCTAATAATTGTATGATCTTGGAACTCTTAACGTTTTGTTAGTTAATTAAAATAAACAGTAAAAAATATTTGAAATCAAACTATTATTTGGATAGTTTTATAAATATCTGTATATCTTAGAAAAGAAAAGAGAGAGGACTCATAATAGTGGGAAACAAGTGTTGCAATATATTACCAAATCTTTGACACCAATACGTAACTTTACCCTTTGTTTACAGTTATATTAAACAATAAACAATAAAAGAAAATTAAACAAATTTCATTATTTGAATACCATAAATAGATAATTGTTTTAAATTATAAATTATAAAGTAATAAACAAATCAATAATAGTCATTTAACTTAGCAGTAACTATTTCAATGCGAAAATACTGAATTGCTTGCACACATTTTAATGTTACATTCACTGAACTATGTGCAAGTGTTGTTATAATGTACTTACCACTATAAATTACCATTACCAAGATTTTCGGCTTATACTCAGGTCATTTCAATTGATAATTTCACTTTTATCTGTAAAATATAATTTCATGCATTATACATCATTATAATTATTACAATTACAATTAATTGTAATATTACAGTCGTTTCGCCTAAACACCTTATAATAATTTTACAGTGGAACACCAAAATAATGATCGTCGCTCCAGTTTTTGTCACAATTCTGTTGCATGCACGGTGTACGTCATTAAATATTGTCTACTACTAATTTCGCATCACTCCTCGATCTTTCAAAAAAGCGCCTTGAGATGTAACGCACTTTTTCCAGCGTCGTTTCCACTGCAAAATCCTGGTTTGGAATTACCAATAACTGCCTCACCATATTGGCCTGAATCTGGTTCATTGGTAGTAGTCTGAAGCAAATCATTAGCAACTGCAGCACGATGGTCTTTCTACGCTGCTAATAGTAGCCGCTAAACTAAAAATGTTTCGCGGTACGTTTCATACCAAGATCTTCCATTAAAGTTTCACACGCTTTAATTTTTAAAATCCCTGCTCGTGCTCTAGTTCACTCTTAACGCTGAACTTCCAAAACATACATCACTTTTAACAAATTCCTGGTCATCTTTGCATTATTTATACTACGTCTTTTCTCGTCGTGCACTCGTTTGAGAATACGAGGGTGAATCAAATATAAACGAGACTTTTGATCTCGGGCGCGCAAATTTAACGCGCGAGAATTCTCGCTTCGTCAGGTGTTGGGTAGGGATGTCAGGAGTGGGGGAAGCAGGCGGGCGATTTCGTTCGTTCCTGTCAGTACCCGTCGTGACAACGTCGTCAACTGCGCAACGTATTATTATTAAATTTCTCGCCACGGAAGGTGTAAAACCGGCTGAAATCCTGAGGAGATTGACTGCGCAGTTCAAGGAAGAGACACTGTCACGAGCTACGGTGTTCGCATGCCACAAAAAGTTCGTGGAGGGTTGTGAGAATGTTGAAAATGAGAGCCATGATCGCCGACCTCGCACCAGCATCACCAACGAAAACATCGTCCGCGTTCAACAATTTATTGAGGGTGACAGGCGTCTGACCGTCGATGAGATTGCATCTAAGATTGGAATAAGTTATGGCAGCACTTTTTCGATCATCACAGAGGAGCTAGGGCTTCGTAAGGTGTGCGCAGGGTGGGTGCCTCGCCTTCTGACAAGTGAGCAGAAATTGCGACCTATTCGGTCTTCTCAAGGAAGCCATAGGAGGGCATAGATTCGACAGCGATGAGGAGGTTGAGGTCTATGTGCGCAATTGGCTGGAAACACGGCCAAATTCATTCTACGAGGAAGGCATTTCAAAATTAGCCACACGTTGGGAAAATGTGTTTCTGAATCAGGATATTATGTAGAAAAATAATCTGCTATTCTTTTGTTTCAAGTTCAAATAAAATATTTTTTAAAAAAAAGTCTCGTTTATATTTGATTCACCCTCGTAGTTTCCAGCTTCACACAAATTTGACGCAGATTCGCTGCTCTACTCGCTCAGTCATTTCAAATACGGGAATCACACACTACATGTGCTTACTCACCGACGACCAACTTCCAACTGAACGACCTAGTGAAGTTGTTCTCATTCGCACCTGAGTATTATAATCCACTTTCTACATTTGGTAGACATTTTCACATATCATCTGTTACTCTTGTATTTTTTTTATTACATGACATCTGAGAGCGACAAACCAAAATCTAGATAGATAAAAATCATCATTTTTATTAAAATAATTTTAATAATTATAAATTGGGAATACAGATAAAAATCAAGCGTTTGTAAGTTAAGAAAATGTCTTAAGTGAAAACAGGCAACTTCATATTTTCATATTTCAGCTGTGGGAAACTGGAGGGTGATACAAAAATCTCTTCCAGTCATCGAGTTTTTTTGAATTAGCTTTGATTCTAAATGAGTCGTGTAATTCTGTTATGATTGAATTTCATTTTTTATTATTTGAATCCGAATGTTGAAAATTAAGGCTGATTCGCAAAATTGAAGGTCATAATCAGATCGTACGGCCCAAAATTGGTTCGAAAAATTCATTAGCGGCGACCGGGTGAGCTATCGAAGTACCCACAGCTGAAAGCACCAGACAGTTATAATGGGAGCTTAAAGTATCCCAATAGCCAGTAAATTGTTACTTGCATAAGCCGAGCAAAATCAACAGACGATGCAGAGATATGTCTCGTGGTTTAACTTAAGAGCAAGCTGAATATCAGGTTAATGTGTGCAGAGAATTGCTTACAAACCTTAGAACCTTCGAGTCTTTCGTCGATTCGTTACTAGTGACAAAAAGTAGATTTAACTTCCTAACCTAAACAAGTTAAGTAGAAGCTAAGCTACAGAAACGTGCCAGTTGGGAAGATAAAGTTATGCTTTATTATTAAAGCGGATTTGAGGTTTATTGTCAACACCTCAACAAAATATGTTATTTTGGAAGAAGGGTGCCTTGGTATGATCAATCAAAGACGGGTATTGCTATAGATGGATAATGCCAGACCACAAAACCCGCGAAGAACCCATATAAAATTGAAAAAATTAGATGGAATAGAACTGTTACCCCACGCTACCCATAGATCTGAATCAGGAAGTAGAAGAAATGTGTTGTCATTTCTTGATTCCAAACCACAAGATTGGTATAAACCAGGCACAGAAAACTTGAGCCAATCGCATACAATTTTAATTTTATATCTCATTTAAAATTTAATTAGTCAGTATATATATTTAATCAGTCAATTTATTTAAAGACATTATCATATAAAGAACTTATCTTTTATAAACTTTAACGCATAAATCCATTCAACTTACCGACTAGTTTATTTGTTATAAACATTGTTAACAAGACGAGGGCAATCCCCTTTAGATATCTCTACCTACAATGCTTAGAAGCCGCAATCTTCTCGGTTCACCACATGGTGCACAATCAACAAATTTCGCATTATACATGATGTGTCTTTATAGGCAGAATAATTTTTTTTAGTACTGGCAGCGGTACCCCCCCCCCCCCAGAGAGCTTGTCCAACTCCAACATGCTTGAGCCCCTTCGCATAGTAGTTTTTAAAAATAAATAAAAACACGATTAAAAAGCTCTGTTTGACATAATTGGCGTACGCCGTTGCCATGACAACGCATTTACGTATACCCAGTTAGAGTTGAACTTTGACCTTTGACCTTTGACCTGTGTGACAGCACTCATAATTTTTTTATGTATAAGTGCTTTATTACTCGCTCTCAAACGAAAATTTTCCATCGCTTGCGGTTCCGGAAATATATTACCTCGGTCGCGCCTGCCGCCGGACCGAAATTTGTCCTTCGGAGGCGCTCGGGTCGGCACGGAAAGGCACGAACGATTTGACCTTTGACCTGTGTGACAGCAGCAGCAGCACTCATAATTTTTTTTATATATATAATTATCTCAAATTAAATATGGTTAAATAGACTAACATGCTATAACGAATTGTCTATATTTGCCTTATATAGCGAGGAATCTTAGATTTTGTTAAACTCAAGTAAACATTACCATTCCCATTATTGAAAAAATTGCGTGCTAAAATTATAAAAGCTATTTACCAAGACTAACATTATACATGTTTATTTTATAGAATCAGCGCATTCCTTTTATCTAAAAACGGAAAAACATGTGACTTAGGTCTTAGTAAGACATTTACATATTCCATTCGCCTACTTCTTTCCATATTCATTACGTATGTTTTGGAACACGGTTCATTTTCTTTGTAACCTATAAAAATAATATTTGTAGTCCTCTGTGAAATTATACATATAGTTCTTAAATATACAGTTGAGACAAGGCATTTCATATACAGATGTAACTTATCAAAGAGAATAGTTATTGAGACCACAAAGGACGTTGAAAAACACTTTTCATGAAACATTACCAAAGTATATAAAATAAACACTTGTACCTTTCAAGAATTGTGTTCCTAAAAATATTTGCCATTTTTTTCTTAATTAAAAGCACAAGTTATTGTTTTATTTTCTGCACACTATGCTAATAGCGAACTATTGTAAAATTACTTTACTTTTTCAACAAATAAATTTTAAATATAGCAATAACTTGCTCTTTTGTTTTAGACCTTTATAATAAACCTTGTAATAGACGTGAAATTAGCTGCTGTTTTAAAGAAATCCTTTGACTATTTAGCATTTTTTCATTAATTTAACATACAACCATTTTATGTGAACAAATTCTTCAATCTTCATTTGAAATATATATTTCACTCATTTCCTAAGTAGTACCTTACGCGGCTATAACTAGTAAGGAAATTCATTTTTAACAACTATTAGTGAATAACAGCGGTCACCCTAAGTAGAAAAGCAACGCAATAGTAGTAATATAAGAGAATAATTTATGCTAAAAAGAGCACTCGGCCATGTTTGAAGAGTGAGTGTTTAATAAATTATGAAACAAACTTATGCCAAATAGTTTTAGCTACAAATTTTTGTCATAACTTAGTAAATTCAAAATGGCTTCTACTGATTAGTATATACAGAAGTATACAGTATCAAAATAACCATGTGGGTCGTAATAATAAAAAAATTACTCTTTTAATCTTCCTTAAAAGCTTTTTACGTGAGTTAGTTAACTAGAGTAGGGAACGTAAATCCCCGATAAAATGGTTTCATGGTTAACGTGGCCTTAAACTAGTTTAGATCGCAAACATTTTGCTACATAATACCTGTTATCCATGCATCATTCCATTATATACGCCAAAAAATTAAGATTTAAAAGTGATTTTAATTAATTTAAAAATATATAGGCTGAAATGCAATATTATTATAGATCAGAAAAATAAATAGTTATTTTTATAAAATATCATTTAGATGTGGCAATTTTTTTTATTATCTAAAATGTAGTTTCGGCAAACATTAACACGGTATCAATAGAAAATTAAAAATTAGTTGAATTTTCTAATCACAACGTAATATTATTAGAATGAATCGTAATTTTTTATATTTCTATTTCATTTCATTTTTATATTTGATTTGTGTAATCTGTTATTTTGTAAATCTCAAAGTATTGTACCAGACGGTATTTTTCATTTTAGTTAATTGTGCTCCGACTTATTATTAATAAGAAATTTAAGAAAGAATTAAAGATTTCTGTATTTTTACGTCAATACTGAGAACAAAACTTTATAGCAACTAAAACAGCAAAAATATACTAAGTGGGGGTCAAAAGCATTGTCCCAAATCATCTAATGTGGAAATGTTTAAAATAAATTTAAAAAAAGACTAGCCTCAAACACCAAATACAGTTTGACTGCTTAATCGCAGTGGCGCCAAATTTATCGACTAGCTTATGAATATTAATTGATTCTATATTCCACAAACATCAATCACTCGGATCCGCAAGCGTTGTTGTGAAGTTCCTCTGTACCTGTAACCAAAACCAAAAATTTGTAACCAAACTGTAGTTAATTTAACATGAAAGCTTAGTGAAAAATGCACAAGTGCAACACTAAAAAGCGAATCCTGAAATAAAACAAATCTTATCTACACACTGCCAAATAAATTAAAAAGAACTCCCGGAGTTTAATATCATTAAACTCTTGACTCATCCAAAATATAACCCCCATCTTTCATTTTATCATTTTCCCCGCCCTTATATGGGCGTAACTTCAAGAATTTTTATATAAACTACTGGCATGTAACTTACTAAAGAGAATTGATCACTTTGCAGACACCTTCAGGCATTTCCCTAGTATCTGTACGCACGCGTCTCTATTACACAACTCAGTCTCCAATGCAAAATTTACCATTTCTTTCATCAGTAAGCGCTTTGAACTTTCCTTCAAAGCTTAAAGGGTATTTTTAAAATATTTTCTTACTACCATCATAGTGTGTGTACCAAGATACCGCCCGCAATTTTGTTACACTTTTAAACAAAATATTTTCCAATAATAAGCAACGAAGTTTTCAGTAGAATTTAACGCAAGCACACAAGACAAAAACACCCCAAATTGGGTTTGAACGAATATATGGGACTATTTTTCGAGCACCATATCTTTACAATTTTAACCTACTGGATTATTTACGAAGTATGCTTAAAGACAGTCTGCGAGAAAAAACACTTCAACTTTAAAAATTTAAGACAATCCCTACAAAGATAATGATGCATTTCCCATTAGACATCTTGCGTTACGCAGTTAATGTGTAGTGGAGAAAACAGATAGTACTCAAATGCACTTAAATAAATCTTGTAAAAACCAAAATATATAAAGACAGTCCTAATATATTATTAAAATCATTGTAACAGTGTACCAGGTACACATCACTATTTTTATTATATTACCTTTCATTTGATTAATGCATTTTTGTTGTAGCTTTTTATGATAGACAACTGTGCTGATGATTGGCGAATTGCCATGACGTGGCAAAGAATTGGTCAAATTTCCATGGAACTTATTATATGTGCTGTGCATCCGATTCCTGGAAACAATCAGTTTGTCTGGACAACAAAGCTGGCCAATAAGAATGGCGGAATCGGAAAAAAATGTGTCCCGTACGATGTGCCCTTGTCTTTGCCTATGTTCCTTCGGCTGTACTTGATATGTCGTGTTATGTTGCTGCATAGTAAATTATTCACTGATGCTTCATCAAGAAGTATCGGCGCATTGAATCGGATCAACTTTAACACCCGGTTCGTGCTCAAAACTCTCATGACTATATGCCCTGGAACAGTTCTGTTAGTGTTTATGGTATCCCTTTGGATAATTGCTAGTTGGACTCTACGCCAGTGTGAAAGGTTTGAACAATAAAATGCTGATAGCGACTAATGAAACAAATTGTGTTTGTAGATTCCATGATGAAGAACACGCCAATTTGCTTAACGCAATGTGGCTTATAGCAATCACTTTTCTCAGCGTAGGTTTTGGTGACATTGTGCCAAACACATATTGTGGTAGGGGAATTGCCGTTAGCACAGGTATCATGGTAAGTGATTTAATTTACGTGTCTTTAATATTTTACTGTATCCTATCTTAATTATTTGAATATTATTATCAAAATCTTTTTAAATAAAATTCATTCAAAATAATAAATAAACTTTAAAAACCCAATATAATGTTAGTAAGGCTGACATATTAATTTAAAAAATTAATTATGCCTTCTATACTACAATTACTTTTGTTACAATTTTTACATATACAAACTACTGTAGGGTGCAGGTTGTACAGCACTTCTTGTTGCGGTGGTATCAAGAAAACTAGAATTAACTAGGGCTGAAAAACACGTGCACAACTTCATGATGGATACCCAATTAACAAAACGGGTAAGTCAACAATATATACAGTAGCCTAAATTCTTTATACAGCATGAAACTCTAAAATTCATCAACTTACAGCTTAAAAATGCAGCAGCAAATGTTTTAAGAGAAACGTGGTTGATATATAAACATACAAGGCTAGTGAAACGAGTTAACCCTGGCAGAGTACGAACTCATCAGAGGAAGTTTTTACTTGCAATATATGCGTAAGTTAAAAACGTTTAAATGCGAGAAGCAATAATGATATTACAGATTAATAAATAATTTTCAGCCTAAGAAAAGTTAAGATGGACCAACGTAAATTAATGGACAATGCTAATACTATAACGGATATGGCAAAAGTAGGTATAATTCTAATTACAGTAAATTTAAAATTAAAATTGCTTTGTAGACTCAAAACACGGTCTATGAAATTGTATCGGACATGAGCACACGCCAAGATACTCTTGAAGATCGTCTTGCAACAGTAGAAGACAAGCTTGCATCTCTGCAAGAACAGTTGGACTTACTGCCAGATTTAATTGCTTCTAGGATACAAGCACAGGTAATCCGTCCATTGTTTATCTTTGAATCATTAGTGAAAGCATTTTATCGTTGGATTTAAAATTTAATACGTTATTCTAAAATGGAAATTTAATTTTAAGTTTTTAAAAAGTTTTAAAAGTCGTAGCCACATAACTTGGTACCTACACATCAAAATTACACCACTACATAAACGTACTGCATGGTAAATAATTTAGGGCTACAAAATGTAAATAACTATGAAAAAAACATATTTGATTCAAATATATGTATTTACAGTAACACACATTTCTTTACAATAAGTAATTTTTATATTGTATTTTTACTACCCCAATTATAAATTTGAAAAATAAACTTTTCTTCAACAAGCAAGGAAATCTTTAAAGTTTATTAACTTATCGTGCATTACAAATTTATAGTTGAAAACTTTACAATTATTGCTTAAGAATTTTTAATTCCCCTTTTTAATTACCTACTAAATCATTTAACTTTTAAATGTATATAATTTTTTTTCAATAAACTAAATTATTTCGCAAATTGGAATTCTAATTTTCTAAATTATCCAAAATTTCTTATAATTGACTTGGCTTTTTTGCTACAAAATATATAATTCTCATTTTTGTAACAATTTTTTAATAAAAAATCATTTTCATATTTAACTGTATGATTTAACATTTAAGGCACACAAGTATACAAGTATAGTTGGATCTAATAATACAAATAAATAACAAAATTATCCACTGTCGACGTAAAGCACCTGTACAACACATAATTTTCAATGCACAAGCAGAGAATACTTTAAAACCATTTGTATCAACATTTAAAAGACAATAAACAACCAAAAAAAAATATTTGCATTTCATATGTTCTCAAAAATAATTTAATTCTGCAAAGGATGCTAACGCAGTTCTAAATACAATTAATTTTTTTAAAGAAAAGTCATAGAATGCTTTTGTATAAAAAAGTATTAGAGGACATCATGATTGCCTTTGTAGATTACATAGTAGCTCAAAACGCTGATCCACTTTTAAAATGAATTACAATTAAAAAGACCATACGTAGGGCATACATAATGGGAATTAATAGAAGTTTAATTTTCGATAAAAAAATCTGTAACATCAATCTGAAAGAAATTTATAATTTTAATTATTAATATATTTATTGCAGCCCTCAGCTGCAATCTGTATATCACAAAATAAAAACTATCGATTGTTAAGGAATAAAATATTTGAATATTTATTCTTGAAAATCAAATCTGTATTATCTAGTCATTGTAGATCGACTTACCTAACCCATTTTGAATGCCAAACTTTAACTTTTTACATTTTCAAAATAATACTAGTGAAAAATTAATAATGTAAAAACCAGTTTCATTTTTTTAGTTTAATCAAACATGCAAACCGATAGATTTGAACCCATATATTATGTTGTTCAAAAAATGTATCAATAGTTAATACTAGTAGTCTATTGTTCGTGTCAAGCAAAAACTTATACTAACATATAAATCAAATTCAATGTTAATAAAACATTTGTAACCTAGATAAACCTTGCATTGAATCTATATATGTAGAAACTATAACATTATGAGTTGTTTTCCAGCTCATCCATTTATCATTGTTTAAAAAATATACATCAGAATCCTTTTCTTTGTGTTACCCTGCGTTATTTTGCTGCTTCGATAATAACAAACTATCATAAATAAATTTCGTCAACAAATTATTAAATTTGTTTATGTGGTAGTTAGACAACCAAGATTTATTATTATACTATCACTAACCAGATCCGCAGGAGTAGCGACCTTGCTATCAACAACCTACTAGCTTCTGAAACATCCCAAATGGATGCCCTATGCTCCATAGGAGTGAAAGGAGAAAGAGAGATCACTAACCAAGAAAATTTGTGTAATGGTGTTGTTAGTCAAGTGGTCGAAGATAGATAAGACATTCTTTCAGATTTGAATACGACCTTCAAAATATAAGACGCAAGGAATTTTGGCCAACTTCCGGACTGTAGAAAATGTGTCATATTAAAAAAAATTACTCTTGTAATTGAAGATTCTTAATGGGCATTTTCATATTCGACCCACAGAAAATAAAAAAGATACTCCCGATTTCTCAATTACGTGTCTGATGACTACATTAAAGTTGGAAACAAAATTGGTTGCAACTTTTTCGCCTTATTAATGTATATTGCAATAATATTCCAAAAATTAAAAAGGTGCCAACAATTCATAAATGAGTATATTGTATTTTATTGCTGTTACAATGTTACTTTATACTTAGTTGAATAATCACACAATAAATAATTGTAGGCAGAGAAAATGGAGCAACGCAGAAACTTTTTACACCCAGAGTCGGCGGCAGGTTTGCAGCAAGCTAGAAGTGTGCCTCTTGCGTGTCCATGGCCAGCACCATCCCTACCACCATTAAGCAAACCTGTTACCACGTCTACATCGCAAAGCTGATTTCTCTGTGAACATCAGTTAACTGAATTTGTAAGATTTTTATTTACTACCTAATAACAATACGTTTGATTTTATGCTAGAAAACAAAGCTTCTTGAACTATTAGTTTAAAGTCTAGTACACAGTATGAAATACGTTGAGGATATTTAAAGCCTTGAATATACACAGTATTAGTTTTAATTTAGATAGTTTTACAGAACAATGAAACCTAGTCATTAAGTCCATAAATAATTATATAAATCATCATTATACATAAATGCTATAATCATACCGGCAATAAAATTATAATCTCTTAGTGATCTAGATTTCAAGATTACTCGAAACAATTTGAAAAAGTATATCGCATTTTACACCAGATACAAATATTTTTTGTACTGCTAGAATGTTACATATTTCGTCATGAATTTGTTTATACAATGCAGACTAGAATATTAGAAAAGCTATATTTTTACATTTTCTTTTTTGGTAGATGTTAATTATTTACTTCGGCATCCAAATAAGTTTTATTAGTATTGTATTTAGTAATTGCTCAATTTATATATTAGTAGTTAACATGCGCAGCGCATGCAAATGGAAAATAAGTTGCCACATCATACGCAAACGCACTGGTTGAATATAAGATAGCTTTTACTGTGAATGTAGGTAAGTTTTGTATATATACAGGGTTTCTTTGAAAACAAAAACTAAATTGCATTATCTATTTACTGCCTCCTTTACTATATCAGAAACATCTATTTTTAGGAAAACAACTGAAATGTTTCTAAATAAAAATTATTACATTATAAAAATAAACATTTGAACTTAAGATATGGCGAAAGAATTACTGTTTTTATACCGTATGATCATATAGAATATTATTTTCAGCTATTAGAATGCAATTAAATACAAGCTTTACTGTAAATATTAGGAAGTAGTTCAAAAACTCATTTTGATATTTTCATGTCATCTATTACGATTTTATAGACTCTTATTAAAGAAGAATATTGTGTATGATTATAGTATTTGGCACGATTTAGTTTGATCAACGAGATACACCTTGTATTATGGATACATTTGTAGATAGCATTTAGGACTATTAAAAAGTAGTGTAAAAACCGAATGCTCTTTTAACATTACTATGAGTATATGAGCGAACCATCTTGTGATTATAAGTAAGTAATTAGGATTTCTAGCTTTTATCTATTTGGTATGCAAACAGCTGGCTGTCAAGTTGTTTAACCTGATACATTCACTGCTCTTCATATTTGCAACATTACAGCAGTGAAATTACTTTTTACATACCAAATAAAAGGTAAAATTTAGTTTAAATACAAATGTAAATAGGTATTTACAAGGAAATTTACATTTATATAAGCATTAGTTAATGCGCAGTACTTCCACAACATTAGAACAGTGTAAGTTTCCATGTAACAATAAATAAACACAGAACAGTTAGGTATTTAAGAAAATATATTAATGGATATACTGGTGTGATAGTGTAATGGTGCACCTTATGCATTATATATTCAGAGGTCCAAATTGTTAAACTGTTAGTGTTTTCTGCAATTTCACAAGTTTTATAAGCATATATTATAATATGAATTCATATACGCCGTATATTTATGAAACTATATCTGCATAAATAGCCTGTTCGTATTATTATTATTATTATTATCATTATTGTTATTATTATTACTTAGTATTATTTATATTTTCAAAAGCATTATGTTACCCTACTCATGTTACCAACGAATAAACTACTAGTTTCTTAAACAGACTTTTATTTTTGTGTTAACTCCACCAATGAAAAATATGAAAAACGTGGTGCTATAACTGACTTCCAGTTCAGTTTTAGAAATGGGATGGAAACTCGAGAAGCATTATTAAGCATCTAATGTAGGATTCCAAAAAACTGCTTTCGTTTATTTTATTAATTTTAAAAGGAGAAAATCACACATGACAAACAAACTTTTAATAAAAGCAAGATTAGACGGAAAAGATAAGATTATATAGAAACTAAAGGGTAATTATGCAAAATAGAAACTCGCATTATATTAAAATAAAACGTGGCGCAAGACAAGGGTATGCATTCTTACAACTCTTGTTTAATGCGTGTTCTAAGCAAGTTTTTCAAAAAGCACTCTGGAAAATAGCCGAATGGATTAAAGTAAAGAAAAGAAAAATACTAACAACATTTAATGTGCTCGTGACGCCGCACTGGTAGAAAGTATTAAGAAACTGAAAACCTAAAAAGAATAAACAAATAATCCAGGTTAACTACGCATATTTAAAAAACTAAACGTGTTACAATAAATTCGACAATAAATCAGTTTAGACAGCGCATAAATATAAGAATTTCAAATACTGGATCAATTAAAACCAGGTAAAGATATAAAAAATAATTAAAGTAGCTCAAAACGCCTTCATTAAATCCAAAACAGAAACCTGAACTTATCAATCTGATTGAAATTTGTCAAATGTTCCGTATGGTTAATCTTTTATACGAAGTCGAAACATGGACTATAAAGAAAAGCGTAATGAAGAAAATAAAATGATTCAAATTATGGTCGATAAGAGAAATGTCCAAGATAACATGGACTGAAAAAGCAAGCATTGCTAAAGTGTTGCAAAGAGTAGACAAAGAGAGGAAAATGTTTAATATTATTAATAGAAGTAAAACAGCATGCCTTGGATATATTAAAAACAAACAGGTAAAGACAAAATTGAGAAGAAAAAGAATTGCTAGGAAAGCATTTTCGGACTAGGTTGAATGCTGAACAACTCTTTATGACTACCATAAATCGCACAGGACAACCAGATGACTGCTAACTTCTAATTAAAAGCGACAAAGAAGAAAAAAATTAAAATCTAAGTATTAGTTGCATACTAATACTTTGTGTCCAACAGATACACCCGGCGTATTTGATAAATACCAGGAAGGCAAAACTTCAACACTAAAGATTAAGCTGGAGAAGTTAAAAGCATCTGACACATGTGGATTAAACTAGCTCTGACACTGCAGTAATAACTCATCCTGTTATAATTGATTATTCAATTAATTCCCCTAGGGTGAGCATTATGGCAGATACATCAAACGTAATTACAATCTCCAGTTCCCAACAGTCTAAGTAGTCAGAAAATATTAAAGTTCCCCAGTGACATAATATGGTAAAATATTTTAAAATTAGTTAAAGTAAGAATCATTATAAAACAATTCATAATAAGTTCAATAACTAATAATTAAATTTAATAAATTTTCAAACTTTTTGAATTGAATGGAATATATAAGCATTAGCTATTTTATTATGCACAAGAAAATAATAATACTCAAAGTAATAATAACAAATTGAATGTCGATTAACAAATATAGTATAACAATTTAAAAAACCCGAACCTAATTAGTATACACACTCACGTCTAGTACAAAAATGATGAATGAGATTAAATAAAGAAATATGTAAAAAACAAAGATAACTTATCCGACCATTTTGATTTTACTGATAAAGTTTGTTGTATTTCTGTTATCCTGATTTTGTTATTACGATTGAAACATTAAATTCTAAAAAAATAGAAAATATTTTAACTTACATACACAAATATAATAGTGAAAAAAGAAGATAAAAATAAATAAAAAACAATTTGAGAGAATATCAAGAGATAACATACAAAACTAACAACTACAAAACATAAAGTGAAGAAACAATAATTCAATTACCTTAATGCTTTGCATAATAAGAATATTAGAGTTTATTATATTTTAATCAATAAAAGAAATAAGAAAAAATCAAGACATTAAAATTTATCATCCAATGAAAACAAATAAAAATATAAATAATGTAATAAAAAATAATAAATAAATGTAATTATGCATAATTAATCTCAAAATCTAAAAGTGACGTGTTAAAAATTTAAAAGAAAATATATAGTAACGGCAATTACAAGATCATATGTTACTAAAGGGTGGAATAAATTGTTGACTAGTTGTATAAAAAATTAATTTAAAAAAATAAGTAAAAGTGTATGACGTAAAATCTGAGAAGTATACAAATTACAACTCAAACACACAACATTAGGAAATACAAATATCAAAGAAGCTAAATAATAGAATAATCCAGAAAAGCTAAAAATAATTTGTATATGTTTTAGTGTCTATATTTTAATTATTACAATTTGCAGCATCAGATATATTAATTTATGTTACTATTAAAAAAGCCTTGTCAGTTTTAATTATCAAAACTTTTAATTTATCTAAAAGGAAATTGACTAAAGCAATTTATTCTATGATTAACAACCAGAAGATTAAAGTGTATTAAAATATTCTAGCTAAATAATATATAATCCATTACTTAATTATTAGCTGTAATTCGTTCAATTTCTTAACTTCATTCTAAACGCTTTTTTTACTAATTTCTTCTTTCATGTGTCTTTCTATATCTCTCTATTTTGTGTTTTCTGTTTTATTTATCACATTGATATCTCTCTTTTTACTAACCATTGTAAATTTTTTTGGACTTTCACATCATTCTCATCATCTGTCCTAGTCATCTTAGCTAAGCTTCATATATGATTTAGTCCTTAAGATTGCTCTTCGTTTAGCGTTTCTTCTAGATTTTCCTTTTATCTCACCAAGAAATTTCATTTTACCGCTTTGTATCTTTTTTATAATTATATTATTACCCATACTTCTGAAACGAAAATATTGGTACCATCATTGTCTTAGACATTTGTACTTTTGTTTTTTTGTTTGTTTCTCTCTTAAAGTATTTTTAATTTTATTAAAAAGTTTTCTTGCAACTCTCGTTCAAACTTTTTTCCGTCTAGTCCTTCATGTTCTGTTATTATTGTGTCTATATATTTAAATCTCTCTAACTGTTTTGACTTCGTTTCAAACCCTTTGATTATAAAATTCTATTATATATTCTCAAGTTTTATATTTTTTCACTACTGATAATTAGTACCATTTGGTTTATTCGGTCCGAATTCTTTGTTTCTCTATATAAGTTTCTGAATGTATTCATTTATCTTCTCTATATCCTTTCTAGTCTATAAACATAGACGTCCACTCCAAATTTTATTTTAGGTTTTACGCTTATTTGCTTTAGTACAAAATGTGGTTCACTATTCCTCACTTTAATCTAAAAGAAACTATGTATCCAACTTTTCTTTTTATTTGCTTTTTAGAAATCTTTTCTGCTACACTGAACAATGTAATGCCTCTGTAATTATTATGATTCCTTACTGTACCCTTTTATATGTAGGAATTCCAATTTAACAATTTTTCAGTGCTGTATACATTCTTATTTTCTTCCTAATTATCCTTAATACTTATATTTTTATCAAATCCGCTATTTGTTCAAAACCTATAGATTGATCCAATTTCAATTTTCTGATCATTTCTTTTGCTAGTTGTATTCTTCCTACCTGATGACTTCTCGTACTTCTTTTTTACTTCTTTCTACTGCTGTTACTTCCTCTTCTAGAAGTTTTTTAAAATACTACCTCCACATTTCCCTCATACATTCTACCTCTGTTTTACTCTATGCTTTGTGACAGAATAATTATGTTTTATATTGTATTTCTTACGACCCCAAACAGCTTTAAAATTCTTTATGGGCTATCTACATTTCCTCATATTTCATCCACATCTCTTATTTACCTTTCTTTGCGATCTAAATTTTTGTACTTAAATATTTCTACCAATTTTTTTCTCTCCATTACCGTTTTTATGTCTTCGTGCCACCAACTTATTCTTCTAAATTTCTTATTTATGATCTTCTCCTTTTTAAATGCTTTCTTAAACACTTCCCATATCCCGCATCCTTTATTGACCCTGTTGTATATATTTTTACTCTGTACGTGTTGTTTGAGATATTACTAATAAATAACTTTGATATGTAGGCAATTCTTATAGTGTATGACATTTATTCTTCTAGTTTATTATCTCTATTATGCAGCTCTTTACTATCTTATCGTTTTTGTATCTCATTTCATAATTAGTAAATAATAGTCACTACCAATCAAACTTTGACATCGCATCACCTTTCCGCACATTCTTTTTACTGAACAGCAAGTAATCTATTCTTGAGTTTTTTCATATTGCTTATTACTTCTATTATTGTAAGTTTCTCCTCATATCCTCTTTTTATTAATCAGTTAAGTTAATTATTTTACATAAATCATTTATCAGTATCGCTTGCTATTTGCTCTCATCTAGTACATATTAAAGATCTTATCTCACTTTCGTCATATATTCTTCTCTGTCTTGTTCCTTTTTTATATTCACTATTAATATATTTTCATCCATAAATTTTTCATTTTTAACAGATTTTAATTTTTCTTTTTTTAATTCTAATAAATGCTTTTTGGAAAACCTTATTTGTTATATATTCAATTTTTTTCTCACTACTATGACTACTTAAAGTATAAAATATTATATCTTTTGGTAGCATTTTCACTGCTAAACATTTTTATTTCTATTTCATTAGTATTTCTTGTATATTAAATAATATTAAAGATATACAAACCCTGTTGGTGTTCATTCGTTACTATTAACAATGTAAACAATTTGTTGCTTATCAAAAATAAAACCTCTGTATAAATTCTGAAAGACAATAATTATGATTCTGCTTATTGTTTTAACTATATAATATTTCTCTATAGCTTGCAAATGAACACATCATCATTAACTTTAATGATATCTATAAACAACATAGTTCTCTAAATTAACTAATACTCTCTTTTCTACTTATTTTGCAATAAACATATTATTGATATATAATCTATCATCCCCAAAGCAGCTTTCTTTTTTCCCTACGTAAATTCAGTTTCTATTAGATCTCTTAGTAATATTTTTTCTTTGATAATATTTAATGCTTCTATGTATCTACTAATTTTGTGTTTAACTATTCCATGTATAGTTTTTTTTGTTTTATTAATTTTTATTTATTCTGTTCATTAAATTACCTTGTATTGTTCTATACCTAAAACTTCTCGTGCGGCTTTATAGATGCTTTCTATCTCATTTCTACAAAAGTTCTTCAAAATGTATCGCTTATTCATCTAAATAATTTCTGATGTAAATATTTAGTTCTTTCATCAAATAAACTATATATATTTGTGTATATTTTATGTTTATAGAATATATTTATTATTTTCTTATTATTATACGTGCACAGCCCAATTAAATGCATGCTTTTGTCATTTATATTGTCTTCTCCAAAAAATCTACTGCTTTCCGCGCTATACTGCTATTCGTCATCTAAAATTTCTTACGTTTTCAGAATCTTTTATTGTATACATATATACTCAGATAAATACTAATGCTGTATTAATTTAGAGACTCTCAAATTTAATATTTTCATTTGGTTCATCCAGAACTCCAAGTCTTTGTCTTGGAAATTTTATTTTTTCAAAAAATTGTGAAGAATTAGCTCATTGCCCTAACCACATCCTGGAAAACCAAGCCAATTTTGATTTCAAGATAAACATTTTATTTCTTTTCTACCTTAGCAGATTGCAAACTTGACAAACGCCCACGTGTATATTCGTTAAAATGTGATTACTAAATAATAAATTACGTTTTATTAATCTAGTAATATGCTACACTAAATATGATAGTGTTCATAAAAAAATACATTTTAGTGTACCTAAAGTGGTACATCACTTCGATGGCATGAGTTGATTTAATAACTTATAAAGATATTGAAACTTTGTAAACTATTGGAACACTTCAAGAATAAAAAAGTAATGCTTTAATGTATTATTTTCTAAAGCAATATTTAATATTAATTTTATAAATAACCCACATCAAAGGCTCTCCCATTTGCTCCATCATCTATGTATTTGAAATATTGGTCATCCACCATCGCAAGAAGAATAATATTGAATGATCCTTGGCAGTAATAAAACTCAGAACCTGAATAAAAATGCGCTTCAATGCAACAGCTCCACGACAATTCGAAAAATTTTATTTTATGGAAAAACATTTTATACAACTCTGCCATTCTTCTTTTGCAGTTGATACCTACAACTTTAAAGTGTGTACATAAAATTATTCGAATATACAATTTATAGGAAACAACTCATATTAGTTTATTGCAGAAAATGCAAGATCCTGTTTATGAAGATATATTATCAATAATATCTAATAAATAAATTTTTAATAACATGCATAAGTGTGTATACGATTTAAGATGAATGAATACTGATATAGAGTATAGGGTCATCGTAAATCTGGAACATAAACAAGCAATGAAAACAAAATTAAAATACATAAAACTTATTCACATGTAACTTAGCACAATTAAAATAAATGGTATCAAGATTCATATTATTCAACGTAGCCGTTGACAACGGCAACGGCCTTCTCAAGTCGCGACTTAAACCTGCTGATGGCCAATACATCTTTATCGGCCATGACGGCAGCCCTTAAGCAATCCTTGGTATTATAAGCTTCGCTTTGACCACAACCTTTATATAATAATAAAATGATTGCAGTCGGGCTGGAGAATAGCCAAAAGTCAGAGGACTAGTGGCAATAAAAATTGTTGTATAGCAATGCCTGAGTCTTCCTTGCTTTGTGGATTAAAGCAAACTTTTCTTAGAATGCCTACTCTCACCCAGCGACCATCTCTTCTATCCAAAACTTGACAATTGTCCCCACCACCTTGATATATTTGTTGGCAGTTATTTTCAAGCTTTTCACAAAAAATTAAAGCACAATAACATTCCCTTCAGTGCTCACAAGCTCCACCACCATAACAGATGCGAATAAATATATAGTTGAAGAATCACAAGAGTAGTTTATGCTATTAATGGTTACTTTGTAAACCCGTTAAAGTACAACTTATCATTTACTTTTCAACTTTGGACCTACACTACAAACTGCTTTGATGTTACACAACCAAGACATTTCATCGCAATTAATTAAAAAATTATAAGTTGGTTTTTCTGTCCCAACCCTTTTCAACTTTCTTAATCATATTAGCATTCAATAAAGGCAAGTCTTCTGAAACACATATTAATATAACATTTGAATTGTTTATGTATATTAAGCAAATATATATTACTAAACAAACATTTCATACATAATAAATAACTTTATTGTAGCACATAAAAAACTATACATTAAAGTTTACTATACTATGTAATTCATATCTTTCAATTGTAATATAATATAAAATCATTTATCTCTTTTTATAATATAAATGTTTTCTAAGCATTCCATTTAGTCTCAGGAACGCTCAAATCTAAACCCTGAGTAAATAATAAAAGGATTCTCAATAATACAAAAGTACAACAAACCAAAATATATAACTTATTACATACTATGGCGTAGTTAATGAAATAGGACTAGGAACAGAATTTTTTTGATGTACTTTTCTCTTTGCAATTTTTATCTCAATCTCCTGTAAACTTTTACCTCGAGTTTCAGGCACCCAAAATATCACAAATATCAAAGATAATATACACATAAATGCAAATATCCAGAAGGTTCCGTGCTGGCCGACAGCATTAATAATATCGATAAAAGTTTTTGTCACTAAGAAAGTACATGCCCAATGAAATGCTGTTGCCACAGAGGCTGTCGAACCTCTAACTTTTGCTGGAAAAATTTCTCCTAACATTAACCATGGTACAGGACCAAATCCAAGGGAAAACCCTAACACGTAAACAACAAAACTAGCTAAAGGAACCCATCCAAATCCAACAACAGACACTTCAATCTTTATCAAATAAAAATAAATCCCTAAAATGCCCAAAGTTGCAATCATAGATATGCTAGATACATAAAGAAGTACTTTACGACCTAATCGATCTATTAAAACAGTAGCAATAAAAGTAGATATAAAATTTACAATACCCACAATAATTGTACAAAGATTTTTATCTATAGTAGAACCTGACATTTGAAAAATATCATTTGTATAATATATAACAGCAGTGATGCCGCTCAACTGTTGGAAAAACATAAGACCTAGAGAAATTAAGAGCGGTTTTAAATTTTTCCTTTTTAATAACTCTCCTATATTAAATTTGGGGTTTGCGTTTTCTTCTTTTTGAGAATTAAACAGATTTGCAAATTCTTCCTGAATATCAACTTCATTGCTCCTTAACCACTGTAAAGAATTATATGCTCGCTTTTCCTTTCCTTTTGATATATACCATCGTGGTGTTTCAGGAATGAGAAATGTCAAAATTAAAAAAGGCAGTGGAAGTGCTACTCCTAACCATGCGAGATTTCTCCAACTTAAATACGTTCCAGCAACAAAACATATTAATATTCCTATATTACCAAATGCTGTTGGTAAAAGTCCTAATGTGCCACGTACTTCTGGCTGAATTGTTTCACCCAAATACACTGGTAATGCTAAAGTTGCTATTCCAACTGCAAATCCAGCAATACCTCTACCTATGTATAAACACCATTCATTTGATGTGATCGCTATACACAACCAAGATATTATAAATAACACATCTGTAAATAAAATTGTGCGCTTTCGACCAATCAATTCAATTAATTGTCCTCCTACTAATCCACCAATAAGAGCTCCTAAAGGTACTAAAGATCCAACCCACGATACCTGCAACAAAAACTCAATAAACATCAATCCTTAATAACATGTAAAATATACATCAGAAAAATGTTATTAAATTATCTAGACGTCATAAGTTCGTTAAAATTTTAGTATAATCAAAATGACAAATGTCATAAATATTACGGTCATTGTGCATTTGTTAGTTTATAAACAATAATTACCTAATTAATAATAAAACCATTCCAAAAAAATAAAGTATTTCTAGAAATAACAGTTTTTAAAAACAGATGTGTAACTACGTGAATTTGCATAAATAAAATAAAACAAAAGTCAGTATTATTTACATAATTTGCATTTTGCTATTGATGTAATAGGTCAAGGACGTACATTACTGATTGGAACTGTTTCCTTACTTTTATATTTCTCTAGCTTTGCCTTTTCCATTTAAAGAGCATACAGCGCTAATTTTAGTTTCATTTTAGACCGGAAACTGCTTTCACTTTTTTCTTGAAAATGCTGAATCTTTCAGAAAATATAAAAATATGTAATAATTTCCTGTTTTGTGAAGTCTAATTTCAATAAAGAGTCTTTTATTTGGTAAATGTCTAATATTCAAAGCTTTATTAAGTTTACAGATATTATTAAATTATTGATAATATTTATAAACAGTTTAACAAGAGTATGTCAACAAAATTTTTCTTTTTTTCAATCATAAAGAACTGAAAGTTAAAAGACAAAACGTTATAGTAGACACAAAAAGAGGGCAAGGAAGTTTATCGTGTAACCTCTTGCAAAAACCTCTCAATTTCTTGAATTATTTATCTAAATAAAATAAAATATTGCTTAGTTTGTGAGAAATTTTGATCGACAATTTTAGTATGACTAAAAATTGAGAAAATTTGTCTTTTATAATTTATCAGCACAAAAAGGACAAATTTACATAACTATCATTTCCATGTTTTAAAAAAGACCCTTGCTATTGGTAAAAATTGAGTGACTATTGAAATGAGACATGAAACCAAGTATCCTTATGCAAAACTTTAAAGAAAGTGAAAGAATACTAATTGTAACAATAAATTTGACTAGGGGTCTAAGGATACTAAAACACAAATCATGGTAGTTGTCCTGCTACTACCACTTAGTCACTTATACCCAAATGCTGACTCTTGCCACCAGGTGATAGGCCCTAGACCAGTCGCCTACTCAGATTTGTCGGTTGTCAATACTTATGAATAAAAAGTAGGCTGAAAAAACATGAATGGACTGACGAAACAATAATATGTATAGGATATCTAATAGATAGAGGATAGCTAAATTGAATAATAAAACACTCCCAACAGGTAAACAATTTCAAATTTCTACAATGTAAAATATCTCATAAAAAACGCATAAAAAATAAAAATAGACTACCAAAAATATGATTAGATATTATAGATATAAGAGCTAGAGGAAGAAGATACATAGGCAGACAGAGAAAAATATGAGAAGAACAACTATAAAGAAAAGGACAGTAGTAACGCAACTGATAAAATCCAAAGCATAAAGGAGAATACAGTTGCGTTTTGGCATTTTTGCAAAGATAAATAAATCATCATTAAAGCCTATCCACAAAATTTTAGGGCGTCTATTCAGAAATGAATAAAAAAAATGAATTTCGATAAGAAAGGCCAGTGACAGTATCTTTTATGATTGTTTACAAAATCGATTACTTCAAGGAGTTGCCATACTATTCGTTGTTACCAATGCATTAACAGAAAATAAAACTATATTTAATTGTATTAAAAATTCACTTTGATGCCCTTTAAAATAAAATTTAAGTAAAATTATATCAGTTTGCCAAAGACATAAAAACTTTGTTAAAAATTAGATCTCTACATTAAATTCATCTTGACCGTACTCATTAGACATAGAAAAGTGCTTGAAATTAATGAAAATAATCATTTCTCATATTTGAGATAAAAAATGTTTACTATTTATATAATCTTTGAGAAAACAAAAATATAAAAGGAAATCCATATAATCAAAATAAACCTGACTCGTATCAACATACATTTGATTTTACAGAAACTAAATACTTTTATATATGCAAATTTATATTATTGGCAACAGCTACGTTAATTTAAATAAATGTAAGACAATACCTGTTCATCAGAAATTTGCAGTTCCTCTTTTAGAGAATCAGTTGCTGGTGATGTATATGCAGAAACAAATCCAACCACTGTGGATACAAGAGCCACAGAGATTGATGTAAATACCTGAAATTTTTAAACAAATTATAGTACAATTTTTTACTTGCTATTTATATTTTATTTATATTTCGGTACATCGCAGTTGCTCAGTGACTTAATTAAATAATTAGTAACTATTAAGAACAAAATTAGTAGATGCTCAATTTATTTCTTCTTAAGATGACAACTAAGGTAACAAATAAAATAAGTCTTTCAAATATAAATAGTACAAAAGAACTAAATCTCTACCTTAAACCATTAAATGAAGTAGAGTTACATACTTTCACTGAACTCAACCCTATTATTTGGAGAAAAAAAAACCAACAATTTTAAACTTTAAAATTAAAAATGACTATTATGAAACATGTAAAAATAAAGAATAAAGTATTAAATAACTATAACTTGATCAGTAGTAACATTATTAAAAAACAATAATTATAACAAATTAACTTAAAAGCTGGAGTTAAAAGGTGTCAAAGATCCATTACATGCCAAGGTCTTGGCAACTCTAAAATAATATTATTTACAGATGTTCTCCTGATTATATTGACGACTTCCACATGTACACATACCGTGGGTTACTGTGTAAAGAGTATCAGGATTTGTTTGTAAATACACAATAACATATATTATCTGTCTTAAGCACATTCTGTACAGCATGCTAAGCAGGTTCTTCTGCATTTTAATATCTATAAAATGCATCTTGGAAACTTATGGACATGCAAAACACGTTCTTCCATTAGTCAAGCAAACGGTTTGCTGGAAAATTTATACTTCGTAGCTGTTGCACAATCTTTGTTAAGGTTCTTTGTTGTACTATACATTTGTCTTCTGGTATTGTAATTCCAAATAATGGTCTTAAATAGACGTTGTATTCTATGGTAATTTGTCACTTTGTCATCAGAAAACTTTTTTAGTCCCTTGTATTATCTATTATAACTTTGCAATAACGTTTTATAAAGCTTCAAGCTCCTGGGCCTCAAATTCAGGTCAACTAATAATCTTACTTTGTAAAACGTCTTTAATATGGGTCAGAAGTCATAATCCACTTGTATACTTATATGAACTTTTATACTAGCCCCATCACTCATATAAAAACTCTTTTCGTATATATTTAAAGTAGTCCAAAGATACTTTCAATTCTGCAGAGAATAAATAAATGTCTTTCTTCGTCATACCTTGACAAACATTTTACGACCCATACAAAATTTGTATAACTTAAATTATTTAATTTGTTTGAATTACTTTACATCATCTTTTATGATCACAGGTAAAATAAAAACATTTACTATTACACACCAGCCAAAAGTTTTGGAACATATCCCCACCGCAGTTTTCCATTGGGTTTGTCCTATTTAATTAAACTTATTATCATACCTTATTCGCGACTGATATTGACGAAAAATACAAATGCACACAAATAAACTAAATTATTTTTATATAAGAAAATAATTTAATCGACTAGAGTACAGACTAGTCGATTAGACAGCACGTTAAATAAATCTATGGTATATCAAGATTATTTCAATAAATAATTTAAAGTGATTTCTGGATAAGATTATTATAGGCCAGTTGGCCTAAAAAAATAAAATACTGGATCCCTCTAAGGTTCTCTGTTCTCCACAAGAATTTCAGCTGATAAAAAAATGTATTTCCAAAATTGGAACTTTGCCAGGTATAACTTTTGAATGAAATTTATTCCTACCCTTCACATAATGGATAATTTAAAAAAAAACCTATAATATTTCTATTAAATTCATCAACCAGATTTAAAGGTTTCTGAAAGAGAAAAGACCAAACCATAATTTTTGGAGGTTAAATGAAATACTCTCATTTTTAAAATAGAGAAATCACATAAATATTGTTGGTGAAAAGATCATGGATATAATCCTATAGTCGATAGCACTTTTAAAGAATATATAGAACTAAAAATCCAATTTAATGAAAATTAAGTTGACTGCTCTACAATACAAGACAACAGTCAATTAAAAAATATTAATTACTAAAAATACAGTTACAAAATTTAAGATTGACTAACTTACTAGTTACAATTTAGTAAACATTACAAACAAAATATTTTAAATGGGTTTCTGATAACCAAGGAAGAATTACACGTTTACAGTTAAAGCTCTGAAAGAA
Organism: Sinelater perroti; assembly: GCA_036346155.1. Taxonomy (NCBI): domain Eukaryota; kingdom Metazoa; phylum Arthropoda; class Insecta; order Coleoptera; family Elateridae; genus Sinelater; species Sinelater perroti. Next base: position 792,890 of record JARFIY010000374.1, read on the forward strand.
AAAATTGAGACAGATAACTTCCTGTTACAATTATATGTTTAAAAATTACGAACCTTGCTAATTGGAACGCACGTACGCTGTGATTGGCCTATAATACGCTTGCAATCCGGTAATTCAACTCAATCCGAAGTTGACGTAAGTGCTCGAGTGATTCGCATGAATAGCCCAGACAATTGCATTGTTGAGAGAGAGCCTCAGTCAGAGCGCCGTGACAAATTGACTAAATCTGAGTCAATCAGCTGCTTCGAGAGTGTGACGTCGCTACCGGGAAACCGGTGGCTACGCCTGCCGACAAGAAAGCCGTCGTAGGCACGTGACAACAGAGAGAGACAATCGATTTCTCGTCTCAATATCTCTCAGAAATCAACATATGACTGGCGTTGACCTCAAGTAAGAGCTGAGTACGGTCAGAAGTGTGGTCGTCAGCGCTTGAACCAAAGGCAGCCAGTCTGGCCCCAAAAGGCAGCTGTGAGTCCCAAAGTGACTGCAGTCCAAAAGCAAAAGCGACTGGAATTTACTCGCGAACATCTCGATTGGGACCTCATCCGCTGGAGTCAGATATTATTCACCGACAAGTCCAGGATGTGCCTACATGGGAACTGCAGGAGACGTCGGGTTTATAAAAGGCCAGAAGAGCGATTTGCTCATTGCTGTATTCAAGAAACTATTGCATATGGAGGTGACTCTTGCATGTTCCGGGCGAGCATTTCCGTGCACGGAAAAAGAAACATAATCTTCATGCGATAAAAAACCTAAATAAAAGCTCTTTACTACTATATTATACAATAAGATAGTTTAAGCAACCACTAATTTATATAAAAAAAATGGGTTATAACTGGTTTTTTACAAACAGTAGAAAACTATTTAAAGAAAACAAACCGAATTTTAGAATACTTTGAGTCACATAATATTCTGATCCTTGAATAAAACTTTCTTGCTCCAACCATTAGATTAGCAAACTTATAGTTACATTTGAAACTTATTACAGCAGGGAATTCTTGTAATGAATTTAGATTAAAGTTGACTATATGAAATCATATCAGCATAGAAACGATTTACAATTTTGAACTGTATTAATCTCAAAACTTCATGTTCAAAGATAAACATTCATCAACATTGAACGCTTGAAAACTTTATGGTCATTATAATCTAATCTGGTGAGCAAAAAACTAAACAGTAAAACAATAAATAAAACCTGCAAAGTCTATAAAAGAATCGTACTTTAACAAAATGAACGTGGAAGATATTTAAAAATTATTGATGGAAGAAAAGATTAATGAAACGGATTTGGTGAAACTATCATCTAGCATCAAGCAAATTAATTAATGACAACAGTGCAACTAAAACCAATAAAGTTAAATATTTTACTCTAAAAATCATAAAAGCAAAATGTTATAGTTTTCACTATTAACATCGCTAATTGTGTAATGTTCACACACAAACGTGAAAATGGACAAAGGCAAGAAGTCGCCGTCCATCTGTTGTTAACGATGAACTTGACAAAAAGATTCGCTACGCAGTGAGTTCCATCGCACCGCTTTGACAATAACATTGCGCTTCAAAATGCCGTTCTGGATGATTTCATACCCAAGCGGGATGTAAGACGTTATGTAGAAAAGTAATGTACTGTTCCAGGTTTTTAATGTGTACATTAAAGGTTCTGCATCTACGCGTGTCTGTCATTGATAACCAAATAAAAGTTTCTTTCCGAATTATCTTCGCATAAGAAATACGTAAATAAAAATTTAATTGTACTTTTTGTCTTTTTGGAAATAAGTGACCTTTAACAGAAACCAAATATCTCTTCTAGTGTTTTTCTTTCATTTTTTTGTTCTCTTCACCAAAAGATTTTAGTATTGAAAAAATGCTTTTCTAAAACCATTATGATTATTACAAATTCTCCTTCCGAGCTCTAAGTTTTCTCAAAAAGCAGCACATTTCTTTAATTTCTGTAGTAGAAATATTTGCTTTGTGTATTTCCTTCTACTATAAAAAAATGACTGATTCATTACTTTAGTGTCAATAAAGTAAACATAAGACTGCTATAGTTTATTCCAACCTCAGAAGCAATTTCAACAACCGTTAATTGAAAGTTATCCTCGAAAAGGTGACAAATAAATGCAAATATTCGTTTCAGTCACGCTTGTCCTCAGGCGACGTCAATGATCTTCATTTTCAACTGCTTCTGGTCTCCCCAAAAATTGTTTATCCCGCGCGTATACTCTAGTCTTCTAAAGATGTTGCCCCTAAACTGCATCTTAAGCTTTAAGCTCGTTTTCCTGATAAACTTGATAATAATCCATTACCCAATAGACGAGGGTACCTCTTGTTCTGATACGATATTGGCCAAAAAAGTGCGAAATAAGCTAAAGGGAGAATTCCCTTCGAGCATACCCTTCCACAAAGTTAAAAAGCTACATTTCTCTTTATTCACCTCATGATGCGCAAAAAAGAAATTCCAGTTTATATATGATACACCTCTCATTATTGTACTGCTTTTATTTAGATTATTCATGGGCATTAAAATATACCTCTTTGATTCAATTAAAACCACTTCTTATCTATTTACTTACTTACTTCATGATCTTTAGCACTCCATTAAGAACTATAGCCGGTCTTCTGATCAACATTTGATCAACCTGGAGCAGACCAGTTAGATCTATACCTGGCCTTGTACTAACTTTACTTTTGCCTTTCAACTTTTCCATTCATTCTAATTTCTTACTAAAATAGTCCAACTGCTACGGCCTACCACTTTCAAGTCTCTTCAAGTCAAGTGTCTTCCCTTCAAAATTTCCTTGAAGGATTATTTTATCATTTCTTTCTTTCTTTATCCTTTGTAGATAATTTAACTAATCCACTCAGCCTCTTTTGATTTCACTTACCACACTTGGTATATTCTACCGCCCTTACCTCACAATTATTCATCCTTCTCCATTCACGATTTTTATTTACCTTCCTTAGTACTTTCCACTACGAGGTTTTCAATACATTAATTTGTTTTATATTCGGCAGCCGTGCTTCATCATTTTCTTTTCTAAATCCTTTCTGCTGTAATCTGATCAACACCTGGTGCTGTATTGTTTTTAAGACTATGTATTACTTTCGAGTAAAATTTATTTAATTGTTCTTGGATAAGTCGCAGCCTTACATATTTTCCCTCATTAATGTCGTCCATTTTCAACAGTCTCAAAGTACTCTTACTGCTATTTCATATATTATTGTTTGTTGCCTATTATATTATTTCCTTATGTATGTTCTTTTTTTATATAAGTTTCATAAAGTGCTATTTACGTATCTCTTTCAGGCAATCTTCTAAATTTCATAACCTCAATTTTCTTGCTCTAACTAGACAGTTATACTAACATTGGTCTATTTCTCTGCTTCTCCTGGTGTTTACCTAATTTTCTCATCTCTCTTTATTCTATATTCTCTTTCATATTAATTATGATTTTCTTAGACTACTCCTAGTTTTATCCTAAGATATTCTTCATTTTCTTCACCTGAATTTTCAGCCCCTTGAATTACTATATTATTTTCCCTCATCTCTTTTTCCAAATTACTCTTCATTTGGCATATAATCTTTTTTTTAAATACTTTTAACTTTCTTCCATTCTTCTTTCTCATCCATAGCTAATAATTTGGTTTTTACATATCCTAATTGTTTTCTCTACCACCTTTTCCCAGTATTTGTGTAGCTGATTTGAAATATCCTTTGGATACTCTCATCTATTATCGCATATTACCCTTTCTACTCGTGACCGTTCAATGAGTTTATGTCTTTCATTATGTAAATGCCATTTCTTATGTTTATTTGCTTTTTGCTTACTTTTGTCATTGTCTTGCAAAATTCACACTTATGCAATCAGCTCTTACCCACAAAGAACCCAAAAAAAGCCCTACTACCTCTTTATTTTGTGCTACTCTACAGTATATTGTAATCATTCGTTTCCTTTATCATTTCCACTAGCCCTCTAAATTCTCTTTTATTTTATATGGCAGTGACACTGTAGAAGTGAGCAAAAAAGCTACCAAAATAGTGGCACTGTGCGGAAAACTGAAATATATACCATGAAAAGACTAATAATCGCCTATAATACAGTGATTTTGATGAGAACAATAAAATCAAATATCACAAGAAAATCTGATTTGTATGTAATAACAGAATTTATTCCCGCTGCTAAGAAATTCCAAAACCTAAGAGTAGTATACTTTTCTTACAATGCAGTTGTAAATTTCAGTGGTTTTACTAAAAGCTAATTGTAAAATTTAACAGACCACAAGTACAAAAATAAATAGTATTTCAGAACACTTAATAAAAAGCTGGACACAACCGGAATGAAAAGAAAAATTTATATAGAAAAATATTAAGGAAACAAAAGCAAACAATGACTAAAAACAGCTAATAAGAAAATCGGAAAGTGAATAAAGCAGAGGAAAATTTAAAGATCTTTTAGAGAAAAATTGAAAATAAAATAGCAAAATTAGGGTAACTGGTGCAACAATATTGTTCCAAAAACATCCATTTCATAAAATCTGTAAAAATCTTTGAACGTAAGTATACTGCCAATCAAGAGATAGCAAATGTGGAGTTGCATTTCAAAATGTCATCTGCAAGTTATGAAGTAACAAGCAAAAACAAAATTAAGAAAATTACAATCGATGACATTAAGAAAATTTATGTATACAAATGTCGATTGGTTCTAATAGCATTCTAGGATTTTAAGATTTTTTATAGTCTGTTAAGAGGTCAATCTGCTTCTCTTCGTCACATGTGTTTATATAGTATTTTAACAACTATACAAATTATACCATTATAATCAAGCTTTAAAATATAAATCACCAAATAAACCTAATATTCTAATAATTTTTAAAAACCCTTTAGTGTAATTAGTACATACCTGATTGAACAGCCGTGGTTTCTTAACGCCGCCTCCAACATAAACATTAATGCTATCAGAACTTCTACTTATGGAATTGTTTAAATTTATAGAATTGCCTTTGAATTTATTTTCTAGCGATGAGCTTTCTGGTTGTAAACTGTCCAAATTGTCGTTGATCTTTTCTACTTTCTTAGTGTCATCAGTGTTTGTTGACAGGACGTTGAAAACTGGCAAACCGTTTACCGACGTATAAAGGGAATTCGATGAGTTATCCGATATAGACATTTCACCTGAAAAAAAACTATCCATTACCAAAACGGTGGTCATGCAACTTAAATATAAAAAAGTCAATGTTATATTGCAATTTATAATAATATTCCAGTATAAGGAGAAACTTTGGAGAAATATAAAAAAACAAAAAGTAATCTTCATATTTTTTATGGGTTAAAACATATATTGATTTTTAGCCTTTTCAACTATTTTATTCCAGTCTTCAATTTTATACCTTAGTTTCATGATCTTCAAATCTAAAACTGAATCTCATTTTTTATCACATGGTTAAATTCCGAGTTTGATCTCATTACATTTTTAAGTGAATTGCTTTTCGTAAGCACATTTTACAAAATATGTATCAACCTAATTAAGGTTAATCATCTCTAAATGAATTTTTTGGTAAAGCTTATTTACTTCCCCCATCCACCCATATATTCTTCTGTAAATTTGTCTGTTGAAATAAATGTATGCGCCTATAAGAACTATTTTTCTCTAATTTTCTTCTGACGTTTCTTGAATTTTATTGAACTGAGATACTCAAACTCTTTAATTTCTTAAAGTTTATAATTTCCTATTTATAACTGTTTTAAGTAGTCTCTTCCAATTTCCGAAAAATATTTTTATTCCCACTTTCTATTAACATGGCATGAGTTTTGTTTTTATAATCTGCAATGTTAACCCTCAATCTATGGTCAATGCTTTTGCATATTTCTAGCGCATCCCTACAAATTATTTCCTTCTTAAGTTTGAAATTATGTTAGCATTTACCTTGCAAAGATTTTATAATAATGCACCCCATGTTCAGTTATAACCCATGTTTATTCCTCCAGTCAATTTTTTCTTATCACTAGTTACATTATTACCTAAACCATAAAGCTGTTATGGTTCTTGAGTTGCGTTAACTGCAAAAATATTATTTTAGCAAAACCTAAACCTAAACAATTCGTGGTTTGTAGTACAGGGTGTACAGGGTATGGATGCATATTGGATATGATAACTTTATTCATTTTTCTTGAAAAACAATATAATTGGATTACATATTAGACTGATAGTTTTCTGATAACGTAAAATACTATATCTTTTTCTTTTTTTTTACATATTTTCTTTGCCAATTAATTCAGGGCATACGTCTATATGCCCACATTCTAAAAGCTTCAAACTTTTTAAAAAACTGATGTTGACTGAACAATTCCTTTTGTTATTTGTATGTTTATTTCTAAGGCGTTGTATATTACCTCCTAGAATTTATTATTGCTAGTAACGTGGTTAACTAAATAAACAATTTCCTTTCTAATAATAACGATTTCGACGTCACACTAAGCATATTCTACATTTATTCTAACGTTTCATCTATAAAGAATGAAATATTATTGTTTTAAGCTGAACATTGATGATGATATGATTGAATTACGAAAATATACAGTACATTTTCTATAATAATGTAATAAGCTAATCCACAGATACGAATTGATTTTAAGCAGGTTGACCTTAAATACTATCAAATTAACGTCCTGCTTACAAGAGTATGAACGCTAAAGAAATATATTCCTCATATTGCATCATTTACGGTAAATGGTAACATTTACTTTTTAGTTTTGAAAAAAACAACTTTATTACATTATGGTGCCCAATGCCATTCGTTTAAAAATTCCGGGAAATCTTTTTCCAATCACTAAACTGCTAATCGGCAAATTATTACTGTGTCCTAGATGTAATTCGCCCTTGTCAAATACAAATTAAAATGAAAGTCGAGATATGACGTCACGTACTTTATGAAAACAGTGAAGTTCGCCTTAGTAAATATGTGGCATCTATAAAAAGTTGCAAACAGGCTGTCCTGAATTTCCCACAGCGACATTACGAAGGATACACAAAAACAAACAAATTATATTGGCAAAACATAAAAAAATATTTAATAAGCAGAAGGCTTGGTCAATTATATATTTTCCTCTGCTTATTTTAATTTTATCTGGAAACTGCTATTGGTACAGTTGAACAAGAATTAACATAATACATAAGGGCATACTGATATATTTTATTTTAGAAGACCACACGTGCTAGTGGAGCATTAAGGCAGATACCATAAAGTTAAAGTCTTATGTGATAAATGCAGTCACGTACGTATATTTGTAAATTTATTTTTAAAGAAAATTAATTGTTAAAAATGTTCCTTAGGGGGAATTATAAGTAATAATATACAAGCTATACGATCAGCAAACTACATGCAATACCAGCTACTGATAAACCTACAAATGCCATTATATCAATTACAGCCACCAAATGCAAAATTTCCCGTTTTAACCGCTACAGTCACAACACTCAATTGGAAATAATATCAACTAGCGACGAGAAAATCGAAAACATCCAAAGAAACAGAAAATACAGAAGATTATGGAAGAACAGAAAATAATTCATCACACATACCAACCTAAAGACGAAAGAGCTTACCGAGTAGTAACTAAACAGCATTATTCAATGAACATCCTTGACATAAAGAAATCACTTCATAGGAACACTCGGTGAGAAACATTTATACTAAAGAAAGACCATCTAAAGTACTATCAAATAGTTTTTGTAGATTTGGAACCAGCCACTAATACTAAAGACATATATAAAATAACTCAACTTTTAAATTTCTTAGTCCAAGTGGAATCACCTAAAAAAATTAGAAACATAATTTGGTGCGTGAATTGTCAGCTGTAAGGACACAGAAAAACTTACTGCAACCGTGTGGAAAACGCACAAGCTTGCATAGCAACGAAAGCTGCAAAAAGAATGAAAACGCTCTTCCTACGCATGCCTTATACGGAGGTTCGCATCCGACAAATTACAGAAGCTTTGAATATTAACATCTTTATAAAAACAACAGAAGTAACAGCAAACACAGTAACTATCATCAAATACAACAAACACAAAATTTATTCACCAACACATTCTAACCAAACACACCAAAAAAAATACACCCACACTCTTATAAACAACATGAATAATACGTCTTAATCAACTAATAGTAATAACAACGAAAGCATTAATACTCTTTTCATTCATTTTTTAAATGTATTCAAAAATATATTTAATCAGCTTACAACTCTGAACGCCAACAGAGTAATTGAATATAAAGAAGAAATTCAAATCCTCCATCAACATAAAATCGACATTTTACTAATTAATGAAACTCACTTCACTGAAAAATCATGATACAAAATATCGTACTATAAATTTTACCACTAATAATTTAAGACAACACAGCTCATGTCGGAAATACAATACTAATAAAGAAGACAATAGACTATTACGAATTACAAGGGTACGCAATAGGCCACTTGCGCCACAGTAATCAGTATCAAAACTTTAATGCACGACTTAACAATCTCCTCGCCATAAATTAAAATATGAAACTTAAAAGATTTCCTTGTAAACCTGGGAGGCGACTACAACGCTAACAGCACTTTATGGAACTCAAAAGGTAATAAATTATCCAAAGTACTACAAGACAAAAAATACTCATTCTTGTCCACGGGTACTCCTACGTACTGGCCGTCGGATTCAGTAAAAACACCTGATATCCTGTATTTCTTCGTTATCGGTGGAATTTCTGAATCGTATACAGACGTGATACCAAATTATGATCTCTATATTAAGCACAACAATAACAAACCTAAAAAATTGGGTTGAGTATAGAAATAAGATTAACAAAACCATAAAGCTATAAGTTAGGCTCAAAAACCATCAAAAGATAGAAGAAAATAAATTTATTCTCTACAACAAGCGATCAATCATGCCACCTCCCAACTAGAGAACTAGAAAAGCATTATAACCGCATCTTTAGATATCAAAAAAATTATGCTGAAAAAGCTGAGGAACCCAGGGCACAATGACACCGGAGCCATACACCAGCAGACAGAACTACTTACAACCAACTAGTCAACAAACTCAAGTCCAAATTAAAAAGAAGTTAGTAGCAATTCATTCCAAGACTACTTTTTTAATCCCAGCAGATACAATAACTCTATTTGGAGTCCGGTCAAAGCAACGCTAAAACCGGCGCAAAGTAATCCTCCAATCTGCAGGAAAACTCCTACACCCGATCCATGGATACACAGCAATAAAGAGAAGGCTGGCTCCTTTCTTACTACGGATCTTATAAAACTCATAACTGCTAAAGAAATCTCCTAAACGTTATAAAATCGCCTGAACCTGATCAAGTAACACCAAAAATGTTGAAGTAACTTACAATGAAAGACATTGTAATGCTATCCTATTTATTCAAAACTATTTTCAATTCCCTTAACTGGCCCCATCAGTAATGATAGTTAAACCTGGAAAAATCCAAATCGCGCATCCTCTTACAAGCCTATACGCATTTTACCTATCGTGTCTGAACTCCTAGAAAGTTTAATACTCCACCATATCAGCACTCCTATCCTGGATACAATCCCTGACTGCCAGTTTGGATTCCGTCAACACTACTAACGAACCAACAGCGTCATCGTGTCGTCCACGCAACAAACAGTTCTTTTGAAAATAAAAAATTCTGTGCTTCTGCACTTTTGAACATCAGTATGGTATTTCATAAAGCATGGTATAAAGGTCTGTTTTATAAAATTAACACTTTCACCCTTGAAATAGTATTTAAGCGATTGACTATTCAAAATCAAGGTCAACGGCGAATACTCGAACACTTTTTCAATTAAAGCCGAAGTGCCTCAGGGTAGTGTATTAGATCCATCGCTTTATATATTGTGTACATTTGATCTACCCACCACAATTAATACTCTAACTGGGGCGTTCGCCAGCGACACAATCATCCATGTAAGCCACGCAAATCCAAAAAATGCCTCTTCATATATGATCACATAAACCTTTTACAAGCATGGGTTAATGAAAAATCAAGATTAACGAAGTCAATACAGATAATCTTCGCGCTAGCAAGGGCTTCCAGTTTCTGTCAACACACGATCAACGCGTTAGCAAGGATTACATCTAGATAAAAAATTCAATATCTAAAAAAATCAAACAAATAGACTTCAGATTCAACGAATTATGCAAGTTACTTGGAGGAAGGTCCCAGCTGTCTCTTGAAAATAAAATCCTGATGTACAAAGCAACTCCAAAATCAAATCCTCCAAAAATGCCACTCCAAGATTCCTCGAGCAATGGCCTACTCACCTTGATGTATATCTAACCAACCGCGTTACGCCGACCTCAGCCGTTGGTGAAAGATGTCATTCAAAAACGCAGTAATAAGAATTATGCCAGACTAGAATGCCACAGTAATCCCCTAGAGGCACCAATAAAACAAGATTAAAAGGATTTTGATCAGCCGACCTCAGATTTTAAACAAGTGAACTCCTCATTGGAAGAGCTCACACCCTACCAAAAGGACCCGTAACATTTAATTCCTATGCTATCATATTCGCTAACAGAATGTAAAATTCCAATTTCTGATTAATAAAATTTATTAAACAAATTGGAAGAAAAATTGTTTAAAACTAAGTTTCTCAAATGAAAACGATAAATGTGAAATAATTTCTAGCAACATAGCTATGTATAACAAATATTTCAATTTCATCTTATAATGCCATCAATGTAAGAGTATTTCTTACTGTATAATATTTTCTTTTAGAGCAAAAAGTTGATAGATCTCGAATCAACTATCAAGGAGAGAGAAAAATAGCAATAAATAGTTCTAAGCAAAAACTCGGGATGTCGGTGGGAACAACCTTGCTAAATATAAAATTATTCCTTATTCAATAATAAATATATCCAATAGGTAGTCGAAAGATCTTACTAAATTACACACAAACGAGTATATCTTCCGGCAATTATGATAATCTCTAGTTTAAATCACGATTTAGCACTTTCAAAATCCATTATAAAAATGAGTAACCAATTAATGTTAGTTTTCTGGACCAATAATTAAAAAAATATTGGACCCGGCAAATATTAATATTCTTACTGTTTGACAACTTATCCAATCACTTTTGGATAACCACAAATATAGAAATTTAAATAAGTCGGATTTAAAAACTTCTCAAATCATAAAATGAGTTTTAATCATGCGCTACATGTTTCCTAAAAACAAGGGTAAAATATATAAACTAAGAATTATGAAAATGAGAAGACTGAGCAAGATCCCTAATAAAATTTTATAGGGGTAACATATAAGTCCACGAATTTTTAGATTATTTTTTTTTGTTTTCTAAACTTATAATAAATTTCGGTCAACGATCACCCCAACTATCATTACATACAAAAACAGGAACAGAATTCATTACATTCGCACATTGTTAGAAAAAATTGGTTGTAGTATAGCTACCTTACAATTTAAATTTGAGCCCCCTGTATGTGTATATGGTAAGCACCCAGTTTAAGCCTACTACATAGTTTCAGTTTAATCAAAATTACACAAATATCCTAAATTCACAATTCAGCTAAAAATATAAAAATTGTTGAAACGTTAGTAAAAATAATTTTAATAATTACAACACAATACAAAATTTGCATGAAAATATTCTCAACAGACAATTTACAACTATTTAAATGTAAAAACAATTGCAAACAACACACTGAGGTTTATTTAACACTAAACTAGACAAAGAATTAAATGTTAAGTTTTACTTCCAAACGTGAAAAAATTCGTTTCTTCAGTTAATGATAATATATTCGAATCTTTTCCATTTTTGTTTTTATTATCAGCGGCGGGCATTAAAAATGCATATATTTTATATAGAATAGAAAGCGACTGGGTTCAACAACATAATCTTGAGTAATTTCGTACTAGCCTGCTGTAAAAGTTTTTGCGGCCGATTTCCTCTCCATTTTTCGGTTTCCAGTATGAACCCGGCAGTTGTGCGTGATTTGTATAAGTAGTAAAGAGCAACGATCGCATTTTACCAAATATTTTTTAGGCTGACAATTAACGTATTTATTGTCGTTCAACGGTAACCGCAAGCGCGAAGGACAGGCTTGCTCTTTTTTCGCGCTTCCGGGCAGTTTCTATCTCCTTGTGCTCCTTGGTCATTAAATAAACCGTTACCTTGTATTTTTAATTTAAATAATTACTAAAGTCGGCGACAGCTGCCTCCAAATTACACTAATTGAATTACCTCGCTTTCGAAAAGGCAGCCTGCTCCAAAACCGGACAACTGCTGTGGTCGTTCCGTCACCCTCATTTTCAGGATCCACTCTACATAATTCACTTTTACTGCCCATTTTAAGCAGTAGTAAGTACACGAACTAGGCGCCTCACTAGGACAAAGCACTACCGCACACTTGTCCGGCGGGTTCGACGCTAAATCGCTGTCTTAGGTTGCACTGTAGGTATATAAATCGGTAAACATTTGAGACTGAGTGGGGAACTTCTGCAATAATAATGCTGCATTAAGTTTTTTGCGAAAAACGTAAGTAAACTATAGTGCGACGGAGTATATAATTACAAATATAATTAATTTAATTCGGGGACTATTAAAAATGATTACTGTTTACTAAGAGTTTTAACAGTAATTCGTTGTCCATTGTTCATCATTAAGATATTTTTTCATACAACTCTAATAATCAATAACGCTTTTTGTATAGCACTTCTTTATGCACAAACCTACAAAAGAGCTATTACTTATTTAGATAAAAAAAACAAATATTACATTTTGTATTAAAAAAAATGCTTACATTAGTATTTATACTCAGTACTACCTAAAGTTCCCTCTAAACATCTTAAACGCTCTCAATAATCCAAAAATATATCTGCCACTGTCACAAAACTTACATAAATTTTATACCTTGAGAAAATGGTTAAATCTTTAGCTAACCTAAAATTAAAAACTATAAAATTATTATATGGTACAAGACAAAAAATGCGAAAATTCACAATACTAAAGTTGCAACCATAATTTATACCAACAATGTAAAGAGTAGGCGGTTATAAATTATTTTATTTTTTAATTTTTAATCATAAAGTGACTATTTTCTAACTAAAGGCATAGGAGCTAAATATTTCTTATAGTGCTTTACACCCTAACAGTTAATGTTATAAAACAAAACAAAACAATTTCATATAAGCTTCATTAAAGAACCCCTCTAACGATAGCATTAACTTAAAATCAACAGGCAATATGTTGAATTAAAAGATTTATTTTGATACCTAGCCAACGTAGCAACTTGACATCAATATGAAGACGTGCCTTTCCCTGCACCCAATCCGACATCTAAAAATAACTATCTAGTTGGGCTAATGACGAATATCACAGTAAGAGTGTGTCCTAGTAAATATTGTAGTTATAATATTTTCATTTTAATTAAAACATGATCAATTTATCATGTCAGATTAAAATTTTAAAAATGTACATCAAAACAAGGCTAATATATAATTTATTTTATACATATACATACACAACAAATTTTACAACTACCGCTGTTTTCCTCCGTTCCATTGTTCACAATTTTCCCATTCTCCGTCTTGCAAGTTCCGTTTTTCCGTAGCCTCACACAACTCACCTATCCAAGATCTTCTTGGTTACTGTGTCTGACCCAGACTGGATGGCTGCAACACCGTTTGTCCCAGAATTGGCGGCTAATATATAAAATCCTCGAAATCGGGGGTTTAGGCGTTAGGTATTAACACTAGCACGCGTAAAACAGGAAAGAAAGGGGATAAGAAGGTAACAAAATAAAAATCAATCAAACAAATTATATCTCCGCGTGGAAATTCACACCTCGCAATCTCAAAATCTAGTTTATTTAAATTTCAACCAGAAAAAGGGAGACGATAGAAACAGCACTATAACAACATGGAACACACATGGATGAAAAATTAAAGACAAACAAATAATAAAAGTATTAAGGAGATTAAACTTGAACATGCTGATAATCACAGAAACGAAGAAAAAAAATGAAACTGAAAAATATATGGAGGCATTCATAATTCCAGTGGTATCCCTAACCAACAGTAAGAATATTAATAAAAAAGAAACATTAAAAGAAAATTCAAGATTGGAAACCTACAACAAAAGAATGTTAAAAATAGGATAAAAAATCTACAGAAGAGATATGAATATATTAGAAATCTATGATCCTATGGATAACAGTCCAGTCATAGAACAAAACTTCACATACACATTAATACAAAAAAACTTGTAATCATAGGGAACTTAAACAAAAGAACTTCCCGCGACATAAATATACTTGGGTTCAAAATACCAGACAACTTAAAACAATAATCAACTACGTCACAGTTATAAAGAAACAAAGTTAACAATAAAGGATGTGAGTGTAAAAAGAGGTCCGGAATGTGGCAGTAATGATCGGTTGTTAATTACAAAAATAAGATTCAGGTGCCTAACAGGAAAAAAGAAAACAGTGAAGTCAAGATAAATCCTATGAGATTTAAGCAGTATCTCCTTCAGCACGAAGCAAATTAGACCAAAAATGATCTAAATTTAGATATGACACCATTAAGGAAACATACGCACATGTAACATAAAGAAAGTGACTTTTGAAACGTTAGGAAAAGTAGAACAAACAAAAATGGAATCTTAGAGAAGGTGGCCAAAGAAGCGATACGAAAAAAGAATGAACTTTCTATGAAACGGTTAAATACATAATAACGCGTATATAAAAAATACGACACAATTAGTCCCAACCATATCGGACCTCTGTTCAGACGATTACATATTTTAACAAGTTAATGTCAAACCTTGTATATTCACGTCAATATTACGGTTTCTACCTATATCAGACCGGGTGATGGTATTACAACTTAAGGCTAACTGAGGAACATACAATTGATACAAGTTTACATACCCACCACTGATTCAAGTGAAGATGAAATCAAGCAATTTTATGAAGAAGTAAATCTGGCCCTAAGTCACTTAAACAGCCGGGATATTGTCTTAATTCTAGGAGACTTCAACGCAAAGGTGAGATATGGGAAAATATCGAATGTAGTTGGGAACTTCGGATTGGCAGAAAGGAATGAACGTGGCGACCACTTAACACAGTTTTGCGAAGAGAAGAACCTGGTAATTACTAACATCTTTTTCAAATTACCACCTACAAGACTATATATCTGGAAATCGCCAAAGGACCCGCCTCGGAAAATAATCCGTAGTCAGATAGACTTTATACTGTTTAATAAAAGACAACGTAACAGCATAATGTCTGCCAACACTTATCCTGGTGCTGACATCAAGTCTGATCACAATCCTGTGGTCACTTCTTTACATTGCAACATGAAAGTCCTTAAACCACAGGCACCTAAGAAGAAAATAGATGTGGGCCAACTAAAGGATGAACGAGTTCGTAACAAACTTCAAACAGAGATTAACGTTGAAATCATCAACTTGTTCAAAGAGTTACTAGGTGGAGATGTAGAGAACTTGTGGAATCCCATAAAAAACACATTATTAAAGAGAGGAGAGCGTGTCTTACAGCCACAGAACCAGGTGAAGAAAAGCTCGCATCCGAAATACTGGACTTAATGGATCAGCGCAGGCAGTACAAAGGTAGAGATGTAACGCAGTATAAAAGAACAGATAGGATTATATGTGGAAAAGTGCTAGAGACTAAAGAAAAATGGTTAAATGACCTATGTGCTGAGGTTGAAGAATATCAAACTAAATATGACTAGCTCAACGTGCATAAGAAAATAAGAAATCACGGGAGCTAAGAAATCACAAAACATCCACACCCTGCTGACATCCGATGATAGATACGCGATGTCTATAAAAGAAAAATATATCTGGGAAGATTACATTGCTGTTTTGTTCAAAGACGACAGACTAGATATAGATATAGACTCTAATACAGGAGTGAGATAGCGTATGCTATTAAAACAGCAAAAATGGGCAAGTCTGTGGGTCCTAATGAAATACCCAGCGAATTGTTAACAGTGTTAAAATAGCACGGTAACCTTGGACTAGTGGAAAAGTTGTTCAATAATATATATATATATATATATAATACATATATATATATATATATATATATATATATATATATATATATATATATATATATATATATATATGCATTCCAACAGATTGGCTCAGATCTACTTTTATTACTCTCCCTAAAGTTTTCTCAGTAAAGAGATGTAATGAATACCGCACTATTTCACTAATGAGTCACATTTTGAAGATCTTTTTGAAAATAATACATAACAGGATTTACCAGAAAAAATTGCAAAAGTACCATTTTAGAATCACAGTTCGGCCTCAACGTAAACAGCAAGAAAACGAAATTCACAATTGTAGCTAAATTTGCTATGCAATGGCCTCAGATTTGAGAGAGTGAGTAAATACAAGTATCTCCGTTGCTACGTTAATGATGACGGTGATCATAGTCTAGAAATCAGGTGTCGCATTGAACAAGCTCGGAATGCTTTCTACAAAATGAAATCACTGCTCTGCAATAGAAACATGAATATCAACCTACGTACCCGATTAGCGTATTGCTAAGTGTTCTTCGTTTGTCTATATGGCGTTGAAGCGTGGACACTCGCGGATGCTATGTGTAAAAAAGTCGAAGCTTTTGAGATGTGGGTGTACAGAAGAATGTTAAGGATATCATGGAAAGACAAAGTAAGAAACGAAGTAGTACTGCAAAGGATGCGCAAAAATGTAAAGGTACTGCAGACAGTGAAAACTAGAAAGTTGGAATATCTCAGACATATAATAAGAAATCCCAAGTACGAGTTATTGCAATTAGTAATCCAAGGCAAGATACAAGGCAAACGCAGTGTTGGTAGGAGAAGAACATTGTGGCTCAAGCACTCACGCCAATGGTACAACAAAGGTAACCAATCATTGTTCCGAGCTGCTGTGTTGAAGGTTCAAATCGCCTTTATGATCGGCGACCTTCGACAGAAGATGGCACAAGAAAAATAAGAAAAAGATTACAGTTTTCTAAATTAAAAATAAAACTTTCTATATAATCTTATTTCATCCTAACGTAATTAAAAACTTTAAAAAAGAACAAATTGAATTGCTAAGATTTGGCATATATGTAGTTTTGAATTACAATAAAAAATTTTGAATCGTTTTTAACATATAAAAACAGACAAATAGAAGGATAAAATGTATTAATTTGATAAAAATGGTTCAGTATACTACTCAATAAAACACCTAAAGAACTCAATGTTTTTAACTAAATAAGTACTAGTATAACAACATATACTAGTACTAGTATAACAACATAGAGAGCACGACAGCCGCGAGGTAAAGGCCTCAACCTGCCAAACTGGCGCACGGCGGCTCCGGGTTCGAACCCCGGCAATGATAAAAATATTTAATGCTCTCCGGCCGTCATACAAACACCTTTGGCGGTCGTAAAAAGTACATTCACTATCCACTCGCCAACCCGCCCGGCAAGCGTGGCGTTTAATTGACAAATCCCCCCCCCCCCCAAAAAAGGGAGGCCTATGCTCAATACTGGGCGCTACAAGGCTGAAGAAAAAAAATAACAACATAGTTTCAGAGCATATAACTTTAATAAAAATTTGCCACATAAACAGATGCAAACATTATTAGCCTCAAACAATTTTTGGAGGCAATCGACTAATGATTTCTAAAAATAGTATTAATAATATAACAGACACATGAAAAGACAAATAGCATAACTTTGACAACAGTGAAGCAGGGAAACGTAAAAATCTACAAACTATCTCAAAAAAAAACATATAATGATACAAAAGAAAAAATTTTTGGAACCAAATAAATATGAATTTTGCAAAAAAATGTGTATATATTTATTTTGTATATTTTTTATTTATCTATTACTTAGCAACTGTCTACGCGGACATGGGCTCTCAACCAACATGCACGCTGTACTTGGAACAAAGGCGCCTCAATAGCCGAGATGTCATTAAAAATCCTTCTTAAACAACCAATCGCATCTAAGGCCTCTTCCATAACTCGTCTGGCCGCAAGACCACCTGGACCACTGTAACATCCGAACAGGTAACTCAAAGTTGTAGTTGCACGAGCAAACACATTTAGCCTTCATCCTCAAGGTAAAAATTTGATTCCTTTAACATTCTTCTAGATTTGTCAATTTTCTAATAAAGTATGTATTTTTGTATATTGTTTTATTATAGAATATAAGAATTTACACTGTATTAGTATATGTATTAGTTTGTTCCGTTAATGGTTCCAATGTTGTTCTAGTAACAAAACGGAAGTACAAATCTATCGCTGTTAAATAATTTTGTCATTAGGTTTTGCTCTTTAAGAAAAAATGAGACCAAAAAGGTCATTCTTCATGCATTCAAAACAAGATATACTGGAAGCAACTATAAACCGGTCGAAGCAAAACGGTGCATTTTGTCGCGGTGAAATATAATCTCGAGTAACTGTAAATAAAAATACAATACAAAATTAGGACCTTTTTGTCTTATTAATATGGGAGAATTCCAAAAAATTGCTACTAAACAAAGATACAGTTGTAAACATTGAGTAAGGTTGAGTATGATGATGGAAAAGATATTTCTTTAATGGAAATGTCCTAGAAGACAATGGGTCCTCAAAACGTCGTCCAAAGATTTGAAAACAAAACTTTGAAAGAATAATTCTTTCTTGAAATTTTGGACCTTCAAACATGAGACAGGTTTTCCAACGTACCCAAAAATTAATTCAGTTTTAGGCCCAATAAATAAAACACTAAGCAGTTCAGAAAAAAGAACATAACTGTGTTGGTAACATTAAATTCATCAAGTCACCAATGATTGTTTTACTATATCAACTCAGTGATGGGCACAAATCCCATCTTAACTGGCAAGTAGTTATTCTTTGCAAAAAACATAATTTCATTATGTATTCACTCTACTTAAACACAAAGCACATTTTACAACCAACTGATGTGTCTCTTTGCAAACCAATAAAATCCAAATAGAAACAGAACATTACACCATGGAAAAAGTGATAACAGAACCGTAACTGCAGCACCATTTTATCTGTAGTGAAAATTTTCACTAAAATAATTGAACCTCAAAATTGTAAAAAATTAATTCAAAAAGTGGGCATTGATTGCTTCTACATGTTTCACACATCAAAACAGTAATATAGATTGCCGAGTTCATTTTGCGGCGCCTACTATTCGTAAAGTTGCTTATGCTATCCAAAAAGGTTATCGAATTGAAAAATAATCTAACCGCACAAGTGTTTGAAAAAGAAGGGGTTGAAAAAACTGTTCATAGTATGTAAAAAATCACTTAATACCCAAAAAAGATGTGGGAAACAAGTAACCTGATTAAGATGTAGAAAAAAAGAATGTAGAAGAAAGCATAACAAGCAAAAAGACTACGAAAAAGAATTAAGTAACAAATAAGAGCACACAGAAAGAAAACTGGAAAATAAAAAACTGGATAAAGAAGTTTTGTGTCAATATGTTCAGCTTCAACACACCCCTAGTACAATCTACCTAAATCTATCTCTTGTGGATCACGTAATGTAGTATATAGAAACGCCAAAAAAAGTTGGTTACAGTACCATATAGACAAAGAAACATAAAAAATAAGAAACAGTTGTCTTTGAAAAGAAAATTAAAACATTTAAAAGTTTTTCTGAGAACGAAAATAAATGTGAATTGGATTTGTCCTGCGATCATTGTTCTTGGACTAGAGAAAAATAAAGCATCGGAACAATTTTGCAATTCCACAAAGCTGAAGATATGCAAAACGAGGATTTTGTATTTGTGTGCATGAAGATAAAAATAAAAAAGCAGGAAGTCCACCACAAATCAATTATGTATAGAAACAGTATTATACAAAAAGTAATTTACACAAAGGATCAAGTCTGTTGCCTTCCAAATGGTAGATGGTATCAAAAATGTGCCTTTGAGCAGCATAAAAACAGTACAACCCTAAGGATATGTTAGACTAAAACCAGTTTTTTCAATTTTTAATTTTATTTCATTTTATAATGAGTTTTATTTGTTGTAAAGTACTTCCCTTTTTCAATTATAAGCCTACCCATCTCTCTGTGTTGAAACAAACGCTACCTATTAATGGGACAGTCCTCTAGTTTTGAAACACCAAAATTTCTATATATTATATTAACTTAAATTATACAAATTCTTGATTAGTCAATCTTGGAAAGACATTTCAGGTTAAATAACTAATTGCAGGAAAAAGGTATTCCATTACTGACAAGGTTCCAATACTGATAATTTTGATAAACCAAATCTTTCATCTTAAAATTGGAAAAAATACTTTTTAATATAGTAACATTCTCCACTATATATGTTACCAGAAAAACAAAATTTCATATATAGTTTTTAATTTCTGCTAACACCAGAAGGGAACTTCTGTATTTTTGTTTTAACTCTTCCATTGTTGAAAGATATATACAGGATATAACACAACCTTTGATTTACCGTTTTTAATAGATTTACAAAATTTATTCGTGAATCACAAATGAGTGAGAATACTTTAAATTGTCTAATCAATTCAGTTAATATAAAAGGTTCTCAACTTCCATAATTTTGAACTGTTATTAAAACAATAAAGGACATATCTCTGAATACGAGGTTAAAACAAGGACGCATGAAACACAAAGAAGCTCTACATCTGTGATTAAGTACTGCGCAAAAATAATGTATAAAGATAAGGATAACTTTTCACGGAAAGAAATTTTGGAATTATTTTCGAATTAAATATACTTAACAATACTAGATTGCCCAATTCTACAAAGATTAAAAATATTAACAGCAAAGTAAAATTTTCCTACCCAACTGAATCTTGGTAAACCCCCAAAATCATTTTGCTAATTAAAATAATTTCTTTTAACGAGGTTATTCAAAACGGACATTGTATTTAAATTTATTCTACTTTGATTATAATAGATATTGTAATAAAATAAAGCAAGATTAACAAACCTCATTAAGTTACCTTTTATTAAGGCCTACAAATTAATTCTGCCTTTTATTGAAAAACAAAAAAAAATAATACAAAAATATTCAGGCAACTTATAGATTCCTATCATAATAAAAAGTTATAGACGCCTTTGTAGATATATTTTTTGATTTTAAGTGTGTACCAGTTAAATGACATTGCACAGATCTAAAGAAGTTACATCTCGTACACAGCAACTGAAATTCCCAACCTAATCTAAATTTGATCATCGGTGTTGATCAATGAAAGGTCTCCTTTCTCCCTATCACACAAATTGGCGAATTGTCAGTAATAGTCTGCCGAGACCTTTTCATCGATATTAAAACCTCATAGTCTAACATCTTCCTGATGTATGTTGAAAATGAACAATATTTTTTCGCTTAACAATGATGAAAATAATATATATTTTTCTTTTAAATAATTATATAAACAATCTTTTTTTGCTTAGAATGCACTTCTCTCTTTCCTTCTCTCTCTCTTTCTCTCTACTGATTTTTTTCTAAATGACAATAATAATGAGATATAACTTAATGAATAGCACCAAGATTACATTCGCGCACAACACCTTTATTTCTGAATTACAAATACTCACAAAGTTGATTACAGCATAATTCGCCATTAATATCAAAATATTTAACATTATATTTGGCATAATGTAGTTCTAAACAAAATATTATTTAATCAAAATAAAACTATAGACGTATATATAACATCTAATATCCTCTTTGTTAAGATTCACTAACATTTCTACAAAGTTGTAGAGATAAATCGAGAAAATCAATGAACAATGAAAATTAAAATAAAAGAAACATTAAATATATTTACATGAAACTTAACACAATCAAAGTAAATAATACTGAGAATCATATTACTCAATGTAGTCCCTCTCAGCACTTACAACCTTCTTGAGTCGAGACCTGAATCTGCTAAATCTGGCCAACGAATCTTTATTCTTGTCCATATGAGTCATTATCTCCATTATGGAGGCCCTTAAGCTATCCTTGGTATTATGATGCCTCTCATTGACCTTCGTCTTAACCAGTGGTAATACAAATTGTTGTATGATCTTGCTGGAATATGAACTCCCACCCAGCGAAGACCTCGTCTATCCAGAACTTGACAGCTGTCTCCATTGCGTTGATATAGCTCTCGACGGTCACCATCAAGTCTTCCTTAACGAAGTGACGCGTCATGACATCCCCTCGCTGCCCACGAACCCCAGCACCATCGCATAAGCGGACAACTTTTTACGCATGACGGCAGGTATTTGGCAATCCAATGGTCATTTTGGCGATTCACCTTCCTGTCCTGGTTGAAGTTTGCTTCGCCCGAAAAGAATCTTAAGAAGCCAGCGCTGTCATGCTTAATGTCGTTTAATTTCCTGACCATCTCGTTATTCTTAGTCAACAGTTAGCAGGACGAAAGACTTGTAGTGCAGGTCCTGGTGCACTGCGATATTGACCATCGACCCCGCCATGTCCATTTCTTTTGCCAGGTCAGCCTTTTCTTTCAATTCGCAAACGAATTCATCACATCTCTTGCGATTCGGTCGCTTGCTGTGAGTTTCCCCATCAGCAGTTACATCCTTCTAGTAGTCAGATTCCCTGTAATTCCCGGCTACGTCGTAAACTTGGATCTTTTTTGTAGCCAAACCACTCAACGATTTCTGTCGACCACCTTCTCTGCTTTGTCAATAAACGTAGGTTGTTGATCATGCGATACTAATTTGTGTTACCTAATAGAGGATCGCGCATGCACATAAGACGACCTTTCGACTTAGTAGCAATACAACCTAAACGAATTCCGGATTTTCCTCGACGACCCTACAGAAGCCAAATGCCAAGGTTTTAAAAACGCAAAAGTGCTGAAAATATTGTAACTTTGAATTTCGCCCAAAATTTACTAAACATTAAAACATCGAATTAATGTACACATCTTATAGATGAAATTATACCGATGATACTTATATGAAATAACAAACACTTTTTACAGAACATTTCTTATATATTTGTTGAGCGAAGAAACCAAAAATCACTTATATACTTAAGTGAAATAATGCTAACGCTTACAAATCATTAACTAAATCTTGCCAGTCATGGGCGATTTGGAATTTCCTCTTAATTATAAACAACTACAACCATTGTTGAAGAGTGAACAGCAGTAACAAATTGCTGAGTCAACATCTATACGAATTTATTAATCCGTGTTGAGAAAAACATCCGCGAGTCTAGCAAGATTCTTAAAAACGAAAATGTTCGTTACGGAAGTTCAACGCGTCTAACTTATTTGCATCCACAAAATACAGGCGACTTTCTCCGTGGTTTTTTATTTTAATTATATAAAGATAACTCGTAAACTTTTGGCGCCATAAGGCTGTCTTTGTTTTAAACTCGCTTAAATTTAACAGAAAAATAAAATGTGTACATTCTATTCTTGATTACTTTCAGCTACTTTGGAACCGTGGAAGCTTTGCTCCCCACACAACGGAAAACTTAATTACATGCATAATTTTAAAGCATCGATTAATAAACTGATTAATGTAATTAAAGTATTACATAACGCAGATATAAAATAGTGGAAAGGGTCTACATTCTCAGGTTTTTACATTGTAAAATTCTTTTAAAGTGATGATTTTACTGCAATTAAAAATATGCTCCAACTATTCAATATTATACCCAACAGTCTACAGTTAATTTACTCTAAAACAGGAAATATTGTAGCTTATATAAATTTAGATGCAAGGTCAATGCGACTACTAGCATAGAAATTTGTAAATGTTGCAACACAAAATGTGTGACAATATAGAAACAAGAAACACCAACCTTAAGACAGTAATTAAAAATATTAATTATAAAAAAATTAAATATTTTATAAGGCTGCTCTTTTTGGAATATAAAATAAACTAGGTCAGTGACAAGCCGAAAATAATAGCTGCGATACTTGCAATTTATATATTTACCGAGAAAACCAAAAATCAAAAGAAAGAAATCGTTTAAAATACTTAAGATAACGTGGCTTCAATAAGTGAATAATTTTTCGAAATTTCGGTAATAGTCTCAGAACTAGGTATGGAAAGATCTTTACTTTTTGACGTCCCTGGGTAAATCACACTTTTTAGACATCAATATATCCCCAAATTAATTGCTTCGCCATTTGAAATCACTATTGGGTGAACTTTTCTACGAATTAGATTACAGGCTTACGTAATCCCAAATATGTTATGTAATCTTAAATAACAGTCGTCAGGACAGTATCACCTAACCAATTAATAGTATTATGTCATAAAGTGGAAATTTCATCATTGGCTTTTTTTAGTAAGGATATTACTTGCAAAAATTTAAGCACCTTGATTATTCATTGGCTGCTCATCTCGTAGATAAGCTGACATTTTCTTGTTTTATTCATCCTAATAGCTACGTTTTAGCAAATAATTAACAAAATACCGACACGTATCTGTATATTCTAAGCGGTGCTGAGAAATGTTATGTCATATAAAGAAATGTGTTTTTCAAATTAGCCATAGAAATTAAAGCTATAAAAAATTGTTCTTAATTTTTCATACAAAGTAACTAGAGAAAATGGTTCGATTACAATTTGCTTAAATATTGCAAGGTAATATACGATAGATAATTAGATAATACTTACATTATCACAAATCACTGGATCATATTTTATGCTTAAAGCCATGACAAGTCAGAATTAGCAAAACCTTCCATACACAACATGTATGTATAGGTATCCATTAAAATATAGTGATACCACACAACACATGACGTTAGAAGACCAATGTATATAACGAAAACAGAACTCGATTCTTATTAACCTTGTAAAGAGGTATCTTTAATTACATTATTTTTAAAAAAAATATGTCTGGCGTGACAGACATAAAGAATAAAATAAGACATAAGGTAATAAATTAAAGATGAAATAATTACTAAAGTTATCAAACGACGATAAACAATTAGACAGTGCTTATATTAGAAAAAAAATTGGATCATGTTTCATATTTGAAGTAATGACAACACACTGAAACGTCATCAAGTGTTACAGACCCTCTACATTTATTCCATAATTTCCTATGGCAATAAAAGGGTATAGTACTATATTCCACAATTTCATTGTACCAACATATTCTTTCTACTTATCAGACACAAAAAAGTTACTGGGTTACACAACCCAGAAGTTTTGAGGAAAACCTTCAAGAAAAACTTGGGACCAAAACATTTTTATACTAATAAAATTCACTGCTGGACCTCCCCCCCCCTAATTTAATGCTAAATAATTTATTCTAAGTAAATGTTAGTAAGTTCCATTTAATCTAATAATAAACAATTCCTGAAAAAGATACGACCTGTAACTACACATATTTTATTTATTACTTATAATCAGATCGACAAACTAATTGTCACATAATTTTTTAACAAATTAATAATAATTAACTGTTGCATATATAATTATTTTAGTCACGGTAAGCTTCTCTTTCGCTAATGTCTATTTGTGGTAAGCTAAGTTGTTCATCACAAGACTGCAGATAATAGTCCAGTAAAATCAGTCAACAGAAGGCCGATTTTGAGATGTCTGGTAATGGAAAAAGTTTTATATAAATGTGTGAGTTTTGCGTATATAATAACAGGTTCATAACGCGCATGTATGCGCAGTTGAGCATTCTGATAAATAGATGCGTATATGATTTTTAGCGTTTTTTTGAGAAAAGTGTGGAAAATTTTATGGAAATGAGGATTTTAGAAAAAAATACAGAAGAAAAAATTGTTCAGAATTTTCTCCTCTTCAAAACAGCATCTCGTAAGCTTCAATTTTCTGAATCGTTTTTCCGGAAAACCGGAAAAGCTTTACGAACCGATATATGCATATGTGACAAAACAAGTAAAAAATTCAAGAAATATGCGTTTTTAGAAAGAAAATGTACAAGAAAAAAGGTTCAGAATTTTCCCCTTTTTAAAATGCCTATGTATAAGCCGGACTTTCCTAACTGTTTTCCCGGGAAACCTGAAAAGTCATATGTTCGAATGGATGTAAATTAAAAAAGAAAAATTTAAAAGATTGATAAAAATAAGGAATGGGAAATCAATCAGCTGGATATAAACAGTAAATACAAAATTGAATTGTAATCTTAAATAACAGTCGTCAGGACAGTATCACAACCAATTAATAGTATTATGTCATAAAGTGGAAATTTCATCATTGGCTTTTTTTAGTAAGGATATTACTTGCAAAAATTTAAGCACCTTGATTATTCATTGGCTGCTCATCTCGTAGATAAGCTGACATTTTCTTGTTTTATTCATCCTAACAACTACGTTTCAGCAAATAATTAACAAAATACCGACACGTATCTGTATATTCTAAGCGGTGCTGAGAAATGTTATGTCATATGAAGAAATGTATTTTTCAAATTAGCCATAGAAATTAAGGAAAGATAGGAAAGATTGATAAAAATAAAGAATGGGAAATCAGTCAGCTGGATATAAACAGTAAATACAAAATTGAATTATATTAAAAATTTATTTACAACTATCATAACATTACCTATTTTCTATCAATAAAAAAGTTATTTATATACATATCATAACAATATTTTATAAACCGTCATCTAGCTCTTTTATATATATATATATATATATATATATATATATATATATATATATATATATATATATATATATATAAAAACTTGGTTCATCACTTTCGTGTTCTTCTCCATCATCTTCCTTTTCGCCAGTTTTTTCATCATCTTCTTCGTCATCCGTGTTTTGGACATATAAAGGACTATAAGGTTCAACTTCCAAGATTTGATCTTCATTATCTACAGCTGGCTCACTGTCCATAACTTCATCATCTTCATTAATTTGTAATGAATTCTGCCAATTTTTTTCAATGTTTAAACAAGATGTTCCTTTGCTTTCTACTGCCATTTCGACAATATCCATTCTATCTTTTTCAGAATTACAATATTTTTTTTTGTTCATAAAAGTGCATATTCTTTTAAAATTTCCATAAATAATGATCTTGTCTCCATTTTGAGAGTGTAAAACATCACTATCAAAAAATTGTTTAATGTTTTCTTTAAGATGAGTAGACCATGTAGACGCTTCGTCTAGAAAACTTGAGCAGAGATCATTAAAAGAAAATTGACATTCGTCCTCGTTATCATTGAAGAAAGCCTCAATTTTAGTTAATTTTGCATCATTTTCGCCAGACTCTGGTTTATAACACAAAAATCGTGTATAACACTTTCCATGGTATCTCGCTTTTACAGCAATCAAATCAGAACACGATTCTAAACGTTGCTTGACGATAATATATTTTTCGTAATTATATTTTTTGTCTTCTTCCATCTTTGCAAGAATCAAAGCTGCAGTGTCATTGGATTTTACATTATGTACTGCACTTAATCTCCTTAGATTTTTTTTCTTTTTGCGTCAGAACAATCTGTATTGCAGAAAAAACACAATTCTGAGAAATCGAACTCAACCGAAGATCAAAATCGGTCCAGCCGTTTAGGAGGAGTTCAGTGACACACACGTACAGAAGAATGATATATATATATATATATATATATATATATATATATATATATATATATATATAATAAAAAATTAATAAAAAAATATAATAAACAAACTTTCAGAAATTTTCCAGGAATTTTCTGGTATTTTCTTTTTTTAAATTTCTATTCCCAAGGAAGGAGTACTTTGAGGAGTTACTGGAAGCAGGAACAGAAGAAGGCAATACAAATATAGAAAGAGAAGAAGAAAGTACCAGAAATGAACAGGCCGAAGACATGATTACTAGAGAAGAGATGAAAGAAGCTATAAAAAAGTTAAAGAATGGGAAAGCCCCGGGTTACGATAAGGTTACATCGGAAATGGTTAAAGAAATGGGGGAGAAAGGGAAGAAATGGTTGCTGGAAATATATAACAAAGCTTGGAGAGAGGAAAAAATACCGCAAGACTGGGAAATAGGCCAA
Organism: Sinelater perroti; assembly: GCA_036346155.1. NCBI lineage: Eukaryota > Metazoa > Arthropoda > Insecta > Coleoptera > Elateridae > Sinelater > Sinelater perroti. The sequence goes on from JARFIY010000374.1 coordinate 820,917, forward strand.
ATAGTGCCCATACACAAATAAGGTGATAACAAACAGTGTGAAAACTACAGGGGCATAACAATGCTTAGTACCCCACTCAAGTCTACGAGCGTATATTGGAATTAAAACTCAGAAGAATAACAGAACAGACATTGGAAGAGGCACAGAGCGGCTTTCGCAAAAGGAGAGGCACACAAGATCATATATTTACCATCAAAGAAATAAATGCAAAAAGATTACAATACAATAAAAAGACATTCTTAGTATTCCTTGATCTTAAAAAGTAATCAAAAGCTTATATAACAACACTAGAAATATAGTCATAAGTAATAACAACAGTTCCACGGAATTTAAAACGAGAAAAGGGCTGAGACAGGGAGGAGTGATGAACCCAACAATATTTAATCTCTTCATGGATGAAATAATAAAGAAATGCCAACTAAAATCCAAGAGAATGCTAGTGGGATATAGAAAACTTCAGCCAGTATGTATATCAGAGTGCGCGTTCGCAGACGACGTGTTACTCATAACAGAAAATGAAGTAAACCTACAGCGAAACCTAAACATATGGAATAAAATACTGACAGAACACAAGATGGAAATAAATACAGATAAAACAAAAATACTAGTGATAAGCAAAGATAGGCAAAACACAAATATAAAAATTAATGACAGACAAATAGAACAAACACAGAAATTTAACTATCTGGGAGTGACTATAGACGAACAAGGTAAACAAGAAGTAGAAATAACAGAAAGAATGAAGAAAACAAACAAACTATTCCAAATTATGAACAAGACGTTTATAAGCAAAAGGGAAATATCGCGAGAAACAAAAGTGAGAGTGTTTAAAACAATATTCAGACAATGCTGACATATGGAGCTGAATCATGGGTAATGTCGAAAAGGATGAAGAGAAAAGTGGAAGCAGTCGAAATGAAATTTTTGAGAAGAACAAGAGGAGTGACACTTAGAGATAGGGTAAGGAGTACGCAAATTAGAGAAGAGCTGAAAATAAACCCGGTGACAGAATTTATAGAAAACCGACAACTCATCTGGTGGGAACACATGCACGGAATGGATGAAAAGAGGAAGCTGAAACAAATATGGGAGGCAAAGACCATTGGGAGAAGAAATAGGGGTAAACCACAAGAGAAGTGGAATAAGACGATAGAGAAGGTACTAGAAAAAAGAGGCAAAACATGGACCCAAGCGAAAGTGTTAGCCCAAGAGAGAGAAGAGTGGCGGAAATTTGTGTATTGTGAACAAAGCGAATGAGGTAACTGACAGAGATAGATGAAAACACACAAGTGAGTGATTAAGATAAGAATTCTGATTATATAACCGTACACCAATTGATAGAAGGGTTCTTGATTAAATAATAAATAATATTCCCAATGGTTGTGATATTTAAGAAAGTTTCAAGGCACATACTTGAAGATTAATACCGATCTTTGCCAAAAAAATTCGTGATTAGGGGAAAAACTCTAGGAAAATAATGACTTCTCACATTCGTAATGATGTCAACAACGAGAAAATATTTTAATGTACGATGATTTTGTATCACAGCCAAGGATTTGGGCATTATCTCTATTTTTTAATTTACATCTATTCAAATATATGACTTTTCAGGTTTCCCAGAAAAACAGTTAGAAAAATCGCGACTTATATAGGCATTTTAAAAAGAGTAAAATTCTGAACCTTTTTTTCCTGTACATTTCTTTCTAAAATGCAATTTCCTAAAATTTTTCTTTGATTTTATATCTAATTATCTGTTCATGTAGTTTTTTCGGTGTTCCAGAAAACGGTTAGGAAAATCGCCGCTTATGCATAACCATTTTAAATAAGGAAAAATTGTGAACCTTTTTTCTTGTACATTTTCTTTCTAAAATGCATATTTCTGGAATTTTTACTTGTTTTTTCACATATGCATATATAGGTTCGTAAGGTTTTTCCGGTTTTCCAGAAAAACGATTCAGAAAATTAAAACTTACAACATGCCTTTTTGAAGAGGAGAAAATTCAGAAGAATTTTTTCCTCTGTATTTTTTTTTCTAAAATGCATTTTCTATAAAATTTTCCACAATTTTCTCAAAAAAATCGCTATAAAGCATATATATACAACTATTTCTCAGAATGCTCATGCGCATGCATGCGCGTTATGAACCTGTTATTATATAGTCAAAACCCACATTTATAAAAAAATTTTTTTTTAGATATTTCTTACATTTTGACCTCATTTGACTGGACTACAAACACTATTCACTATTGGTCGTCGACTCACTGTCCGAGGTGGAGTTGTGCAGATCTTGTGGAAGTTTTCGCCTTAGCCGGGTGCAAATTTTTCTTTGTCCTATGTTGTAAATTGCCCTGAGCACTTGTTTAAATTAAGGATACATTTTTTAATGATTTTTCATTGCCGAGTTCGTCATGTTTTTTTTATTTCTTACAAACCACATGCAACAATAAATGATAAGGGTCTAACTATGGGTTTATACATTAGAAGAGAGTGTTCTATTTATTAAGGATTGGACGGACATAGCATAGCTAATCGAACATAACATTCATTAAGCTTTTTATTGATATGAAAACTCCATTTGAGCTGTTTATCTAAGTAGACACCTAGGTATTTTATAGCTGAATATATTGGGTTCCATTCAATATTGGTAGAATTTATTCGAAGTGGAGCTGGATTTATTATTTTTCGCAGATTAAATTTTTTACATTCGCACTCTGTTAAACCAATAATTTAGTTGGTTTATCGCTTCCTGAAGATTAAATGCTGCACTATTCAGATTTGCATGCTGTGAAACTACTGCGGTGTCGTCTGCAAACACTTTTAGGTATTTTTTTCGTGGTATCGTAATATCGAGAATAATGTTGGACCTAATGTTCTCTCCTGTGGGACGACTCCTATTTGGGTATTTTTACTATCTAAGTACACTGAGTTTATTCTGAATGAAAACTATTTTTCACACAGAAAGGATGCTAATATTTGAATGAGAGGTTCGAATGTTTATCCGAATAAGTTTAAACAGAAGTCCTGCTTAGACTTTATCGAAGGCTAGTTATAGGTGGAAAAACGCTACTACTGCATCCTGTTTAGAATGTAAACCCTTTTCTATGATTTCTGTTAATAGCAACCGTGTGCCGTTGCATGGTTTTCTTTGAATTCAAACTAAGGAAGAATAATGTTAATAAGTTAATATCGGGCAATAGTCCTCTAGACTTATTTTATCTTTTCCTGATTTGTGGGACAAGGCGTGTGCATGATTCCATTTTGTTGGGAAATGCCCTAGTTTTAAGCATGCATTGAAAATCTCCGCAAGAAAGACTAGAGACTTGCTAATTAAATTTCTTAAAACTATATTTGGGATCAAATCCGACCCTGGAGATTTTCAGATTTCTAATTTATCAAATTCTATTTTTATTTCGTTGGAGGATGTTGGTTTTGTTCCATCTGTAATTATTAGGCAGTTTGTTATATCGTCTATGATATTAGTTCCTTTCACGGGATTTAGGTTGACTTCAATTTGATTAGCTAGTACGTTGCACTTTTTTCCTGATGTAATAGCTGATGTTCGGTAGTTTTTGTATATTAGATTATCCGGTAGTTTAAATATTTCATTTTCGATTAAATGCGTTTCTGATATACAAGCAATGTTAATGACCATTGTCTTTTAATTCCACCAACGTTCCAATTTATGGCTGTTATATTATTTATAGAGTATACATTAATTAAAACCGTGTTGCATTAAGGTAGTTATGAGTGTTGTAAGATGGGGTTTTATTTTGGCAAGATGCGGTGTAATTAATTCTATCAGTAGTTTAATGATTTTTATTATATCTGAGGTTTCGCTTTGGTTTGGTGACAAATTTGGGTTGCCTCTAATTGTGCTCGCAAATGTTCTCTCAGTTCTTATGCTAAAGTTCTCATTGGGGTTCGAAATAACCTTTATGATATGCAGGATGTTCTCATGTGCAGTTAATGCACTTGGGTTTTTCATTCTTTTCTAGATAGTCAGTGTATATAATGGGTTTTCTGTGGTTCGGATTTGCAATAATTTTTCGTATGCCCATATCTTTGGCATCTAAGGAATGTCCCTAAATTTCCTTCGTAGCTCTATTTCAATGATGCAGTAGCTTAGTTTGGTGAGATTAAATATTTCTGTTACTTTATCGGTCTTAGTAAGTTCTACTGTGCAATTATGTATGGGGATTTTATTCCTGTATAGACTTGCGACTTTATTTACTGGGTATCCTAATTTAACGAGTTCTTGTCTGATGTCTTCTTCCAGTATAGAAATTGGGATATTACTTATTATGACTGAGAACTGATTTATAGTTAGGTATTTGAACGTATGATATTTTATACTCAGAATAACATTTAGTTAGTATGCGATAATTTTGCTACTCGTACGATTGATGCGTAAAGTTGTTCCTTTACAGACTTTTTTTGATTATTTCCTGGTGTTATTGTTTGGCTTACCTGGACATTGCTTTTACTGATAATATATTTCGGTAAGTAATTTTTGTAAAATAAATACCTATTTTTATCCGTACTGAGAGTGTCTAATACTCATAGTTTATTTTTGAATTGAGCTCTCCAAAGAGCTCAATTTTATATTTGGGTTGTATGATTCTTATAAATTGAATTTATTTTCAGAACGTTAGTTATTTAAAAATTTAAATTATAAAAATATTTGAAGATTGAATGATACTTCACTATTACTGCGGTCATATTAACATCCGCTCGATACCGTGATCAATTCGAAAGTCATTATTTTAGAAAATGCAAAATAATGCTTACCATAAGAAGCGCAGAACAAACTATTGAATAAATTGGTGCACTATATCAATTCTAAGGTCTATTGCTTTAAAGGCCTCTGATTTCCTAAGCTAGTAAATTATTTTTAAACATAAATACATTTTTATAGCTTTAAAATTAGTACATAAATATAAACTTAACTATATTAAAGCATTGTAAACTATTAAATACGTCATGTTGTATACGTCATGTTTACGATTAGTCAAGTCAAATTAGTAAGAAAAACGCTAAAAGCTCGAAATGTTTAGCGGGTACACGTATCGAGACGTTCCAAGGCGCATTCGATTCGTAAGAGTCTCAGAAAAAATGTTACCACATATTTTTTTGTTATAATGCGAAAGTGCATTTGTGCACGCAAAAAATGGATTTTGTTGATGAGCTTTTTGCAGACCCAAAAGAATATTGTATTTCCCGCTTAATATTGGCCAAAATAAGCTAATTCTCGTTAGTTGGGGGTTTTTGGGGTCGCTAATCAAGAATACGATGAAAGTGCCCCGATGCGGTTGGGGGCGTAATTCTGGGGATGGGCGTGATTTTAGAGAACTACCTCAAATTTGTTTGTTTTTCGAGATTAAACTGTCTATATAAGGGTTTTTGAGTTTGCTAATCACGAATATGATGCTTAGAAAGTGCTCCGATGCACTTGGCAGGGCAGAATCCTGGGGTTAGGGGCGATTTTGGGAAACCAGCTTAAAGTTGTTTGTTTTTCGAGATTAAACTGTCTATATTTGATAGCATTTTTCTTAAAATTCGGCAGTTTCCGATTCAGCACACGGCAGATATTTTATTTTTTAGCCATTGGAAAATGAATATATATTTGGAAGATTATTATTGCAACAGAGAAGATTGATTGTGAAAATTTAATCATTGTAACGTTTTTCTTTCTAAATCTGTCGCTCAAAGTTGCTTTATAAAAATTTCAATTTACCTTAATAAAAGAGAAAGGCCAAGAAAATCATATAAAATTCAAATTTAAAGATATTTTACTTCTTTTGATTTTTTTACTTACATAGAACCTTGGAAACCAGTTTTTAAACCTTGAAAACCCTTGTTTATTTATTACTGTTGAAACGTAGACACTGATAGAGTTGTCTGTGTGCTGGCAGAATTCGAATACTTAAAATTGAATTACACTTAAATGAAAAAAATGCCCTACACCATCCTTTCCCCAAGGTGCCCCAAGACATTTTCTCACTTCGTTGGAGTTTAATTTGAGAACCAACATCATTATCAGAGATCCCAAAAACCCTTATTCAGACAGTTTAACCCTGCCGCACACATGCCGCATATATCATAACGCGCATACTGGGTCAATTTGACCCGAGCAACTTTAAATTGCAATTTCTTGGGCGTGGTGCATCGTAGATCCAAAAAACCAAATGCAAGTTATTATTTAATCCTTTATTTGTTGTACTACATGCTTACATGAAGGATATTTACATTAAAATAATTGCAAACAAGTTTTAAGTACGAGGGTTCCAAAAAATCGGGTTTTGTACTTAATTTAGCGTAATTTCTTCAAATTTGAGTTTCAAGATATCATATTCTAGGATTTTTCAGGTTAATAGGTATATTTTATGAAGAAAAATTATTTAGGTCCGTTTCATAAAGTATAATTATTTATCATTGACGCTTGGGATGAATTTTTATTATAAAAAACGAAAAAATAATCTTATTTATTGTCAAAAAGTACAAAAATTATCGAAGTAAGTTAATGAACATCGAAAAGTACAAAATTCAAGAAAAATTAATCGGTGCAAGCGCAGTTATCACACGTTTTTGATCGATGATCCAAACACATGGGTCGGCGACATGAAATACACTGATAGCATATTTTTTTGTCAATGGTCGAGGGACAAATTAGGCACCTTATCCTTTTATCGAAAACTCCAGTATTCTCATCCACAGGGCAAACGTTATGGGGTAGTTTCAACATATCCTCAATAGCGGCTTTCAAGGAAATTCTGAGTTACGGATTTTGTTGGCGCTCGACAAGCTATGGTTTTACCAGATGCCAGATTACCCTTTTCATACATTGCCTTGACAGTAATCTTAGTTTCCAAACCACGTACATTATTCCTACACTTTAGAAGAATTCTGGCGTTCACTATAGCTTGATCGAGCATCCCCGAAAAAATCCTGAGGCCAGCGGTTGCTCTTCCCAGCCGTCGTGTAATTTTTGCGGAGGGCATCAAATGTGTCAGTTCCTCCCTTGGTCTCGTTGTAGTGCAAGATAATCTTGGGTTTACCACTGACGATCAACCACTTTGTTTTTGTTTGTTTTTGGAGTAAAGGAGACCAACGTGACTCCAGAATCGGAAAAACTTCCTGGGGGATCTGTTTTAGCCACTTTAATTTCCAAGGGTATTTCCCTCTTGTTCTTCCGCAGAGTGCCAGTGACCGTCAAATTGGAGGGTTCGACTTTCATTTCCTCAATTAGTGGGATGGCGGTATGTAAGTTATCGCATGTTACAGTTCGATTTGAGCCATGCATCGGTTCTGCAACTTCCCTGAAAATAACTTGAGGTACCTTTGCCGAGTCTCGGGATCGCGTTCATCAAGTAGGACGTCCTCGCGTTGTTGAGCGTTATCAACAGCAGACCGTATTTATCGGGCTTATTTTTTATATACGCCCTAAAGGCACAGCGACCGCGGAATCCGAGAAACTGTTCGTCTACGGTACAGAATGTCGCTTGCCTGTAATTATTCTTGAAATTACTTATGAATTTTTCAAAAATTACCCTGATTGGAACAAATTTATCCTCGGCATTTCGTGTTGCTCGATCGTCAAATAGTAAATTCTTCGTCAGAAAATTATATCGCCTCAGGGAAAAAACACACCGGTGGAAAGACGTCCCATTTTCCGGCGACCACAAATCATCGTCAGAAAGTTTGCTTTGCTTCCAGAGCCCTGAATAGTAAAAGACGGCTAGATACGCCCGCATTTCCAAAACGTCGGTGGGATGATGGTACGACTGTTCCAAAATTTCCTTTGCAATCAAATCGACTATCGTGATTTCGATTTGAATATTTGTGAATTTCACGATATCACCGATTATGTCTGGAGAGAACAGAATGTCCCAAAACTCTTCGATCGTCGTGGCGTTCGCGGCAGCGTTTATGGGACCAGGAATAATTACGGGAACTGCGCCTGTGCTGAATCTCTAACTGCAGATTCTTCGTCCGACGAGTAGTTGGAGCCGTACTCCACGTCACTGGCATCCTCCAATTTAGAGCCGTCGTCCTCTGCATCAGAAATTTCGTCATCCCGCATCAATTGTTCAGCGATAGTCCGGCTTCTCAAAACTCTCGGCGAGCTCGGCATGTTTATCTAATAATAAATTAGAAATTATCAAACAAAAACGTAAAAAAAACTGTCGTACTTTTAAATGTTTACTTACATAAATGTGCACCCAATAAACCAAAAAATAAACAAAAAAAATCCGGGAAATTTGCCGAAAAATTACGCACCGCGCATAGTGGGTCAAATTGACCCGAGAAAAAAAATACTTTTTTCGGAGAAGTGCCACGTGCGTACTGACGCTCCTGTTGACAAACAAACTGTTTACATGTATAGTAGAGATGTCAAAATAATACCCAATTGCGGTATTATGGCATTACCAACCTTTTAACCTACCGAAAATCAAGGAAAAAGTCGAACCTCGGGTCAATTTGCCTCAGTATGCGACACTACGGTTAAAATCAGAAAACAAACCAATTTGAAGTAATTCTCTAAAAGCACCGCTATCTCCAGAATTATGCCCCCAAGCGCATCGGGGCACTTTCTAAGCATCGTATTCTTGATCAGCGACCCCAACAATCTCTGAGTAACAGGAATGAGCTTATTTTGGCCAATATTAAGCGAGAAATAAAATATTCTTTTGGATCTGCAAAAAGCTCATCAAATAAATGCATTTTTTGCGTGCACAAATGCACTTTCGCATTATAACAAACAAATATGTGGTAACATTTTTTTCTAATGCTCTTACGAATCGAATGCGCCTTGAAACGTCTCGATACGTGTACCCGCTAAGAATTTCGAGCTTTTTTACTAATTTGCCTCGACTAGATGGCCTGAGCCGCTCGGTTTTAACCAAACAACTTTCGCATATCAATCATACATAATTGATTAAAAGAACTATGCGTTCTAATCCAATCCTTTTATAGTATAGTTATATTTTGCGACCGGAAATGGTCTCTAGGGGTTACTTTCAGCCACACATTGGGACCATGCTGAATCCATATAGAAGGAATTTTTGAGGTGTTTCTTACCATTTAATCTCTACAGCGGTTTTGGTTTACAAAACCGGTTGCTTTAGCCTTCTCCATTAAACAAGAATAACAAGCAGCCCAAGATATATAACCTTGACTGCACGCCAATTATTAAGATACGAGAGCTCCTCTGTTAATTTTAATCACCACCATTCCTGGGGAGATCGCACATTAATAAAAAATAAGCGACTAACTTCCAAGTCGTGTGAGATTTCATATTATTTTTGGCATTGAAATATTAGTATTTTATTTAAACATTAAAGTAACTGCTTTTCCCCTGGCGTCACCATAACCAGGATTACAGAAATATAACCACCTAAGATAGCTATAAAGCAGAATAACTCATTACAGTGTTTGATCTATTTCAAGTGTGGGTGGGTCAAACATATCAATTTTTTATTTGAAATGCTTTAAACTATTTTGTAGCTAAAAAACATTCTATGCATCAGCAACTAGTTTATCTGAAAAATAACTTTCCTAACGAAAAAATTAAAACTATCGATAAAAATGGTCCAAAAACAAAAGATGAATATAACTGAACAAACCACATGTTCGCACAAATATGTTCATTTCTTTTAACTTATTCTTGAAAATCTTAAAAACAAAATACAGCTTAGTAATGTAGGAATTACTATGTGGAAGAAATGTAGACTATCAAATTAAATTTTTATTAATTATTAAACCGATAAATATTATAAACTGCAATGTGCAAATAAAGCAAGCAGATTAACAGATTCCGAAAATTAAGAAAAAGAAATCGTTCATTACAACATGGGAGTTTGGGTATTTAATATATTTGTTTCAGAATAAATTGTACTATTAAAAGTCCAGAGTATCCACCTGATATAACAATTTTCCATTCATTCATTACGAACGTAACGAAGTTTATAAAAATACTACTTACGCAGTGGTATATTTCTTAAGTTCCATTCATAATTTATTAAAATTAGCATACCTATAGAGTAGGTATTTGAATTTATATTTAAATAATATCGTTACGAATAATTAACAGGAGTTAATTACATTGTTGACATAAGCCTGTCATACGTTTTATTTAAAACAATTAAAATCAATAAAAGCGTTCAGTAAATACACGAAACATCTGTTTAATATTAAATGTAAATAAATCGCCAAAGCAATCCTACACACAACGTGAAAGTGAATCTCAGACCCGAGGTTAAAAAATACGGTAAATGACATCACCGTTATTAACTGCATAGGTCGTTTAAAAGATCGTTGACCTCCAAAGCAATCTCGTACAAACTGATTAGATAGCAGTAATTTACAATTTTAAAGAAAAGCAACTCTGTGGTGTATGATAGATCGACTATGAGAAGTTGTGGCCACATTTAAAATATTATATGAATCTGTTAACTCGACTTTGTATAAATATATAAATTGACTAGAAGTTTAAAGTCGATGCACATCACTATCACCATCCATAACGACTCTTGTAGAAAGCAAGAAAACAAAACGCAAAAAACAAGTGAAGGATTGAACCTTAAACTGGAAATTTTAACACAGCAAATTAGATTGCAACCTAGAGTTAACTCGTGTTGTTTTTCCCATTAAAACCGGCAGACAAAAACTGAAGAACCTTGATGATCGCTGCCGCCCAAGGCAAGTGCGTTAATTACGAACAATCGCGCGAGTCCTTCTAAGCCGAGCTGTCCACTTCTCGAGGTTTTCCTTCTTCGCTCGGCCAGAGCGACAGCCGAGCTGCATAAAGGATCAGTGTTTATGTATTCAGTGTTCCGGTTGTGATGTAACTTAATGCAGGCTAGAAAGTTTGCCAAATGCTCAAGTGGTCTAGGTTAACCGGTTTTTCGACCAATGAAACGCCGGCTTGCGAGAGGCTCGCCTCTGACGTCACGAAGCCTTGAGCAGTGTAAAAACCCGTTGCTACATGGAATACTATGAAATCAAACCATTACTTTAATGCCAGCCTTATTTAACGCTTCAGTTGTACCATTTTTACTGCAACAAATCTGGACCACATTAGAAAGTACATGGCTTTTAGACAACGCTCTTAGACAGCAAAGCTAGCTATACACAACATGTACATATAGGTGTTCATTAAAATATAGCGATACTATACACAACATAAGCCGATATAAAACCCATGCATATAACAAAGATACCTCGAATTTTGTTAACCTTATAAAAGAGTACCTTGGATTAACATCGAATAAAATAAAATTCTTTAGTAGCAAAGACGTTTTATGTACCGTAAAGTGGGGTGACTGGCATTTTTTGCCGTTTTTCAAATGGAACTCCTTTATTTTTGCCAATGAATGCCTTAAATTTTTACACAACGTTGCTGAATAGCTCTGCTACTAAATGGTACAAACAAAAAAAATTTAGGTCATCTCAGAGGATGGAGTGAATTCTTTTGTTTGGCGCAAGCCAAACCCAAGGCCCACGATGTGGGGTGACTTTGTGCCAGCACTCATTTCATTGCAAAACAAATGGAATATTGACCCTGAAACAATCTCACCTCATCTTGCAAATACTATGAATTCCTAAAAACAAGTTCCCAAAGAATTTTTTTTGTTTGTTTTTTAAGGATTTTTCTAGAAGGTTGGTCATAAAAAGCCTTAATAATTTTTTTAAAAATTTTATTCTTTAACACGAAATAAAATACAAACGTATAAAGACTAGACTAGTTAAAGAAAGGGTAAACTAACAGTCTGAGTAAAATAACAGTCTGATTGACTATAAAAAATTGATTGATCTCAAGTTTTGAACTTTTCTGTCTAATAACTAAAAAATACAAAATGGAGGAGTAAATTACAAAAATAGATTTCTCTATTTACCTTAAATCGACGACATAGAATTGTCCATAACTCACCACTTTAGAGACTTTAGGCACTTCCTTATGTTGGCATTTTTGTTGTACCAGATTTCATCTGGCACTCTTGGCCAACTCCAAATTTGCCCTTTTTTCGCCATACAAGAGATAGAGGCATTTCCTGCTTCGTCAAAATCGGAAGTCAGTTTTCCGGAGTACCGATTTCCTTCATATGCTACTAAAACGTAGTCACCAATCTGTAGAGCTGACATTGGGGTTTCATCCGTTGACATTTCTGAAGTTTCTGGGGTGTTTCTTTTTTTTCCATATTATGTTCATTTTCTTCTGCAATATCCCCTTCTGCCCCAAGGAGGTCCATTAGTGACCCCAAATTATCCTCACTCTCGGCATTTTCTTTTTGTCAAGATTCTTTTGTTCTTCATTCTGTTTCCAACAATCTCTGATGTTTCAGCAATTAAATCATCATAAGTAATGCCTTTCCCAGCAGGAACATTAACTTTTCTTCTTCGTGTTAATGCTGTCTAGGCTGCATTTGATCGAAGATTTTTAATTCCTCCATGAAACACCCGCATATGTTCGAAATGTGCTCATGGAAATTCTCCATCACCACCCATTCAGGAAACCTTTTGAGCACTTCATGGAAGTTAAATAGCACATTTTCTTGTCAGAAATAGCCTAATCCACTCTGTCCCTGGCATGTTATCTTTGAATTTATCAATTTTTCGATCAATCCGAGTCAAATATTGCTTGACCAAACACCTCAGTTCAAATGAAGCTACAGGAAACCCATATGATGCTAGCAAAATTAGATGGGAAACAAAAACATCCTCTTCTACAGGCGTCTCTTAGTTTCAGCGCTAGCGTGTATCTGTGTATATTATATCTACAATAAAAACATAAATATGTATCTACCTAAGATGGAAAAGAAAGTATACCACGCAACACAACACCAAAAAATTCTACTAACCTCTTTGCTGCTTCCGTGACAGACAACTTTTTGGTCCTAATCTCACTTAACGCTTGTTGAATAGTCTCATCCGTGTAATTGCGATACGGCCGACCGCCCAGCTGACAGGTGGAACTCCGTCCCAACCCTGCAGAAACCGAAAACGAAAGAAAATTCAAAAAATCAAGTGACACAAAGTCACTATCAAAAGTATTTTTCTTAGAAATTACGTCAGTCAACAAATAAAACAAGATACAGAGGCCTCCCTTTGGGAATTAAATCTCATTTAATACGTGAAACAAAATATCAACTTACCTTGTGCAACAAGTAAGTAGGGTAACAATGACCAACAAGACTCTGAAGCGTGACCGTGATTTCGTCAAACACGTAGCAGGTGGTAACAATTTTTAAAATGCCCGAGGAGCTTAACCATATACCAGGAGGCCCACTTGCCACACTCTCTATTGATGAAAGCGTGAACTCACAATATCACCCCACTTTAGGGTCTCTAAAAAATATAGCAATCGTTTAACATTATAACATATTCTATTTTAATGTATAATAAACGTAAGTTTAAACAAAACCTTACTATTGTTCTCTTCATAACTCTTCTCTTGTTTATTGACTATTAATTATTTTAATGACAAACCTGTAGTACCATCAGACATATGCCATACCTGAAACGGCTCTTTACCTAACATGTAAAATTTATTTAAAAAAATCCTTAGCATAAAAAAAATTATAAAAGTATTTTTGGTGATTAGAAACCATGACGTTTTTTTTTTCAGTTCGGATAACATGCTGCCCATTTTTTATTTAAATCTCTTTTACCTATTTCCTGTCGGATTTTTTAAAAATTGTTGTTTAGAATAATGTAATGTTTTTTCATGTAAACAAACATGGGATAATTAATTTTATAATACAGAAAGTAAAAATATGGTTTTTATTGATTTTCAAAAATCCCTATTTAAGGGGTAACACCACTCTAGCGACCCAAAAAAAGACCTAACTTTAACAATTTATTTTGGGATAGTGGGAAAAGGAATAGGATTTCTTTTAGAGGGCTTATTAAACATGTATTGAAGTTTGAAAAAAAAATTTTTATTATTATTTCAATATATATTTTCAATATCGCCTTTTTTTAAACTCCTTCGCGGGAGGACGGGTTTCTCGGAAAATTGAAGACTTGGAACAAAAAACAAAAAATTTTCTTAATCTACATACTGTTGGCTAGAGAAGTACGTAGGGTTTTTTTAAATCGATTTTTGAGGAAATGGCGTAATTATGAAAAAAAGTCGATTTTTTTCAAAAAAAATCGGCAGTAAATTGTTTATAAAAAAAATTATCATCGAATCACAAACCGGCTTCTATGTAAAATGTAATTGTGAAACTGCAGTTAATTTCAGATCGATTCATTGAATGGTTTTCGAATAATCCGTCCTCCCAGGTCGAAAAAAGCGGTTTCGAGAAAAACGCATTTAAAGTTTTATAAGCACTTAACTTATAAGCACTAACTCACACATACACGTGCGTCACACACGAATATATTAGAACAGCACACTTTGGTGGACTCCTGAGGAACCCGTAAGACTTTCTGCTCCGCAAATAAAACAGCCACTCATTATTTTGAGACGTGAAAGTACTATAAAAGCAATAAATCCGAGCGCGCGAAATTTCGAAAATATTGCGCTTAAAATGATTGTGGAAAAATCAGAAATAAAACTTTTTTAAATTTTTTTCACCGTGGGACCAATTGTACATCATTTTTATGACCCTAAAGTACAATTTAAGCCAAAAAAAAATCGATTATTTCAAAATCCTAGAGTGGTGTTACTCCTTAAGTGCATGATACGTAAATAATTATATCGATATTTTGTAAATGCCACTGGACAAAACGACATCATACTTTACACATTGTTTCCTAACATTTTCCTTGCAGATCGTACATTTTCCTTGTTTTCCTTCTAATGTTCTCTCTAAATAATGCAGGATTTTCCTCGAATCTTCTAGAACACGCTTCTATGAATTCCCACTGTAAAATGGCTTTCTACTATTTTCGAGATCAAAATAGAAATCCAATACGGGTATTTTTCTATTAGCTCGGCAGTAGATGATATTAGGATTGACTTAAGTTAAATAGTCAAAAGACCCGCCTATACCTTTTCTCATTTTCCCATACGTTTTATTGGACATTTATTAATCCTATTATATCACACCGTCACAGAGGCGCCGATTACGAAACTAGCTGGACAATTTCAGAAACCAGAGGTTAATCCATTCCTCTATGGCTTACATCAGCTTGTGGAAGGATACTTGCTGGTTCAGAGGACATAATACTAGAGATTACAGACACCCCCGAGTGAAGAAATCCCCCAGAAAAACGCGCACAAACCTCACTTTCCCAACCATATTTGACAAATCTCTTGGCACTATATAAAGCTTTGTTTAGGGTAATTTAGTTTTACTGGTTATCAAAGTATACCAACCGACAATGGAGCAAGGACAAAAGAGTAAGCACAATACAACATTTTTATAAACTTTTTATTTGTATGTTTAACACGACCCACTTCGTATCAAGAATCACCTTTGGTTTCAAAAGGAGCACCGTGCAAAATTGCCAAAGCTTGCCCAACTGCTAAAACCTTTATAAATGGGAAGTTATGAGTCTAGGCAATTACCCTGTTACTTAATTAGTTGCGATTTTTTAAGATTCTTGAACTAACATAGGTTTTTCTTCTTAAATGGAATGAACGAAAATCTTCATGACACGGACCGTATATTTAATTACATTATGAAGGAATTTGATCTTGCAGCATGTTCTCTGCTGGTGCAAAAGAAAATCAAGAAAGACGTGCAAACTTTTACACCATACTTTTTGTACAATGGAAAGAGTGTCCCAATAACAAGGAGCAATTCCTCAGACACCATCGTAAATGAATTATGGAAACTGCAATTAGAGAAAGTGACTACCGTAAGCTCATCTGAAATTCTGAAAACAATCTTCCTCCTGCCGGAGGCTCGAGACAAGAAAACACTACTTTCTCCATAACAGTCTCTTACATTATTCAACCATAAAGTCCTTCTTCTTCCCACACTTCTCTTGCCTTCTATTTTTCCTTGTGTAATTTCTTGCAAAATTTTGTATCGTTCATGTCGCATCAAGTGTCCGAAGTATTCTAATCTCCTTCTTTGATAATAAGTTCTATTTTCATATTCTTGTTTAATCTTTGTAAGACTTCTTCATTTCGCACTCTGTCCGTCCATGGTATTTTTAGGATTCTACAATATATGCACATTTTGAAGGCATTTATTTTTTTCATTTCAGCTTTGTTAACTGTCCAGCACTCCACACCATACAAGAAGATAGAAAATATGTAGCGCCATACAAGTCGAAAGTTTTTGTTGCATAAAACTTTGTTCATTTTTATAAATGCCTGCCTTGATTGTTCGATTCTATGTTTTACTTCTCTCATGCATGTACCCTGATCATTTAATATGCAGTCTAAATATTTAATCGATTTGGCCATGTCGAATTCTTCTGATAACTGGTTTTTTATTTTAATCTTAGCCTTGTAATTACAATACAAATTTTTAATTAGCCTCTCTAAATTTAGATCATTAAATACAGATAACAACTTTTCATCTTTTAAAGTATCAAACGTCTTATTATAATCCAGAAAATACAAGTAACCGTTGTAGAAGTACATTAATGCCGAACAACGTCTCTCTCGTACCGTATCCCTAATGTTTCCTTCATACTATATATCCTCTGATGTACAATGGGCAATAGTATTTTAAGAGTGTGACTCAATCATATTTTTTGTTCTAAATTCATTGCATTTTCTGATATTTTTTTGTTAAGTAACGAAAGTAGAATTTGGAATTATTCCAAATTGAGTATATATTATTAATTAATTCTGTTAACCTTTTCAATCAATCGTCATCTAATAGTTTCAACATTTCTATTGGAATTTCATCAGGGCCCATCACTTTCCCTGTTTCTGAATGATTGTGTAACTTTGCTAACTTCATGTATCTATGTCTGGGCCTTCTTCATTATTATGCGTTTCATGTTCCAAAGGTTTGTGTCGTCGAAAGGAAATCTATGATTATGTTGTTGCTTTCGTTTAGTAATACATTATTTGCATATTGTTTCTGGCTTGTTCCTGGTATTCCCTTGAATTTTTTGTATAGGTTGCAAAGCTTCTATCTCTTGACATTTTCCCCTCGTTTCCTTAGAAATTTTGATCTTTCTTGTTATTTCTTTATGTATTTCTCCATAGCCTCGTTCCTTTTCGTTTTTAAATAATCAACGTTTCTCCATTAATTCCAAAATTTCGTTATTTATCCATTCATATTTTTCTTGTAATCTACTGGGTTTTAAGTTATCTGTTCCCACTTTAATAAATGAATTTTTTGAGTTGTAGCCAATTTTGTTCAACATTTTCATTTCCCGCTGGTGTGCTTTGGATTTTTTGAGAGTTCTTATACTTTCTGTATGATTTGTAGTTTTCTAATATCGCATTTTTCATTATTGTTTCTTTTATTACTATTTTTTAGATGTAACTGGAATTTTGTCAATACAGGATTATGGTCCAATCCCACATCAGCACTAGGATTAGTTTTAACCTACAGGGCACCATTTCTGTATCGCTTGTTAATCATTATAAGGTTAATTTGATTTCTAACCTCATTAAGTGTAAAAGCATCGGGGAGATCATGCAAAAAAGATATTTAAAACAACTAGTTGTCGTTCTTGACAAAATTGTAACATTTTATCGCATTTAAAGTGCATGTTCCTGTTCCATTTAATTCCAGTGTAGCCCAAAAGGACATGAACTAACCTTCATATGAAAATGATTAAGGTAAGACTAATTCTTTTCATATGACCTGAGAGGAAAAGTGGACATACAAAAATATTATTCATTTTCAGTTCAATATGGCTAGTGCTAAGACCACATATATTGTTAACCAAAAGATCCAAACCATAGAACTGTGGACATTTTTGGGCAAAAGCTTGATATCAAAATGCAAAGCATACAGGACTGAAACAGACAAACACTCAATCATTGTTCAGTGAACAATCAAAGGTATTGAATTTTAACTTTTTTGAAATTTTTATTAAATTATTTATTTATTATTATTATAGACTAACTCAGAAGTGCAGTCAGACTGGTAGTGATCTTGATGATACTGAGGGAAGTACTGGTAGACCATAAACTTCAAAAACAGAGGAAGCGATTAAACAAACCAGAGACTTCTTCAAATATCAGCCCTTAATACCAACAAGATCAACATTCCAAATAATAGCGGAAAAAAACTTATTTCCTTAAAAATCCAAGTACGGCAGCCGATAGGTCCTGGAGTCAACTCCCAAAGATTTTATTTTGCCAATTCAGTTGTTCAAATGATAGACAACAAATCTATGGAACATAAACGCATTTGATTTTCTGATGAATACCATTTCGACTCGAATTAACTACCGAACTTGGAGCACAGAAAACCCATATCTTGTAGTTGAATGCACTTTACACCTTATACGCTTAACTGTAAGTTATTTAGAATTTATTGACCCAATTTTCATTACAAATATCTTTAGACAAGTCAGGCGAAAAGGTTGGATGAAAGATTTTTTATTACAATAAGATGGCGCTCGTCCACATAGAACTAAAGATAATCTGAAAACTATTTCCAATCATTTTGACGACAGAATAAAACTATGAATTCCAAAAATGTCGTAGGAAAAAGTAGTAGCTACTAATACCTTGCGAATGGTGATTTTATTGCAATTGTTCCTCGCCTAATAATGTAATGATGCATTGTATCTTCTCTCATTTTTGCAAATTGTCCATCTACATTCGTTACTTTAGCGTCTCTCAGAAAAACCAATAAAACAAATTAAATCCCTTTATTTTATTAACGCGTTCATCTACTTCCATTTTTTGAGACGCTTCGCATGTATACAATTTTATTTATTTAATCAAGAACCCTTCTACCAATTGGTGTAGAGTTCCTCAGTTTTCAGTCCTCAGACTGGTTTGTCGCAGCAATCCATTCTTCTCTATTCGCCGCTTTTCTTTTCATTTATTGATAGTTTTTGCTTCCTGTGTCTTCAATTATTTGTTTTATATAACTCAACCGTGGTCTTCCTCTCGGCTTTTCCCCTCTACTTTTCCTTCTATTATAGGGTTATGTATACAATTTATGAGTTTAATTTCTATTCATGCTATCAAGTTTTAGACGTTTGTTAACGTCTGCTCTTTATTAACATGATTTCGCAATTTGTTTGAAGTCAGGTGATTTCAAATATAGTTAACATTAATCGCGGTGCAACAACCGACACTTGCACTAGAAATTCTGGAAGTGTACTCATTTTGGTATTTCGGACACTTGAGCTGATTTGTTCCACTCTCTGTGTCTACCTTTATCAAATTTTTATGTCACTGTATAAATACATAAGGTGGCCCATGTATTAATGGATTCGTCTAATGTATTTAATGCACGTAAATGATTTCCTATAGCATAAAGTAGTTTTTTTGGAAATACTGGGCAATTCCATTAATGATTTCACGTGATCTTGGATTATAATTCTTTTCTTATCAAAACAATTTTTTATTACCTCCCAAACAATAGTCATTTTCCTTTGATGGTTCCAACGTGCTTACAACGAGCATTTTTGAATATCCAACAGATTTTTAATTATAGACTTAAAAAAATTATAAATATCTAACCCTATATCATAAGCACTGCCAAAAGTTATTAATCCAATTTTGGATAAACGAATATTATTATATAATACCAGTTAATTAAAATGTTGCTACTTAAAATTTATGTAAATGCGTGAAATCCGTTGGTTCTATTGAAATATTGAAAACAATCGTTCTATAGATCAACAGCAAATGCTTACCAATTTTTAATTAAAATATATATCATTATGTCCATAATACAAATCCTTAAGCTGCCCTTGGTGTTATAATACCTCTCATTGACCTACAATAGTCAAGAGGATTGAAGTTGGAGCAGGAAGATGGTTATAAGTCAGGAGACCAGCGGTAATACAAAATTGATTGTCTTATTGGCTGGAGTGAAGTCTTTCTGGAACTCGTACTCCGACCCAGCGGCCACCTCTTCTATCCAGAGTTTAACAACTATCTCTAGCACGTTAATATAACTGTCGACGGTCACCTTCAGGCCTTCCTCAAAGAAGAGGGGCGTCATGACATCCACTTCGCTCCTCATAAGACTGCGCAGCATAATAGACGCGAAAATCTCAGCAATTCAGAGCTGTCGTGCTTTATTAGTTTTTCTTGGCGGTCCCTCAAGACAAAAAACTTTCAGTATAGATCCTGGCGCACTGCCAGACTGACTGACGGCCTCACCACTCACATTTCTTTTGCCAGGTCAGTCAAGCACCGCCCAGGATCTCAATTGATTTTCTCTTCCAATTCGCGGACGAATTAATCACTTCTCTTGCGATCAGATCAGTTAGCGTCAGCAGTTACATTCTCCTGCTGATCAGGTACTTCTTAATTATCATAAAATTGGATCTTTTTAGCCAAACCACGCATTAATTCCTATCGGATATTCTCCGGCGCGAAAGAATTCGAGTATAGCAGCTCCGCGATGATAGTCTCTGCGCATTTTGTCTGGATCTACCTAGACAACCCTAAATATAGGCGTGCGCGCGTTCGCATGCATACACATACAAAATGAGAGGGGGGAAAGGAGAAGAAAGGAGAAAAGAGGGCGAGAATAGGAGAGGGGGGAGAGAGAGGAGAGAGAGAGAGAGGATAGCGCGCGCAGGTGTGTGTGATTTAACTGCTTGTTAGCTTAATAAGCTAGTTACATATTTTTGTAGGTAGAGAATCTTAAAAAATTAACATTGGTATACTAAATATACCAAGTTTAGTCAAATAAAAAAAATATTTAAAAACAACATTTAGAAAATTTAAATAATCATGACAAAAATTAAAAGATGCCTTATTTTGGTAACAAAATCATACTTATCAATAAAAAAAAACTAAAAACAGAAAGCAAAATAGCCGCGAAATAAAGACTTCGACCTGCCATGACACGCGGCGGTCCTGGATTCAACTCTCATGTCAATAACAACGACGAACATTAAATGCCTTTGATGGTCGTGAAATACATTCTCTTTCTTCTAAATTAACGGATTAGGTTAGCCACCAGTCCAGGGTACACCCCCAACATAATTCACAGTACTGCATGACTCTGTGGTTAGAAACTAAAATGTGAACTAAGGCCAAATCAATTTTCAAAAAGCTATCGAAATTGCATAAAATAGCACAAATATCTGCCGAGTTGCAAAGCATCACGACATTTGCAA
This sequence comes from Sinelater perroti, assembly GCA_036346155.1. Classification (NCBI taxonomy): domain Eukaryota; kingdom Metazoa; phylum Arthropoda; class Insecta; order Coleoptera; family Elateridae; genus Sinelater; species Sinelater perroti. Next base: position 842,100 of record JARFIY010000374.1, read on the forward strand.
GAAAAACTAAGCACCGAAAAGCAATCAGAGCTTCGTCCAGATAGAAAGTCCGTTTTCTCAATAGAGTAAGAGCAGGAAATCATTAATAGCATTACAGCACATTTAATATATTTTATTTACTTCAATCTCTTCAACTGGGCAAGTTCATTCTCGAGCATGAGAATTAAAATGACAGAACTTTTCTATAAAAATAGATTTTCAGTTAGTATAGTACATACTATATATGGGTTTTTAGAAATAAACCATTCAGTTTCCGTTAGAAAATCAGAGACTACAAAGTTGAATCGCATCAAAGATATAATAGAAGAGATGATAAAAGATTTCAAAATTTTACAAATTACAATGCAGAAATACAAGTTTTAGACTACACAAATATGGGATGTTGATCAATGTAGGGTTTTGACCATTTAGGAAATAGCCAAAATTATGACACAAAAAACAAAATAATGGTTCTTTTATAAATTCCAGTAAAAAGCCCTAAGACCCTTTGCAGCCCGAGTTGCAAACCAGATGAACATTCGTAGTCAGATACCGATCACAAATCGGTCTCATTTCTGTCGACCCATGTGTGAATCCCTACTCCCGTACATGGGCAAGGTCGCCAAACAGTTTCATACTCGATTGGTTTGAAATTCAGGTTGCAAATCAGTCGACTGTGTGGAAGACTCAAGGCTACAGTTATACGATATACACTTTTATGCTTTCATTTATATTTACTCATCAACATGTGTACTACCTATGCTAGAAACCAGTGGATCACTCAGAACAAAATAGCAATGTTCTAAAAAAAGGGGAAATCAAAGAACTAGTTATTGAATGATTACAAAAGTTAAACACTGAAATCCACCAAAGAGGATCCTATATTGTTAACCTACAAGTTCTGTAGAAACATCAATATTTGATATGTTATCATTCCCGCCTCGTTATTTTAATCAACTTCAATCAGTCAATCTTGTTTTCGTCGGACTGTTTAAAAAAGATACTAAAAATAATGTAAATTACATATAAAAAGTAATCCAGGTAAAGCCATTAGAATTTACTGCAAAGTTGAACTTTTAATTGAGCTTATTACAACAAAGTTTATAACGGATTAGTCTATTAATCCAATCAATTTTCATCGTAATGCATCTTCAACAGATATTTCATCAGCATTCACAACTACTTCAACATTTTATGACATATCAAGCGCCACAGAAATCAGAGTTATACAAAGAGATTATAAATTCTGTTAACCGATGAAGACAAACTTGAAAAAGAAAATAAAGAGGATAGATGTGGAATAGTAAGAAGCTCATTAAATTAACATTCAATCACGGGAAAAGTTATGCGGAAAACACTTGAACAAGGATCATCAAAGTCAAAGTTATCAGTGCCATATTTTCATTCTGATTTAGATATTTCTAATGATAAAAAAGTCAATGGAGAGACTGGGAGTCGGACGGTTCTTGTTTGGTTAAATTTTATGGAAGAGCTGGTGCATCTTACAGATTTTATAGGAGTTCAACTTCATAGTTAAATAAAATATACACATTTCTGTAAACCAAGTAAATATCTTTTGTTTTTAAATTTTAAATTCTTAAAACCATTTTTTATATACTACCTTTTAGAAAAACCTAAGTAGATAAATTTTTAAGACACTTGTCTAATTAACATTATTAAATGTTTTTTAACCCTGTAACTTACTGTAATACTGCTGTTGTTTACTTTTTTATTTTATCAATAAAAATTTGCTATAAGCATGATGTGTGTAGGGGGATGCTAATAATTACTATGTTAACCAAAAGACATCATTGATTCTTCTAATGTTATAATTTTCAAATATAGATTCCCTCATATGCCAGATTATTAACCAAAAATATTGCCTGGTTCCGATTGTTTATTGTTTGCTAAATGCATTCGTTGTTTTTTAAGTTTAATGCTTGGGCAGTTGATTGGAGCAGCAAGAAGACAAACAAAAGAGGAAATGAGCTACTGGAGGCGTTGTCTTGCCTGGATGTCGTACTCCTTAACACAGAAAAGAATGACAAGAGCTCGATTGTGGACCTCACATTCGTCAGCACCAGCCTTGTGAGGCAAAATAACAACTGGAAGGTGAACGATATGTTCAATTTGAGCGATCACCGAGTAATCTCTTGGGAGATAGTATCTAAACAAAAGAGTAAGGGACCGCTATTGAAAAAGACGAACTCCCGAGGTTGGAAAGCAAACATGTTTGACCCTGGGCTGTTCAAAACGGCGTTAATTAGTGGACCCATTAACGTTCACAACACAACAGAATAAGCAAAAGAAGTTGTAAAGAGGGTAGTTGAACCTTGTGATACAACAATGTCACGGCATCATCCAGTATACTGGTGGAATGAGAACATCGCTGCTAATCGAAAAGAATGCATCCGAGCGAGGAGAACCCAAACACGTAGCCGGAAGATAAACAACAATTTCGAAGAACAGAAGGAGCTGTACAAGAAGGCACGACTGAAATTAACTAAGGCCATCAAAGACAGCAAGAGAGAATGCCGGAAGGAACTGCTTGAGGAGATTGATGGAGACCCGTGGGGAAGACCCTACAAGGTTGTCAAGACACGACTAAAGAACCAGGCAATGCTATTACCAACTTGCTCGGTGTTTCTGAAGAGAATAGTCGAAACACTCTTCCCACAACAGCCTAGCTGTGAATTTCAGATAGGGATGAGTGATGACGAGGTTATTCCTCCTGTAACGACAGAAAAACTGAGGAAGGCATGCGCTAAAGTGGGAAATTCAAAGGCCTCAGGGCTGGATGGTATTCCCAACATAGCACTCAAGATGGGCTATAGATGCGGTGCCGGAGACATTTTTGAGCCTATATAATAGATTGGTTCTCCTCCCTAAAGGGAAAAAACCATCGGGCAAACCTTCATCTTACCGTCCACTCTGCATGCTTGACACAGCAGGGAAAATCCTGGAGCGCATTATCCATGCAAGGATTAAAAAAGTATCTGAAAAGCATTTATCAGATAACCAATATGGTTTCCGCAAGGGTCACTCGACACTCGGTGCTATCGACTTGGTTACCAGCATCGCAAAAGAAGCCATCTCCGGTGAGAGGTGGAAAGGCGAAAAGAAGAAGTATTGCCTGGTGGTAGCGCTATACATCAAGAATGCTTTCAATTCGGCAAGATGGGATCGCATCATGGAGGCCTTAGCGAAGATGAACATTCCAGGGTATCTGCGGAAAATGGTTGCTAGCTATTTTACTGGCAGAATACTAAAATACGACACCGAGGAAGTGCCAAAGGAGTACCGAGTGACTGGAGGAGTCCCACAAGGCTCAGTACTTGGTCCACTTCTGTGGAACATAATGTACGATTGTTTGCTTCAGCTCACGTTGCCAAGAGCGGTCACGCCGGTGGAATTTGCTGACGATATTGCTCTTGTTATCACAGACAAATACTTGGAGGACCTGAGCAATCTCTTTAATGTCTCTTTCAAGAAATACTAAGAATACCTAGACTTTTTAGGTCACAACCTTGCTGAGCATAAAACCGAGGCAGTGCTAATAACGAGCAGAAAGAAACTCGAAACGATCCCGTTGCAAGTCGGGCAGCACAGAATTACATCCCAGCCGTCCATACCATACTTGGGTGTGATGATTGATGAGCGGCTCAATTACAAGCAGCAAGTGGAGTACGCTGCAACCAAGGCGTCAGAAGTCCGGACGGTTTTATCGAAGCTCATACCGAATGTAGGAGGACCCAAACAAAACAGAAGAGCGCTCCTGACATCAGTAGTCATCTCGGTTATTACATATGGCATTGCCATCTGGGCAGATGCACTGATGATTCAGAAAACTCGCAAAAAGTTGACATCAGTCTATCGACTGAGCGCACTTCGAGTGGCAAGCGTGTTCCGAACGGTCTCAAAAGAGGCCGCCGAGGTCATCGCGAGTCTGTTACCAATAGAGGAACTAGCGGAAGAGCGAAAACGCATAGGCACTGATCAAATAAATATTGAGGAGAGACAAACAAGCCTGCTTCACTGGCAGGTGGCATGAGATATCTCGGATAAAGGTAGGTGGACTCACCGCCTGATCCCCCAATTGGACAAGTGGTTATACCGCAAACACGGTAGTGTCAACTACTATCTGACACAGATGCTGTCGGGCCACGGATGCTTCCGGGCATACCTCTACAAATACAAGTACGAGGATTCTCCGGAGTGTCCAGCTTGCAGCGGATTAGAGGAAAATGCGGAACATGTATTTTTCGCCTTCCCTAGGTTCGAAGTATACCGTCGCGATCTGGAGGTAACACTGGAGCAAAGCATTACGCCCGAGACGTTGGTTGGGGCGATGCTATCCTCTGAAGAAGCATGGAAAGAAACGACCATTTTTGCGACTAAAGTACTCAAGGACCTACGTCGCGAAGAGCATAAGAGGACCGAGCTTAAGAAGACGCAACAGGAAATAAACGATGAAAGTTTCTGATGCTCCTGATTTTCTCCTATTACAAGAAGAGCAAAAAGGAAGGATTTCACCGAATCCTGACAATATCAACAACATCATGGTAAAAGCAGAGACGTAAGGAGACTCACCATAGAAGGAAGAGCTTAACAGCTAACGCCTCCCCCATGAAGTAATGCCCGACGGCCGTGCCATGAGGGATATAGGCCAGGTGTAGAGAGGTTGTTTTTAGTCGGTATTGCTCTTGGCAAGAAAAATGCCGACGCAATGTGCGTAAACGCATTTTTCCTTCCATACATACATACATACATGCATACATTTTATATATATATATATATATATATATATATCTCGCACAGTTTGCCATAAAAAAGCTATATAAAAATTTTAGGTGTTACTTTAAATATGAGTAAATATGAACACAAAACTTGAGATCCTTAGGTTTAACCGTTTTTGTACAATTAATTCCGAAAAGTCACCTTGAAAGCGGGTATCTAGACTATAATACCCCCTTAACAACCTCCGTTAGTTAATTGGAACGACATACCTTCAAGAAAAATTAATTTTCAATCCACTAAGTTTCTTTAATTCTTTCCATCATATTTTTTTATTATATTCTATACCTACCTACCTTTCAAGCAGACTTCGATTTAGAGGTTTATAGACTATTAAATCTTAATCCTCCTCTCCACTGAAATTATTGTAACCTTTCAAAAATTTTGTAGAGGATAAAAGAATATCAGGTATGGTCCTTTATCCCAAACACGAGTAATGAAAAATTTTTCTCCTAAATACAAATATTTCTTTGGCGTATGTTTTGTACGTACAATTAAATTACTTACATTAAAAAATTACAATAAACCTAAATTTTGGTTTAAAAATAAAATTTTCAAACTTCACTCGATGTAACAAATTTGACCTGCCTTAAAAAAAATTATTCTCACGACACCAAAGTTATAGGAGTGCAAAGCCATTCAAACACAAAGCCGTATAAAATGGGGTAAACATGCTTTCTTAATTCCCACCAAACAAAGGGGTCACTGGTTCTTATGAGGTACCCTTCTGCTAAATATTTATTCAATTCTACAATAGCAGTTGCAGACGCATCATGGCTATCTTGCAATTTGCTGATGCCTTAGTCAAATTCATTCCTCTTGGCGAGCTATGGAACTAGAGGACGCAATTGGTTCTTTTGAATAATTCGTAAGCGGATCCCCCATCTCTATGGCATAGTATTTACATTTTTAGGCAAATTGTTAATTTCTGTTAAGTTTTGATAAACTGGCATGTGTCTTAGTTTGTTTTTTTTGTATTATTGTTATTACAAATATATATAGCACTGTAGTCTCAAGAGCTTATCGTATTTACTAACATGCACTTAACCGACTTAATGGATTTCCAGCGAGATTGGAACTTGGCTGCACCAGCTCACAGACAAAGAAGCAATGCTCTTGATAACCCAGCTACGGTGGCAATCCAAGCATATGTTACTTATATTCATAAAATAAACAGTTTTCTTTTATTTTTTATAAACAAATTCTACATAAATTGATATTGGTCGTATTTCTTCTCATTACTTCAGTTCATACACAATAAAGCAGCCTATTCAAACTGTTTCCCAGATAAGTTTTTACTTCTAAAGAAGCTTTTGTTAGACTTTCAAGTGGCCCCTCTTCTCTCAATCTCTGATATGGAACTTGGCAGTACCAAATTTTTTTAACCCAACAATTATCAATCTTTTCTACTAATTACTATTTTCGACATCACATTAAAGATAAAAGAGCAATTTTAATCTATTAATCGAAAAGTTCTTGGCTGTATTAACATGTGGACTAGTGACGTAGATTTGCGCCTATACATTATAACTATACAAGACAAATGATAAAAATATGCATTTTTAACATATGCTTGGTATCCACCCAACTTGACTACAAAATATATTTAGCCTTACTCCAAACGGTCCTGACAAATTTTTTATAAAAATGTGCCTTCACTCAGAGTTAATAACCTGTAATAAATATAAAGAACAAAGGGCTCTATATTCTCCTTCGTTGTTCTTCTCTGCATTTAGCCAACATTCAGATTTCAATTACCCTACACCCATCATGGAAAGATGTAGTGGTTCTGGAAAAACCATCTCCCAGAAAAAAATTCCGCAGAACTGATCGCAGACACATTGATGTTCTTAACAACGCCAATAGTAACAACGAAAATGACAGTAACTCTTCTATTACTGGAAATAAGCAAAATAGAATTGCAAATCCCCTCATAAAGTTGCAGTGATGATGACCAAAGCGTAAAAGAAAGTAACGACGATAATACACTAAATTCGGTGGTAAAAAAAATGACATTTTTTAAACTTTATTTTATCAAAATTATCACATTTACCAAGGCAAATATTACAAGTTAAGAGTAAGTGAAACAATAACAGTGAACAGAGGTATTCCATTATAAATGAAAACCGAATCAGTCCCCGAAACGTGGCAAAACCACATTCAGAAAGAAGGGTGAAATTCTTCAATCGTGGTGGGATACTCGCGTTGCCAACATGATTTTCACATTTCACAATTCAACATCCATCTTCCACAAAGAAATAAAGTAAAGAAAAAACCTATTTATATTATACAGCGTAATATATTTATAAAGAGTGCGTTACACATAAGCAGAGATATTCTGATACAAACACAGGCACGGCATGCCCAGCAACATGAATCCAAACCCCTCGTGTGACTTACGAAGATCCCCAAGAGGCTTTTGGATGATACACATATGCTAGAGAAAATTGTGAGTGAACGAGGTCACAGAAAATATTCTGCTAGGAAGTCCAACGTTTGTGCTGCTTACAATAAAAAGGGGCAAAACTCTGTACATATCTGCAAGTTACTTAGTGATGCTCTGCAAAAGGGGATTTTTCCAGAGATCACACTCTTGAATACTACTAAGGTGAAATTTTAAAAAACCAATATGGAAGTTGATTTAACCGATATAAATGCCAAGAACATGTATTTGAATAATTTAAACGTTAATGAGAAATAAAAAAAAAATATTCAAACAAAAACTGCAAAAACATTGATAATCCCCAAAATTACTGCGGGTAGTTACCAGCCACTTGCATTAAAATAGTATACACACCTCCAATTATAAAAATTTATTTAAAAAAATATGTGGGGTATACAAATCAATACAAGTTTTGGATATAAAAATTTGTCCAAAATGTTAAAATTTTATATCCATGTGGATGTGTTCGAAGCGTGCTAAACGTCGATGCAGGGGGTCGATCATGTCTTGTGATCTTGGATCGCTGGCATTGGAAATGTTGGCGGGTCCATTTTCCTCAATCAGCCCGTAGTTTTGGCCAAATGAATCGTTATGCGACCAATTTTGTTGACGTGCGAATTCCAGGATGCGGAGGCTGGGCAGGCTTTCAAAGGCTGTTCTTCTGAACCTCTGCATAACGAGAAGTCTCGCAGTGGCTGTTGATACGTCACATTATACGTCTTGATCCATTTCAATTGAAGGCCGATTGTTACTGTTTATACCTTGTTGTATGGATTCTACTTGTGAAAGGGTGTCGGCTACGATATTTTCTTTCTCTGCAACGTGTTGTACGTCCGTTGTAAATTGGCCGATGTAACTCAGGTATCGGAACTGTATCTTGGTGAACAATTGCCAAAGATTTCCATTTGTTTGCTTCTTGCTATTTGATGACCCCTCCGATTGCTGTGTCAGATGCGTCTGTCGTTACTGCAAGTGTTGCCTCCAGTTTTGGGTCGATTGTTGAAAATGTTTTGCTGCCATGGAGATACTGTGAGAAGTTCTCCACATGCAGAACCGGGTATGTATCTGGCACTGTGCGAGCGTCGTAGATGCCTTAGGAATTGTGACGGCTTCCTGTCTCCCTAATTCTTCACGTTCCAGGAGTTGTTTAGTATTTTGCTCCTGGGTGATTCTGAGCCTTTTGATGAGTTGTTTTAAATTTTTGATACTTGCCATTTGCAAGGGGGGTCGTGAGGATGTCCTTGATTTCTTTGGCGTACCATGCTTCCAGGTTCCCGGCCACGTAACCGTATTTTCGTTGCTGGTGATGCCACCGAGTAGGAATTGGCTTTCTACCTGGGCAACCACATCTCTGAGTCGTCGACTCAGCTTCGACAAGCTCCGTCGTTCAGCGAAATTGGTCCATTATATATATACCCGCGCCGCACTTTGTTCCGGGCGTTCGCGGGGATAATTTTGGTGGGGGCGAGGCGCAGCATCTATCTTGCTTTCGCGGTCGTTTCGCTCTGGCGCGGATCGATTAGGGCGGCCTTCCGAGCCGCGTTGGCGGCGCTCGCTCGCGCTTTCGGATGGGGGGCCCTACAATAAAACACAAACAGCATTAGATAAGAGAAAATGGTTTCATCAACAATCTGACAAATACTAAAAACAATGTACTTTATTTCAAAGATAAGCTGTCCTCTTGCTCTTTTGATAATAATTCAAAACAACAATAATCCTATTAGAGATAACTTTTGTAAAATCCTTATAATAGGTGTGCAAGTAGAAATTCGGCTCTGAAGTTAGTTGCATTTAAAAAAACGTACTTAAAAGCAGTAAATTTCCCGCCATTTTGAATATATGTAGCTCAGTTATTGCTGTTTTTATGACATATAAGTTTTAGTCATTTACAAGCTGTTATTCCGTGTGTATAAATTTTATAACAGATGGATGTAGCTAAGCAACATTTATACCATTGTATTCTATTCCATTTTGAAATGAAAAAAAAAATGCTGCTCAAGCTATGGAATTGATTAATTCGACTTTGGGTGAACACTCTGCAAGTCATTCAACAATAAAAAATTTTAGCCTTGATGACGATCCACGGCCAGGTACAGTAAAAAAATTTGAAGACAGAAGAACTTCAAGTTTTACTGGATGAAAATCTATGTTAAACTCGAGAAGAACTTGCAGAACAGTTAGGAGTTACTCACCAAGCAATATCACTTCAATTGCATAAAATAGGAAAGATACAGAAGGAAGGAAAATGGGTTCCTCAAACTGACTGAAGAAAACAAAAAGCAAAGGGTTGACATCTGCATGAATTTGCTTTCTCGGTACAAAAGAAAGGATTTTTTGCACAAAATCATTACGGGTGATGAAAAATGGATTTTGTTCGACAATCCTAAACGCAGAAAAGCATGGGTCAATCCAGGCCAGTCATCAACATCAGTTGCAAAAACGAATATTCATGCCAAGAAAGTGTTACTGTGTGTCTGGTGGGATTCGTAAGGAGTCATTTACTACAAGCTTCTGTAACCTGGTCAAACTGTTACTGCTGAACGTTGCCAGGCTCAATTGATCAATTTAAGTGATGCTCTGGAGGAAAAAAGACCATTCAAGGAACGCGGAAAGTAATATTGCTGCATGACGACGCTCGTCCACATACAGCAAAACCAATCCAAAAACTCATCTTCTCCCTAGGATGAGAAGTTGTTCAGCATGCGGCGTATTCTCCAGACTTGGCTCCATTTGATTACCACTTATTCAGATCGATGCCATATTTGAAAGACCAACGGTTCACGAAAGTTGAAGATGTGCGAAAATGGTTCGATGACTATTTTGCTTTGAAATCACCTAGTTTGTATCGCGAAAGCATTCATCATCTACCCGATAAATGGCAAAAGACCATAGATAATAATAGTGAATATTTCGATTATTAATCTTTGTAACAAGTATCTTTTCGATAAAGTTACATTTGACCAAACAAAGCCGAGTTTCTACTTGCACACCTATCACATGCATGCAAAAAAAATTTTAAATGGGTCAAGCAACTTTCTACAAGTAGTACTTAAGTCATCAAATTTCCAAGGAAAATCAGGTGTAGCTTCAAAACTGACTATGGTGAACTACCAGATTAATTAATGATTAAAACTAACCCTGTTGTATGCTTACTTGTATACTTACCCACATCAAAGTATATGTCTTGTGTGTATGTATGTTTTTCACTCTTGTTCTCTCTTAAATTATTTTCATCATAAATAGTTGACCTGTTCTCAATGGCCAGCCTAATATTCACCAATTTTCTTGTCTGCAATCTTTTTCAATCTATCATTGATTGTAGTTGAGATTTTGTAGTTGCACATTAAGCACGGATATTGGCCTGTAGTTAGCACAATCTTGTTTATCACCTTTTTCATATATTGGACTTCATTCCACTCAGAAGCATTCTGCTTGTTGTCCACATCTGTGAAATAAAACCTAATATTTTAGTGTCCTGTTTCAGTAACTCTGCTTGGATAGTAACTGTTCCCGGACTTTTGTTGTTCTTTAGTTTCTGTATGGTTTGTTTGATTTCTTCTAGTGTAGGTATGTTGTCCACTGCTTCAGTTTCTGTAACTATGACTTCTTCCTCTCTATCTGCATCTTCACCTGTTATATTTATAGTATTCTTATAATATCCATCCCACCTCTGTACTATACATAAGTTCTTCCTTAGCGACAATTTCTCCACTGTTGACTTTCATTGTAATCTATCCAAGTCGGTAGTTCCTATTTTCTTTTGTTACGGCCAAAAGTGGACTGCATCGTAATTTTAAATTTAAACAAAGGAACTTCAAATAAAAGCGAAAGCTGAAACGCTAACCTTTTTTGGAATCGACGCTGTCCTGCAAAAATCGGTTCCCTGTGCTGTTGGTCCTGGGGGTTCCAGGAAAAGAAAATAAGAGTGTGGGTGAAAAGATAGGACAAGTTACCCCAATCAAAGTTCCTACTTAATTCCTCGCCGGGTCAGATGTAAAAGAAATCGGACAGTTTTTCTCACCGGCAAAATTTCAACCCCGAAATGCAATTGGGAAACAAAACGATCTCCGGGGAGAGGTTAATCTGATCAGTAAAATATCGAATTTCGCCACAAAATAGCCTTTATCGAAACGGCCACCGGGATTTGGAAACTCTTGTCGCCAATCAAACATGCTGGCGAACTCTCCGTCAAAACGCTCTCGGGCAAATTGGCCGCCTCTATAATATACAGGAGGGAGCAAAATATGGCCGGCCCTAATTTAAAATTAAAAATAAAATAATTGGAGATTGGCGCACACGTCTTTTATTTATTTTGTAGTAAAACATGCGCACGTTGCCTTTATTGTGATTCTTTCTTTCTTTCTCTGATATCCTATATACCCTTACGGGTGTTGGATATTTGTGGGTTCCGTGTCCTTTACCCATTTCTTCCACCCTTTATGGTCCTTTGTCATCTTATTCATTTCTTCTTCTTTTTTCCCTTGCCTTTCCTATCTCTTCTATGTACTTCATCCATGCGAGTCTCCGTCTTTCTCTCTTCTTCGTTCTTTTAGCTTCCGCTACTTTTTTCGTTTCTGTTTATCTAGTCTCTGTATATGTCCATACCATTCTAGTTGTTTCTTCTCACTTTTTTGTATTATCGTTTGTTGTTCTAGTTTTCTTATGAATTCCTCATTTCTAATGTGATCCCATTTAGTTTTCCCCGCTATCTTTACGAAGTACTTCATTTCTGCTGCAATCAGTTTTGGCTTGTGTTCCTGTTATAAAGTCCAGGTTTCACTTCCATATAGGATCGTTGGAATCACTGTTGTATTGTATATATTCAGCTTAGTTTTTCCGCTTATTTCTTTTTTTCCGAAAATTGTCTTATTTAGTGTGTAGTACAAATTGTTCGCTTTTTTGATTTTATTAGTGACTTCAAGGGCTATTTTCCCTTCGTTTCTATAATATTTTCCAGATATTCCATTATAGTCACTTCTTCCATAGGTTGATTTTTGTACATTATTTTGTTTTATTCTTATTCTTTTTTTATTTATATGCATTGTGTTACTTTTTTCTAGATTGACTTTTATCTTCAGTTTCTCTATTTCTTCGGTCCATATATTAATAAACTTTTACATCTTGTTACTTTTATCGGATATAAGCACTAAATCATTTGCGTATAACAAGCTATCCATTCTAATTGGTACCATATTCCTGTGTCCCATAGTAGTCTCCGTTCTTTATCTTGTGTTTTTCAGTAGTCTGTTCATTACTATTATAAACAAGTATGGGCTTAGGCTATCTCCTTGCTTTATTTCCTTTCATATATTACATGGTTCTAATCTATTACAATTTATTTGTACTTTTGCTCTTGCATGGAGTTTATGACTTGTATTAATTTTTTTGGTGTTTCTATTAGTTCTAAACAATTTTCTATTACTGGTCTTTGTATCGAGTTGAAAGCCTCCCTTAGATCAATAAATGCCAGTATAAGTTCTTCTCCTCTTTTAATTCTTCTATCAGTTGTCTCATTATATTATCTGTTGTCTGCCTTTTTTCTCTGAATGCTGTTAGTTCCTCTTCTAGTTTATTTTCTATGTGTATCTTTAGTTTACTTTGTATTCTTTTTCTATATATTTTGTAAGTTACAGATGATAGGCATATTGGTCTATAATTTTTGCATTGGATCTTAACACCTTTTTTGTGTAGTGGCATTATCAGATTGTTTTTCCATTCCTCAGGTATCGTATTTATTTCCCATGCTTCAACTATTTTGTGTAGCCATGTTATTCCTTTATCTCCCACGTACTTAATCATTTCTGGATCCACCTCATCTTCTTCACTTGCTTTACCTATATTGATGTTTGCTATTGCTTCTTCTATTTGTTTTCTATCTATATTATTGTTCTGTATTTAATCTTCTTGTGGTATAGGTATATTTAGTTAGACAATGTATTTTAAAATGTTCGTCTAGGTCGAATTTTTGGCTGTAGTGACTTCTCCATGCCTCCATTCTTTCTGGTATACTTATTTTGATTGTGTTGTTTTTATCTCATATGCCAGATTGTGTATTTTTCCTTGTTTCTTTCAATCCTTTAATTATATTCCAGAATTTTCTATCGTTATTTCTGTATCCTTCATTTAGTGCGATTCCAAAGTTTTCCAATGTATTTTGCTTAGACTTTTTTACTATTTCTTTTGCTTCCCTTCACTTATTATCATAGGTTTATTTGTCTTTTAGATCTTTCGTGTATATGTATTTTTCTCACGCTTGTTTTTTGTTCTGTACTGCATCCTTGACTTCCTTTGTCCACCATCTAGTTCTTTTGCTTCGCGTATTTATTTTCTTGTATCCACATACTTCTTTTGCTGAGCTGATTACTATTTCTTTTAGTACTTACCATCTATTTTCCAATGTCCAGTTTCTATTTTCCATTTCTAGCTTGTTTATTTTTGCCTCTATTAACTTTCTATATTTGTTTTTGTTTTCGGCTTTTGTTAGCCTATATATGTTTATTCGAATGAATTGTTTTATCTTCTCTGTGGTTGGTTTGGTGCTTCTTAGTTTTCCTATTACCAGTCTATGCTGTGTGTCCATTTTTGCTTCTGGTTCCACTTTATTTCTTTTATGTCTTCCTCTATTTCCGTTATGTATACTATGTAGTATATAATGCTACTTGCTTGTCTCTTGTGCGACAAAAGCAAATCTGTCTACTTGTGTTTGCTCCCAGGAAAATTCCGATTTTGAACTCGTTTTTAACTCATTTTCTTTCCCTTCTTATTTAATTCGTTTTCTCCATATGGTCACCTGCAGGCTAATCCCTTATGTAAGTCTGTACCTAGTCTGGCATTCCAATCACCCATTAGAATAATTTTGTTGTGTTCTTCCCTCATTTTGTCTAATGTGTTCTGTAGTACTGTATAAATTTCTCCTTCCCTTGGTCTCTCTCCTGGATCTACCCTTGAGTAATATAAACTGTATTCATTGTTTATTATATTTTGCCCTTTTCCTTTACTATGCTGAGTCCTAGTATTTGTATGTCGTATATCTTCATTTCTTCTACGATTTCTTATTCCTTGTTGGTTATTGATGTTATATTCCATGTTGCCATTTTTATGTTTTTTCATTCTTCGTTTTTATGTTCTGCTTCTCTTAGCCTCTATGTTGTTGTTTTATTTTAATCTATTTCTTCTTCTGTCTATCTCCTTTCTTGTTCGTATGATTTACTTCTTTATTGTTATTCTTACAAACTTCAGTTCCTTTTGTGTTTGCTTCCTTTTTTGCTTGTCCTATATTATTGCTTTCAGTCATTTTTTCTTCAGTTCGGTTTTCATTTCCTATTAGTTTTTTGGAGTTTGTTGACATTGGTTGGTTTTTGAGATGTTCCCAAGTGTTTTATTCAAATCCTCCTCTTTTGATCCAGGTTTCTCCATGAGTAAGGGTAGTAATATTTTGTTTGTGCTCAAGTGGTCTTTTTTGGTACTGCTCCCCGAAAAGAGCTTATTTTCTTCCTCATCTGTGGGCCTGCCTTTTTTCTTTTGTTCTTCTAGTTCTTTGTTTGTTGTTTCTTCCTCCAACGCGTCACAAATAAAAAGTTCAATCAAGACCTCCTTATCCCAACAGTCCAAAAGGCAATTCAAAGGAGAATTGCAAGAAAGATCGTCAGAAACTAGAATCACACGTAAATAATGTTTTACGGCCACTAGTGCAAGAAAGAAACCAAAAATGATTGAATAGAAGATGGTCAATAAACCTAATACGAAGTGAATAATAGACCTTCTCAACAGAGAATCCTCATCAGGACACTAGGGAGCCTCTTTAACCAGTCTCAGAAAAATAGCTCATAGAATGCAAATTATAATTGACCTTTAGTGTTCACTTAAAAGGAGAGGGGGTTACGCAAGAAAAAGAGAAGACGAGATAAAAAGAATGGGGTGGGAAGCAGATGAACGAATGATTGAGGTGGGGATAAGGGAGAGGTGATTATTTCTCAAACTAAGAGTCGCAAACCAGCTAACATGGGAGAGACGCTCGTAATTAAACTTAAATGTTCTCTTACCAATTCCTATATCCCTTCTTCGTCTTCTACCGATTTATTTATTTACTTATTTATTAGTCAACATAAAAATCTAATACTTTGCTGTGATATTTGACTTCTTTGGCTATATAGAGAATTGCAACATACATAGTTACATTTAAAATTATGATAAGAAGAAACCTCCTAAAATAAACAAACACCCTGTATATCCATAATTCCAAACAAAATAAAAATTTTAATTTTTAAGGTTATCTACATTGAACACCCTTCAAAGATGGAGATGCTACGTTCAGAATCCGTTGGTCAGTAAAATAGTACTGGTTTTGAGTTTATATATTAAATTATGTTCTTGCAGCTATTTCCATATTCGCAATCTGCTATATGATGCAGAATGGCTACTTTATTTACGCTTTAATCGCATATTTCGACCACTGGGACCTCATCTTTATCTGTTATAACACGATTTATTTTGGCGCGGCGGTGATTAGAGGGCTGTACGACTTGGTGGAGATTTATACAATGTTTTTAGACACTTTAATCATACAACTTGGTTTTTTGGCAATTGCGTTGTTTGATTTCTCACATTTCACCGTCGTAAAGGTAATTCTGTTCAGGCGGCACATCGCAACGCTCATTTGGATACTTAGTAAGTCCCATTTGTTAATACTGCACCCAAGAATATCACAAAAAACTTACAGCCATTTCCATTTTAGGTGTAGTGCAGATTGGCGCATATCTCTTCAAAATTTAAGCACATGATATATATCTCAAATATATTAACAACTGCAAACCTGTTGCAGCAGGGACAGTGGTTTCCAATTTCCTACATACTACATACTGTTCGTTCATAATTTACATGCATAGAAAGTACTTTGTAAGATGCTGTCGTGCTTTAATAAAATATTAACAACACTATTTGTTTTTCTTTCATTTTTTTTATAGAAATAATTATCACACACCCCCAAGAGTAAAAGGATAGAAGAAAAAGAAATAATTATCAACATCTAATAGGAGGACGTGACGGCATGATAAAGAATCAGCAGATGTAAGCTGCGGCAGTTTGTCATTCAGAGCTCTCCAGAAAGCAATACAGCCTCCTCATTTGGACCGAGCATACAGTTCTAATAGCTATAGATGGTTGGTGCCAGTACCTCGGGAAATTATTACTCGAGAGGGGTTCAACCACAACTATTTTGTCCTTGTTGATATTCGATTAGGAAGAAGCGAGTGAGTACGCAACTTCAGAGGTATTTCCCCACAACATCTGTCCATGTAACTCCTATCGCATACTGCCTCTTCATTGCATCAAACAAAACGTAGTTGGCTCAACCCAACAGCGTGTCTGAAAGCCTATCAACAGAATGGGGCAACGATGTAGCAATTGATATGTGACCATCATGTATTGTCTCCCATTTCCCGTGACAGCGTTGTTGAATACGTCGACGGAATCGGATTCAGCATTGCTGTATTCCTACATATGGCTACTAACCTTAATAAATAAATGTCCGAACCAACCCCTCCTTCCATTAAAAAGAAACCAAAGCCTATCAACAGAATGGGGCAACGATGTAGCAATTGATATGTGACCATCATGTATTGTCTCCCATTTCCCGCGACAGCGTTGTTGAATACGTCGACGGAATTGGATTCAGCATTGCTGTATTCCTACATATGGCTACTAACCTTAATAAATAAATGTCCGAACCAGCCACTCCTTCCATTAAAAAGAAACCAATGGCGTCCACATCTGTCTACTTCCATAGTTTTTCATTTTTTCTACACTCGCGCCACTTACTTGCAGCGTTGCACGAGTTTCTCCCTGCTAGCTTTACGCACGTTCTGGGGCTCGCATTTAAACCTGCAAAACAATAGGAGTTTAGATGGAGAATGTCTTCTACTTGTCTTTTAACAGAAATCAATTTAATCTATAGGATTGATACAAGATACATTTGGATAATTGAGAGGTCACGTATTTTCAAACGACATGGTCAATCCTTTATTGCAGCTTCTGCTAGAAGATACTAGTGGTTTCTAATATACAGAGCAGCAATTATTACCCCCCCCTCCAATCTAGACCTATGCCTTCGAGATATGGCGCTGACAAGTTCAGCACATCTACAATACAACAACCGCACTCAACGATCCTAAGAGCAACAGTCGACACTCCGTAGTATGTCATAAATGAGAATTCAATCAATACCGCCCTATCCGACAGTCCAAAAGACAATTGCCAGAAAGATCGCCAGAAACTAGAACCACACGTCAATATCGTTTTACGACCACTCGAGAAAGACAGAAACCAAAGAAGATTGAATAGAAGATGGCCAATAAATCTGACACAAAATGAGTAGAAGCCTTCTCAATGGATAAATAGTTCATAAAATGCAAATTCTGATGGATGTTTAGTGTTCTTATAAAAGCAGTGGGAGGGGGGATGCGAAGGAAAAAGAAAAAGCAAGATAGAGAAAAAGAATGGGGGGGGAATAGCAGACGAACGAGTGAGTGGGCGATAGGGGTAAGGGAGGGATGATTATTCCCCGAACTAAGAGTCGCAATTTTATTTTGCAACTTCTTTGTCTTAAACCAACCAGTCAACCAGCGAAAATGGGAAACATGCTCCCAATTAAACTCAAATATTCTCTTACCAATGCCTTTATACCTTCCTAGTCTTCTACAGATTTATTTATTTACTTTATTAGTCAGCATCAAAATCTAAAACTTTACTTTGATATTTGACTTTTTTTACCTATATAGAGAATTGCAACAAACATAGTTACATTAAAAATAATGATAAGAAGAAACCTCTTAAAATAAACAAATACCCTGTATATCAAAAATTACAAACCAAATAAAACATTTCAATTTTTAAGGTTACCTACATTGATCACCCTTCAAATATGGAGGTGCTGCGTTCGGACACCGTTGGTGAGTAAAATAGTACTGGTTTCGAGTCTATATATCAAATTATGTTCTTATAGCTGTTTGCACATTCGCAATCTGCTATGTAATGCAGAATTGCTACTTCATTTACGTTTTTATCGAGAACCTCGATCCCTGGGACTTCATCTTCTTCTGTTATAACACGATTTATTTTGGCGCGGCGGTGATTAGAGGGCTGTACGACTTGATGGAGATTTATACAATGTTTATAGACACTGTAATCATACAACTTGGTTTTTTGGCAATGGCGTTGTTTGGTTTCTCACACTCCACCATCATAAAAATAATTCTGATCAGGCGGCACATCGGAACACTCATTTGGATATTTTGTAAGTAAACTTTGTTAATGCTGCCTGAGAACATCAAAAATAACTTAAAGCCATTTCTATTTCAGTTATAGTACAGATTGGTGCATATCTCTTAAAAGTTTAAGCACATGATATATCAAATATTTTAACAACTGCAAACCCGTTTCAGCAGGGACAGTGGTTTCCAATTTCCTTCACACTGTTCGTTCATAATTTACATGTATAGAAAGTACTTTGTAAGATGCCGTCGTGCTTTAATAAAATATTGACAAAACTGTGGTTTTTTTTGGTTAAATAAAAATAATTATCCGACAATCAAAAGTAAAAGGAGGATAGAAGAAAAAGAAATAATTATCACCATCTAATTGAAGGACATGAAGACCCGATAAAGGGTTGGCAAATGTTAAGTCGCAGTTTGTCTTTCAGAGCTCTCCAAGAAGCAATACCGTCAACTGTCCATGACCATGTTCAGAAACTTCTTTCTCACATCCAACTCGCTTCATGTACCGTTGGAGTGCAGTTTCATTTGGAGAGTACCATGATCTAATACAGCCTCCTCATTTGGACTGAGCATACAATTCTAATAGTTATGGATGGTTGGTGCCAGTACCTCAGAATATTATTACTCAAGAGGGGTTCAACCACAACTATTTTGTCCTTGCTGATATTTGATGATGAAGAAGTGAGTGAGTACGCACTTAGTTAGAGGTATTTCCCCCACAACGTCCATCCATGCAACTCCTATCGCATGCTGCCTCTTCATTGCATCAAATAAAACGTAGTTGATCAACTTAAGATCCAGAGCATAAGCCAACACGGTGTGTCCGAAAACCTGCCTACAGAATGAGGCAACGATATAGCGATTGATATGTGACTGCCACTTTTCCGCCAAATAGGAAACAAGACAAGCAGTCGCATCAACAAGAACAGTAAACAGTTAAGCAATTGCGAGAAGGTTATCTAATAGTAACGACGAGCTCAATGAGGCCAATAAAGAGAATCAAACAGAGCATGCAATGAGCAGTGCAAAAACAATGGGAAACATAACTGACGACATATATGGAGAATTGCATTAAAAACTGTAAGAATCTTCCTAAAATAAACAACCTGTATATCAATAATTACAAGCAGCGAACATCAAGCAAAATAATCAAACATAAAACATTTCCATTATTGGATATATATATATATATATATATATATACACATATACCATATACATATGCATATGCATATACATATACATATCCATATCCATATACATATACATATCTATAATTAATATTACCATTGATAATTGCTAGTTGGTCAAAGTTTGAGAACTCCTGACATTTAGTCCATAATTGCGGCAAGTTGAAAAGAAAATCTTTTTAAGTTATTGTCCCATCCACTTTCGCCTTTATACTCACGTGCATGTAATAGGGATAGTGGTGGGATATTAAGCTAACTCCTGATGTAATTGGCTAATGCATGTAGCATTTGACTATTTGCTGACGTCACTCGCTTTTTACTAAGGAGTGGCATCTACAATTAAACTAAAATTGCATTAGATTGAATAATAGATTTTTCGAATTAACTGAAGTGTAGGTGAAATTGATGTTTTATTCTGTATGGCTGGACCCGTATTCCCAGTGTACATTTACACAAAAAAATGTGGTATGCCACATACTCTTCCATAGATCTAGTTTTTGGTAGCAATAACTTAATAACTTTTAAAAAAAATTTCGTAATACAACGTACCTGTCGGTAGAAACTAGAACTTATTTCAGTTGGTCATTCGACGCTCAAAAGGGCATAAAGCATTAGAGAAGAAGAAGAAGATTTCAGTTGGTAACTTTTTCCCAAAGATAATAAATTCAAACGAGTCAAAAACTCCTGCGTGTACCAGCGTCGCATTGCCGACGGGGTTCTTCAGCGCCCTTCAGAAATAGCTCAAAAACCCTTTAAAAAATTTTAAGCTATAAACGAATATGCATCATATTTTTAAAGATTCAAATGATTTTTAAGTGTTTCCAAAAATTGATTTTCTTACAATTTTACCGTGGTGTCCCGCCTTAATTAAATTATTATTATGATTTGTTCAATACTGACAAATATGTAAATAATCTAGAAATATTCTATAATTATTGTGAAAATCACAAACTTAAATCTAGCCACATGTAAAAAATTTTATATGATGAAAAGATACTTTACTATAACAAGCACATAATTAACACACAATATTTACATTGGAATCAACCCTCCGACTCTTCCAAACAAATCCACTACAATGACAATTTCCTGGAATATTCCGTTATACTGGAGAACTTCAAACATGGAAAATATTAAATCTAAAACTTTCTTTCTTCTGTTGGTACTGAAAAGATCATTGATACTAGAAAATTTCTAATTCATATTTTGTATTAAGCAAATATTAAATAAACAATAAATAAGTCTGCCTCTCAGAATTCGTTAGTTTTTTAACAACTTATAATACAACATCAACTACATATCTTCATGATCGTACTGCCTTATTTTAATTAGTCATAATTGATATACATTCAGCTAATAAAAATGCTCAAATATATTCGACCTAATGTATACTGCTTCCGAGCCACCTTATGTACACTAATGTACCAATTCTGTAGATGAGAAGGTTATTTTATATAATAAAATTATTTTAATGTTTTATTAATACAATTACTCAATTTTCCTGTAACAAGAGAGGAAAAGAAATCTCGTTAGTCTCCAGCAAAAAGGATTCCTAAAACCAAAGTAAGTAAAACATTATTAGACACAAATAAACAATACCAACCAGTTAATTTAATAAAAACGACCGATTAATTTAAAGCACTTTAATCATGCAAATATACCTCATCAGAAAATTAACACGATGTTAAAATGTTAAGCCTATATTTCTACCCATAAAAACTTCTTTCCCATGGCACCTGTTTAATTCTTGAGCAATTTGAATAACTATATCGCCTTTTTAAGTAATTTTTCTACATTAAAATTAATATAAAAGTTTCTTATATTATCAAAAAAAGCATGACACAATATCTTGATAAATATTTAATCTCTAGTTTTTTAATATAAAAAATGGTTTAAAAATAAATTAGGCAAGACAAAATTAAATAAATATTATAATACAACTGTGAATGAAACAACACTCCATGCAGAATTGACTTATGTCCAATAGGAAACGATGTTCGCCTAATTAGGATTGACGCAAAGAAATCTATTTACCACCTCCCTTGCAACTTCACCTTTTAGTATTTTTATCTTATAATGTATGTCGCTGCATTGTACATTTTATTTCACAAAGCCAAACCAGTGAACGTTCTGGTTAATAACATAACCTTGAGTAAAATAATCAAATAAGATTGTATCCTTAAAAATAGGTGATTTGCTTTATTATTCATGTTTTACCACCATAATGCAATAATTTGATAACAATTTAATTATATGTATAAACAGGACCAACATCGTATTTGAATATAGGCATTTTTTCATGTAGAAATAAATGATGACTCAACTACAGACCATTCATCCATCCATATTAGTCGGAATGGACCATTCCACTCAAAAAAAAATAACGCTTCTACATTGGAAAGATTTTAAAAAATATGTATATGTATTTCTATTTTTTTGAAAGAATTAGAATTTAAAAAATCTGGTGTGAACATCACACGACTTTCCTTATCCTATTATTTGGGTAATTCTGGCAAACATCCTGAGCTTCAATTTTTTTTATTCCTATTTTACCAACGTTCACTTTAAATTCACGTTTATCACGTGATAATTCATTTTTATTCTCATAAATTTCTTGTATCTTCAACCGTTTAGATTCGCGACCGCTTTGTGACCTTGCGACCAAACGGCTTGGCCGATTTTTACCAAAAGCTTCGCACTGCGTCCCCTACCTACAAGTAACTTGCATACCAAATTTCAAGCATCTAGCTCTTACGGTTATCGAGATATCCTGTTTACTGGCAGAGCGACAGACAAACAGATTATTATAGTAATAAATAGTATTACAGAGAGAAAACATTAAGTTGTTGGTAAAAGAATAGGCAACACACCGTACAGCTGGGATTAACAGGTAGAGATCTGCCATCCGAAGGGTTGACCTGCAGAATGTCTCTGACACCGGACGTGAAAGATAAATTTAATGTCTGCACCACAATCTAAGGTATTAAGTAAAATTAGTAGGTAATTAATGGTTATAAAGTTGGTATAAGAGCAGATATAAGGTGGAAATATTGGGATTTCAACTAAGAGAAGATAAACAGCTACGAGATAACCAAACGCTATCTAAAGACCATATAAATAATCAACCAAATTAAACGGTGTTATTAACGAAAGGAACGAAAACAAAAATATGGAAATACTATTACAGGAAATTAATAACAAGCTTGGAAAAATAGACACGCGTAATGAACGTGTAGGAAAAAAAGATTGATGCACTATATGCAGAATTGCAGGTAATAACGTTAGAGAATGCCAACCTGAAAAAGGAAAAAGAAATGCTGAAAAAACAAAATACAGAACTTGAGGAACGTGGAAAAGGAAATACGAAAAATAAAATAATTGTACAAGGAATTAAAGAAATGGAAAATGAATAAGATCTAATTATTATGGAAAATATACATAGAACTAACAAACCAAGAAATAGAGGATCTACTAAAAGGAGAAAATATAATAAAAGAAATAAAAGCCAGAAGAATACGTTGGTTTGGACACAAATAGAAAAGATGAAAACTCAATTACGAAGAAGATAATGAAATGGAAACCACAGAAAATGAGACCAAGGGGGAGACCGAAGACAAGATGGGGAGACCAAGTAATAGAGAACATAAAAACAATGAGAATTGACAATTGGAGAGAAAAAATTAAAAATAGAAAATTATAGAGAGAAATAGTAGAGAAAGCAAAGAATCACAAAGGATTGTAAAGAACAGTGGAGAGGAGTGACGAACCACTCCACTAATTTAAAAGTCAGAAGAGCTCGAAAGAGCGGCAACAATTCCAGATAGGAATGTACTGCCGGATATATATATACGTAGAACACCAAGGGAAATAAATATTGAAATAAATATGGAAAGTGAAACAAGAGAAGTTAGAAGAATAGGGAAAAAACTGCAAAATAGAGCCACATCAAGACCAATATTAATAGAGTCTGCATCAGGAAATAAGAAATTAAAAGTGCTAAAAGCCCCTAAAAAGCTTAAAGGAAGTGATATATGGATAATGGAAGACTATAGCAAGCAAGTACAGGAACAAAGGAGACAAGTGGTCCCATACATGAAATAAGTGCAGGCTGAAGGACGAAAAGCAAGTCTAAGATACAACAAAGTCATAATAGATAACAAAAGTTACACAATCAAGCAAATATAAAAACAAATTTGTGAATACCAAGAACCTATAAGATAAAATAATTACGAAAATAACGAAAATATAGGGAAAGAAGAAAGGAAGAACGGCAAGAGATCGCCGATAAATGGAAATGAAGAGGAAAAAGGTAGGGACAAATTGAAGAAGAGAAATGAGGAAAGCAATAAAACAACAAACTGATATATAGGAAAAGAGGACAGAGCAAAAGTGACGACAAACGAAAAGGAAAAAGGATACGCAACGATAAAGCTAAAAAGGAAAGAGATACAAGCAAGATCATATATAGAAACAAGGAAAAAGGAACAACAAAATAAAAGGAAACAGTACGGAGGTAAAAAAGATTAATATAGGAACCTGGAACGTAAGAAGCAGTATGGGGGAAGAAGAGGAATTCGTGGAGGAAATGATACAACAAAATATAGAAATTCTTGGAATCACGGAAACAAAAAAGAAAGGAAAAGGTATAAAGAAAATACATAAATGACTGGATGTACTGGTCGGGAGTGGAGGAGAAAGAGAGAGCAAAGGAAGGAGTGGGTTTGATAATCTCCCCAAATAAACTAAAGGACATGATACATGAAGAGTATGTCAATGAAAGAATATAAACAGTAAAAATAAAACTGATAGACGAAGAAATATGGACAATAATCACAGCATATGGAGTAAATGATGATGCAAAAAAAAGAAGAAAAAGACAAGTTCTTCGTGGAGATACAAACCCCAATACATAGTGGGGAAGAAAATTTAATAATATTGGGTGACCTAAACAGTCGAGTCGGAAACAAGAACAGAGGAAAAGAAGAGTAGAGCGAAATTTTTTTTAGAGAAGAATACATACGTCACATTGACGTCATCAGCACAGAGAACAAATATCCAGTCAAACTAGTCCAATTTCCATTAAAAGGGGTGGTCTGAGTACATTGGCGTACTTGGAGAAAATATTTTGAAGAGTTAACATATACACGGATAGACAAAACCAAGGAGATGACGAAGAAGCTAATGAGGAACAAGAGATGGAAATAAGAGAAGAAGAAAGTTCGGAGGTTAGAGTTAGGAGTGACAGTGATAAAGCGCGCTGTGCATAAAAGTTGATTAAAGACAGTAATTACGGCTAATAAATTTAGAGAAGTGTGCGTAAAAGTGAGTAGAACACAGGATAAACCAACAGTAATCCAAAACAAGCTGAAGGTGCGACACCGGGCGTGCAGTTATCGCGCGGTACACGACGAAGTAACGCGATTAACGGTGTAAACAAAACAGAGCCGTAGCAAGGAAATTGTGCGGTGGGACTTGATAATAATAAAGTGCGCCGAAAGTACAAAATTTCATGTAAATACAAGCGAATTACGCAGCTAATAAACAAAGAACACGTGAACGCGGGAAAGTTGGTGGTATTAAACGAATGATAAAACGCGATACGGTAATATAAATAATAACACAGATACGTGGTAAGCAAAATTTGTGAGAAACGCGAAATAACCGTTAAGCTCTACCACATATAAATATATAAAGTGCGAAATAAAGTAAAAACAAACATGGCAGAAAATGAACCCCCTACACTCACAGATGTAATGAATAAGCTAATACAGATGGATAAAAAAATAGACAGCATGGGTTTGCAACTAAGACATCAAGGTGATGAAACAAAAGAGCTAAAGCTAATAATTAAACAACAAGACATGCAAATACAATGACTGGAAAAGGAAACGAGGAAAAGGAACCTAGTGATATTTGGAATACAAGAGCAAAGTAACGAAAATATTGAAGCATTAAGAGACATTGTATTAGAAATAATCAAAAGTACCAAAGTTCAGCTGGAAAAAACGAAATAGATATGATCAACAGAATAGGAGACCCTAAGAAAGGAGGAGCCAGACCAGTCAAGGTAGGACTGACTACAAAAATGAAGAAGATTGAAATAATGAAAACAAGAAAACTTGAAAGGAACTGAGATAAGAATTCAAGAAGACCTCGATAAAAAAACCAGAGATATCAGAAGAAAACTAACACCACATCTAATAGAAGCCAGAAAACAAGGAAACAGAGCTACAATAATAGATG
Source organism: Sinelater perroti (assembly GCA_036346155.1). Taxonomy (NCBI): domain Eukaryota; kingdom Metazoa; phylum Arthropoda; class Insecta; order Coleoptera; family Elateridae; genus Sinelater; species Sinelater perroti. The sequence goes on from JARFIY010000374.1 coordinate 868,019, forward strand.
ATACACTGATCGTAAACGGTGAAAGATGGAAATGGGAGGATCTGCAAGAAGAAGAAGAAGAACACGACGGAAAAAAGAAACAAAAAAAAATGAGCGGAAAGAGGTCAAAAAAGGAGGAAGATCTACCGACGAAGAGATAGAAAATGAAACCATAGGAAGAAAAAACTTAGGAGCAATACCCAAACGAAACAAATATTGGACGCAGAGTCTATTGGCACCAATAAAAAAACCGGAAGGAGTCATAGAGAAAACAAACTCAAAAGTTAAAATAATGGAAAAACAGGAGGATGAAAAAGGAAGAATAGATGAAAAAGATTTCACAATTATATACTCAGGGGCTGAAAAGCAGGGAATGCATGGAGTCGGGTTTATAGTAACAGAAACAATGAGAGAGAAAATCATAGAAACAAGACTAATTAATGAAAGAATGGCATATATCAGACTAGAAGGAACCCCAACAAAGATGTCGATATTGAATATATATGAACCCACAGAAACACATAATGATGAAGGGAAAAATAAATTCTACGAGAACCTAGAAGAAAGAATAGAGGGGATACCAAAGGAGGACCTAATTATAGTGCTGGGAGACTGCAACGCACAGATCGGTAAAGAGAAGATAAGTCAAGTTGCAGGAAGAAGTACCTTACATGAGAAAACGAACCATAATGGCATCATATTATGTGACTTAGCAGCGAAGATGAACATGATAATAAGCAGCACAAAATTTATACACCCAAAAGACATAAGGTAACATGGATATCACCAGATAAAAACACAAGCACAAATAGACCATGTACTAGTAAATAAAGACGTCAATCATCAATAACAGATGTTAGAACATACAGAGGGCATGCATACTCTGATCATTTTATGGTAACTGCAACAATCCGACAAAAAATACAAGAACGAAGGAAAAGAAAGTACGAACGAGGAAGTGGAACATAACAAAATTAAAAGATGAAGAAACAAGGAGGCAATATACGGCGGAACTAGGAAAACAAGTTAAAAATACAGAAAACAAGGATCAATTGAAGAGATCTGAGAGACATTAAAGAAGTAATAAACAAAACGGCCGGGAAAATAATAGGTAATAAACAAAGTGACAGAAAGAAGCAATGGTTTAACGAAGAATGTAATGATGCACACAACAAAAAGTTAAGGCTATGCTAAAATGGATAAAAAGTAACAGAGATAAAGATGAGCAAGAATACAAAGATAAGAAAAAAGAGTGTAATAGAATAATAAGGAGTAATAAAAGGAAATGTATAGAAGAAGAGTTACAAAAATAGAGAAAGAAAGCAAAAAATAAACACCAGGAAGTTCTACCAAGAAATCAAAAACAAAATAAAATATATAAACCTATAATAACGGGAATCAAAATAAACAAGGCCAAGTAACAGAACAAGAAGACGAGTATAAAAATCTGGGAAGAATATTTCAAAGAATTACTGAGTACAAATGAAAAGCAGGAGGAACCAGCAATGGAAGATGAAGAAATAGAAATGGAGATAGAGGAGCCTACGATACAAGAAGTAAAAGAAATAGTAAACAAAAGTCACAATACAAAGACTCCGGTATGGACGGTATAAATATGGAACTGATAAAATACGGAGGAGAGGATATAATAGAATATATATTCATACTTATAAAGAAAATATGGAAAGAAGAAAAGATGCCTGTAGACTTTGAAGTAGGACAAATAGTACTGATACACAAGAAGGAAATCACCAAGAATGCAGAAATTACCGAGGAATAACGCTACTAAACACAACTTATAAAATACTAGCAACAATAATACAGAGACGACTACAAGAAAAAACAAGGATTAAAATTGGACGGTATCAATGCGGATTTGTAAAAGGAAAATCGACAACCGACGCAATATTCATATTAAAGCAAATAACAGAAAAGTCGCAGGAATATAGAATAAAATGGAAATGTTATTCGTCGATTTTGAACAAGCCTTCGACTCCATCAATAGAGGCAAGCTATTAGTAGTAATGAAGGAGCTAGGTATACCGACCAAATTAAAGAGGCTTATAATGATGACGCTTGAAAAACCAGAGTCAGTGTAAAGACCCAAAAGGACAGACTGGTGAATTTATAATAGACAAAGGGTGAAGCAAGGAGATGCGCTTTCGGCCACACTTTTTAATATGTGTATAGAATATATAACGCGGAGAATAAATAAAGGCACAGTAAGGACAGGGGGGACACAACTGTTAGCATATGCAGATGACTTAGTACTGATTGCCAAAGGAAGAGATATATTAAGGAATATGACTGAAGAGTTAATAACAGAAGGACAAAAAGTCGGTCTAAGAATAAATGAGGACAAAACAAAAATCATGAGAACGGGAAGTAATGCCGCAGAAGGATCCCTAAAAATAAGAAATCACGAATACAAAGAAGTCGACAAATTTAAATATTAAGGGATTATGGTGTCAAGAGATGGAGAAAGGGAAACAGAGATAACAGATAAGATAATATCAGCAAACAGGGCCTTTTATGCTAATAAAAAATTATTGAAAAGTAACTACATTTCAAAAAAAAACAAAATAAGAATCTATAACACTCTGATAAGACCAATAGTAATGTACGGGGCGGAAACAATGTCAATAACGAATAAAGAAGATGAAAAACTAAGGATAATGGAAAGAAAAATATACAGAACTATACTAGGACCAATTAAAAGCACAGAAAACGAATATAGAACAAGGATGAACTACGAAAATAGCACAGGAGATTGAAGTGGACATAGTTAAAAAAATAAAACAGCAGAGAGTAAAATGGCTGGGGCACGTATTAAGGGCTGACCCGCAGGAAACTACAAACATGATCATGAACTGGACACCAGCCGGGAAAAGAAAGAAAGGAAGGCCTAAATCAAAATGGATGGACGAAGTAAAACATGATCTACTAAAGATAGGAATGGGAATGGATGAAATAAGGAGAATGGTCTGGGACAGAAAAGGGTGAAACAAAATATGCCAGCAGATAAGATGAAAATCGGACGGACTGATCCCCCGCAAAGGATCTCGAAAGCTTCCTTAGAAGCGGCGAAACCCCTCCAAGGGGTGTTAAGCCATTCATTCATTCATTCAATAGGAAAGTTCAAATTAGGCAAAGCAGCTGGCAAAGATGCAATCACACCGGAAATGATAAAGTTTATGGGAAGAGCGGGCACAAATAAATTATGGGAAATAATGAATGATGTATTAAAGGTTATAAAAATACCAAAGGATTGGAAAACAGACATTATATTGCCAATATATAAGAAAGGCGGCAAAAGAAATTGTAACAACTACAGAGAAATAACACTTTCCAGCATCCCAGGCAAAATATTCTCAAGAATAATAGAAAAAAGAGTAAGGAATGCAGTAGAGAAAACATTGGAAGACATGCAATATGGCTTCAGGAAAAACAGAAGCACACAGGATCTAATATTTATAATTAGACAAGTAAGCAAAAAACTAATAAACAAGAACAAGGAAATACACATATGCTTTATAGACCTGGAAAAAGCTTTTGACAGGATACGAAGACAAGATGTATGGGAAGTACCACAGAAAAGGAGAGTGAATAAAAGTACCATAGGAATCATAAAAAATATGTACAAAGATAATATAAACATAGTACGAACAAACAACGAAGAATCCAAAGAGTTTAAAACGAGATAAGGAGTTAAGCACGACTGTGTCCTAAGCCCACTGCTCTTTACAACGGTATTAGACGAGGCAATAAAAAAAGCCAAGAAGAAGATGAAGAAACTAACAATGGGATACTGGAAAATGACACATACACAGCTGACAGAACTTATGTTTGCAGATGATATGGCCCTGATAGCAGATACGAAGAAGAACTTGCAATATAATCACAAAGTAATAGAGGGTGAATTAAAGAAAATAAACATGAAAATAAATATAGGAAAGACAAAAACAATGATAATATCAAACACAAAGAAAACATCGTGTGGTCTGAAGATGTCTGCCGCAATTCTGGACGAAACGTCAAGAGTTTCTGAACTCCGACCACGGCCTTGTAACCCGAGAACCAACCACACGATGCACCATAACGCCCGCTGTGAAAGCCTTCGCATCTATTTGACAAAGAAACCACATCAAATAAAATTGGACGGGGAAGAAATAGAACAGGTAGAAAATTTTAAATACTTAGGCGCAGTAATGGAAGAAAATGGGCAACTGGCTAAACAATTACGACGATAGAATAGGAAAAGGGGGGAAAATATTCAGTCTGATGAAGACAACCTTTCTCGGAAAAAGGGAAGTGCCAGACAACATAAAAATTGAAGTTGTAAAAAAAAATGCTAAGGCCATCAATCACCTATAGCAGCGAGACGTGGACTCTTACAGAAAGACAAAAGATTCGTATTAACGCAATGGAAATGAGGTTTTTGAGAAAATAAAACCGAGAAGGATAGGATAAGAAATGAAACATTTAGACAAAATCTGAAAATAGAACCAATCAACGAAAAATTTATAGAAGGGCAGCTTAGATGGTTTGGGCATGTGTGCAGAATGTCGGATGATAGACTAACAAAAAGAGTGTATGAAACGCGAGTGCCAGGAAAAAAATAAAAAAGGAAGACCAAGAACAAAAAGGATTGACAATATAAAAAAAGAAGTAGTGAGAAAAGGCATGTCATGGGAGGGAATACAAAATCTAACGCAAGATAGGAAGCAATGGAGACAGAAGTGCAAGACTCGACCCATCCAGCCTTACAACTAAAGGTAGAAAGGCGTATGACTACGTAAAGTAAGTAAATTTCTAGCCAAATGAAAGCAAAATACTTAAAAATTTCTTACCATTACCATTGCACTACAAATTTGACAATACAAGTTTTTACAATCTGTGATTAAATATTTGCTCAATTTACACCATAACCAATATTTCACGGATATTTTCTCTCTACTGGCATCTTCAATGGGTTGTGTACAAGACAAACACTCGATTTGAACTGATACATTTAACTGGTCAAAAAATGATGTCAGAGTAATTGATAATTTTGGGATTTTCAAACGATAATTAGATTTAAATCACCATTTCAATACTTTGAAAACCCTTTAGCTGTCGCTTCCGATACCTTTCCTAATGAGTTATTGTTGCACTCTTCCATGAATAATGTAAAAGTTGCTTTAAAATTGTGGAAGAAACCCAAAAAGTAGTTAATAAGAATATCTTAAAAAAGGTAATTTAAACGAATAAAGCAAAAAATAAAGGTAAAATTCTACCGAAAAAAGTAAAAAAGTAAAATGGTAAAATGGTAAAATGGTAAAATGGTAAAATGGTAAAATGGTAAAATGGTAAAATGGTAAATTGGTAAATTGGTAAATAACTAAAATACCGTATCTGAACATGACATTCAAAGAAAAATTGATTTCAAAATGTTAGTGCCTTTGTTTCTGTTCAAATAATTGTTGCAAATTGGATGATGAATTATAATGTACATATACTAAAGACAGATATATTTTTTTATAATTTTCACCAAACAAAATAAAATGGAAAATACAGAAAAATCACAATTTTTATCAAATATTAGTTGTATAGGACAATATAATACATATCTCAAGGTGTTTGATATATATAATATACTAATATTTACAAAAAATATATTATAATTTTTATTTAAATACTAGTTTTAACTTTCCAAATTTTCTCCTTAAGTGATAGGTGTAACCAACATAACAAAAAGGTTTTTTATTATTTTTGTATCCATTTACAAAGACACAATTTTAAAATGTTAATTGTTTCTTTCTATATAGTTATTTGAATACATTACAATAAATAATTGTAAACAATTTTGTGTTGAATGACAAATTTGCTTTTTAATTTGTCATTCAACACATCGTCAAATCATACTAAAAAAATTAAAAAAAACAATTTGTATATCCAGAAAGTTCGTTTTTTATAAATCATAAAAAAATATTTCCACTTCCAAATGCAAGATCCAATAAGCCCTGGGTAAATAAACGACTATACTTGAAGTAATATGCAAACATGAAGATTTCCACTGTTGAAAGAAATGTTGCAATATTGTCAATAGCTACACAGCATAACTTTTTAAACAAATTTCCAATTTGCAAGCTGAAAATTCTTGCAGTTTTATTATTCATGAAAGAAAATTCAGAACTATCAAGATGTCATTCTTAACAAAAAAACTATTAGTCTATGTTCGGGAAAATTAAGACTAGCCCTCTAATATATACAATATTGACAACATGAATATCCACGAGAAATGAACTCATGATTACTCCCAAGGAGGGTAAGGGGTGGCGCCAACATCTAGTCACCCAAATGTCAACCTCACCTGCACGCGGTACCCTCCGCTGGATAACTAACGAGGCTCTGGCGACCCAGTATCCAGGGGTATAACTGGATTCCAGTTGTCCCGAGGTAACGGGGCCCTCGTCGTTGGGCCAATCACCCACACGAGGTATAATCGATTCAGAGAAAAAACGAGCGCCTCGGAACAGGACTGCTTAACAGGAGACGACCGGCAAGACAACGGATACGAATAGGGACATGGAATATAAAAACACTAACTGGGAAAGAGATAGAAGCAGTAGAGGAGATGGAAAAGTGTAAGTTACAGATACTGGGAATAAGTGAAGTGAAGAAGAAGGGTCAAGGATTCAAGACACTGGACAAGGGATACTCACTGAGATATATAGGAAAGCCTCCCGGAGAAAGAGCGAAAGAAGGAGTGGGGATCATAACAAGTGAAGCACTAGAAACCAAATTAATTGACTGGGAGCCGATAAACTCAAGGATCATAACAGTTAGCCTTGAGCTAGAAGAAAAGGTCGGTATAATACAAATATATACACCAACGGAAGACGCGGATGTAAGAGACAGGGATCAATTCTACGAAGATCTTCAAAGAGTATTAGAGAAAATGCAAAACAAAAACAGACACGTAATGATAATCGGTGATTGGAATGCCCGCATAGGAAAAGACAAAGATCAAGGATACGGAACTATGGGAGAACATGGAGGAGAAGAAACTCTAAACAACAATGGAGAAAGAATGCTGGATTTCTGCATAAACAATCAATTACTAATAGGAAATACGTGGTTCAAACATAAAACAATCCACAATATTACGTACGAAGCAGAAGAAAGAGGACAAAAAAGTATAATAGATCATATAACATACTCTAGAATTATGAGATATGCAATCCAAGACGTAAAAGTAATAAGAGGAGCAGAACTCAGCACCGACCACCGACTACTGATAACCGACACCATTCTGAAACCCCCAAAGAAACACCAATAGTATACGAAAGATTAAAACTAGAAGAACTGGAAAACCAAGAAAAAAGGGAGGAATATGAAAGAGAACTTAACAGGAAATTAAATAGATTAGAAGAGCAAGAAGCAGAGACAGAAGAACATTGGAATCTCAACGATAGATGGAAAAGTTCAAAGAAACAATAATCCTGACAGCAAACGAGATATGCGGTAAAATAAGAGTGAAAACAGGCCAGAACCAAAGAAGAACCAAATGGTGGAACGAAAAGGTTAAGAATAAGATCAAACAGAAAAAGAAGCCTGGTGCAGGTTCAAAAGAACAAATAGTGCCGACGATCAAGAAACATACCGAAGGAAAAGACAAGAGGCAAAGGAAGCCGTAAAAAGAGCAAAACAGGACTCCTGGGAAGAATTCGGAAATAAGTTAAATGAGAATTATATGGAAAACCAAAAACAATTTTGGAATGTAGTCAAGAAGCTAAAAGGAAACAGTGCAAAACAAGTACGAAACATAAGGAACCAAAACGGAGATTTGCAAACGACCAGTGAAAACATCCTGAAAACATGGAAGGACCACTATGCAGCAAAATTTAAAACGAGAGAAGATGAGGAAGATATAGAAAGACCGTTAGAAAACCAAACAAACCGAGAAGACAGCGAGGAAAATGCAGAGGAAGAAATAAGTGTAGAAGAAGTAAGAAGAGCCCTGAGAGAAACCCGAAATGGAAAGGCAGCAGGTGAAGATAACATACCACCAGAATTATTAAAAAAGGGGGGATTCGTAGTAGAAAGATGGCTACAGAAAATATTCAAACAAGCATGGACAACAGAATCAATTCCCCAAGAATGGGAAAGAAATGTAGTCATACCAATTCATAAGAAAGGAGATACAACTAACTGCGATAACTACAGGGCGATCTGCTTAGCACCTGTCGCGCTTAAAGTATACTCAAAAATTTTAGAAAAGCGTCTAAGAGCTCAGATTGAAAATAAACTCGAAGAAGAGCAAACAGCTTTCCGACCAAACAGACAAACGCAAGTTACATATACACTCTTAGATCTATAATAGAGAAATCACTAGACAGGAACAAGAACATATACTTAACTTTCCTGGACCTAAAAGCAGCGTTTGATCAAGTACCAAGAAAACACATATGGAACGCATTAGAGGAACTAGGAACAAATTCAAAATTACAAAGAGTAATTCGAAGCATATTCAATAATGTGACGGGAACAGTTAGACTAAACGGAAAGACGTCAGAAGAGTTTAGAATAAAAAAGGGAGTTAAACAAGGCGACAGCTTAAGTCCACTTTTTTTCGTAGCCTACATGGATACAATAATAAAAAGAACCAAGAATCAAACTAGACCGACAAGATTAGGGTACCACAACCTAATTCCAGTTTACACACAAGACCTGATTTACGCAGACGATATTGCTCTAATATCCGACAAGGTAAATGTCTCTCAAAGAAACATCCAAATATGGAATGGCTGCCTGCAAGAAAAAGGAATGGAAATAAACAAGAACAAGAGTAAGATTCTACACATCACAAAAGAAGAAAGAGAAGAAAACATAGACGTAAGAATAGATGGACAACAACTTGAGATATTAGAAACATACGAATATTTAGGAACAATGATAAATAAAGACGGGAAGATCGACCAAGAAATACGAAACAGAATAGCCAAAGCAAGTAGAGTCTACTACCAAATAAACAACACTCTAGTAGGAAAGAAGGAATTAAGCACTAAAACAAAGCTACACTTATACAAAACCATTTATACACCGACACTCAATTATGGATCAGAAACGTGGACGATGCTGGACAAGCATAAATCCAGAATAACAGCTGCAGAAATGAGGTACCTCCGGAAGATAATAGGCAAAACCAGAAGAGATAGGGTACGTAACAGAAGCGTAAGGGACGAACTAGAAGTAAAACCTCTAGTACAAGAAATAGAGGAAAAACAACTAAGCTGGTATGGACACCTGGTTCGTATGGGGGAGGAAATGTTAAATATGAGACCCGAAGGAAAAAGAAAAAGCAGAAGACCAAGGATCCAGTGGGAAGAATCAATAGAGGAAATGGCAAGGAAAAGAGGAAAAAACATCACTGAAATATGGAGAATGGCAAGAGAAAGGAACACCTTCAAGAGAAAGGAACACCTTCAAGAGATGGATAAAAGACCCAACACCGTGAGGTATAAATGGGGACAAAGAGAAAGAAGAAGAAGAAGATTACTCCCAAAAGATTTACACAATGTTTGTTATGATATTCAAAGAATAATTTGAGAACATGGTAACAAATTGCTGCAATGGGAAAAAAATAATTTTGTGTAGTCTTAATCCTAAAATATGTAAACAGTAAATAAGTTATTGGCAGGTTAGTCTGTGTATCAGAATAATAAATCATAATTTATCAACCCTACCTTGTTTAAATGGTTACAAAAAGGAAAATATTAGAAAAAACACTTCTAATTTTGGACATCTGTATTTCACTCAACGAAGCATAGTACCTATACATGTACTGCAACTCTCATAAAGTTAATTTAGCTGTGTTTTTATAATTAAGAAAGTAAACTTGGGTACTTGGTGAAAATTTTTCTTCAAAACTTCAATCTTTCTCTGCAACATATAAGAGCCACTGCTACTGAAAAATAAAAATTCAACACCAGGAATAGAGTACTGTACACCAAGTAAGTTATTCATGACATTTTCCCAATCTAGTAAATATATTAAGTTCAATTAGAAAATTTAGAAATAGCCAAAATTTTGGAAAAGTAATAAATAGGGCAACAAAAATATTAAAATAAAATAAAAAACCAAAACACAAGATAAAACAACAAAGGTGAAACAAACAACTGATACATATTATAAAAACAAAACTAAAAAAATTAGAATAAAAATGACAAGCCCTTAATAAAAATTTCCAAAAAAAAAATTCTATTGGGATCATTGTTCTAAGCAGAACAAAACTACAAAATGAGTAGACTCGCTAGACTATAATAAATATTAGCAATGGATACATGAATAATGGATTGTGGAAATATCTGTAATTCATAAACAATAAATATTTTGAAAATACAAATAAGTCAGTTACTCTAGATATCTTTCCCATACGAAGGGATTAAACATTGCAGATGATCACAAATAAGCATAAGAATAATTTTAATTTAAATTTTTTTTATTATTTTTCTATGTACCGCATTAGTCTCTAACCTGAGTAAGAAGTTTCAAATAATTTATTTCCCTCTTTAATAAAAAGTGCGACTATCTTAATCACTTTTAGCCTACAAACTTTATAGCCTGCTTATGATAGGATCCCACTTTTCTTTGAGCAACAACAGCATGTTCACATCTATGCCGTAGTATTCCAAATTGTAACTTACATTCTCTTTACTGATGTGGAAGCCCAAGTATACATTAATCATAATTACAAAATTTAGCATGTTTCAACTGGTATAACAAACCTAGTTTCCTCAAATCAACTAGAATGAACTGTGAAAACGGATAGCTGCATATTTATGAGCTAAAAAAATGCTAACGTCTTTATATTTAAATTCCCATTCTAAACCAAGCAGTGCAGATTGTACATTTAGAGAAACATTAATTTTATGCGCTAAGCCCTTTTAATTTTATCATTGCTGCAAGATTTTCATTCAAAATACCTATTAATAATGCCAGCTGTAACTAACTAGATGGGAGAATATTTAATGATCATAATGACTAACACTTACGGCACTTAATACCGTTGTTACAGTTCTCTTTTATGTCTTACAAATCAAGTATTTCAACTTTGAATTGAATTACCACAAACCACGAGCATGAATGCGATTATTGATTATCGAAAAAAAAACGTTTATTGTTCATCTAATTTTGATTCACATTATATCAAAACTCTTCTCCGATATTTAAATACACTTTGTTTTATCCCGAATTATGTCTATTCTTCCACGAGAAGTTATCCATATTACATTTTATAATTCATTATTCAAACAGTTTGTCCGTATATTTTTTCTTCACTTATCTCTAATGTGTTTCGGAGCTTGGAGATTAGAGTGGAAGGTGAAGGTCAACCCAAAGCTCTGAAAAATTTTGATTTGCAATAGAATAAAGAAAAATAAACAGAAATGGCAAGGTGTTCAGAAAACAAGCATAAAAACAGATAAGACTGCATTTCGTTTGGTAATCATTAAAAACGCATAAAACTGGAATATACAATAAGGTTAGAATAATAAATTATAAACTGTAAATTAAACTTTAATACAAAGTAGTAATAATAGCGACATCTAGTTTTCGGAAGCCAAGTGAGGCTAGCGCCCGTATGGATTTTAAACCAAACTAAGCAATGGGCTAACAAAATACTAATAAAGATAAATAAGTTGCCTAGCCAAAAGAATTAAAAAGAAGTAACCAACAAGGTGGAACAAATATTGATAGAATTAAAAGAAAAAAATAAAAACTAGAAAAAATAAATACAAGAGAAAAACGAAAATTAATATCCCATTGTCAAACTTTCTCAGTAATTTCGGAGAGTAAACTAACAGTTTTTAATTAACTTCTTCACATCTATTACAGCATTAGATAATCTATATAAATGAAAATGTAGATATTCGATTGTTCAAAATCTTCAATCTCCAAAAGTTCTAAACCGATTACTTTGAAATTTAGACACTCTTTTTTTGAAAAACAGCGCCATCTGTTGGACCTAAAAGCAGAGCTACAGCAACGTGTAGCCGAATACAGCTAGTATACAATAAAAATGGCTTCAATATCTTAAAATAGTGATTTAAAATCCAAATAGTCTACTGTACAATAAAATAAATTACAAATATTTCTGAAAACCCATAAAATAGATATTTGTCTGATACTTCTAACTCATTTCATGAACAAGTTACTTTAACAGGTTCAACAAAGTAGAAGTCGATAGGGTGCAACAATGCATTAAATGTAATGGCACAATTCCCCTTGTTTATTGTACTATTCATGGTGTAACATTAATAAAATATTTAAACATTTTATATAAAACGTTATTATAACAATAACAATATTATGTGTACTATGAACCTGCTTTTGCAATTGATTGCAGCAGCATTACTTCTAGGTTATTATTGTGCAATGGGCAATACACTATTTTACTTTTTTTTTAAATTCAATAATTTTTGTTTAGTACTTTTAGTTCAGCAGTGCTTGGTTTCTTTAATCATATTGCCTTTTCTATGAATTCGTTTAACATAGCATTGAGTAGTATAATACAATTATTTGGTAGTATTCAGATATAAATTTTAGAAATAAACTTCTTTTTTAATGTTTGCTTTCTTAATATGCACACATGATGTGTGTGTCATCATTGTAGTCTCTAGTAGGTTACATTGTTAGCAATATTATAACACTTCTACCCTTTTTTGGGTAACTAAAATTGCTTTTTATGTAAATAAGGAAATTGATATTTCTTCACGTTTTCCATATGACAAAAATTCATTTGAGGCAAAATGCTCATTTTTTTTACTGTACCAATGAATGTCAGTTCATCATCCAACAAACATATAGTAATTATCTAGTCACATTTCCATTCAAACTATAATAGGATTATATAATCTGCTGCATTGTGGAGCTTGCGGGGTCATTAGAAACTTGAACTGATTCTTTTGCAATGTTGGATTCTTTTAAATGTAGGAACATCTTCCCTGTTAATAACAATAAGTATGATTGACTTATAAACTGCAAAGTACATAACGTATTTCAAATGTTTCCCAATAAGAAATCAGTAATTACCATTTTTAAGAAATAATAGAAACTACATCTTTCTGTGATATTTGAATTTTTAGCAGCACAAGGGTATTTGATAGACCTCTGCACCACACCCCTAACCACAACACAATTTAAACATAATAATCTAATAAACTTCTGTATACAATGCTGAACATCCTTACAACTACATAAAACAAGGGAGCGTAGTAATTATAAAAGCAACATCAAGTATTACAAATCATAAAAACTTATGAATTACAATGATTTTCAGAAAGACTGGTTTTGTAATCCCTAAAGCATACACCCCACAAGGATACCAAAATAATTTCTTTTAGACTAAAATATACTTGGCACTTAACCGTACAAAAGTTTGGTTAACCGGAGTCGTATTAATTATGGGCTTTCTTTAACACGTACATTCACATCTTTTGCAATTTATAGTGTAATCTTATAAAATTTATCTATATTACCTATGTTGCTTACTTTCTCATATACTATTAAATTTTTTTTTAATTTAAAAAAATCCAGTCCGGGATATTATAGTGATAACGTGCACGTGGTGCCATCTACGGCCACTTCAAATTACCATTCAAATAATTCAATGCTCATTACCTTGACCAGATTCCATGTATTGAATGTTTATCTAGCCTATAACCATTATTCATTAATAGAAAAATACTAAATTCCATGATAAAATCAATTTTTGTGGTCAAAAGTTTTATTTGAATAATTTGAATATTCGAATAATTTGAATATTCAAAATGAATATTCGAATAAATTGAATACTCAAAATTGAATATTTGAATAAAACAGTTAAAATACACCTGATTCAAATAATTTGAAGAAAACTAATAATCGGGGAAAACCATGTAACAGTTGAAATATATGTAATTCACATATTCGAATAATTTGAATAAATATAATATTCAAATAATTCATATATTCCACTTATTCAAATATTAGAACAGAAAATAAAGAATTGAAAATCATGTCATTAAATATTTGCAACTTATGATGAAATGAATGCAAAGCATATATACACGTTTCTATAATAATAAAAATCAAATATTGCTTTTTAAAATGTAAATACCATATTTTAAGTTCTAATAATTAGATTCAAATGATTGAATATTCATATCACTATTCCAATTATAAATCTCATAAGTTGCAACCTTAGTTTATTTAGTTACAAATGAATATCAATTTTAGTAAATTGTTCAACAATACTGTAAAAATTTATGTTTACAAATATTATTTTACACAGAAAAATTAAACTACAAAACTGTTAAATTTGTAATTAATAAACTATTAAGCAAATTTTATAAGAATATTTTAACTATACTCTATTACATTGGATTGAAAAAGAATGTTTCATTTAAATTGAACCTTCAGGTAATAATATTTAGTTTTTGAAATATGTTTATTCACTGAGAACTTTTTAATGTATTAACTGACTTGTGCAGCTAATATGATACATTTCATATAGTTTAAAATATTAAGATCTTATAAGACTACATGTGATTATCAATCCAATATCATTCATAAAGAATCAACAAAATATAGCTATAAGAATGAAACATGGGGCCGGCGAAGAGATTGCTCTGTAAGCAATCCCAGAACGAACTTAAAAAAACATTTCGATTTCGATTTCGAATTTTCCCGAAATTTCGGGAAAATTCGAAATCGAATATCTGGAAAATTATTCGACATAGAATTTTTTCTTCATTTTCGAATTCAGCGTATAATTTCCTATAAGAATCACATTTAAAATCGCAATGTCGAAATTTTCCCGAAATTCGAAGTCGAATATCTCGAAAACTATTCGAGATAGAAACTTTTTGATTTCGATTTTGAAATCAGCGTAAAATTTCCTATAAGAATCCATTTTAAAATTTTAAAAAATCCATAATTTTGTGACAGCGACAGACAGACCGACAGACCGACAGACATATAGAATTCAGTAACGAACAAGTTCGTTGAAAACACATATAATCAAATAATATTATGCAAGAGTAATCAAATATATATTGGTGTTTCTTTTGTACACATGTAACATGAACAAAGAGCACTACTTTTATGAATTATAGATAAACTTGCAAAAGCAGATTGCCTTCACAGGGTACCTACCTACCAACTACAGGTCTGTAAACCATCTAAAATTTTGAGAAAGCTTAATACACGGTTTAGAGACAACCCCTTAATAACACCTAAGTATATGCATTGCTAAATGAGAGCAATTGAAAATTAAAGTCACCAATGCTGCTGAGGACCTGCATGACTGAAGGATAACTGTCGATTAATGGTTGTTCATATTTCTTTGTCACATATAGGATGAATCAAAACTTATACAATCAGGAAAAACATGCATTTCTAATTCAAGAAGTTATTCTGTTTTCACCACAAAGCTCGGTCCTATGCAGCTATCTAAACTTGTAGAAACGATAATTTGTTTTTAATTGCAATAGAACATCCTCCCTACAGTCCCGATTTATCATCTTGCAATTATCATTTTTTCAGGCAACTAAAGAAGCATTTGTAAAACAAAGGTTTAATAACAATGTTGATGTTATGTACTAACAATACTAGAGAAATAATAATCATACTAAAGAGCTAACCAACAATAGCATCAAGCATCAATGTTATGCTTACCAAAAATTATCTCAAAAACCTGAGAAACAATAAGGTTGTTATCATACATACAAACAAAATGAAGACCCCACCACTCAGACACCTACACCACTCGATATCCATACAAGAAGAAAAATATTACTGATGTACCTTAATATGTCACAAAAAAAACTTACTCCTTATTTGTAATGTACCTTGAACTAAAACAATATAATGAGGTGTATTTAATATCACATACTTTAGCAATATCAAAATTGCAGTTGAAGCATCCGAAAAGAAAAATATACCAAAATATATGTGCTACCAGAAATATGGTCATTCTAAATCAATGCACTAAACATTAATGTGTGAAACATAATGGCAAACATAACATTACCGGTTGCAAAAAACCTTTGTACCCAAGCTAAATCAAACAAAATCCACGTAGAGAACCTATAAATGTCAGCAACTTAACACCTCTAAACAATGTAACACCAAATCAAGTACTTAATCTAAACATGCCAACTGCTAACCACTCAATTTTTGCACAAATAACCTTTGAAAGGTGTAATCCAAGCAACATAGGTCATGAACAAATAAAACCAGCAGAGAAGCTTTTCCACTTTCTATAAAACTCCTGATTATGAACGTATAACTGGGCAACTCTTATGCTACATACCAAGGAAAACCCTAATGCTTTTCATTATCATTTATTACAGTATGCTATTTCCCATTTCAATGGAAATTTGCCTAAACCATAATGATAACAGAGTCCAATAAACAACCCACAAATATTCTATAGACTAATAAGCCTTTTCCCAATCATATCTAAAATCCCCGAAAAGCTGGTCTTGTGCAGAATTGAAGACCTAGTTGATTTATGTCATATAAACCCATTATATCAATTTGGCTTCTGCGAGAACTATTCAATAATACATCAGGAACATGGAATTATCACCGAAATACTGGAGGCCCTACAAACGCAGAAATACTGCTGAAATCATACCAATGTGAAAGAAGTTTCTAAGTTAAGATCAGTAGTATAGTTTCCAATTAGCGTCACATTAAGCCCATAGTACTTCAAGGTAGTATCCTTGTGCCTCTCCTATACTTGATTTATAAGATAGATATCCCAACAACAGATAAAATCAAAATTGAAACATTCACTAACAACACGGCTGTGTCGTCTTTAAGTTCCAAGTACCAATCCATAATTCTTATAAAACTCTCATTTATGTTTACTGTTCTTTAATAAATTGAATTTTGTCTAATTCTATTCCTTCAGGTTTTAATATTAGTTATATTTATTGTCTAAATTAATTAGACATCTTTACCCATCTTTCTGAAACATTTTAATATTAAAAAGTAACAATAACTCAATATTGAACAATAAGAAGTCTAGGATTTTGTATGTATATTACATTCGAAATGTGATAACTTTTTAGTACAATATTTAATTTGAAACAATAAAAAAGGTAAGTTTTACCAAGAATTTTAAAAGAATAGAAGGTTTCAGTTTGAATCTTTCATAAAAAAGACATTCAACATATTTACTGTTGTAAAACATATATTACATTAACCTGAATTGTAAAAGAAAAAACCAAAAATTTATTTCTAATTTAATAAAACTTAATTTTTACCAAGAAAAGCTGCAAGACGAGTTTTCATCCCTGGCCAAACAATTTTTAGGAAAATGGCCAATTTGAATTTCCACCAGAATATTTATTTCGAACTTTCTCATGCCTTTTCAAGTCTCGATAACTGAATATAATAACTATTTAATACAAATTAATAAATTCAATAGAGCATTTATACTTGCCACATGGTAAAAATGTTACTAACCAACAGCCTTTAGCACACAATTAATGCAGCTCTAGAATGCTCCAGATACGATCCTTACTCTTAACATTCCCGTTAGGATCTATGTGGTAATTTCCAATCCAATTGAGCGTCATCAAGAATTGCCGTCATCATCCCAGTGACCTAAAAATAAAATAAAATGTAATGAAAATACTAATTTTATTATACAAAACAGCTAACAACATCCATCCATCCATCCATCCGTCCATCCGTCCGTCCTTCCATCCATCCATCCATCCATCCATCCATCCATCCATCCGTCCGTCCTTAAAAATTTCTGGAAACCTATAAGGCCTGTAAGAATTAGCCATTATAAAAATAAATTATTTTCGGCTACGACCTAATAACAGCCTAAATTCTCAAAGAACTTACAAAAAATAACCTATATAATTAACAGTTTTCCGTTTAAAAATCTTCCCATTACGGCGGACAGTGGCACAAGTGGTAATGGTACCAAAAACCTATTAAAATGTAGATGTAACTTCATACCGTTTTATCAGCTTACTACCTCTCATATCATATTTTGAAAAACCTACTACAGAAACTAAAGCAGATCCTTAAAGGAAAAAAAACAACATATCGAATCATATGCCAGGCCTTTCATAACGTCTAAGCCTGTCCGTGCCTGACTGCGATACAGACACCCGTATTTCGTTCCCGGTGCTCTCCGATGCCTGGCGGGTGGCCTACTCAGTCACTAAAAATAATTGAATAGCTGCGTTCATTCGCTCAAGGGGTAATAATTGCGGTCGTCTAAGGTGTGTTACGAAATTTGGAAATTAACGTAACAAATTTAATGTTCGACAAATACTTTTATTGAATTAATACATCTGATTTTTAAAAACTTTTGTCAGGATATTATCTGCCTGAATTTGCTTACAATATTAGCTTAGGAACCTCAGTGGGTTGTTACAAATATAAGGAATCGGCTACGATTGGCTTAAGTAGGGGCTACATCCAATTAAAAATTACTAAGAAATGTGGGGCACTCAATTACACCACATAAGCAAGGGTGAGAGAGTTTATCTTAACCCTTGTGTAAACAACCAAATAAGTTAACAATGTTGGCCAACCGAGGTACCCGAGTATCCAGGTACGAATTTGTAAGTAAAATTCTACTGTAACTTCAAATAATTTTATGTATTCGATACATATTCATCTATTTATGGTTGACAAAGGTATTTTAAATGTCAACCCTTTGACTACCGAGCGGGTCCAATGGACCCAAATGTGATTTTATTGTGTTCTCATTTCAAGATTGTATGCTTTTGGAGTATGTAGCTGTTTGATTTTGTTTATTTATATGCCTTTTGTAATTTTTTTATGATGTTAATTTATTGCAAAAATTATTATTTTTTATATAAGTTTTCCAACGGGAACTACCATCTGGGTCCATTAGATCCATAGTGTTATTTTATAGACAAAATCAGTTATATGCGAATGTAGCGATTCCCCGGTACAATCACACGAATTAGGGACTTCCCCCTTGTTGGAATCATACGAATTAGGGACTTCCCCGCATTTTAGGAACTTAGCCGCTGTTTGAGTAACAACAACGAATAAATGTAGTATTCGGTACAATTTGGACTTCTGTAAAGTGACTAGTGTTCGTATTTTTATGAAAATAGTAAATCCATTCATTGTTTCGTTTATTGAATCAGGTAGATAAATTTTATATAATTCAGTTGAGTTTTGTTAGTTCATAATACATACTTAATTTAGTGTCTAAAATTCTATAAAATGGATATGAGAAGACCATTAAAACCCGAAGAATTGGAGGCAGTCATAAATGAGATGAGTGATATTGAATACAATAGTGACGGTGAATATGTTTCATCGGATGATGGAGAAATAGACATTGAAATTTTAACACAAAACGAGGAAAATTGAAAAATGGACAATTCTAATGATCTCGACTCGGATGAAATCGACGACGACCAAATAAATACCATTTACGAACCAAATTCAACTTTTATATGCAAGAATCAACAAATTTAGCTCGCAAATTCTTGTCAACCCTCCACAGGGGCGACAAGGTCAGCATAATATTTTGCGAGAGAAATCAGGACCTACACGATATGCCATCCGAGAAGTTGATAGTATACCTTCTGCGTTTTTTATTTATTTTAGAAGACCGTTTTTAGAAATTATTATAAAATAGGCGAATGCAGAAGGATATAATGTATTTGGAAATAAATGGAAACCACTTGACCAAAATGAATTTCAAAAATTTATTGGAGTCGTAATACTTATTGGAGTTTCTAAATCAAAAAACGAAAAGATATTCCAATTGTGGAGTAACAAAGATGGACGAAAATTTTTTAACAATATTATGAGCCGTACTAGATTTCAAAGTATACTTCGAGTGATTAGATTTGATAATGCAGCTGCAAGAAGGAAAGAAAGATCTACTGATAAACAATTAGCTACAAGACGGATTTATTCCAGGTTGGAGTATGACCGTAGATGAACAATTAGTAACTTATAGAAGAAGATGTCCATTTCGGCAATATATACTTTCAAAACGAGAAAGATATGGTATAAAGTTTTGGGCAATTTGTGACAGCGTTACGTCATATGCTTGGAAGTTAGAAATTTACGTGGGAAAAACTGGAGAAGAAAGAAGAAAATCAATGCGAAAATGTGGTGAAGAGATTGGTAAAAACCTCAAGCCGAAATATAACTTGTGACAATTTTTTTACTTCATATTCACTTGCAAATTATTTACTATCGAAAAAACCAAGCATGACGGGAATAATCCGAAAAAATAAGCCGGACTTGCCCAGTTGTTTTACGATCCCAAGAATCGTGAAGTCCTTTCCGCATTATTTGGTTTTCAAAGCGATAAAATGACAATTTCATACTGCCCAAAAAGAGGAAAAATTGTGACATTACTTAGTACATTACATAATGACAAGAAAATCGATAACGGACCCAAAAATAATCCTGAAATAATTCTGGACTATAACAAAACTAAAGCTGGGATCGACACCATGGGTCAAATGACAAGGACATACAGCGTGAAAATGATGACTAGAAGATTGCCATTGACCGTTTTTTACAATATGATCGATATAAGCGTCATGAGTGCGTACATTGTGTGGTCATCTCTCAATGGAAATTGTGATAAAAAGTTACGTAAAAGAAGAAATTTTATTATTGAATTGGGAAAACAACTAGCGCATTATATTGAAAATTTTGAAGAACATGTACCAAGCACCTGCACAGCATATGAACCTCCGAAAAAGAAGAGTCGGTGCGGCATATGCATAGCTAAGAGATCGAAAAACTAAAACAATATGCTACAAATGTAATCAAAATGTATGCGGAGAACATTCTGTTACATTATGTAAAAATTGTTTTAAATAAATATATCTAAAATATACAAAATAAAAATTTTAAAATACAGAAGAACACCTTTGAAGACACATGGGTCCAATGGACCCGAGCGGTAGTCATTGAAAGTTTTTTTTTGGGTAGACTAAGGATTAAGCTAAATAAAATAATATTGTTATATACAACGACCTTCATAATCATGTCTGGTATAAAACGCAGACAGCTGTACAGTAAATTTCTTCATTTTGTAAAAGCCATGTGCGTTGATATAAAAAGGTAAACAGAAAGAGGGGTCCTCTATATTCTTTTGTAGCTGAGAAATATTCTAGAATACCTTTGAAATGAATTTATACATTTGGAAGGCAGTTTAGTTTCGTTTCTATTGTTCACTCTAAGAAGTAAGACGTCTTAATATAGTGTAGCTTCACGCACCTTTTCAACGTCTTTTATAAACTTTGATATAGCTTTCATTATTTGTGAATATAAAATAACCGACGAATAAATTTAATTCACGCAGTTCATAATAATAATGGTAAGGCCCTACGCCCCGCGTGGGAGCACGGCCTGCGAACTGAGAGGTTAAGGCTCTCATACGTTCGCTCTCTCTGCCCGGTCGTCGCGCACCATCTTTGGTGCGGGGCGATGTCGCAAGCACCGCACCGAAGACGACCGCCACTATTACCCCTTGTTCGAATGAACAACGCAGGTACTCAATTATTTTTAGTGACTGAGTAAACCAGTGGCCAGGCATCAGAGAGCACCGGGAATTGAACCCGGGTCCGTCAGCATCGCAGCCCGCCCCTCAACCACGGGACCACGCTGGCATACGCAATTCATACATGATGTAAAAAGATAGAAAAGTGATCGAGAACTGAATTTTTAAAGTAACTTAAAACATATTACTCATGGTGATGTACTAATTTGAGTGTAATACTATAATAGCATTAATTTATTTACTGTTTCGATTGAGTGACGCCTGGAAAGATGAGTATTTGAAAAGTTATTGGTCGAGGAAGATAACGAGACTTTTAACTTCTTCTGACAGTGAAAACGACGACTGGCTTCCGATGGGTGATTTGCAGAATCATTCTCGTAATGATAAATATATTGCAGCGTCGAATAATGAAGAAAGTGATTATGAGGAAGAGTTTGCTTAACATGCAGATAGTAAATATGAGTGCGACAAATCAAGAAGTGGATGGCGAAACTGAAGGTGAATCTGAGGAGGAGAGTGAAGATGTGGCTGCTGAATCATCGCGAGGTAATACACTTATTTTTTATTAGTGCATATATACAATACCATACATATATGCATGTGTCTGTATAAGTATAGTTAATATGTAGGTGTAAATAAAATGCTTTTTTATATAAAATTATAATATGTTTTAGGCAGCACCACTACAACGTTTGTGGCGAAAGAAAACTGTTTGGAAGCACAGAAATGTTATAAGAATTCTGATACGATGAAAATGCTTGATGTTATTGTAAGTTACACAAACCAAAAAGCAACTGTACATGAGAGTATAACAGTAAACATCCTGAAAACGAGCGATGCATATGGAAAAACGTAACGCGGCAAGAAATGTAGGCTATTTTGCAATTTTGATTGGTGCTGGTACAAATAATTCAAATGATATGTGGAAAGAGCATCATTCCCTTTGTACAGTGCAACAATAAGGCGACGATTCCAATCAATTATACGGTTTATACGGTCAATTTGATGATCATGCTACATGCCGTGAACCGAGCAGCCAATGATAAAGCTGCAACAATTTCTGACATACGGAACATGATGAATGCAAACTTTGCTGCAAACTACAAACCAACAGAAAACTTAACTGTCGATGAGCAACTCTTTCCTTTCCGAAAGAGAACGAAGTTTACTCAGCAAATGCCTTCAAAGCCTGCTAAATATGGCATAAAAGTATGGTGTATATATGATGCAGCGAATTGTTTTCCACTAAAAGGGATTACTTATACAGCCAAAATGAGTAATACTCGAGCTGTGAATCAAGGAGAAAGCAAAGAACTTGCAGTCGGTTTCAAAGGATCTGACCGAAACATAAACACGGATAGATTTTTTATAATTTCACCTTTAGCTAAAAGTCTTCTTTCTTGGAACCTCACTCTCGTTGTCACTTTGAAAAAAACCTGCATCCCTCAACAAATGAAAGCATCAAAAACAAGAGAACCGTCGACAACACTTTTTGGCTTCCACGAGAAAATTGCAATCTGTGATCCTACCTAGCACAATGCACGATGATGCTAAAAC
This sequence comes from Sinelater perroti, assembly GCA_036346155.1. Taxonomy (NCBI): domain Eukaryota; kingdom Metazoa; phylum Arthropoda; class Insecta; order Coleoptera; family Elateridae; genus Sinelater; species Sinelater perroti. The sequence continues at coordinate 891,123 of JARFIY010000374.1, forward strand.
GTCTTATGCAGCACATCAAAAACCAGAATGATTTTATTTTATAATAAAACCAAAGCCGGCGTCGATACTATGGATCAAATGTGCGCGAGGTACACTACCCAACGGCAAACGTGTAGGTGGCCTCTAGCTTTTTTTACAACATCCTTAACATCACCTCTCTTGCTGCTTACATTGTTTATTATGATAATAATAAAATGATATAAAAGAAAAACAATGAACTGAGACTTTTCTTGCGACAGCTCGCAGAAGAACTAGCTATGCCCGTGACCAAACAGCGAGCTTCAGATCAGCAGATCATGCGACACCATTCAACAAAATTGGCGATCAAAAGCTACTTCGATAAATCAATTGTGGTCCATTTTACCGCTGATAACCAACCACGAGACAACACTGGCAAGAAAGATGTCGTTGGATCCTGCTGCATTTGCACCAAGTAAGCTACTCGCAAACGAAGCGAGACCAGAAAGGGGTGCGTTGAATGCGAAAAGCCCATCTGCTATGAGCATACGGCAAAAATTACTAAATGCAGTCAGTAAATTGAAATTTTGTTTATTGAATCATCCGACGCCTGAAAGGGCATGAAGGAAACGAGAAAGAAGAAGAAGTTTATTGAATCACTTAAACGTAATTATTAAATGAATTTGTTTTATTAGTTTTTTATATAAAAAGAGAAAACTGATATATTTTTTTGTAATGATAAAATTGCACAATGTTATAGTTATTAGAATTATATTCATTGTATTTGATAACCATTAAAAATGAATATTATTTACTTTTTTTGTATAAAAATATTTTAGTTTTCTGCTACATTACACGCATTGAATTATTTTTGTATTCGAATACCCGGTTGAAATTTTCTTAGTTACAAAAAAATGTTTTCAATGCATATTTCGATGGAAAATCGATCAAATCCGGGAGGTTTTTAGCGAATTTAACATAACTAAAATCCTTGAGACTATAATGAACAAGGCGGGTGACCGCTCTGCGTGGCTTGCAACTGCAATATATATATATAATAAATAACTTTTATGAAAGACCCTTGCGGTCGCGTAGACGCTGCGTTGCTAAATATACATAAATCTTTGTGCAGAAGCAAAATTATAGGAACAGTTACAAAGTCAGAAAATAAATTGAAACATTTTGGTTACATTTGTAGCAGTCGAACCAGCACTCCTATTTTAAATTATTCAACGCGTGCATAATTATTCTAAAATAATAACATTAAGTAAGCGCATATTTTATTATATTATAACTGGGTGCCCCACATTTCTTAATTAGTTTTATTCGGATGAAGCCGTGTTTAGCTCCCTTACTTAAGCCAATTGCAGAAGATCCTTATTTTTATAACAACCCACTGAGCTTCTTTAATAAGTTAACATTGAAAGCAAATTTCGGCAGTTTTCGTTCGGTGATATCCTGAAAGAAGTTCTAGAAAACAGCTGTATTAATTCAATAAACGTGTTTGTCGAACTTTAAATTGTTTGATTTCTAAATTCCGCAGCACGGGCAGAAAATAGGAACACACGAACACACGTGCTCCCATGCAGGATATTGAGCCTCTCCATTATTATTTTTAGGCAATGTTTGGTACACGAGTATGCTATTATCCAAGATTAAAATTTTTTACCAGCAGAATATTACGAATTAAAAGCTACTTAACTGGACGAATTTTCCAAATCAAGTTTAAAAACGTCAAATCAAACTATTTTAAGGAGTACACCAGGGCAGCATATTAAGACCTGTTTTATATCTTTTGTATATGACTGATCTACCCTCAACGCCTCAAACACTAATAGTTACATATAGTCGAGGAAAATTAGTAAAAAAGCTCAAATTTTTAGCGGGTACACGTATTGAGACGTTCCAAGGCGCATTCGATTCGTAAGAGCATCAGAAAATAATGTTACCACATATTTTTTTGTTATAATGCGAAAGTGCATTTGTGCACGCAAAAAATGCATTTATTTGATGCACTTTTTGCAGATCCTAAAGAATATTTTATTTCTGGCTTAATATTGGCCAAAATAAGCTCATTCCTGTTACGTGGGGAGTTTTGAGAGTCGCTGACCACGAATACGATGCTTAAAAAGTGCCCCAATGCAATTAGGGGGCATAATTCTGGAGATGGGGGTGATTTTAGAAAATTACCTCAAATTTGTTTGTTTTCCGAATTTAAACTGTCTGTATAAAAGTTTTTGGAATCGCTGATCACGAATATGATGTTTAGAACGCGCCCCGATGCACTTGGAGGGGAGCATAATCCTGAGGATGGGGGGCGAATTTCAGAAAAACCTCAAATTTGTTTGTTTTCAGAGTTTAAACTGTCTGAATAAAAGTTTTTGGGGTCGCTGATAACGAATATAATGTTTAAAAAGTGCCCCAATGCACTTGGAAGGAATCATAATCCTGGGGATGGGGGCGAATTTGAGAAAAACCTCAAATTTGTTTGTTTTTTTGAGTTTAAACTGCCTACATAAGGGTTTTTGGGTTTAATGATAACGAATATGATGCTTAGAAAGTGGCCCGATGCACTTGGGGACCATAATTCTAGGGATGGAGGAAATTTTAGAAAATTACCTCAAATTTGTTTGTTTTCTGGGTTTAAAAACTGTCTACATAAAGGTTTTTGGGGTCGCTGATCACGAATATGATGTTTAAAAAGTTCCAAATACACGTAGAGGGAAGCATAATTCTGGAGATGGGGACGATTTTAGGAAACCAGCTCAAAGTTGTTTGTTTTTCGAGATTAAACTGTCTATATTTGATAGCATTTTTCTTAAAGTTTGGCAGTTTCTGATTTAGCACACCGAAGATATTTTATTTTTTAACTGATGGAAAATGAATATATATTTAGAAGATTATTATTGCAACAGAGAAGATTGATTGTGAAAATTTAATTATAGTAACCTTTTTCTTTCTAAATCTGTTGCTCAAAATTGCTTTATGAAAATTTCAATTTACTTTGATAAAAGAGAAAGACTAAGAAAACCATATATAATTAAAATTTGAATTTTTTACTTAAATAGAACCTTGAAAATCAGTTTTAAAACCTTGAAAACCTTTATTTATTTAATATTGTTAAAACGTAGACACTGATAGGGGTTATCTGTTTTTTCGTATAACATCTGAAAGGAAATCGTTTTTAAAAATAATTAAAATTGAATTATAGTCAAATGAAAAAAATGCCCTACGCGTACTTTGGTGCACCAGGGTATCGGGTATCCTTTCCCCAAAATGCCCAAGGGCATTTTGTCACTTCGGTGCGTTGGAGTTTAATTTGAGAACCAACATCGTTATCAGAGATCTGAAAAACCCTTATTCAAACAGTTTAATCTCGAAAAACAAACAACTTTGAGCTGGTTTCCCGAAATAGCCCCCATTCCCAGGATTATGCTTCCCTCTAAGTGCATCGGGACACTTTTTAAACATCATATTCTTTATCAGCGACCCCAAAAACCCTTAATTCAGACAGTTTAAACTCGAAAAACAATTACTTTAAGCTGATATCCTAAATTCACCCCCATCCCCAGAATTATGACCCCAAGTGCATAGGAGCACTTTCTAAGCATCATATTCGTGATCAGCAAACCCAAATACCCTTATATAGACAGTTTAAACTAGCAAAAAACAAACAAATTCGAGGTAATTTTCTAAAATCACCCCCATCTCCAGAATTATGCCCCCTAATTGCATTGGGGCACTTTTTAAGCATCGTATTCGTGGTCAACGACTCTCAAAACTCCCCACGTAACAGGAATGAGCTTATTTTGGCTAATATTAAGCGAGAAATAAAATATTCTTTAGGGTCTGCAAAAGGCTCAGCAAATAAATGCATTTTTACGTGCACAAATGCACTTTCGCATTATAACAAAAAATATGTGGTAACATTTTTTCTGAGACTCTTACGAATCGCGGCTTACAACGTCTCAATACGCGTACCCGCCAAAAATTTCGAGCTTTTAGCATTTTTCTTACTAATTTGACTCTAATATCCAAAGGATACTGCAGTATTAACATCACACAACGATCCACGTACAGTGTTGGAAACACTAAGTAAGATTGGAAACTATGACAAATATATGTTAATGAAACGAAGTTCACCCATTTAACTTTTACCTTAAAAAAGGAATCTGCCCGGGAGGAACACTGAACACACCACTCCTACAAAATGACAGGGCAAAGTATCTAGGGATTCACCTAGACAGGTGTCTAATTTGAATGACCCATATAATGCAAAAAAAAAGATTGCAGCTCGGTTTGATATTTCGATAAATGCACTGGTTACTGGGAAGGAAGTTCCAGCTATTACAGGGAAACAAAGTGCTCCTATACAAAGCTATCGTGACATGGAAATATGGAATCAAAATCTGGAGCACTGCTAGCATATCCAACTTGGAAATACTGCAACGATTCCAAAATAAAATAATTAGAACAATAACAGACGCTCACAGATACATATGTTCTCAACTGGCTTCTGTAGCAACACATCTGAATACAGACAGAAAATCGCTCAAAACTTAAGTGTCCATAAAAATAATCTAAATGTGGCGCTTTCAAGAGTGCAAAATATCAAAAGATTTAAAAGATACGATCCTTTATATCCAGAACAAGTTTTACTAGGATTTGGTCTTAGTTTCCGTTTAAGTCTAGGTTAATTGAAAATATGTTTATATCAATATAAATTATTTCCATATTATATATTGCATGCAATAAATAATTTACTGAATTTTATTGTAATATAATCGATTATAAATGATTCGGTGAATTAAACGAGAAAAAAATGAAAATATTTGTGAAAAGAAAAACATACCACAAAAACGAAGGCAGCCAAGATGTAAGACGCATTTCGTTCGTTACAGCCGCGAGTCCCTAATCCGAGCAACAAAATGGTCCAGGTAGTCCAGGAGGTTCGGCCGGCTGTCGCACACACCCTTCGATTTTGAGCCGCGTCGGCAGGTGTCCGCACGTGGACGGCAGGCCGTCTAGACGTTACTGCCCCTCCCATGTGGTTGGTTGTTTAAGAATGGAAATGGTCCAGATGTTGCAGGTGACCCGGCCGCCAAGACACTGTCATGGGCTGGGCTTCGGCAGTTAACTGCACGTGGGCGCGGAGGTGCTAGAAACACGGGGTAGGTAGTCAAAGCTCCAACACAATAGTAGACACGTCGGTTGAACCCGCGTCTTTGTATATATAGTTACTAAATAATAAATGTATAATTTAAATAAATAATTATTATATATAAATAATAACTTATCCATCATTTAACATGCACAAATGAAAATACTTCGTTAATAATACTATCTGGTACGTCACTAACAAATTGATATACAGGGGGGCTTTAAAATACCATCGACTCTCAAAACAATTCAAAACAACACACCAGTAGTCCGCGTCGATTAAAACAACACAAAACTGAAAAGAAAATGATATAAACAAGGATATTTACTGGAAAAGCCCTTATTAGGATAGAGCAAGATTTTATTTTCCGAACAGCAGATATTTGAAAAACCTTAATTTTTATGGACTAAAATGACGTTACAACTGTGAAATTTCACAAGACAAAACTAAATTTTTTGCTTAATGTTTAATACATTTCTATATATCAACAATTATTCCTATGACAAACACAAAAAAGTCCATTTTTTAATGATATTATTTGTCTGAAATGATGTAGCTTTCATTTTATTAAATTCGGCAACAATATTAATTTAATAATAGTTCCCCGTAACAGGCCTTGAAGGCCCTTTGGGGTCGTAACAGGATAGATCTGCTACAATCTAGAGCCTACGGTACACAAGGGTAGTAACATGTGGCTAGCGCTACGTACCGACCGCCTATTATTACCCCAGAGTTTGACCTCCAGGTACTCATTTATTGCAGCCTGAGTCGAGCTGGGCCGTAAAAATGCCAGCGATTGAATTGGCGAGAGCGGGATTCGAAGCTGCAACTCTTGGTTTCGTAGTCTAGCGACCTATCCACTAAACCAGCACGGCTCCAACAATATTAATATTACTAGTTCAATTTACTTAATTATTTGATAAATTTGAAATATGTCGAATCTGTCACAAGTTAATCTTTTATTATTAAAAAAAAGTACGAAACAATTTTTGCACGAAAAAATTAATCATTTTTTAATTCAAACTACTATGGAAAATTTTAAATTTAATAAAATTAATATTATGGATATTTTATTCATATTTGTAGTCCTCTATACAGGGGACAGATTGGAAGAACTGGTACATGTTTAGTGGAACATTATTGGATTTAGTGAAGTCGAGAGAAGAGGAGATGAAATGCTGGTTGTGAAAACAGGAAACACATTATATTATAAGGGAGAAGAAGACGCCAGTATGAATTGTGTTGGAATTTTGGACCAAACATATTTATTCCGCATTGGGAATAGCATCAAGAATTACATACAAGACTATTAAATAAAAATTATTCAAGCGTACGCACCAACATCTAAACACACTGATGAAGAGATTAAACAGTTCTATGAAGACAGAGAAGGCAATGGATAAAAACAAAACCTATTATACACTTCTAAACGGAGACTTTAATACCAAAATTGGGAAATACCAAAGAGGTAAGACATCCATGGGTATGCATGAAGCAGGAATGCACAATGACAGAGGGCAAGCGTTAGTAAACTTTCTTGAAGCGCGTAAATTACAAGCAATGAATATATTCTTTCTAAAAAAGAGAACACCGGAAATGCACGTGAAAAAGCCCTAATGGGACCACAAAAATTGAGATTGATTTCATCATCGCAGACCATAAGAATAATATACAACATGTATCCGTCCTCAATCTAATAAACATCAGCGAACATAGAATAGTAAAAACACGAGTAGAAAGAAATACAAGTTTAGAGAGAAGAAAATTAATTGAAGGAGCTAGAAGCATAGACCATAGGTGTGGAGCAAACAGGATACTTACATAAATGTACAACAGAAGACATTTTCAAGCAACCCGATTAAAAAGAGCATAAATGTTGAAGATCTTTACAATTACATTATCAATAACATAAAAGAAGCTGTAAACGGCGTACTTAGAAAGACAAATAAAACCAAAACACAAACTAAACTTAAAGACGAAACAAGAAAAATAATAGACCGAAGGAACAAAGTAAAACAAGGACATCAGAAAGCGAGTAAGATTAAACATATCAGAGTACAATGAAAAACATACTAGAGAAACCATTGAAAGTACCAAAAGCATTCAAGAGGAAAATACAAGAAAAGAAAAGAAATAGTAAATATAGTGGACGACAAAGGGAACACACTGTGCAATAGCAAAAGGGTCCTAAAATATATTAAAAATTTTTACCTATATTTGTCGAAGACTGGAGAACCTTTAACTAGCCCAAACGAAAAACGAGCACCATTTACCAGAACACTATACAGAGGACATACACACAATTAGTAAATATGAAATAAAACGGGCACTAAAGCAAAAGAAAATAATAAAGCTGCGGACGGGATAGTAGTAGAACTAACAAAATCAGGAGAGGGATTTCTTCTCGGACATCTAGAAACACTATTCATCCAGTGCTTAGATATGGGCACTATACCCAAATCATGGAAAAACGCTAATGCTGTGCTAATCCATAAAATGGGGATTAAAAGGGCTTAAAAAAATTGAGCGAACTCGTTATTCCGCATGTTTAAATTTTTAATAAAAATAATAGCATCACGAATAACGAAACGTCTAGACGAATTCAAAACCTCAACAGGCAGATTTAGGGAGGGATGTAGCAGCGTAAGACAAGTTATGGAAAAAGCGCACAAATATAATCAACCCCTCTACCTAGTCTTCTTTTTGAAAACGTGTTTGACGCGGTAGAAACGTGGGCGCTGGTCAATACATTAAAAAGATGCAGGATCGATTGTAGATATATAGATTTAATCAAGAAAACACTAAAACGCAACAGTAACATTTTAGATATTCGAAAAGACGAATCCGATAAAAGTAAGAAGAGGAATTAGACAAGGGAATACTATCTGCCCGAAGCTCTTTACTAACTTATTACAAGACGCCTTCAAAGTTTTAAACTTGAATAAATTAGGAATTAATATCAAAGGAGAATATCGGTCTGAATTATGATTCGCTGTTGATATTGTTTTATTAGCAAATAACATGGAAGATTTGACGACGATGACTAAAGAACTGCAAGAAGTAACAACAACAGTCTGACTAAAAATGAACATTACAAAAACAAAAGTTATGGCGAACAGTGACGATGCAGCACCTATTCGTCTCGGGAATGACCTAATAATAGCAAGTTGTCGACAGATGCATATACTTAAGACAAATACTTACTTTTAGGACAGATAGCCATGCAGCAGAAATTGGAAGGAGGGTAAAGTTAGCTTAGGCTGCTTATAGAAATCTAAGGAATGTGTTCAAACCAGCCGCAACACTTTAGATTAGAGTTTAATCAATGTATTCTTCCAATACTCACATATTCCTCGCAACCATGGTCTCTTACGGAAACCGTGATGACAACTGAAAGTTGCGCAAAGAAGAATGTTGGGAGTGCGACTGCACAATAGAAAATCAATCGAATGGATTCGAGATAAAACCAAAGTCGAGGACGTGGCATGGCGCATCGCAACCTTGAAATGGCAATGGGCTATATCTTGGCGAAAACACGATATGTGGCGCAAAAAGGTAACAGTGGAGGACAAGGACAGAAAGAAGGGAACGGGGAAGACCGAGAAGCAGATAAAGAGACATCATCAATAAGGTCGCAGGAACTCAATTATGTGTTTATATAAATGAGCACACATGACGTAATATTGGCGAAAATAAATTGTTATAGGACTTTTATCAGGAATAGTAATTTATGAAACAAGCGTGAGCGACAAAATGATTGAATATAACAGCTATTAAAAAACTGTTATTTTCAAAGTAAGAAAAACATCTTACATGGTTTATGATGAAACAAAAATTTAGGAAGTACGTTTTTTTAAATTAAAAATAATTATTTCGAGCCAAATACAATTTCCTTTATAAATGTTCCAAGATGCTTTCGTCTTCTGCTGTGACATCACCACATCGAATTTGTTTCTTGAACTCATCTAATTTTTAAAATTTTCTTCGAGGGTTAGACATCTTCAACAGTGTAAAGTAAATAAATACACAAGTGATACCTTCGAAGGCTTAGTAGTATGGCGCTTCTAAACATCCCAACAACATTTTATGACAACTTTTGAAAAACGTGTCTATCCAACGTATGAATTCATGCATGCACAATAGTTTGCCAGCCCATTTTCTACAAATTATAACTAACTAATTAAAGTACGACTTACAATAACAAGTGGGATTGGTCATAATGATCCTTAAGGTGGATGGTTGCCCCAAAAGCCCCAACTCAGCTGCGAAAAATTCAATTTTTAAGCATTTTTCTTTGTTTCTCCGTGCTCCGTGTTATAGTGTTCACCTTCGTATTCCAGATGTGTTTGCAAGAAAATGAGCTTCTAGTTTCGATCCGCTCTTGCTGGCAACGAGAACTTTCCAATAACTTCCATATAACTCGTTCGTATTGCCATCTGGTCTTGAAATGAAAAGTTCCTACACTGCAATCTTAAACGCATATTTTAGAACTTCCCAAAAAACTCATCCGATATATTTCAATAAATCGTAAAATTGGAGAAACGTTTTGGCGAGATCTTCGAAAGGATTGTATCAAAAAAGTAATATTTTCTTTATTATTAAATCAAGTTACACATTAAAGAGAAAGTCTAACAGAAACAGCAAACATTAAATAAATACTTTAGGTCATAGGCGTACACAGAAGATTAATAAAATAAAACTTCACGAGTTGTGCAACATGTAGTTCCATCTTGTTGAAACCATGTGTGTAATTCGACTTTAAATCATTGATTCCATTGAAAAGAAAGTTATTTAGTACCTTCCGATAGCCTACACCACCGATAGTAACAGCGTTGCCAGCTTCATCCTCAAAAAAAATGCGAACCAATGCTTCCTCCAGGAAACTACATTTTTGTGGATACAGTGGATTTTTACTACCTCAAATGTGACAATTTTATCGATGCCTTAAAGACATTTAAATAAAGATGAGCTTCATCGCTCAATATGACATTTCTGCAAAAATCAACAATTGCTGTGTTCTCTAATCCCCAGTTCACAAATCTACGGCGTTTTTGACAGTCTCTTGTGGACTTTGCCAAGTGTTTAAATACAAATTGTACAAATGGAAACTTCCAGCGTTCACAGAACGCAACCGGCGCGCAATCAAATTCTAAAATTCAATGTGGATCACCCTATAGAAAAAAAGGTTTTATTTACGCATCTTTTTAAAAACTGCAAAATGTAAGAAATGTTATTTTTTACTAATATATCATTTAATTTTAATTACAGAAGATAACCTATACCGCTACTAATTACAATTAGGACCGCCACTGTGACGTAGTGGCCAATAAAATTTGGTCCGCTGTTCGTGAACCAGTGCGACCGAGTTCTAGTATGTAATGTTATATGTTAATAGGTACAATAAGCCGTTGAGGCTGCAGTGTCAGTATGTGAAAAGTTGCAATTGGCATCACAAAAATAGAAAAAAACAGCTTGTTATATAGAAACGCTCCGTATATTTTCTTGGTTATAAAATCTATTTTGGCTCGAGTTTTCGAAGCGCGCAGACGTACTTTTGTGCCCGGTAATCAAGTACCCGTGCGTTACATCGAATAACAGCCTACCTGAGGTCGAACGTTACCGAGATTTGAACAAGGTTGTGCACCGAACGGGAACGCGATAAGTTAATTTATCAAGTAACCCCAGATAACTAATAACAAATTTATTCATATTTATTTAAACTAACCAAACTAAAATAATCAAAGTGAATTAAAATAAAATAATTATTAATTATCGTGGCCATTATGGACTACGCATCTAATTATACTAACCAGATGAATTACGGATCATTAATTCTCCTGTAGTTGGAATATTTATATAAAAATCAAAATACAATTACACAATACATACAATCACAAGCATTTACAGCACCATCACAACAAATACAACCACAAATTCCAGCGATGTTTTATAGCCGACCCCCATTCTGCTCACTAGCGACTAATTACCTACCTCGTGTTAATTATACCCATTACTGAATAATAGCACTGAGAATGAATGGCAACGGGTAAATTGTTCCAAGAAGCAGAAATCATAAAGATTGAGATGTAAACCACAGAACTAAGCAAGCCGGTTATTGGTTAGGAGAAGCTGTACTTGTTAGTAACAGGGCTGAGAATCTAACGGAGGAGAACATGAATGAAGGAAATCGGGCAGTCAAGGAACCAAAACTGCCAACCATTTTCATAAGAAGTGCCAAAAACGTAAAACCGTTAATAAATCTAGATGAACAAGCGAAAAACAAATATCTAATTAAATCGTTAAGTAACGATCAAGTTAAAGTACAACCATTAGAAAGTAAGGACTACACTACAATTAAAGCATTGATGGAAAGAGACACTGAATTCTTCACATATAAACAAAAACAAGAAATAAGTTTTCGCATAGTATTAAAAATTATCCACCCTTCAACAGGCATTAACAAAATTAAAGAAAGCCTCAGCAACGAAGGGCATGAAGCAATAAATATATATAATATCAAACAACGAAAAACCAACACAGCCAAACCTGTTTTTGTGCGGTTCTTATATGAATTTCAACGGTGTTAGAATTGTAACACCGTTGTAATGTTTTCTATCAGTGTACACATATATAGTGATACAATGCATATGATATACAATGTATGTAGAAATTGCGTCAATCAATTCCAATATGTACACCTGGTAGTAACATCAGTTAATTACGAACCTTCGAAGTGCATACATGCACATGTTTTGACCATTCGATGTAGGAAGATTTGTTTTTTGTCGACCCGAGTGTCCCTGGGTATCGTATTACAAACTAGGCGCGAGCCAGAGCGTGCCCTTGCAGGCCCGCTGGTTGTGGAACACGTGTCAAGACAAAGGCGCGTGTCAAGGGGTGCGATACCCCGGTTTGTCGCAATCGTGGACGACTTTGTCTTTTTGGGGGAGGTCGTCGAGATCGACGCTGGCGGTTGACGACGTCATTCTCCGACGAGAGACGCTTGAAGAAAGACGAAGCATATCGTACGGCAGATAAAAACCCCCTTGCACCAAGGTATTTGTTGAAAAGTCGGATTTCATAAAAAAAACCACAAAGGATTAATTTTATGATGAGATTAAAGGTAAATTATTTTTTCAGTTTTTATGATTTTTATTTTATTTTTGGACAAGTATTCCCTTAAAATGAATAATTCTATCCAAAAAGATAAGTAAAAAGAAAAACAATTGCATTAGAAACTAAAATTGCAATATTAAATAGATCAGCAGATGGTGCAGGATCCACAGCTGTTGTTAATGAATTTAAATTAGGTGAATCCGTTGTAAGAGCCATATAAAAGGTGCAAGTAAAATAAATGCATCTATTAATTCATGGCATCAAAAAATAAAGCAACTGTAATATGTTCAAGTGACGAAAGCGATTTTGAAAGAGTTCATCACAAGAAGATGCACGTTTTGAATTACGACGAGTAGTGTTTAATTGTGAAAATTACCCACGTTTAAAATGAGAAATTAAATTTATTTATTTTATTTAGAAAGCACTTTCTCGCTATTTCATAAATCTTTGGCATATTTTCTAAGTGAAGTGTTTTTATACGACCCCTTCCTACTGTATAAAAAATTTTGTTGTAAAAAAACCATTTTATAGCTATTTATGAAATTTCTCAATATGTTTTTGTACGGTTTTTTATGCGGTCCCTATCGACCGCACAAAAACAGGTTTGACTGTATATTCCTGCCACTACTTCTTAGTAGATATCCAGCAAAAAGATAACTAGAAGGGTGTAAACCCAAATTAGCAACTACCGAAAGCTTTAACACGATGGAAAAAATTGCCCGATTTGGCCGAAAATCGAACTCTTGCTTTGTTTTGCTCTGAAGTACTTGTGTAGCAAATTTGGTGTCAATTAGAGCTTTAGTTTTTGAGTTATCGTGATGACGGACACACAACACGGACGGGATTGTAATCTCATTAACTACCTCTTAAGCGTTGGCACACTTTCGGTAGTTAATAATAAAGAAATATGCAAAATCAAACGGCTACTAAATACGATAGTTCAGTTTGAACCTTCGTACATAAAAAGAGAGTTACCTCAGTGTATGAAGTGTTAGAGGTTTGGTCATACGAAAAACTACTGCAATACTAGTCCATACTAGTCGAAGATGTGTCAAATGCACTAATAACTATTACCCAAGGGTAGTAGAAAAATCAAGAAGGACGAAGTCGTATGTGTAAATTGTAAGGAGAGTCACCCTGCGAACATAGACAATACTGCATTGGTGTAACAGAATTAAAACACACCATGAAAACACTATTGGACCAAATGAATACACTTATTAATATCATTACCACACTAAAATAAGACTATAAAATGACACCTTTACTTAAGATGGTTTCCTGGAATACCAATGGTCTGTACAGACATAGACTGGAAATAATTTCTTTCATACGGTATCATGCCTTAGACACACTGCTAATTTCGGAAGCGCACTGCACCTCGAAAAGTCATCTCAATATATCTGAATATGACATATTTTACAAATTATCCGACAGGGCATCAAACATTATGAAAGATTAAAGTTCAGACATGAACATATACAAGCCACTAGCGTCACTATAAATGACACCCTCGGAGAAATCGTAATTTCAGCAATTTATTGTCCACCAAAGTATAAGAATAAATATGCACACTTTGAAGAGTTCTTTAAAACCTTAGGTAACAGATGGTTGGTAGGTAGGGATTTCAATGCGAAGCATCCACAATGGGGTGGCTCTCGGCTAGCCACAGCAAGCCAGAGAACTGTTAAAGTAGTCTACAAAACAACTTAACTGCGTTATCTACTGGATATCCTATTAAAACAAGAGGCGTCATTACATAGCAAAAAAATATAATTGGGAAGGTACTAAATGAACCAGTTAATTTAGAAGTCCCACTAAAGAATGAACTAGATATCGAAGCAAATGTTATAAACGAATCCATCCAAGAATACCTAAGTAACTTATCCGCAACTGACAACACAGAATACTATTTATGAAAGGCAACCCAGAAACTAAAACGGCCTCAACAAAGCATATCACTTATAAAAGCTAATGATGGTACTTGGGCTAGAACTAATCAACAAAAAAGCAGACGCCTTCTCGGAACATCTCACTGCAGTTTTCCAACCTTTTCTTGCCACAGCAAATCCCCAAGATGAAGATGATGTACATAAATGTTTAGAGACACCAAATGAGATGGATCTTCCAATCAAGTAAAAACCGTAATTTTCAAAAAAATACCACGGTACGACCTGATTACAGGAAGTGTTACAAAAATGCACTCAAAAATGCTTTATAGCTGCAACACAAATTTTCAAATTCGAATCTACGAACAATGCTTCCCAAGTCGGTGGAAAGTTGCACACTTAATTATGATACCTAAGTCAGGGAAAGATCCGACAGAAATCAAGTCTTACAGACCAATACGTCTCTTACATCACCCTTCTAAGGTCCTTGAAAAAACTACACTTAAATCGACTACTGCCAATTGTAGAAGACAAAAACCTGATACCTAAACACCGACATTAATTCAGATAAGGACATGGTACCTGTTATAACAGGAGGAAATCAAGTCCCTACCCAAAGTCCTATCATACCTAACAAAATTTACCGTACCTTATCCTAAACCAACTCACCAACCCGCATGGCAAGCGTGGTGTTTTAATGCCAAAATACCTTTCATGATGATATTAAACCCTAAGGAAAGGCCCCGAGTCCCCGGCGGTCCGCTTATCCCCGACCATGGCGGCGGTCGGATAATGAGGCAGACCAGGGGTGCTAAGAATCCCCGGGTTAGGACAGACTGCCAAAAAATAACTGAACTAATGATTGGAACCATAAATACCAGAACACTACTACACGATCAACACATATATGAACTGGAGCATGAACTAACTAAAATAAAGTGGGATATTATTGGATTATCCGAAATAAGGCGCAGAGGAGAAGAAAGTATAATACTCGAATCAGGTAACTTATTGTATTATCGAGGATCAGAAAACGAAAGCCAACGTGGGGTAGGTTTTATGATCAATAAAAAACTAATACACAATATAACCAGGCTAGATAGCGAAACAGATAGAGTCGCATCAGTAACAATACAAATATCAAATAAACACAAATTAAAAATAATAAAATGTTATGCCCCAACAACTGCCCACGATGATGAAGAAATGGAAAGCTTCTACGAATGCATCAATGATATTCTATCAAAAGAAAATACTAATTATACCCTCATCATAGGCGATTTTAATTCAAAGCTAGGCAATAAACAAGAAGAAAACGAAGAATATATAGGACCCTACAGTTTTGATGAAAGGAACGAGCGCGGAACAATGATGCTTGAATTTTTAACACGCCACAAGATCTATGCAACGAATTCATTTTTCAAAAAGAAAAAACAACGTAAATGGACGTGGATATCTCCGGACACCCGAACAAAGAACGAAATAAACTATATTCTCTCAAAGGATAAGCATATAGTAAAAGATGTAACAACGCTAAATTCTTTTAACATAGGCAGTGATCATAGAATAGTTAGAGCTAAAATAAATATTAATAGCAAAATAACAAAAAAGAAAAGAAAAGAAAAATAACAAAAAAGAAAAGAAAAGAAAAATATAATCTACCAGACACTCAACGATTATTGGAGAAAACGGACGAATATCAGCAAGATCTACAAAATGTTCTGCAACAAATAGAAGAGACATGGAATAGTAAAAACTTAGATGATCAAAGTACCATACTGAACGAAATAATGAAAGATACCGCTGAAGTTGCACCAAGGAAAAAACAAAAAGTAGAGAAACTAAAGCAAACAACTAAGATTAAAATAGAACAAAAGAGAAAGTTATTTAGAGAAGGTAAATATGACGAATTTAGAGAAATGGCTAAAGAAACGAGAAGATTAGTAAGAAAGGATCTCGAAAACTACTATGAAATAGAAGTAGAAAAATAATAGAAAATAACAGGGATTGAAAAGCTTAAGAAGTAATAGAAAACAACAAATAGTGGTATTAAAAGATGAGAGAGGACAAGAGATACGACAACGAGAAACTATGCTAGAAATAACAGAAAAGTTTTATAAAAACTTGTACAGTTCAAAGAAACAAGAAGAACAGGGAGAGAATACAAAAAAAAAATAACCAACATAGGATCAGAGGAGATGCCCGAAATAACAATAGAAGAAGTATACCACTCACTCAGGCAGATGAAGAATAACAAGGCGCCAGGAGAAGATGGAATTTTGACAGATGATAAAAGCAGGAGGAAAACCCATAATATCAAAGCTGTGTGATCTTTACAATAAATGTCTCATGGAAGGACGAGTACCCGAAAGTTTCAACAATGCGGTAATTGTAATATTATATAAGAAGGGAAACAAGGCGGATTTGGAGAATTATAGACCAATCAGTCTACTCTCACAGGTATATAAACTATTGACAAAAATTATTACAAATAGACTTAATAACAAAATAGAACAGTATTTGACAGTAGAGCAGGCTGGATTTAGAACAAACTACAGTACACATGAACATCTATTAAATATGCGAATTCTCCTAGAAAAATCAGTAGAATATAATCTGAATGTACATATGGCCTTTGTTGATTTTAAGAAGGCCTTTGACAGCGTAGAGCACTGGGCAATCAAAGGTCGCTAAATAATGCAAGGGTAGATCATCGGTACTCAATGCTTTTATCATATATATATGAACATGCAACGTCGACAATACAACTTCATGAACATACTAAACCTATCCCAATTAAATGCGGCATAAGACAAGGAGATACGTTATCTCCCAAATTATTTACGTTAGTTATCGAAGATATATTCAGACAACTTAACTGGGACAACAGAGGCATACTAATAAATGGAAAACGTCTAAACCATCTCATATATGCAGACGACGTAGTACTTATCACAGAAAACTCTGAGGAGCTACAGAATATGTTAACTGATTTAGAACAGCAAGCATCTAAAGTTGGTTTAAATATGAAGTTACAAAAACAAAAGTAATGTGCCCAGAAAATCCAAGAATAAATGTAAGAAACATAGAAATCGAAAATGTAGAAAGCTATATATATCTTGGAAATATGATAACGTTAGGAAGGCCTAATCAAAAATAGAAATAAACCGCAGGAAAAGACTAGCGTGGAGCGCGTTCGGAAAACTAAGTAAAACACTAAAAATAAAAATATACCTATGCGTTTACGTAGCAGACTATTTGATCAGTGCATATTACCGGTGTTGATCTACGGAGCACAAACATGGACCCTCACCAAACAGTCAATGAGCCAATTGAAAGTGACGCAAAGAGCAATGGAGCGTCAGATGTTAGGAATATCCCTAAAAGATCGTAGAAGGAATACATGGATTCGAAGCATCACGAAAGTTAAAGATGTTGTGGAGGCAGTGACAGAACTGAAGTGGGGTTACGCAGGACATGTTGCTAGATACCAAGATGGAAGATGGTCTAACACTTTATTAAAATGGAGGCCATACCTAGGAAGAAGAAACAGAGGACGACCCCCAATGCGCTGGACCGACGACCTTAAGAAAACGGCCGGGTTAGCATGGATCAGAGAGGCTCAAAATCGTGAACACTGGCGAAACATGAAAGAGGCCTATGTTCAGAAATGGACCGAAGATGGCTAATGATGATGATGACATGGTACCATTGAACAAATCCACAGGCAACTGAATCAAATACCTTTGAGTGGAAACAACTGCTCAGCTGCACTCATTGACGTCAGCCAAGTATTTGATAGTGTGACAATTTTACATAAAATATCAAGAAGTGAATACTAATCTTTGTCCAATAAATGCTGATGTACCGCAAGAGAGCATTCTCGTCCAATTCCTTACTTAATATATACGGCAGACCTTTCAACGACCAGACTTACAATAACAGCAACATTTGCGGACAATAGCGCAATATTGGCTTCGCATCTCAACCCTGTTGGTGCAACTACAAACCTACAAAACCATCTCAAGCAGCTTATATCGTGGCTAATGAAATGACGAATAAAAGGAAACGAAAATACGTCCACGCATTTCACATTCGCTATGAAACGCAACAGCTATCCTCCATTTATTGTGAATGATAGTCAAATTACCACAGCAACTCAAGTCAAATACCTTGGACTCACCCTCGACAAAAGAGTAACGTGGCGCACATATAAATTTAATAAGCCAAAACAACTGGTCATGAAGTACTGACAAATGTACTAGTTGCTAGGGAGAAACTCGCAGCTATCAATATACAATAAAACTCTGCTATATAAAGCAATAAAGCCCATTTGGGTTTATGGAATACTTCTCTGGGGATCACCTAGCGCATCAAATATTGAAATACCGCAACATTTTCAAAACAAAGTGTTCTGCAATATGTGGGCAGTCTGAAAAGTTTTGAGCCTAACATACAAACAAGTACTTATTATGTAAACTTCAATTTTATTTTTCAATATATGATACAACTTTTTCCAGCGATGCCCCTACCCCTTCAACCCTTCCTAATAGTAGTTGGCGTGAATATATGAAAAACGCGTTATTCGGATGTGCTCACAGCATCTGCTATCCCTCTAAACGTCGTTCAGCACCATTTGATAAACTTTTTCGATATTGTCGGTGGAGGCCAGTTGTTGGGCATCCCGAACGCTCTTAATCGGCTAAGCTGGTACGACCACGTTTAAATTCATCTGCCCGTATTTTCATATTGCCAAATGATGGGGTAGAGTCCCTATAAACGGCATCTAACTCGGCTTTAATTTGCGTAGGCGTATTGCCTTTCAAATGCTAGTACTTAATTAGGACGCCGTATTCGATTTTTGCCATTTTTATAAAAGCACTGACATCGACTGATACAAACGACTGTTAAGCGCCTAAAATGGGTGAAATTCAGGTATCTTTCAAAGCATGCACGATTGTAGTAGCAGACTATATGTTGAAGCTCAAAACTTTTCAGACTGCTCACGTATAATAAACGCTCTTTGGTACATTCCAAATGCAGTATTACATAAAGGCTTTAAATATAACTAGAGTGTGTGAAGAAGTTGCAAAGTATAGTAAAAAAAAAGACCAAAATAGAAACACATGTTAACAATTTGTTAAATAAAGGTAATGAAATCCGACAACTAAAGAAATACAAACCGTCAGACTTCCCAAACAAATTTTGAAATTAACATAAAATGATATGAATTAACGTAAAACTAGTTTATCTAGATTACAAAATTTAAGAAATGAAAACATGTAGAAATTATTAAGTTTAGTATTTAAGTAATTAACATAAAATGTAATTATAGCTGAGGCATTATACACTAATTGTATAGTTAATGAAGTTGTTAAAAAAATCAAACGCTGGATTCAAAATAAACAAAGCAGTACTTCAAATTTCATTTAAAACAATTTTTTGATCCACTCCTTAAATTTAAAAGTTTAAACTCCAAAACGAGATGCAAGACTTCTCGGCTCCTCTGGGAATTTCCAGGTATAAAATAATATTCAAATACCTGAAACTTAAACGAAAGAAGCGGCCGCCTTCAAAGGTATTTAATCCCACAATAAAACTGCACCAACAATAAGTACCGCCTTACACCGTTTCCTCGAAATATTCACCTGCTGTCCCTGCAAAATATTATAAATACAAATTGCTTACAATTGTAGACGAAAAATTGTGCAGGTAGTTGCTTTACTTTGTGCCGAAATGACCGCAAAAATCCCACGGTTTAGACTTACAAAATTTAACCTTGAACTGGTCAGCATTTTTACATGAAAATTTAGAAAAATATAATATACATAAAATAACTGCCTACGTGTCTAAATGCAGTTTAATAAGCAAAGAGGTAATATTAATATTCCTCAAAATTCATCTGAATATGAACGATGCTTAATTAGACCCATTATTCATATGCGTCCATGATGAATATCAATGAGGTTGCCTAAAAATTCCCAAAAAGCGTAGGACTTATTATGGTAGATGTTAGAAAAGGTGCCCACTCTCCATAAACGATTCCTACATTAGATGGAGGTATTCGTCCTGTAATTTAATTTATATACAGAAAGATAAGGTCCGACAAAGAGAAAGAACTTTTTTGAAATCACGCAGAAGTTATGGAACAAGATAATTTTTTGCGATTTCCAGTTCGGGGGTAATCGGTGGTCACTTAATGGTCTATAACACCAATCTGTTTTTTTTTTTTTTTTTGTAAAATCGACTCAGATCAGTTTGTCAATCGTCGACTGCGGAATGCAAGCCCATGTTGCCTAAAGATAGGCAAAATTTTCGATCACATTTAACGCTTTGACACTTTTGAAGCTTCTGTCAAACTCGTCCCACAAATGTTCAATCGGATTCAAGTCTGGCGACTGCAATAGCCACGGCAGAAGAAGGACTTGAACCACACTGACGAGAGCGGTGCTTGGGATCATTGTCCTGCTAGAAAACGTAGGCGCGACGAACCGTGCTGCGCACATAAGCCCACAACACATATTCAATGGCTAGATACATTTTTAGCGTCCATGGTTCATTCAATGATATATGAAGAGGATCCATTCCTTTACCACAAAAAGACCCACGGGCCATAACAGAACTACCACGGTACTTGACTGTCGGAAGCTGATATTTTGGGTCATATCGCTGACCTACAGGACGTCGAACGTAAGTTACACCATTCGTATCCAACAGCATGAACTTCGATTCATAGCTCCAGACTTTCCAGCCATGCCTTGCGATTCTTCAGCAAGACTGACGGCTTCTTAGCAGGTTGGTGTCCATGTTGTCCCATATGTTGAAGCCGACGTCAGACAGTGCGAACTGAGAGATTCGGGCCTTCTGAAGTCGAGATTTCGCGGAGAATATCGGCCGCAGTGAGGCGAAAGTTACTTCTCGCGATTCGAAATATGTTCCAATCGACGACATGCGACGTGATGCGAGATGGTCCGGAACCAATTTTGGCTTTAACCGAACCATGGATCTTGTACTTCCAGACTTTTCGAATAGTCCATTCGAAGACAATGTACATGATCGTAAACTTCGTAGTCACGCCGTCCAAACGCTCGCGTGCTATCGCGTCTAGCTGGTACTGCCGGAAGCTGAGACAGTTAGCACGTGATGGCCTTGGCTCAAAATGATCAAACATATACCAAAGTACAAAAACAAAATAATAAAAGAGAAAAAAAATGATGTTGAAAATACCAGCCGCAACTTTCGTGATGAGTTTTCAACAGCGCATCATAACAATGAGCAACGAGTAAATTTTTTGGCCATCTCGTACCCAAATTTCAAGTCAAAAGCTTACTCTTAAAGAAAATTATAGCCAGAAAACTAAAACAAAACATGGCTAAAATCGCTACTATACGTATATTTCAGAAAAATCTTACTGTAGTGTCATAAACGCAAACTGAAAGCCACTTTGCATATTCCAATCTATAAATTGTTCT
The DNA here is from genome assembly GCA_036346155.1 of Sinelater perroti. Lineage (NCBI taxonomy): Eukaryota > Metazoa > Arthropoda > Insecta > Coleoptera > Elateridae > Sinelater > Sinelater perroti. The sequence continues at coordinate 912,719 of JARFIY010000374.1, forward strand.
TCCATATAAGTTATTTGGACATCTAAATTAAAAATGTGACAAATAAGATATACGAGGGTAAGGTGAAAAGTTCTCGGCCTGACAATGAAAGACTGCGACTTTCAGTTAAAAAATGATTTTATCTTTCTACATAATCTCCCTCGACTTCAACACACTTGATCGCTCGCCTCTCCAACATCAGTATTCTTTCTCGGAAGTGAGAATCTAAAAGATTGTGAAAATATTCATCAACTTCTTCATTGGATGCGAAGCGCTTCCCAGAAACATTTTTTTTTAAGTTTGGGAACAGACGGAAGTCAGGAGAATAGGGGGGATGGCCGAGCAAATCATACCCCAAATCCCACAGTTTTCCCATCGCCAACGCAGGTGCGTTATCCTGGTGAAAGATGATTTTTTTCTTCTTCAAGCCAGGCCTCTTCTCCCAAATTTTGGCATCCAGCTGGTCAAGAAGGTTGGAGTAATATTCGCCTGTAATTGTTCTGCCTTTTGCAAGATAATCAATTAACAGGATCCCTTTCGCATCCCAAAATACGCTGGCCATGACCTTTCGGGCAGATGTGATCGACTTCGCTTTCTTTGGCGCTGAACCACCGGCTTCCACCCACGGCTTGGACTGCTGTTTCGTTTCTGGCGTGTAGTGGTGGATCCATGTCTCATCCATGGTGACAAATCGCCGCACAAAATCGGTCGGATCCCTGTTGAATCGGTCCAAAGATTGCTGCGAAAGTCGTTTGCGCATTTGCTTTTGATCGGCATTCAGCAAATGCTGCACCCATCTTGCGCAAAGCTTTCGCATCCTTAATTCTTCGTGCAAGATGTTTCGCACCTTCTTCCGATATCCCCACAACCTCAGCTATCTCACTCACCTTCACTCGCCTATCGTCCAACACGATATCATGCACTTTTTCGATGGTTTCCGGTGTGGTTGCGGTTTTTGGCCGTCCTTCACGTGGGTCATCTTCGAGGGATGTGCGACCACGTTTAAATTCAGCTGCCCACTTTTTAACAGTTGACATGGAAGAAGCAGAGTCCCCGTAAACTTTTGTCAACTTCGGATGATTTTCCTTAGGGGTTAATCCATCCAAAGCGAATAATTTTATAACCCCACGATATTCAAGTTTATCCATTTTAACAAAAAACATGCAACATGTCTACTGAAAAAATTCGTGTATACAAACTACTTGAGCGAACAAGTTGGAACTAGTCATACGAACTAATGACACATGCACCCAAGCAGGAACCATAATTGTTTGCCGATTGCAGCACCATCTCTGTATCAGGCCGAGAATTTTTCACCTTACCCTCGTATAACATATTTAAGAACAGGATGAACTGTTGGATGCACTTCTTCTTAGACTTCTTGTTTTAGGTCTAATAACCTGTTATTTCCAATTAGAATTTTGACCTTGCGACGTTGAAGTCCAATTATCCTTCCACCATTTGAGCGGCCTGTTATTTGTGTCAATGTTTTTATTTCTGTCGTACGGAGCATCTTTTTTTTGTGATCGATGTGCCTGCTCTAGTTTTTGTGTACATCATAATTGGGTGCATGCAAGTTGCGTATATTTTGACCTTGGATTCTATGTTCATGTCCTTGTTTTTCTATGTCTTTCAATCAGCCCAATAATCTTACTACTTTGTTAGTTTGCGTCTTCACTTCGCGCACTACTCTTCTGTCGCTTGAAACATCGATACCTAGTATTTGAAAACATTACTTGTTCCATAATTCTACCCTATTTTTAATTACTATGAGAGTTTTTTTTACTACTGATCTGTCAAGGTTATACGAGATGTGTTCAAGGTTCTAAGGTCTCCAAATTTTTTCTCAACAATAAGTGTAATAGAAAGATGCGGTTAATTGTAAAAGATATTTCTGAATTTATAATATAGATAACAGCACCATATAATATACACAGGTCGACTTACCGCCATTGCAGTGAGTGTTGTTTTGTATACTTAAAATGAGTACCACAAATACTGACTAACACAAGGGCTGCGTGGGTGGCAATGTCTCGGGACATGTTGACACGTGATGCCGTCATTAATAGTGCTTTCTTTTCGTCAGTTGTGACAATTGATGAAACGTGGATGCCATTTACCAATCGAGCCGCTATTGCATCAGCAATCTTCCCGTGAGCAACGTACACCCCTAAAGAAGTGTTTTCGGCAGCCACGGAATCATGGTAACAACGTGGTGAAAAATGCATGTCTTCCTATCACATCACAGAATGTAGTTTTATAGAATGCTTCTGTTAGGTCTATAATGCATATTTTTGCTATTCGTTGGGCGCACCTATTGGCAGTGTAGCCAGCAGGACTTATTCGGTCTACCAACATTTAACTTAATATTACGGCATTACATACACCTATGGGTTTCCAGCAAAACTCGAACTCGTCTGCACCGGTTCGCGGGCAAAGGAACGATTATCTTGACTACTGAGCCACGGCGGTAGCTTTAATTCCCACATACACAGGTTTATTGTATTTAAAAGCTTTTTTTGAAAGTTGGCGTATAACGAATATTGCATCGGTGATAGGTTGTTTCTGAAGCATTATTATTCTTCGCATAATTCTATTCTATTCACTATTATTGATTTTAATATACTGATGAAAAACTTCATGGTTGTATTAAGGAGTGTTATGTCCCAGTAGTTTTCTGGACTTCCCTTATTTTCCCTTTGAAAAAAAAATAGGTATCGTAATGCTACTCTTCCATGCATCTGGTATATTTTGTTTATTTAGCATAAGTTGTAAGAGATTTTTCCACTACTTAGGTTTGTATGCGTTCATTGACATCTAGTATTTTCTTCTTAGCGTTCCCCATATTTTTTTGAAAACATTGTACTCACTTTCCACTTCTTTTGAATCTAGTGAATTTAGTTCAGTAGACTTTATGATGGACACTTGCATTAACTTCATTCCCTATTATAACTTATTCAACATCCTCTTCTGCTGTCACGTTGTTAAAATACTTTATATATGCTTTCCCTCTCCTGTTTGTTAGTTCCTTTACTTCAAAACTAACTAAGGTTGGGTATTTCATTTTGGTGTATCTTTATAATTTCCAAGGTTTGCCCCGGCTCTTCATTTTTGTTAGTCATGTTTTATTTCAGGTTACTTCTACGTTATCTTCTTTCATAATGTGATTTGCTTTGATTTTTTACGCTATCATATTTAAAGAGTATCTAATGTTTATTTTATACATATATGAGTTCCGATTTCTGCAGTTATAGCCTCAGCCACAATTTACAAAAAACTAGGTTATGGTCAATTCCAATATTTGCCGATTTTTGACCTCTGACCTCTCGTGTTGGAATAAATAATATTGTATTGCGATTTGTTATTAGCACAAATATTCACTAACATCTCTCCACTGGTCATTTGATACTAATTGAAGCGTTATTTTATTCCATCTAGCGGCACATTACCTATGCTTGCATCCATGTATCCCATTATTAAATGGCGAAGCGAAGCGGAGTCACTAACTTCATGTTGTGCGTCCGTCCGTCCGAGCAATAACTTGAAAACGGCTGGGAATTTCCAAATTCTGTTTCCACCAATCGACAGGTGACCAAAAAGGCTTGTTTGCTAGTGATTTTGAAACTGATTGGTCAAAGGTCAACTAGAGGGTTCTCAAATTTGGGAAACTGCTTCGCCACTTCGCCATGTGTTGCAAGCTTTGCAGATTTATTAGGACTTCTGGTTCCTTTGCAACTTTGTCGATTTTATTTCGTCTACTGTTTTACTTGTATCAATCATATACACAATAAATATAAAGCTTACATTTCTTAAGTTCCATTGTTGCATTAACAATTCCTTCATTGAAATAGCATGCGTTTTGTATACTGAGCTTTGTTAACTAGTAGTCCCGTTTCTGTTATCGCCTATTCGTGCTTCTCTCGGTCATTATTTTTTTGTTTCAGATATTACACAAATATCAATGTTGTGCTCCTTTAACTCTATTAGTACCTCTTAATTTTTGATGCCATAATATTTCAACAGCCACATCTTACTGTGCCCGTCCGTCAGTGCTGTTTTTTGATTTTTCATTTCGTACAGGTATTTTTCTCTATGCATATTCTCCCCAGGTTCGTCGTCTTGTTATCAATCTAGTTCCGAGGCTGATCTTTGATTCTGCGAGCAAATTTATGTATCATTTCCAACAGGTCGGTAACCTCGTCGGAAGAGGATCTTTTATCGACCTTTGATCAAAATTCGCAGTGTTCTGTTTGTATAGAATGTGGTTTTTCACCACGCACAGGTGGTTATGTTGGATGAACAGATTTTCTTAGTTGTCCTCAATTTTGTTTAAAAAAATTAAAGGTCTATGGAGAATTTCTGAACAGATCAAATAAATAAGATGTAGTTTGGAAAATGTGGTTCCTATTAATCCCGCACATAAAATAAGACATATTTTTCGAATTTTTTTTTTGCATACGAAAAGGTTTTATTTTTCAAGTAACACCTAATAAACAAAATCATTCATGTCAACTATTCCAAGTTTTCTTGTTACTCCATTTATAAAGATATAAACAAGAGATTTTTGTTGCCCAAACTGTGTTGGGAACGGTGGTACCGTTCAAACGCACTAAACTCCGTTACCCAGCGCGCTAAACCCAAGAACATAAATCAATATAAAACTCCTAGCAAGCCAAAATGGTAGTTAAATATTTGCAACCGAGTCCCCCAACATTTTTTAAAACGTTACTGACCCAAAAGTTCAGTCAAATAGTGGGCAAATTATAACTGTTGCTACAGATGGCAGAGTTTGTCACATTAACAACAGATGCATGGACATCTATTGCTAATGAAAGTTACATAGTAGTAACAGCACATTTTATAATAAAAGATTGAGATTATTATTCTTGCCTTTTGGACTGTTTTAGTTACTCTGACAGTCATGCCGGGATTAATTTAAGCAATGAGTTAAAAAAATAGTACCAAAGTGGAATCTTAGTGATAAAGTTTTTGCAGTTACAACAGATAATGCAGCCAATGTAGTCAATTCAATAAAAATTTCGGGTTGGACACACGTACCCTGTTTTGCACACACTAATAGTTCAAAATAATCTTTCCCACATTTCATCAATAAGGCAGAAAGTAAAATCTGAGGTGGAATATTTTCACAGAAGTACCAAAAGTAACAATAAATTTTTTCCACACAATCACAAATGCAACAAAATTGAACTCCACTAAAATTAATAAATGACGTCCCAACAAGATTTTTAAAAGTTCAAGATCCTCTGACAGCAACTGTAGGATTATTACATAGTCCTGTTGAATTGCTGACAGAGGCTGAATGGAAAGTTCTGAAGGAATGTTGCAATATTTTTGCAACCTTTTGAGCAAATTACCGCTGAGATGGCAAGCGAAAGCTCAGTAATTCTATCGAAAGTAATTAACATTGTGGCTTGAAGGTTGTGTTAAATAATTTAAAAGAAAGTACCACCACACCAGAAACAGACAACATGAATAAAAATTTATTGAAATCGATGATTAACACGGAAGCAGAACCCTTTCGAATGGTGGAAAACCGGAGAGCTTCTGTATCCTACATTATCGAAACTGGCAAAAAAATATATATATACAGTCGCCACCTCAGTACCACCCGAGAGGGTTTATTCAAAAGCTGGACAAATAATTAGCTATCGAAGGAATCGCTTGATGGGCAAGAATATTCAAAAATTAATTTTCTTACATTGTAACCAGAGATTATTCTAATCAAAATTGTTTTTGTATTTTTTTATATAATAAATTACGCAAAACAAACATTTTTGCAACTATTCTTAGAATCCAAAAAAATCTACCCTCCTTTTGCCCTGTATTCTGAAATTAGGTACAACATTTTACATCCAATGAAAGTGAAAGATCTAATTAACCCGCAGAAAGTCAGGAATCAGATGGATATATTTTGTATTTTTGAATTAGTATAACGTGTAAATATTAACTAAATTAAGCACGTGACTCGTAGAGTCGTAATGCGCCATTGAACTCGACTAGAATAGTTACTCGTACTCGTATCTTGGTATTCGAATTCTCGTAACTATACTTATAGGTATTTATTAGTGATTAGAATAACAACTTGTGCATGTAGTCGAAGTACTCGATAACGGATATAAAGTAACGAGTACCGAAAAGTAACGAAACTTTACATCACAAACTATTTCAACCCCAGACGGTCCTTCGCCCACGTGCCCCAACTAACGAGGGGACCAACAACCTACATAATTCCGTTTGGCTACCTGGGCCACTTCCATTGCCCGACGAGCTGCAGCTGCAGCCAACCATATCGAAGGGGTCGAACGTCTAGATTGTTCGTCGCCCACGTGCGCCAACTGGCGGAGGGGCCGAAAACCCACATGATTCCGTCCGACTACCTCGGCTCTTTTTATTATCCGACGAGCTAAACTGCAACCAACTAAATGTTTCTTCCAAAGATAACCTCGTTCAAGCAACCACGAAATTAAATATCACTTCGATATCCCAACAAGGCAGTGTCAAGTACTTAGATATATAGGTAGGTACCCGATCTGCAAGACTCGCATAGTAAAAAAATCCAACTTGGATTAACATTTCGTAAAATGTACTGGATGATAAGGAGAAAAATCTCGATCATCACTACAAATCGATATGGACTCCGAACTTAAAGGTCTGTTAGCAGCAACTCTGACTTGGAAATATTACAAAGATTCCAAAATAAAGTAATAAAGATAATAGCCCTCCTAAATACATTCCCAATTGGTTATTCCAACAAAATGTACCGGTCTCTAACCTCAAGAAAGGAATTCAATTATCAAATTATCAAGAGACTTGATGTGCACTCCAATAATTTAGCCGACGCGTTTTTTAGAAAGACAAAACAAAAGATTCAAAAGATTCTACTCGCCAGATTTGATTAATAGATTTAATTAACATTAGCAGCTTTTAACGTATTTTCTAAATTTAGGTTAATTTTTGGAATTCGTGCAATCATAATTTATGGTGTAAAAAAGTAATGCTGAAAGACATTACTTCCTCGTATCACATACTAATTTAAATAATTGTGAATAATCAGAGCAACAAACATGTACAAAAAAGGCGCGTCGCATGATTTTCATGCCTGTTGTCACACGGGCGAATGAAATCCTCACAGCTCCCCTATCACGTGTGTGAGACGCGTGCGAGACGATTGTGTTGAGATAGCAGCTGCAGTCAAAAACAGGTCCGATGAATGCTGGTAAACGCACGAGTATTAGAACGGTTCGAGGATATTCCAGGAAAACTCGAGAAGACACCTGTCTCTACCTTCCTGGAAATGGTGCATATGTCTACTAATTTTTAATACAAAAAATTAAATATTGTTTAAAGTTAGAATGCTCGTTAAGTAATCAAAGTTTGATTTAATAAGTATAGAAGTTCGTTCTCGGCCTATTAGACCGTGGTCTAGAAACAGTAATTATTGTAACCCAATGGACCACAGACATCAACTTTTGAGTTTGATATGCACACTTTAAGAAGACTGCAAATTTTACTGTAAAACGCATATTTTGCAGTTCTTATTTTTAAGTTGTTTATCACTATTGATCATTATTAATAATCAAATATAAACTTATTATAACAGCAATAGTAGTCCGGATAATCATTATCCGAATAATCTACTAGGCTTAGAAGTTACAAAAACATTTTAATAGCAGAACTTGATTATTACGAAGTTTGGGGAACGCGATTTTTACTAATTATATTATTTATTCTATATACAAAAATTCACTACATTAACTACTAAAAACTGGTGTCATCCACAACTGAAGCGGACATTTTGAGAAATAAATGTAAAAGTGACTTTTATACTGGTATGTTGGTGGCGATCTCTTCAAATTTCTCCACGTAAAATTCGAGCCTTTGAGCAGTGGCAAGTGTTCGAATCGAGCAATTCGACCACCTTCTTTGTGTAGTTCTCTTGTGATAATACAACTGTAACAATGCCTTTAACCGTTAGTAAGATGATGATTGTGTCCTCATTCTTGAGTTCACAAACATTTAATTCAGCCCTGGGTGGGTTCTTTTTGGACGGCTTAGCACGCACCGTACAAGATACAGTAGCAGTTGAAAGTATTTTTCCATACTGTTTTTTCAGCAAAACTTCTCCAAAACGAAACATTTCTTCTTGAATATTTACACAGAGGTTTCTTGATATGCAGATTTCATTATTGAACTTCACTAAGTTTTGATTTTTAGTATAATGGTGTGGTGGTACGAGAGTACTGTAACATTCGTAACGCTGATTTTTCCCGAGAAAAAAATTTATTTTTATTGTTTTTTATTTCTTTTCATTTTTCGAGTGATTTCTGTATTTTTGACTTTTTCATCGCGATATTCTACATTTATTCACAGGTGGGGAAGACACGCGAGCTCAGTAACGTTATCCGTCAAGTGATCTACGAAGGCCGCAGGCTTGGATTATCTATTGCTGCACTGAGCAAGCAATTCAACGTTATAAGAATTAAATTATGAAGCGTTATCAGTCCCGCAAGCACCCTTTCCTGCTCCGGAAGACCTCGCAAGACCACTCTGAGACAAGATTTCCTGATCGTTCGCACCTCGCAGGCTGATCCTCGTTTGAATTCTGACGACATAAAGAGGGAAATGAATACTTCTCATGGCCTGAACTGTCTATGACTTTCAAGCATCGCGGCAGGACACAATGAACGTCGCTCTGCGAAGCCACTCATTTTGTCAAGGATTCTCACGCACGCGTCGCCTTCGCAAATAATCTTTACTGAACGTTTGCAGAGCGGAAAAAGATCTTGTTTAGCGATGAATCCCCATTCCATCTATTCATAATCGATGGAATATCGTATGAGACGTCCGGAGAGTTAGATTCAATCCTTGTTATCTGCTGTTATTCGTACAATAATGGATCAGTTCATCTACAGGACCACGTTTTCATATACAAAGAGAAAAATGGGTCGTGGATAGATCCACCAGCAAGACAACGATCCAAAGAATTCTTCTGTCCTTAATTTCAACTGGTTCCGCTAACGAAGACTGAATTTAATCCTATAGAGCACCTCTAGAAAGAGCTTGGACGCAAATGCTACGTATTAAAGTTGCAAATATGGTCCAGAGGTTTCCCCAGTCGGAGGATAAGTAAACCGAAATCACCCTTCGTACATCAAGAAACTCATTAGGTCCATGCGATCCAGATGTGCTGCTGTCATTAAGTCTAGGGACTCCCCACAAAATATTAGGTCAATTTTGTTGATTCTGATAGAAATTTTTTGAATATTGTTATGTTAGAGCTTATGTGTGAGCTATTAGAGTTGTTATTGTTATGATCATTTTTACTGATAAATTCATATTTATGAAAAAAGTTGTGATTTGTGTTCTAATAGTCCGTAGTAACATCTAAATATCTGGTGAAATTTTCAAGCAAACGATGATGAAAATTATTCTCAAAAAACAAAATACAAAAATACTTTGGCCTCCACTGTACGCGAGGTCTCAACCTGAACTTTCTCTGCTTTATCATCTGAAAGGTTTCGTATGCCTGCTTGACGTTAGCGATGATTTTCAGAACCGGAATCGATTTAGTGCTACCGAAAAACATTTCACGCTGAGAGTACAGATAGCTTCCTGCCTTTTTTTAGAAAATTTCCTCCTGAAGATGTCCGTCGCAATTATGGATGAAGCATCAAGAGTTTTCAAACTCCGAGTACGACCTAACAACTCGAGAACAACGATGCATCAAAAGCTTTCATACTTACGTGAAACCGATTATTATCGAATATAGAAGCAAAAAGATACCACCATAGAGGTACAGCATGCTGGGAATATTAAGAAAAATGTTTAACCAGCGACTGCTTGCTTCGCGATCTGTAAAAAAGGGTATTGGGATTCTAAAATTCGCTAGGGCCGCGGCTCAAATACTCCCTAGCGGCTTGCCCTACCACCGTTTTGCCCGCATGTTTATTCGCGTTTTTGTTATTGTGAATATATCTTGTGTGTTTCTTAACAATTGGGTAGCGGGTAGATACACCTTTGCAACCCTGGTGAACGATAGATTTACTTCAGGGAAGCAACCCTGCCCACGCAAGCCTCGACATTTCTCCATTTCCTAGAATCGGGAGAAAGCCGTGTCCTAATCCCAATCCTGCCGCCCTTAACCTATTTTTCTTCCTATGTCCTATCTAAGCACCAAGACTACCGACCATAGTGGTACATTAGGCCAAATTCCTCCAATATGAAAATACATTAGAAGAAATGACCCTCAGTCCCCGATAGTCTTCAAGCTATCACCAACGGCAGCGGGTGGAACAATAAGAGCCTGGAGGATGCTAAAAAATTGAAAATATAGAAAAAAGTTCATAAATGTGAACTCGGAAGATACACCTGATATCGAAATATATGAAATAAAGCCTTAAAATAAACAAAGATAAACAAAGCATCGGCATAAGATCGAATACTTTCAGAAATGATCAAGGAAGGTAAACAACCATTACCGAACGAGTTTAAAGTATTATTCAATGTCTAGAAATGAGAAAAATACCGAGTAATTGGGATAATGCTATTATTATATTGCTTTTTAAAAAAGTTGACAAATTCGTTTAGAGTACTACGACCTGTAAGACTTATATTTCAACTATATAAATTACTAACAAAAATTATAACTAAGAGGCTCACCAAGAAATGACACGAATACCATCCATCAGAACAAGCGCGTTTCTGTAGTAGTTACAGCACACAAGATCATTTACAAATTGTACACACTTAATCGAGAAATCCAGAGAATATCACTTGCCTGTGTACTTTGTCTTTATAGATTATGAGCAGGCGTTCGACTCAGTTGAATGTTGGGCTATCATAAAATCTTTACAGAACAGTCGAGTAGATTCTATATATATTAAGCTAACAAAAGACATTTATCAAAATGCTACTTGCAAAATTAAACTGGAAAAGGAGCAAGGCAGGGAAACATAATCTCCCCCTAAACCGTTATGCCTAGAAGATGTATTTAAGAATTATGAGTGGAAAACAAAGGTCTTATAAAAGATATAAAATGACGTTTTCTTTTTGTTTTGTATGTTATTTCGTATTGCCAATTGTATTAAACATATTTCAATCATTTTGAAAATGTAGTGGAGGTTTTGTTATGTTATTGGAAGAAAGGTCTAATCACAAAAGAAGCAATTTAAGAAGTTGAAAGCAGGGAAACAGGTACTCAACCAACAGTGGTTCGAGTGTTTCAAACAAGGAAATTTTAAGCTATAAGACAAGCCCCATTCTTGTCCGCCACCAAAGTTGAACAATGAAGATTAATCACAAAGTTGAAAAATGAGCCTTCATCAAGCAGTCATGACCTGGCAACGGTACTTGCGAGATTCGTCCCATCAAACTGTGTTTAACCACTTACTGAGTTTGTTCACAACAAGTACAAGCCAACTCACCAGTCAATTACTCAACAACCTTCTGAACGATTGTTGCTGGAAACGAATTATGATATCGAATAAAAAGAGGACCTACTAATCAATTATGATAAATAAAAAAAAAGTGGATTAAACGAGGTCAAAATCCGTTTCAGCAAAAAGGTCATGATTACTTGTGGTAGAATTTTGGAGGAGTTTTGGATCTTCAACTTATAGTAAGCGGTCGCGCCACGCCATATATACCGAACTCTATTGCCAGGAATTGGACCGAGGCTACAACAAGCTGAATGAGAAGTATCAAACTGATTAGACAAACGCGCGCTTTGTTTCAGCAGAATAATGCCCAATTACATTAAGAAGTTCGAGGAGCTGGACGGCGTCAAGATTCTTCCGCATCCAACCTACAGTCCAGACGCTGCTCCATCTAGCTACAATCTCTTCCATTCAGCGGAGAAATTGGCTCATTGCATGATCACCGATTTGAGTCTTATGATTAAGTTGAAGAAAGAGCAGAATGGTACTTTGACCAGACCCGACAACTTACGGAACGGTGCCTTTTAAAGATTTGTTTTTAATAAACTTAAATATAAAAATATAATTCTTCATTCTGAGCACGAATTTTTATTGTTCGACTCGGTTATCCCATAAGAATCAAAATACGGATATCGGTTTTATATCCAACCACATGGAAATTAGTTTTATCTCGTGGGAAACTTCCCGGTGGTTTACAATTAAACCCACGACGTAAGGAACATTTTGTTTAATCTTTTTTTCTTCTATTTAACATATGCGTATTTGCATCTAGCCTGCTAGGCTAACAAGTAAATTTAATAACAATACAGATGTGACATGTAAGGAGTATCATTCTAATGTGACCTCCTGCTAATTATTGTCTGTAAGCTTAATAAATTTAGTCCTCTTAAATGTTAGTTAACAGGGTTATTACTAGTGCACTAGGAGGGTTAGGAATTAGTGTTGTCTCTTGGCAAGGTGTTTGGAGACCTCATCCAAAGAATTCACAGATCATTGTAAATTATTTTATTCCTGATATACCAATCTGCGTTTGTTATCATAAGGAGAGTTTTACTTCGCAATGGATGGAAAATTTCAAGGTTGAATGATTTATTGCAGCCCCAGAATTTGATACTATATAATCAAACAGCAGCATCATTGTTTTATAAAGGAATGCCTTATTGAGAAGGGTTTAACCTCGTTTCCTGCCCTAATAATCAGTACATCTTACTTCATATCGAGATGCTTTCGTTTGGACTGGACGTGTTTCTTTCACGTTAGTTTGCAATCTAGATGCACACTTAAGTACTTCTTTAGGGGACATATTTTCGAGATGTGCAAATAATTGATGATGATTTATTTTCATTGACTTTAATTCATCATACTGCTGTCCAATCCAGCAGGACATCCAGATTATTTTATAGGTTACCTACGATTTGGGCTGGGATTTGTGGGCGGGCAGTATAGCCGTGTTGTAAGCGAATGTAACAGCAATCTTGTTCTCGCTGCAAGATAAGCCAGCCGTAAATAATTCTATTACTAACTTACGGACAGGGCCTATTGGGTTTTAGTTTTACCTAAAAGAAGTTAACTAGCAACCCTAAAACAGAAAAGGTATCCTCCAAAGCAACCCTACAAATGCCAAAAGTAAGTAAAATATTTTGTAAACGCATTTGCATGGGCATGTTAAAATAATCGTATAAGAAGAGCAAGAGAAACCATTTTTTTAGTTACTCAATTTTTCCCAATATTACAACAGTTTATCGGAATTAATTGCGAACATTGCAAGCCTCGAAATGGTAAGACTAACACCCCGCTTGGGAGCATCATCGGCAAATTGAGAGATTGAAGCTCTCATATGTTCGCCACTGTGTTCGGTCGTCGCGCACCATTTCTGATGCCGGACGCCGTAGCAAGCACCACCACGCCTTAAACAACTGACATTATTACTCAATTATTTCTAGTGCCTTGAGTAGGCCATCCGCCAGGCATCAGAGAGTTCTGGGAATTAACTCGGGTCCATCCGTAGTCCGCGCCTCAACCGCGCAATCAAGCTCTAAATATCTGCATAACAAACCAACCCTTTAAACAGCATGCCCGACATCTAGGCTCGAACTCCATTAACAAAATAGTCGATTATATCTCAACAGCAAACAACTATGGAAATATTCTTCCTAAATCAAACGGAAAACGTGGTTCCCAAGAAACCCTACTTCAAATGCAATACGTGAAAACAAATATTATCAAATTTTAAATACGCTTTTTGTTTTATATGCAGCAAGATAGGCGAAACTTATTTAATAGGTAGGCGAGGCTTGAGATATTGGCCAGCGGTAAAAAAAGACATTAAAAATCAAATTTATCGATTTTCCGGATATAAAGTTAACAGCGTACCAATTGAAAATTCTACGCATTAACCCTAATGAAGTGCGGCCAAATACAAAAATTCAAACCAACTATAAGTTAACTAGCGCACAAAAAACGGTACACCGCAAAATAAATAAACATTAATCGAATTTTATACAACTACCAAATTATACAACTCCCAAAGATGTTAGATAAAAAATACCCGCTTGATTTTAAAAAAACCATCAGTGTAATGCTAAATTACCTAACAGTCAAACTACGACGAGTCTGAATGCACAGCCGTCTCGTCGCGCGATATTTATTTATATTTCCCCGATTTACGCGTTTGCGAATTTGTTACAATACCATAAGTATAGTACTTATACCGCAACAAGGTAATAATTACAAAAACATTATTATTAAAAAAAATATGTAGATAAAGAATTTGATGTGGGTAACGTACATATTGGCCAGCGGTAAAAAAAAACAAAAAATCAAATTTAGCGATTTTCCGGATATAAAGTTAATAGCGTACCAATTGAAAATTCTACGCATTAACCCTAATGAAATGCGGCCAAATACAAAAATTCAAACCGACTATAAGTTAACTAGCGTACCAAAAACGGTACACCGCAAAATAAATAAACAATAACCGAATTTTATACAACTCCCAAAGATGTTAGATAAAAAATGCCCAATTGATTTTAACAAAACCATCAGTGTAACGCTAAATTACCTACAGGTCAAACTCCTATTTTCCCGATATACCCGAATAGCCGAGAAACGCCGCACTTGAAGCTTGTGGAATGTTCGCGAACACGTGTGCGCCAGCTGCATTCCTAAAAGTGTCGGAGGCCGAGCGTGACCCAATGCGGGCGTTTGGAAATTCGTTACAATACCATAAGTATAGTACTTATATCGCAACTAGGTAACAATTACAAAGACATTATTATTAAAGAAAAATATGTAAATAAGGAATTGGATGTGTGTAACGTACATATTTGTTCTAAAATAGAAGTGCCTGGTACCCTCAAAAACTATCTACCACCGAAATTTCGACGAGGAATTTAGAACTTTAACTGCCAGAGTGATCCAGTGGTTAAAGCGCGGGCTGCGATGCGGACGGACTCGGGTTTAATTCCCAGTGCTTTCTGGTGTCTGGCGGGTGGCCTACTCAGTCATTAAAAATAATTGAGTACCTGCGTTCACTCAAACAAGGGGTAATAATGGCGGTCGTCTAAGGCGCGCTGCTTGTCATATCGCCCCGCGCCAGAGGTGATCCGCGGCGACCGTGCACAATGGTGAACGCATGAGAGCCTTAACCTCTCAGTTTGCTCCCACGCGGGGCATTAGAGCCGTACTATTATTAGAACTTTAGCTAAAAGTATGAAGAGATATTTTACAATGAAGGTGGGGTACTAACTTTTACAAATACTACAAAATACCGTTAAATTCAGACATACTTGTATAAATCAAAGCTTAGGAATTGCTGCAGATAAAACGAGAATAATTAAATAGGCAAGTGAAAAAAGATCAGAATATAATTACAGAAAGAGAATCTCTGTATAGTTGCCCGGTATTATTAGCACAAAAAAAAACCGAACAAGAATTTTAAAAAGCTTTACGAAAAGACGATCGAAGACGATCATCCCCACTACCGAATATTAATAACACGATCTTAGATTTACTTGGGCCATAGAAGTACCTTTCCAAGTAAAATCTAAAAAGCGGATAGAAGTTGTGCCAAAATATCAGATATTAATATTAAATTAAGAAATTAATTGAAAATATTACAAGCCTCGCCTGCAAACTGAGAGATTGAAGCTCTCGTATGTTCGCCACTGTCCCGGTCGTCGCGCACCATCTCTGGTGCGGGGCGATGTGACAAGCACCGCACCTTAGACGACCGCCATTATTACTCAATTATTTCTAGTGACTGAGTAGACCATCCGCCAGGCATCAGAGAGCTCAAGGAATTAACCCGGGTCCAACCGCACCGCAGCCCGCGCCAGGACCGTGCAATCAAGCTGGCGATTACGAGTCTCGAAATATCTGCATAACAAACCAATCCTTCAAACATAATGCCCGATACCTAGGCTCGAAGTCCATTAATAGGGTAGTCTATTATATCTCAACAGTAAACAACTATGTCAATATTCTTCCTAAATCAAACGGAAAATGTGGTTCCCAAGAAACACTAATTCAAATGCAATATATAAAACACGTATTATCAAATTTTAAATACACGTTTCGTTTATATGCAGCAAGTTGGTAGACGAAACTGATTCAATAGGTAGGCAAGGCTTGACATATTGGCCAGCGGTAAAAGAACATTAAAAATCAAATTTAGCGATTTTCCGGATATAAACTTAATAGCGTACCAATTGAAAATTCTACGCATTAAGCCTAATGAAACGCGACGAAATATAAAAATTAAAAAACCGACTATAAGTAAACTAACGCACAAAAAACGATACAACACGAAATAAATAAACAGCAATCGAATGTTATACAACTACCAAATGATATTCCTAAAAATGTTAGATAAAAAATGCCCGATTGATTTTAACAAAACCATCAGTCTAATGGTAAATTACCTAATAGTCAAAGTACGGCGAGTTTCGCCGCGCAATATTTATTTGTATTTCCCCGATATACCCGAATAGCCGAGAAACGGCGCAGTTGAACCTTGTGGAATGTTCGCGAACACGTTGTGCGCCAGCTGCATTTTTAAATGTGTCGGGCGCAGAGCGTGACCCAATACAGGCGTTTGGGAATTCGTTATATAGTACTTATACCGCAACAAGGTAACAATTACAAAGACATTATTATTAAAGAAAAATATGTAGATAAGGAATTGGATATGTGTAAACGTACACAATTGTTATAAAATAAAAAGTGCTTAATATCCTTAAACTATCTATCACCGAAATTTCGACGAAGAATTTAGAACCTTAACCACCAAAGTAGTCCAGCTATTGAGGCGCGGGCTGTAATGCGGACAGACCAGGGTTCAATTCCCGGTGCTCTCTGATGTCTGGCTAAAAATAATTGAGTACCTGCATTCACATCGAACAAAGGGTAACGGCGGTCGTCTAAGGCGCGATGCTTGCCACATTGCCCCGCATCAGAGATGGTGCGCAGACCGGGCAGAGAGAGCAAACATATGAGAGCCTTAACCTCTCATTTCCCAGGCCATGCTCCCCCGCGGAGCGTTAGAGCCGTACCATTATTTAGAACCTTAGCTAAAAGTATGAAGAGATATTTTACAATGAAGGTGGGGTACTAACTTTTACAAATACTACAAAATATCGTTAAATTCAGACGTATTTGTGTTAATCGAAGCTTAGAGGTCGCTGCAGATAAAACGAGAATAATTAAATAAGCAAGTGAAGAAAGATCAGAATATAATTAAAGAAAGAGAATCTCCGTATAGATACCCGGTATTATTAGTACAAAAGAAATCAAGAATTTTAAAAAGCCTAACGAAAAGACGATCGAAGACGAACATTACCGAATATTAATAACACGATCATAGATTTACTTGGGCCATAAAAGTACATTTCCAAGTAAAATCTAAAAAACGGTTAGAAGTTGAGCCAAAATATCAGTACAAAACTGCATTCTCTTTACGAATGCCATTGGAGCCACAAAACCCACCCGCACACTTCGCTAAAGTATTAAATAACGTGTTGAAATAACCAACAGATAAAATTCATTTAATTTCCCTAGGTCATATAATCATCCTGGAAAGAAGCTGTCAAAAACAAATGGTAAATCTTTTTAGTCACCCAATTTTTCCCAACATTACAATTTATCGATATTAATTGAGAATATTACAAGCCCCGAAATTGTAAGACTTTAACACCCCACGTGGGAGCATCGCCTGCAAACTGGAAGTAAAGAAAGATCAGAATATAATTACAGAAAGTGAATCTCCGTATAGTTACCCAGTATTATTAGTACAAAAGAAACCGAATAAGAATTTTAAAAAACTTAACGAAAAGACGAATATTAATAACACGATCTTAGATTTACTCGGGCCATAGAAGTATCTTTCCAAGTAAAATCTAAAACGCGGATGGAAGTTGAGCCAAAATATTAGTGCAAAAATGCATGGTCTGTCCGAATGCCATTTGAGCTACAAAACGCACCCCCGCATGCTTCGCTTGAGTAATGAATAACGTGTTGAAATGACCAACAAATAAAATCCGTTTGATTGCCCTAGGTCGTCTAATCATCCTGGAAAAAAGCGGCGAAGAACACATTGTAATTTTTTTAGTCACTCAATTTGTTCCAACATTACAACAGTGTATCAGAAGTAATTGAGAATATTACAAGCCTCGAAATTGTTAGGCTCTAACACCCCGCGTGGGAGCATCGCCTGCAAGCTGAGAGATTGAAGGTCTTATATGTTCAGAAGAAATATTGTGCAATGATGGCGGCATGCTAACTTTTACAAATACTACGAACTACATTGAAAACTGGCTCGCATTATTCTTAATCAGAAACCACAAAAGCCCCTCTGCGAAGTAAAACCATACAGACCCATAAGTCTCCTCCCCTATTATTTCAAAGATATTTTAGAAGCTTTTTTAAAACGACTACAACCTATATTAAATAAATGTGATTCAATACTCCAACACCAGTTTTGTTTTTAAA
Source organism: Sinelater perroti (assembly GCA_036346155.1). NCBI lineage: Eukaryota > Metazoa > Arthropoda > Insecta > Coleoptera > Elateridae > Sinelater > Sinelater perroti. The sequence goes on from JARFIY010000374.1 coordinate 931,141, forward strand.
GGATAAATCCATTCAGTAGTCGCTAAAATTGAACAAGCAAATATTGCTCTGTAGGAATTAATTATTGACATATCCCAGCCCTTTGACAAAGTTTGATACGATGACCTCATTTACAAAATCAAGTCTAAGTTACTTTACCCCCCTTTTCATTTACTGCGGTCGTATCTAATAGCTAGGATATTTACAGCAAAACTTCATGGTATATTCCTACACCAATGCTGACGCTGCTTTTTACTCTGACCCACCACACACATCGCAAATTTTGCAAGAGAACTTAAATGACTTAAATGCGTCAGTGAAATACCTCAGTATACACACGGATCGATGTTTTACAATTGAATCATAAATTACAAATTATAAAGCGGTCCTAAAACCAATATGGTCGTGTGGCGTTCATCTTTGGAGAACACCAAGTGCTTCCAATATAGAGATGATTCACACCAGTGTTAAGTATCTCAAGAAAACCATACAACTCGTCAGCCATAAACTTGTCGAACAACAGCACCACAATAATAACTACAGATCACAGAGAAGGATCCAACAAATGTAAATTGATAAATGTATTTTGCAGGACCACTTGAAAATCTTAGAACAAACTTCCGCCGACAGTATATTGCAGAATAAATTAATATTAAATTAAACAAATCAAGATTTGGTTACAAACGCACGTAATAATACCATACCGATACGGACGCAAACACATCTGCATCAATATTTTTCTCCATATGAAATATTTGGTAATTGCGTCATAATAGATTGAGGATTTAGCGTTCCTCCCTCTAAATAGCGATACCAAAAGTACCAAATCATTATATTGCTAACCGTGGACCAACCCTATGTAAGTTTTAGTTTCCGAACCTATCATTAGTGTTTTCGGGCTAACGTTCGTGTATTCAATTTCTAAAAAAATTCTAAAATTATATCACAATTTCAATGTGACCTCAATTTTTTGCTTGCTAGTGTGATAATATTAATAACAATAAAGTGTCAACGAACGTGTAAATCCAGCATAAAATGCACAAATTCGTTTATTTTTTCGGGGATTGTCGGAGTAATAAAATCTACTTCAGTGCTATACAAACAAGACCGATGAATCATCCAGAAACGGGTTTTTAGTCGACCCAAGGCGACAATCCCAATTGTGTACGACGTATTTTAAGCAACCGATTCCTACCCTTTTGAGCCATATATCATTCTTAACCGTGGTTCTGCTTCTTTCTCTCAGACGTAACAACCGCAGCTCAACGAGACCTTGAAAATAATTAAGCTTTAACCACGTCAATCATAAATCATACAAAAGAAAATCTTGTTGTTACTGTACACATAATGTGTTACCTAACGCATAAAAAGACCTGAAAAACGCCAATTGGCTGATTTTTCAAATCTGTCGCAAAAACAAAACGAGCGCCTGCGAAGCATTAAATGAGTTACTGGAAGTATGTCCAGAGCAAACACGTTGCTTTACGGTATAAAATGAATTTCTAAATCTTAGAAATCCCTCCTGTAAATAATCAAACTGTCAAATTTCTCACAATTGCACCACGGGGTCGTCGAAATTGTAATACTAAGAAAAATGCAAATTAACCATTGGAACTTTGAAGAAGTTTAATTTAATAGTACAAGACAAATGATAAAATGTACATTTGCTAAAAAATATCTGCGATTACTTTTATAAATAACTTACGGCTTGGATCTTTGTGACCGTCTCCATTTTTCTTAGCGTCGCGGCAAACAATGCACGAATAATGTGTTAATGACCTGGGTTCTATACACTATAGATAAGCTTCATTCAGGTAGATTCTTCGAAGGTCATGAATACTGTTGTACCCTTCGCTTAATCATATTCCAGGAATTTTCGATCGATGAAAGGTTAAGCGAAAAGGTCGATCGTGGGACAGTTTATTATATTATATTAAGTTTTATTAAAATATTCTATTATTTTATGTCAACAATAGTCATCTATTTCAGCCCTTTGTGTTCAGCATGTCTATCGAAAACAAATGGTAGTAAAAATAAACGGAAAATGCCGATGAACATGAAAATTTCTAAGGAAGTGAAAATTGGAGTACTTTGCTGTGACGTAAAAAATAATTTATTAGTTATACAACATTAATCACAATGAACAACAAATCAAAATAGGGTAATTACGAGATAAATAAAACTAGAAAAATTGGAAGAGCTCAAATTTTATTTTATGGTGCATAAAAGCTAGGTCTTGTTGAAGTTGATGGTTGAACACTAGACACTTTTTATTGTAGGTGCTTTCATCAAAAAATATATAATTTAAGTTATTTGCAGTTATTTGTCCTGAAAATGTGAAGTTTTCGAGAAATCTCTGTCTTGAAATATAGATGCGCAAAGAGTTACTGATTTGGCCGACAATTTAAATATTCAGATAAAAGCAAAATCATCTAGTTTCGAAGCTTTTTCCATTGTCTGAGTACGGATATTAGGAGGGTAGCTTAATTAGTTGTATTTCTTCGCACTTGCAACATAGGTATTTTAGCAATTATTAAAAACAGTAATTTAATTTTTGACGGATCCAAGATTCATCATACGCATTGCATTATACATCTAAAAGTATTATGCACGGAGATTCATAATAAACATTGAAAATGTATTAGGGGCAATGCCACTCTAGAACTAAAAAAAAATTCAAATAATTTTTTTTGCTTAAGTGATGCCTTATTGTCTCAAAAATAAGATACATAGTTTTTAAAGTAAAAAAATATTTCCAATGATTATTTTCGAGTACCTCTCCTAATCACCTCTCAGCTTCACCCAGTGCGTCAGCCCGGCGCACTGCGCTAATGCTTATGTCTTCAGTAATAAAGAAAGGGATTTCATTGGCTTACAATAGTAGAATATAATATTCGAACTATAGGCGAGAATGACAAGAATAGCTTAACTGTGTCTTGAAACGAGGTATGGAGAGAGCGCGTTTTTTTCTATGCGTCTTGGTAATGCTTATTGAATGGAATATCTGAAAAGTATTGTAAATCTTGTGTGTTTAGGAAGAAGAACAATAACACTGTAGGGTACGATCCGCCCGATAACCGCTCCCGGGAAAAACTACGCATCAGAGACCAAGGATGCTCCTGCAGATCCCAAACCGCACACACAGCAAAACAGTCAGCCTCCGCCGCAACACCAAGACGCGTTTAACATCGTGGTGACTACCTAGTATGCTACGAACTTCCTCGAAGTGGCTACTTCACCGCCACCCTTGTCATGTTCAGGACTACCTGAACACCTGGGTCACCAGTAAGCTTCCGCTACTTTACAAGCGCCTGTAAAGGCGCAGCACCTTCCAACGCCTAGAAAAGAAAGGTGCGGAGCTTAGACCCAAGTACCTTGCCAACCAAGGATGTCCATGTCCATGCAGATTACGAAGAATGGTTCCAAACTCACAAAAAAATGTTCAAGCGCTTAAAAACTCCGTATTCCATAAAATATGCTTACGTTGGAGATAAAGATTTGAAGAAAAGTTATTTTAGATGTACAGATGTATAAAAATTTCGCTATAACCAAAAAGAAACAACCATTCGTCTCCGTAACTTGAAAAAATAACTCGTGCGAAAAGGAAAATTAACCGGAAAGCTATAGACGAGCTTTTCATATACTAAGGTTTAACCATCCGTTGATATCACGCGTCAGTCGGGAAGATTAAAAATCTAGTCGACATTATCATAAATTTCTACTGATGAAAAACCGCAGCACGAGAAATACCCGGTTGCAGAAAGCAAAAGCTACTTAATTCTTTGCCTCAATACACGCATTTTCACAAGTAGTTTTTGATATCATTAGGACAATGCACAAGAAACTCAGATAGATAATCTCCGATCGGTGGCTATACGAAACGAAAGTTGGTTCAGTAAGTGTTAAGCGCGAAAACGATCCTAAATATTGCATTCGGCATTGTATTATGAACATTATGGAGCTCTTAGGTATCACCATCGGCTATAATTGCTATAACTTCTGCATGGAGGCTAATGAGTGCCGCGTTTTTGAAGCGATCACTATCTGATGCTGTAAAAGAAGTTCGAAGAGTTCTAAGGTCAACTAGAAAGTTACCCCCCTGAAGATGCCGCTTTACTGCGTGGATTAATAGTGTTCTACGTTTTTAGTGGATTATTTGATACTCATATTCTTCCTACTTCAATCGCAAGTGTACAAATTTGGAATTTGGTTCTTTCGAGTTAAAGTAACTGTCGGGATTTTGTAATCTGTTCCTTTGTTCAATTTATATTCATAAATATATGGTATAAATGCCTTTGTTGCAAATTGGCAACCCTGTGTGTTTGCTTCATACAGTTTGATATTTTTGATGGCATACGTACTCAGAATATTTTGTGATACGAACGCCAACAAATGGAATTTTTAAGACTTTCGACGCGTATTATTTTAACAACAGTGCGTCAATCAACTCACTTCGGTGATCACTTTTGGTAATGAAGCTCCATACCGAGCTACTGTATATCATTGATTCAATGAATTTAATCGTGGTCGTAGTTCGCCGATAGATGAATTTAAAGAAGGTCCAAAATCGGCTACGGTACCAGCAAACATCGATGACGTGCACGAAGTAATAAAGCAAGATAGTCAGTCATGTATTTTATCGTGAAATTCAGGCACCCTTAGGCATAACTGTGACTAGCATAAATTCGATATTGCATGAACATTTAACCGTGAAAAAGCTGTGTGCGCGTTGAATCCCGCATAAGATAATGACCGCTCAAAAAAAGGCTCGTTTCGATTGGTAGAAAGCAATGCTCAATAAATACGATCGGGCTGTTTCAAAAACCGTTTACAACATCGTTACAACTGACGGATTTTCTATTTATGCGTTTGAGTTAGAAAGTAAACAATAATCGACTGTACGGGTATTCTAAGATGAGCCAAACTCAAGAAAAGTCGTTCGCGATCCAAGCACTTCAAAGCAAATGGTAGACTGTTTTTTTTCCTTAAAACTGAACATGTCGCAACTCTAGTTTAGAGGATCATAGAATGATCAATTCTAAGTGGTACGCGATCATTTGTTTGGTAGAAATCTTCTAAAAAATAAGAAAAACCAACGTGTGACACCGAACCATTCTCAATCATTCCAATGCGAGCTCACACACATCAATACAAACAACCGGCTTTCTGCGCACTCAAAACGCAGAATTGATGGTCATCTCCTGCCCCGTACAGTCCTGATTTGACCCCCAACGATTACTTTTTGTGCTCATACGTGAAAAACGAACTATGTGGACAACGATTTTCGACACCAGAAGAGGCGGTTGATATGTCCATGTTTCGGACATACCTAATAATTCGCTATGAAAATTGGTCCAGCGTATACAACAATGTATTTATCGCCAGGAAGATTATTTTGAAAAACACTAAAAAGCTTTCAACATTAAACATTTGTTTTTGTCAATTTTTCGTAATAGATATGGGGTCAGTTTTGAAATTTGTCGCTGCAAACAACATTTCTCTCTAAGTAGAGAAATATAGTAGCAGAGAAAAGATGCCAAGTGCCAGGAAGAAAAAATCAATTTTATCATTGTTCTTGTTCTTTTTTTATACCATATTTATCCAAATAACCCCACATAAACTTAAACCTTATTTATTTGGCCCTGTTAGCTTTGCGTTTGACAGGCTTGAGGTAGACTATGGGTACCACTGTTGCGGCCTACGATCTCTAATCACAAGCCTCTGAAGATGACGATTCTCCCGGTTGGTTGACCTCCGTACTGGTGTAGACTCCCCGTCTTCACGAACAAGTATCTTCTTCGACCCAGTGGTTCTCATCATCGCACCACTGCACTGTAATGGCGGCCACAACTGCGTCTTTCAAACTCGTTTAAGTTATTGATAATATAACGTAATTGTTAACCCGTGTAAGTTAGATGTGCCAAATCTGAACGACTAAGAAGAATGTATAACTATTTTATAGGTGATATTACTCACCTCGGGCAGACAAAAATAAATTTCAACTTCAAACATTTTAGGATTATAGTATGCTTAACTTAATATAAGTTTAAATGCTATGCAATTAATTTGTTTTTAATAGTGCTGCAATATCAGTAAATAGTAATGTACGTTTTCTTAAATTCCTACTAAAAACATACATAGTCTAGAATTTACTGCAGATTTCCAAACTTCCGTATGTCTAGAATTTCTCACAAACTTCAAATCTCAGATATGTGTTGCCGTACCTACTACAATTTATGAGAAAATATTTTTACGAACCCATATTAAAAACCTAAAGAAATCTGTTGAACCAATCGACCGAGTATTTCCTATGTATTTCAAAACTTGGAACCGCGCTTCCTTATCTAATGCTGTTTTCGAGACTATTTATTTAAGCTCCTACTAAAAATGCATGGAAAGCTTTGAATTTAGTTTGTGTAACATTCCTCGCAGACCTCAAATCTTTGAAGGACATTTCCATATCGACCGCCATTATCTACATAAATTTTTTTTACTTATTGTTAATAATAAAAAAAAGTTTCATATTTACAAAGCCTAGAACTTCTCGTAGATTCCAAATCTTGAAAGTGCGTTACCGTATCTGCTACTGTCATAAAAATACAATGCTGTTCATCGAGATAAACAATGAACGAATGGTGTCTTGATGGACTATTAATTATTGACATGTTCCTATAGTTCAGCTAGATTTCTTGGAGATCGTGGGTACCGTTGTATCCTTCACGCACTAATATTTCAGACATTTTCGGCATTTGCAATGTTAGGTGACATGAGAGAGTTCCCATTCTATTTTGTTGAAGAATGTCTAACGTATTAGGTACCAAATATGGTGAACGTTGCCTTCTTGGAAAATTGCTTGGGGCACCCTCTGAAGGAAAGAAACTACTACCAAGAGCTGTAAAACCGCGTCGATGTAGATGTGATTGGTAATGTTGCCTCTAACTTTGATTAAATGTGAACTGTTATCATAATTGATAGCTCCCCATACCATAATATCCATAATTGGCAGTGCATGCCTCATACAACTGCAATATTGGTCTCTTTCTCCCCATTTACAACATATAAATATCTTGCAATCGTTTCGGTTTAAATAAAACCGGGATTCATGCAGAGATGCCATTCGTATATACACAAACGCTTTTCTGTTGCCCTTTGCAACTTTCGTTGCCAGTACAGAGAAGTCGCTGGTTGTCTACTATTAGGTTTATTGTTAACGCTGGGGTACATGGAGGTCGCTCTAATTTAAACGTGGTCGTACCAGTTTAGCTGACGGCCAACAACTGCGACCTCCACCGATAACATCGAAAAACTTAAACCAAATGGTACTGAACGACCGTCGCATCAAGAAGATAGCAGAGGTTGTGCTGTCATATATTGACTGAAGGATTGCTCACTTTGAACCAAAAATTCATTCGAATGAACATTTCCAAGGCTCTGTTTAAGCGGTTTCAGTGAAAAGAGTCGGACGTAGGTCCACCATTACACTCCTAAGACGAACGAACAATCAAAACAGTGGATTGCGAAGGGTGAACCTGGTCCAAAAAACGCGAAGACATATTCATTGACCGGGAAGATGTTTGCGACTGTTTTTTTCTATTCATCGACTACTTAGAAAAAGGGAAAACAATAATTATCCATCGTGATTGAACCAGTTAAGGTAGTAATTGCTGAAAAATGTCCCTATTTGGAACGGAATAAAGTACTCTTCTATTAAGACAAGGCACTGGCTCACACTTCGGCGGTCACTATGTCCAAAATTCATGAATTGCAATTTGAATTGATTGACTACCTAGCATATTCACCAGATCTAGTCGCCAGGAACTATTTCCTAAGATCAAAGTTTGGATCGAAGAGAAAATATTAGTTTCTATGTTAGGCTCGAAACTTTTTAGGCTGCCCACGTACAAGATTTAATACAATTTGTTTTTAACGGTGCTACAATTGTAATAAACATCAATATGCGATTAAAAAAACGGAATCGCTATTTATTGCCGTTATCTAAATTTTATTTTAGAACTCCTAAGAAAAATGCAAGGAACTTAGGATATAGTATTCCAAGAATTTCCCGTGAACTTTTTCCGCCTGAAGTTATTACCAAAATACGGTTTTATGAAGCTTATATTAAATAAACGAAAGTTGTAGTGCTCCTAGAATTTCCCGCAGATTTCAAATCTCAGATGTGCGTAAGCCTATCTACTGTCATTTACGAAAAATACTTTTCTGACATTAAAAATACACGGGAACTTTTTGAATTAGCCGGTCGAACGCTTTTCATGTATTTCCTTGAAAGCGTGCTTGCATATCTACTGCGGTTTTTGAGACATAATTTATTTAAGTTCCTACCAAAAATAAATATAAAGCTTTGGTTTTAGTCGGTCTAAGATTTCTCGCAGATTTCAAATCTTAAAAGCGCGTTTCCGTGTCTGCTGCCATTATCTAAATACAATATTGTGCAGTGAAAGAGCAGCATCAAGAAAAAATACAAATAGATGATTAAATTTACAAAATATTTTGTCCATAAACATTTAAAAACTCGTTCAAAGTATGACTAGTAATGTTGCCTCCGACACCGTCATACCTGATTGCTCCCTATACCATAATACTCATAGTTGGCATTGTATATCTCATATATGCAATCGTCTTGTTCCCTTCTTCGCGTTTACGGTGTATAATACCAGACTGTCATTTCGCCTTAAACAAAATCGGGATTCACCAGAAAAAATGATTATACGCTATTCGAGTATCAACAGACGCCTTTCTGTTACTCATTACAACCCTTGATATCGGTCGCAAGAAAAGACGTAATGCTGTTAATCCCACTGCGAATAATAATCGGCGCAAACAGGAGTATTGCTATGGCAACCGATTTCTTATAAAAGACGCACTCCTTCATGTACGCCAGCAATACATCCCCTTTCAAATTTGCCAAATTATTGAGAACGTACTCTTTGTCGACAACGACACAATCATACACCATTTAAGATAAACAAACCAAATCTGAACGGCTGCAAACACTTTTAAGCCCATTTCATACGCGATATCCCCAAACTTCATATCTACTAAACGATTAAAACCAAATGTAGGACAGACAAATATATGGATCTCAAACTTTAATCGTTTTCTGATTATAGCATGCTTAATTTAATGTCTGGATGTCTGAATTTCTTAAATTCCTGCTACAAATTCAAGCAAAGTTTTTGAATTTGTCAATCTCGGTAGATTGAATATCTCCAAATAGGATTGCTTAAGCTCACGTTGAGAATGCAAAGAAACCTTTAGCCTATAATTCCTCGAAAATTTCAAATCTCAAAAGTGCGTTGCGACACACACCGACTTAAAAGAAATGTTTTTTATTAACTCAGATTAAGCATCCAAGGAAATTTTTGTAACTTTCCACTTGAAAGTGCGCTTCCACATCTGCTAGCGTTTTCGAGATGTAATTTAAGCTCCCACTAAAAATGCAAGAAATGCTTTAGATCTGGTCGTTCTGAAATTTCTCGCAGATTCTAAATCTTGGAAGCGCTTTTTTCTTACAAGCTGTCGTTATCCAAATATTATTAAACTCCTGTTACAAATTCATGGAAAGTTTTAACCCGTAGCTACCGCTATTGAGTCCTGGGGACTTGAGAACCTTTTAATTCTTGGAAATCAACTGGAAATTTTAAACTTTAAATTTTGCGCTGCAAAATATCTTCTAGTTAGTTGGTTTGTTGTCAAATGCAATGTTAATCGATGACGTAAATTCTTTACACGCAGGATAATAAGATAATCTGGGTCCGCCGGATCCACTAGTAGTTTAACAGAGATTTTCGGAGACGAAAATTGAGGTAAGTAATTTCCAAAAAGCTTTTATTTTATTCCTTTTTGACAAGTTGAATTTTTCCTAACTTCATGAAGTTATGTAGTGTTACTTTGTAAAATTAATTTTTTATTATTTATAGGATAATCATGATGAACGCCGCATATAAAGCGCTTTCTGACAAGAGCTAGAAGATGGAGATTTTTGGACAGAGATAGATGGTGTCGGTGCTGTTGAAAACGTCCAAAAAAATGAAAAGGCAACGCCTTCTGCGAAATATTAGGTATAAGCGATCAAGATTCTACATCTGATAGCAGCAGTCCAACTTGTTTACCAAGCTCTTTATGAGACCTACAAAGCTAAATCCTCGAGGGAAGCTCCTTTCGTTAGAAAAACTCCAGCTCCTAATATTATAATTGTGCTGCCAAGTTTCAAAGCCCTACTCGACAAAATCACCCATCTACCCCCTTAGAAGCCCGGAAATTATTATTTACATATATTCTCAACGTTTTTACACATTTTACAAACTGCCTAAACGACGGCTATACACATGGAAATCTCCTGCAGATAACGAAGACAATATTGTTCGAAATCAGATCGACTACATATTAATAAATGAACGATACAGAAACGCAGTTAGATCTGTGAAAACATACCCGGGAGCGGACGTATCTTCCGATCATAACCCCCTAGTTGCCAAATTTCATCTCACCTTAAAAAAGGTTAATATAAGGAATAACGAAAATAAACTTAATGTAGGACTCCTCAAGGCAACAGACCTACAACAAGTGCTAAAACAAAAGATCAACAATAATCTATCAAAAATTAATACTGAACTTGAAGCAGGAAACAAAGTAGAAGAACGATGGGTATCCTTCAAAGAATCAATCCTAAAACCTAGCAAAGAGCTACTGAAAGAAACAAGGTATAAAAGGGAAGAGTGGATAACAGACGAGATTTTGAACTTAATGGAACAAAGAAGATACAAAAATCGAAATAAAAACATGTACCAAAATCTACAGAGGGAAATAACGAAGCAAAATAAGAGCAGCAAAAGAACAGTATTACGCTGAAAAATGTAAAGAAATAGAAAACCTTCAAATTAAGCATGACATGTTTAACCTACACAAAAAAGTAAAGGAAATAGCTGGTACAACACGTAAAAAGAATGCCAACATACTATTAAACAAGGAGGGAAATATAATAACAGAAAATGCTATGAAATTGTGTAGGTGGAAAGAATATATAGAAGAATTATTCAGAGATCAGAGAGAAGAAAACCCGAACATACACACACCCAACCAAGATATAGGACCAGACATAAGAAACAGCGAAATAATACTTGCAATGAAAACAATGAAAAATCGTAAAGCCCCAGGCCCAGACGAAATACCAAGTGAACTCCTACAACTAATTGACGAAGAGAATCTAGATATACTGGTAAATCTATTCAACATAATATATAAAACCGGAATTATACCTCAAGAAATGTTAATCTCAACGTTTGTATGTATACCAAAGAAAGCTGTGATTACCGCACTATAAGTCTTATGTCTCACACACTAAAAATTCTCTTAAAAATCATTCACTCTAGGCTACACCGGAAACTAGAAGCAGATATCAGTGAAACACAGTTTGGTTTTCAAAATGGAGTGGGGACAAGAGAAGCATTATTTGCATTCAACGTGCTTATTCAGAGATGCTTGGATGTTAACCAAAGTGTATATCTATGCTTTATAGACTATAATAAAGCCTTTGATAGAGTTAGACACGACGCACTCATAGAAACTCTCAAAAATAAGAAATTAGATTATCAAGATATAAGACTAATATCAAACTTATATTACAGCCAGAAAGCTACAGTACGAATAGGAAACGAAACATCAGAAGCAACTGAAATTCAAAGAGGTGTCAGGCAGGGTTGTGTTCTGTCGCCCAGTCTATTTAACGCCTACTCAGAGGAAATAATGAAAAAAGCCCTGGAATCTGAAACTGCTGGAATAAAGGTAAATGGAAGACCAATAAACAACCTAAGATATGCAGATGATACCGTAATTATTACTGAAAACTTAGAAGATCTAGAAAGGGTAATGAATAAAGTAATTGACTATAGTGAGGAATATGGCTTATCACTCAATATCAAAAAGACGAAGTTTATGAAGATCAGTAAAAACAATAACAACGACAGCTTAAGAATTAGAGGAGAACAGATAGAAAGAGTCAAGAAATACACTTACTTAGGAAGTCTAATTACAGAAAACAACGACTACACGGCAGAAATAAGATCAAGAGTAGAGAAGGCAAGAGCTAATTTTCTAAAAATGAGAAACGTCTTCTGTAGTAAGGATCTGTCGTTACAATTAAAAATACGACTGCTCAGATGCTATGTGTTTAGTGTACTTTTGTATGGCATGGAAGCGTGGACGTTAAATCAAGCCGCATTAAACAAACTTGACTCCTTCGAGATGTGGCCTTACCGGAGGATTGTAAGAGTATCGTGGACGGATAGAATGACAAATCTGGAGGTGCTGAGAAGGATGGGAAAGGAGAAGGAAATTACAAATACAGTCAAAGAAAGAAAACTCCAATATCTGGGACATATCATGCGTGGAGAACGGTACAACATACTACGACTTATAATACAGGGCAAGATCATGGGAAAAAGAAGCGTTGGTAGAAGACGAATGTCATGGCTGCGCAATCTACGAGAATGGTTTGGCTGCAGCTCTGGTCAACTGTTTCGAGTAGCAATATCAAAAATTAGAATAGCCAATATGATTGCCAACCTCCGAAGCGGAGATGGCACTTGAAGAAGAAGATTCTCAACGTGATTGTTGAAAACACAATGAAGGCTAAATACAGTCAATTCCAAACGCGTAGAAACAGCAAAAGAAAGAAACATCGATGTTGTGGAAATAAGAGCTTTCATTTCGATGATCCTCAAACAAGACGCGAAAGAGCAAAAAAAATTCTAAGGAAAATTATTCTCCTGGATCCAATGACGCAATAGATGAAGAAATGCTGGTACCTTTTCGTAGGAGGTGGTCATTTCGGATGTACATTCCTAACAAACCCATTAGCTAGATAGGAGTTGAAGGTACAAATACTAGCAGACAGTAAAACCAATTATATGGTAAACAATTTACCCAGGAAAAGATTTGAAACCTAAGAAAAGCAAGCTTTCGCATCCAACAGAACTAACACTACGCTTAATAAAAATAGTAAAAGTAATATTACAGCAGACAATTGGTACTCTTCAACTGAATCGGTTGACGAGTTAAAAAAATGTAATCTCACCTACGTCGGTACTTTAAATAAAAATAAGAGGCAGATTCCCAAAGAATTTCAACCCAATCGATGTAAAACTATTGATTTTTCATTCGGATTTTCATCAAAAACCACGATATTGTTAATGTGTGAAAACGTGAAAAATTTGTTATTTTAGTTTCCAGCGTGCACCATGACAATTCTGTAAACACCAACACCAAATAAACGGCAATAATTTTATATTACAACTCGACCAAAGCAGAAATTGATGCGCTTGAAAAAAGCTTCACCAGGAACTTGCAGATGGCCAATGCCGCTGTCATAATAAATGTTGGAGTAAATAGTAGTTCTGTACAAATTTGTCGAACAAGACAAAGAAATTTTCCGGTACAATTTGCTGAAAGAGCTAGGGCGGGAACTATACACTCCATATATGACTTCTCGAATATATAATTCAAATGTACCGCGCAAACTTCGCTTAGTGGCAACAGATATATTGAGAATTGTCACGAAAGAAACTCCTGTACCTAAAGAAAAGCCTGGAAGATCAAAAAAGACCAAGATGACGCGTGTGTCCGTCTGGAAAAGACCGTAAAATATGCGTTTGACATACTCAATCTGCGGTTTGCCCAAAATGTATGTTTTTTATTTAGTTGAATGGATTAATTGCAAAGCAATTATACTTTGCAGAGTATTGTGTTTTATTGTAGATTTTAAAACTGGGTTCTGGGGATCCGCCGGTAGTAAGATACAAATTTTGGATAGTAGTAGTTACGGAAATCTTGAAATCTTAAAAGCGCATTTCCGTGTCAGCTACGGTTATTATGATTTTAAAAGCAAATACAAGTCTATACATAAAAGTGCAAATAACACCGGCTAATATTTTTCGAAGTGCTCGTAAACTTTTTATTAAAGCAGCTAGCTGCGTATCGGCAGTGTACACACAAATTGCAAGCGATTGGTTAGTGACATATTTGAGAGCTGCATGTACGCAGCTCAGGCTTTTCTGGGAAAGATCGTGAGCTTTCAGGACTGTTCTCGAGAATTTCTTCGAAACGCAGTAAGTCATACCTTAAAATTTAAATATTCAAAATCAACTAGTTACACACGAAAGAACGTTATCGAAAGCAATGATCAGCTAAACGCAAAATATCACCGCGCTGTATAAAATAAAAATCCTCGGCAGACGCTGACGTGGATCATTCATCCTAACAATTTTAACATCTTCATTCATGCAATTATGAAAATTTCTTTATGATGGAGTACGTATTTTGACTATTACGTAATTGATAAGCGTCGAGTCCTTTTTCTAGATCAGTTGTTTTCTTAGTGGATTTTTGGAAGCATTCACAATGAGCTCTTCGGTAAAATCCCCATTGTGCACTGTTACATATGATATAATTACATCAAGAATAAATAAGCGTTCAGAAACATTTTTGAATTAGCCTCGTATAACCAACGCAGTAAAAATGGTACCAAATAACCCGAAAAGAACTACAAAAAGTAAGAGAACTTGCCTGTAATGGAATGCAACGGAGTGCCCGCAACAAATTCTGCAGAAGGAAACTTCAATCCGGATACATGCATCTTTAAACCACACGAACTTTCAATAGGAATTTATTACTAACGCAGCTCTGCGCTGCCACGCGTTCAAGCACGACTGAGCTACTAATGACTCTCGCTGTACCTGCGCAAGTGATGCTCCAACCCCAACGAATAACCGGTATTATCGCCCCTAACAACCAGTTGCTCAAAACGCACCAATAGGGACAAAGTTCGGCAGACGCGTCGTCGAGCAAAAAGTAGTAGGGCCCCTCCTGTCCCGGCTGCGGTAAGCAGTTCCAGCAATTGCGCAATACTTTGAAATACGATGACTGCACGTAATTTTATTTTGCTAGCAAATTTACCATTCGGAGATTTCATCGATACTCGGCAAGGTTCAATGCTCACTTAAGTATCGGTAAAAATATTAATTTGTAAAAATCATACCACTACTTCAATTAGATCATATTTTATTATTATACATTTTCTAGTACGGGATATAGACCGAATAAGAAATATAGGAATAAAACGCGAAGATCAATAAACTCATCAATTAAATATTTTTATAGTAGTTCACTATTTCAGCATGTGATTAAGTAACAGTAAAATGTTCTGAAAAAGTAGTGCATTCTGAATTTTTCTTAGAGATCTAAAAAGCTGAAATTTTGAGCTAAAAACCATAAACATTTGTAATAGTGCTGCGCGGCATTCGAATAATTAATATACGAGACAGAATATTCGCGAATACTATTCGTCCCTCAAATTCTATATTAAGACCGATATACCCCCGACCCCTAGCAGTGATGGTGAACAATTAAGAATGGCTTGATACAAGGTCACTGATATTTGAAAATGCTATGCTGCTAAAAGTCTTTCACTTGGCACCTACCTGGGTATGAACAATAGGCGATTAAAAATTCAATAGCCCATTTGCAAGTGTATTATTAGTCATTAAAAGAAAAATAAGAGAAAATCAATAGACCTTAAATTACATGGATTTTCAAATTTTATTATTCATTGTTTTGTGCTAGCGATTTTTAATTCAAATACTAAAAACAGGTATAAAAATATGAACTATTTTTTAATGTTACATTAAGAACGCCATTTTAAATTATAAGAAACGCCGTGTTTGAGAATTATTGAGGTTGTTTAAATGCAGAGCACAAAGTCGGCCATTAGGGCAGTGTCTTTGTTTAACCCTTGCTGTGCACACATGCCGTATATAACATACAGGGCGAGTGGACCCGGCCAACTTTAAAATTCGTTTTCTCGCACACAGTACATGCTAAAGTAAAAAGAAAAATTGGGTGGGTTCTTTAGACTCTTTTAAACGAATTAAAATTGTTATTGCAAATATTTAGAAATTGGAGTTGCTCAAAAAAATTCGTAAGTACAGCATATCAAAAATTTTTTGTTTATTATTCATTCTTCAGGGAGTTTTCAGTTTCGAAGGCAAAAAAAATATTTTAATGTATAAAAGTGTTTTTTATTGAACATAAACATTGTTAAATAAAACAATTAGAAAAACTACTCCATACAGACGCAATCGACGCATAACTTAGAGCTGTTATTCCTACAAAGCGGGCGCAGATATGCGATACATTGCTACCGCGTTTTTCTTTTGTTTATTGCTGGACAAAGTTTGCATAGGGTTTTTTGACCAAAAATCCAGTTTCCTCATTACCAGGAAGTCGTTGATGAGGCAAAATTAGCATATTTTCATTTGACGTTTTCAAGGAACTTTTTGACGTTCTATAAGCCAGACTGTTTTTCGGAAGCTATAACTTTTTCGTCATCTCCATTGCGGCTTTTGTAGCATTTTAGAACTTTCCAATTAACTATAGCTTGATCTAACATAGCCCAAAAAATTCTTAACGGCCAACGGTTACTTTTTTTTGATAACGCAGTAGCTTTTGCACAACATATCAGAGGTGTCCGTACCACCTTTGATATAGTTGTAGTGCAAGATAATTTTAGATTTTCCGTTCTCAATCTCATCTACGAGGATGCAATCGAAACAACTTTTTTTGGGTGTTTAAAACAGCAATGTTATGCCCGAATCGGAGAAAATTTTGTGCTGGGCAGTATCTCGCGCCTGTTTTCCTAAGAGTTCCTATGACAGTCAGATTGTACGGCTTCTGAGATAAGTGTTCTATCAAAGGTATGGCTGGGTACAGATTCTCGCAGGTTACACTTCGCTTTGATCCATGGATCAAAAGAGGATTGGAGATGCAGTTTTGTCGGCGTTGGCTCCAACGGTTGTCTTTTCGAGCCATGGTAGAGCTTTCACTAAATATGACCTTCTGGCGTCGTTAAGCGTGATCAGAAGAATTTTTTTTCAAAAATTTTTATGATTAGAGCAAAACTGTCCTGCAGATCTCGGGTTTGACGATCGTCAAATCTTAAAATTTTTTATCAAAAAATTCCAACGACGCAATAGCATAAGGCACCGGTAAAACGACATTCCATTTTTCATTGCCCACAAAGCTGTATCGTGAGCTTTGGTCTGTTTCTAAAGTTCTGAATAAGTGATTGCCAGAAAAGTCAGAATTTCGACATCCATCGGCGCGTGATACGACTACTCTAAATTTTCTTTTGTATTAGTTTTATATTGTCAACTTAATTTGGTATTCATGTACTTTACGATGTCTTTTATTGTCACGAGAGAAGAGAATATTCCAGAATTCTTCAATGGTCGAGGAATTAGAAGCATTTACGGGAACATCTCGTGGGTTAACTCGATCTATAAGAAATAATAAAGTTTATAAAAGAAACAACCTTCCCCTACTGTTGCAAAAAACAAATAATAAATAAATACTGATGTTCGTTGAGGTTTTTTACTTTCCATTTATATTTAGTTTTTCCGTAAAGGATGTTTACTGGCCTGCTTCGTTTACGCGCTTTTAAAACCCGAGACGCCTACGTAGAATTTTCTTTCACTGGTAGAATTAGAATGGGAACCGTACTCGGTGTTACTGTCATCATTCTTGTCTGGCTCAGAAAATTCATCAGCAACTGATTCGCTATGAATCGATCTCTTGAATTTATCGTTATTTTAAAATAAAAAATTACTAAACGACTACAAAAAAATTAATTTTTACAAACCAGAAAATCGTTTTTTTTAATCAAAATAAACAAATAGCGCCCTGTGAGCCCCAGCGGGTTTTTTTTGTATCGAATGTCACGTGTATATTAAAGGCTCAACCGTTATAAAAACTGCGTGTACGTATACTCAACTTCTTGAACTAACATTAGATATTATTTTCCTACCAAAATTTAAGATAAAAAAGGTCCACTGGACCCAGAATGGTCTGCAGAGATTAAACGGCTAAAGAAAGTATTTTGCAGCTACTTTTTCAAAAAGAAATAAATAACGAAGCATTCTAAAGTTGTAGGTATATTTTAACGGACATTTGAAATGCACCAAAATTTTCCAAAAATTCTATTATAAAATTGTTTTAATATGGTCGAGTTAGTGGTTAACTATTGCTGCTGGAATTAGTGGGTCCATATGTTTGTCTGATACAGAAAAACAACATTGTTTTTAATTTACATATATTTTCATTGTCGATGAAGTAAAAAAATTTCCAAAAAAGGAATTTTCGAGGTTAAACGAAACGGTAATGATCTTGGAAAAATTCTTGCTTCCTTCGCTGGATAAAAATGATTCAAAGAGATATCTTCACCAATACTCAGTTGGTTTTTAAGACTAGAGAATAAATTTTTGTTTAAGTCGTTAGGTCAAATGGTTTTTTGCTATCATGCTGGCCAATTTGGAAAATGCGCTTTAGTTTATCGATTATTGGTGATTTAAAGCAATTTAATGTTATTCAGCAATGCCCGGTGTGGACAGTAGTTCTTATTAGCTGTTTATTTTCCACTCAAACACAACGTGAAACAAAAATACTATAATTATTTTTTAAATTCTGGGACGACAGTTGTTAGTGAGTGGCAACTAAGGCGCTAAACACACTATACACGGATTCAGATTTATTACATCTAAAAGTCTGCAGTTACTTTCAACCCCTGAAAATAATAACTTGAAATTCCTATCGACTGGAGAGCCTACGTACTGACCAATCGACAGAAATAAACAGCCTGATCTTGTTGACTACTACATTACTGAAGACTACTACGACACAATCATGTTTTGAACTGTCAACTGACCATTTCCCAGTCTTAGTCACGCTAAGTGTATCAGCGACATAAAAATGAAAGAGCCAAATTTAAACAATAAACACATCAGGTGGGATTTTTTAGACATCTAATAAATGAGAACATTCCTCGACATCGTAAGGTAGAAGAGGAAAGGATTATGTATGTATAAATAAGTACCTAATCTTACAAGTCCCGCTCAAATCTGCTTAAGATATTGAAGCAGCAGTCAAACGTTTCAATAATATTCAACAGGCTGACTAAACCGTTACATTACTCCCTCTGTAACCTATAACTGTCCCATATGATATATACAGAACATATACACAGAACGGTGTAGGGTACTGTCCCAAATTAATTAAACGTAAAATAGAAGAAAAAACGTAGATTTCGAAGACAATGGCAAAACTCTACATCACTCGAAAGCAAGCGACTACTCAATGCCGCTGCACAAGAGCTAACCGAACTTCTCAATGAAAACAAAAATGCGACTATTGAAACATTTCCTAAGGTCTCGCCGCAACAGAAGCTACAAACCACTCCCTGTGGAGAGTAACAAGAAAAGATTAAGCAATGTCAGGAAGCTACTAGGCACCTGGGCAAGAAGTAATACTGACGAAGCTCGAGCTTTCGCAGAATATTTAACGGAAGTATTTCAGTCGCATTCTTCAGAAAATCAACCAGAAGATGAGAATTAATTAATTCTAATATTAAAAGCACCTTACCAACTTGAACCACCAATCGAGCACCTTAAAGTCTAGGAAATTCAATAAGCCATAAATGCCATAAACCCCAAGAAAGACCAGGCTATGAAAATCCTGAAAGAACTGCCTCACAATGTAATAAGTTACCTTGCACAACTGTTTAACACTGTAGTACATATTGGATGTATTTCTCAGCACAGTGGAAAGTGATATCCTTAAGAGACCGCTTCCAATTCTGGGGAATAACAAGACAATATCCAAACATCAGATCAGATTTAGGCATATACGCTCTAGAGAAGAATCTTTAGAGTAGTAGAAAAAATCAACATAATTTTCAATAATTTTCAAGCTTTCGATAAGGTCTGGTTCACTGACCTCCTGTACAAATTACGTTCTTTTCTCCCAACAACCTATTTAATAATTCTAAGATCCTACCTCTACGAAGGACACTTCTCGGTAAAAGTTAAATCGCATACACCGAACTTTTCCCAATAAAAGCGGAAGTACCCCAAGGCAGACCTACCTATCATGCCGGAAGTCCTAACTTGCTTCAAACAGAATTGTTTCACAGAAACCGCCGACAAATTTTACCTCTATCGAAAATTGGCCAAAGAAATATAAAATAAAGGCTAATGAAAGCAAGTACGTCTACACAACCTTCACCACCCGTAAAAACAATTGCTCCCCAATCTATCTAAACAGCCAGTTACCACAATAAAAAGAAATGAAGTATTTCGGGATGCATCTTGACAGGAAATTTGGTTGGCGTAAGCACATCTTGATTAAACAACAACAGTTGATAGAACTAGTTGATAGAACGGAAATCTAAACTTAACCTGCATAACAAGCTATTAGTATATAAAGCAATATTAAAATCAATTTGGTCATACGGAATCCAGCTAGAGGACACCGCTTCCAATTAAAACATTGAAATATTGGAGCGTTTCCAGTCAATTTTTTACTATGCTTGATAATAAACGCGCCATGGTTCGCATACAACACTGTTCTTGGAAGGGATTTTCAAATACCAACTCCCAATAAACCAGTCTATTAAAAATTGACGGCTAAATAGATAACAACCAGGTGTTTCTGTAGTTAATTTAGGTTGAATTCTAGATATAAGTTTTAGTTTCTAAGTTTTTGTCCCTAAGCTACAAGCTTAAAAGCTTAACTGTTATAGAAATTTGCTACTGAAGTATTACAAATTACCACAATATGCTTAATATACTTGTACAGATTGTAAACAAGTATGGACGTGGAACTCTTTTTCCACCAGTGTCCGGGGCTTGTAGACATTAACAAAAATTTGCAGCCACTTTCGGTCAAACCGGTCTCGATATCTTCCGATTAGGTTTATATTTGGCATCTGGGCTTGACTTATGTTCTTAGTTAAATACTGAAAACGTTATGTCTCTATCACAGATCAAAAATTATAAGACTTGACAGATGTCAGAAGTAACGGAAATAGAAGCCGATCTCCAGCTTGGAAGCTGCCTTGATCAAAGGTTATAAGGAATGACAATTATCCTTATTGCATTGTTGTAGGACATCCCACCTATGCCAGCTCGCGGATGTGAACCCGGTAGGACATGGACTTTCGAATGATAATCCCTTCATGTCTTTAGGTTCAGTAGTTCTCGAAATGAAAGTCGTGACGGACGGACAGACAGACGTCCGCGCCGATTTTATTAGGCTTCTCTTTCAGGTATAAAAGCCTAATAATATGAAATATAAAGACAGTAGTTCCGTTTCTTCAAAAAAACTTGTTCTGGTTTATTTGCCCGAGTTTACGGGCACTATGAACCTCCTCAATGCTGCTTCTTTGACGCTTTTCTGATGCCTGAGTTGCTGTACGTCGCTCAGATCGGCAAACTTACACTCCTGGCCAACATTCAATTTCAGAAAACTCACCACCATTCAAATTGCTGCATAGCCTTCACCTAGTAATATAATAGGTGGTAATTTAAACAATTTTCGTACCCGAATTGAAATGTTTGCGGGCGATGCGCTACATGAAATTGAACTGAAGCTCTCGTTGGACTTTTAAGTATGGCACGATTACGAACACAAAGCCATTAAAATTTCCTTGTACCTCCTCTAAGCTTTACAATTCGAAGAACCTAGAGGCGGTGCGCGTGACACGCTCCAATCGAGCCTTCCTATACCTGCTCGACATACCTTTGTTCTCAAACCTGCACCCCACAAAATTCTTCGAAATGGCCTCTGGAACTTTCAGAATATATTCATGAATAGTTTATCTATTGATTTAAGCAAAAAATCGATCTTCCGGCCCGATTTCGCGAATTACAGCTTTGATATTGTCTTTGAGTGCTTGAAGCGTTGCTGGGATATTGACATGGACCTTATTTTTGGCATAGACCCAAAGAAAAAGTCTGATGATATCAGATTACATGACGGGAAATCCAATTGAAGGCGCTATTTTGAAAAATTATTCGCCTAGGAAATTTCTCAATAACCCAATTATTTCGCGACTAGTCTGACTTGTAGCGCTGTCCTGTTGGAAATAAAGGTCGTCCTCGAGTATGGCACCCACTTCCAAGTCAGTTTTACGATCACGCACGCCAGTCATTGAAACAGCCTGTGCACCAAATTGTAACTTGTTGGGATGAAGATGCTTCTCGACTGTCTTAGATACTCAAACCCTCAGATGTATATTTACGTATTCAATGAGGTGGAAATAGATAATTTTTTTGGAAAAATTAACGAATGTACAATATTGTTCATGATCTGCTGGCAACTAGAGTTTGTGACCGTTGAGGTCCAAATGTTGGTAACATGGCCAATTGTTGCGAACGTCTTGAAATTGATAAATTCAAAGTTTGTGCAACACTGTCAGTTACAACAGCGATATTTCCAACAGATGTGGCTAACCGAGTACGCTATTGGTTCTTTATATCCGAAACATGACGGAAATGCTCTAATTTTCACAACTAGTATGCGACAAGGTGCTTCATTTCGACTGAAAGTTTACAATATTGACAATTATTCATTATTATTCGTAGCGTTTTTTACAATTTTAATATGTTATACGAGCATGTATCGTTCCATTTTTGTTAACCGTACAATTTTTACTACTCACGTGTCGAAGAATAAAGTTCTAACAATAAGAGATAAAAAACAACGTAACTTTTAAATGTTATCTTTTAATGAAAGACACGTTCTTTCCGTAGTCTTTGTTGTAAAGCGAACGCTCTGGTCGTTTTTCGAAAATCTTTGAATCAACTTTTATACCTTCATACGTGTTACTTAAATTATATTAATAGAAAGAATTTGTGAAACTCAAAAAATCTACAATAATTCCTATGACAAATATTTCATATAATTTTAAAATGTAACGTTCGGTTCTATGCCCCTCTAATTACAGCAGTCCGCCCTTCTTGGAATTGGCGCAAATAAACCGCCATCCCCAGATGTTTAAACTTTTATAACAGTTGTTTTGCAGGGACGAAGCGGCAGTTTTCAAAGATCTTTAATCCTTGCGACCTGCCATAAAGCTGCAGTACAACAGCGCACAGTTCCTTTGGAACGCTTTTGCATTGCCGCCTCAAAGATTGGAATAATTTTTCCCACAGCAAAAATTGCGCAGGTAGTCGGAGGGCTATTATGAAAATGCCTTCTGGATTCTAGGCACAACGGTTCAAAAATTGTTAGATAGCTAGTTCCCCATATAATTCAAAACGTTTGCAAAAGTTTTAGAATCTGCATAAATTTAGAACTTTTGGTATATTATTTCAAGATAGATATTAAGCTAATTGATTCGGAACAATTAATATTAAATTTTGGGAGTATTGTTAAAACTTAAAAACATATAAATCGAATGCAAATGTATGGTTACTACAAAATAAAAGTATAACAGATATAATATTAAATGATATATGAAAGGTATGGGAAAACGCCTAAGTTTTTATTCATATCATGCCAAATGTCCTCTTCGGGTCACACGACACACCTTTAAAGGGTAGTCTAGTTCGGTTCATACATGCTGTAGTGTATCTCCATTGATGTTTCTCACAGTAGCAGCAATGCGATCGCGAAGTTCATTTAATGTAGCTAGCATTGTTGGAGAACCAACCGAATAATACCAAACCCTCTTAAATGCATCGCCTAATTCCGCGGCAAGCGAGTTCCTCATTTAGATAGTCACACACCTACCAATGAAGTAGAACTACACTTTGATGGAATACGAAGTTGTTGGAATTGTTTTAACCATAAATGTAACATACCTACCCGTCACAATCTTTTTACTGAAGCTTTGACGAATCCCTTTCAAGTTCCCCAACGGCATGAGGATTTTCTGTTTCCCATATCCGAAGATTGTGACTATGCTTATGATTATAAGATAATACAAATTCAAATAGCCATTATTGTAGAAATTGGGGCTATTTTATAGCATTCAGTGATTAAAGTTTCATAAAAAAGAATTCACTCTATTGATATAAAACGTCAGCTTGCCGAGTTATTCAGATAATTTTTTGGGTCTTTCATATTTTCTGTGAGTAGTACAATATCTTCGGAGAAACGAAAATTATTCAAATATTCACCATTTCACCAGGCCGTGTGGGGAGTTCTGGTGGGTTCAGTGATGATAGGAACGTTTTTTTCTGTATAATTTAATGCATATGTTGCCTCTGCTGGACTATTAATTTTTGGTGTGAATGTGCGTTCCAGGTAATTGGTGTAAACCTTTGCTTTTTGCGTCTGTGAAAGTTCCTCGTGTTGCTTTAATATTATTTTAATTACTTTCCATATTCCGAAGTCATTTGGTTTGAGATCCTCTATGTATCTTTGATATGAAGCTATTCTTATCTCATTTAGCTCTTTTTTGAGTTGGGGAATTAAGTAGATCAGTGTTCATTTTACCAAAGAACTTTTGCTTCACTGCCATTCGCATTTTGTTTGGCTCTTTCTTTTAATATGATCTATTATTTAATTTGGATGGTAATAATATAGGTTTGTGAAATAATTTTATCTTGCTTCATATACTCTATCGATTTCTATACTAGTGAGACAAAATGCAATTAACGTTAGATAATCAGATGTCAAATTTGAGACTATACCAAAAAATATAATGAGATACATTTGAATTACTTGTCTATTTTCATGAACCATTCACTGTTTGTGGTCTACTTCACAATTATTCAATTACTCGAATCGAAATCCAGGAATTAATACAAATAATGCGTAACATATTTTTCTCTTGTTAAATTACATTTGTAATAAATTAACTAGCGAATTCACAGAAGAACTCCCTTTCACTAAATGTAACAAGTTGGACGAAAAAATATACTCAAAGTTGCCAGACACTTGAAAAGTACCGACAGGAATCCAGCTAACGCACTGTCTGCACCAGCGCGTGTTTTCAGCTAACAACCAGTTTTAATTGCAACATAATTCTGCAAGATTGCAGTTCCGAATCTAACTTGGCCTTCAGTGCTGACACTTAAAACCATCTACAGCATTATGCTGTGGACTTTAGGTATCTCACAGTCTGCTTTTTAATGCACGAAAAAAAACTATATTGTTTTTCAAGATTTATTTAGTCGATTAAAAACAAATATGTTTATTATCGTAGAAAATAAACAAAAAAAAGTTATTTAAATTCAAAATTTCGATTTGTATATTGAATTTTTTTAGAGAATCAACCATTTCAATTTGGTATATGTTACCCAAATCAACACCTGGTACCTATATTTACGTAAATTAAATGTTTTTTATGATTTGTTGAAAAATAAATATACGAGGTATGTTCAAGTGCTAGTCTCCAAAAATTTTTTCTGTAAAAGTACTTAGTAAAAGTTGAAAATTCTGTTACTTCTCAACATAAGCTTTATGTAGACCCATTTTTTACAACATCGTCGCCATGATTCCATGGCTGCTGAGAACACTTCTTTAAGCGTGTCTTTTGTCTACTGGGGAGTGTCCTTCATGGTTGGAAATTTATAACAGCATCACGTGTCAACATGTCCTGAGACATTGCCACCCGCGCAGCTTTGTGTTTATCAGTCAGCATTCGTGGGACCCACCTTGAAGAAACTTTCCGCATTTTCAGGTCATCATGCAAAATGGGCTCCACAGATCCTATGGAAATGCCAAATTTAGAGGCGATATCACGCACACCTACTTGACGGTCTTTCATAACAACTTGCTTCACTCGTGCAATCATGCTTGCGGTCCGCCTGGTTTATGGTCAAGGCTGCTTCGGTTCATTGTCACACAACTCTCTACCTTTAAACTTTTGGACCCACGAACACACATTTTAACATCCATAACGCCGTCACCGCATGTCTAACTCAATTGGCGGTGAATTTTGATGGGCGTTTCACTACACTAGAGGAGAAAAGGATAATTACAGGTTATTCTTGTACACTAAACGTCGCCATTTGAAGTATACAAAAGAATACTCACTGAGATGTCGGTAATTCGACCCATACACGTTGTACGTTGTTGCCATCTATATTACAAATCCAAAAATATTTCCCGCATCTTTGTACATTAACTTACTTACTTTACGGCCTTTTAACAGTCCATTATGGCTACTATGGCATCTCAAGTAAGCTTTCGCACTTTAGATGGACTCAAAACAGATTAGTTAGATCTGCACCTGGCGTTGCACTAACTTTACTTGTTCTGTAACACTTTTACATTCTTTTCAATTCCGAACTAAAGCTTTTAGTTGCTAACACCTGGCATGTACAAGTCATTTTTAACCACGGGTAACTAACATGGCCTTCTCTTTGGTCTTCTCTTTCGAAGAATCCTCCTATAATTCTTTCAGAATTTCTCTCTTCTCACATTCTTTATATAAGACCTAACTTGCCCACTGCATTGTCCCTTTGCCTTAGCTCGTAATTGTCTCTCTTTCTTATTTCACAATTTTCATTTACCGGATCACAAGTGTCTCAATATTTTGTGGTCACACTTTTACTCCGCATGTTGTTGTTGGTTGTGGAATATTTTTTTAAATAATCAACTTTGAGTTATTGAAGACATATTTAGATTTAAATACATGATTCGAGGCAAAATAATATCTATTTGCTATATTATCTGTGATTCTATTAGTTTCAATAAAATATTAAGTTATTTGAAATTCGCTACTTTACGTCAGGGGTTGTTGGATGAATTTATATCTTGATGTCATACACTTGGATTTCATTTTATTAATTTGAAGTCCTACGTTTGCTGCAATCTGTACCAGATATCCATACAACTCCTTCAAATCGCCTTGATGTTATGACAGTGTCATCCGTGTAAGTCAAAATCTAGACCATTCTTTTTAGTACTACACCCCCCTTTTTTCCAAAAGTTTCTTTTATACGTTCACTACAGCTTTAGAGCAATTAATATTTTTCTTAGGATATTTAAATTAAAGATATTGTGCAACTCCATGAAATGCTTTCTTCTTAGGATATTTCTCGTACATTTCCTTTTTCAAATCCTTTCTCCGTATTTCAACATTCCACTGTGGTTTGGTTAACACCAGGTGCTTTATTATTTTTAAGACTGTGTATTACTTCTCGAATGGCATCTTCTGTTGTCACCTAAATGTCCTCTTTGCTCAATTCTTGGATATATTTCAGTCTTACGTACTCCTATAACTCAGTTTCGCCTGTTTTCAATATTGTCTCAAAGCGCTCTTTCCACAATTTCATATATTGTTGTTTGTTGCCTAATAATTTCCTTGAGCATCCTTGTACAAACTCACCCTACGTTGATGTAATTTTTCCTGAACTTTCTTTGCTATGTCTTTGTTATTTCATATTTTTCATGAGTTTCTGTTTTTCACACTTTTCTGTTCTTTCGGCAGGTTTTTGTTGCATTTTCTCTGCATTCTCTGTATGTTTTTTGTTTTCTTATTTACCAAATTTATTATCTTAATCTTATTTTGTTCCTTTTTGTGATTATTTGCTTGTTATCTTAATCATACTATTTTCTGTTTTGTTTTTATTTTTTATTTTTTCTAGTATTTCTGATGACGTTTTAATTACAACATTTGTAATCTGTTCCATTCTTCTTTTAAACTTTTGCCTCGATATTTCTGACATTTTTTCGTGTAAATTAGAGTTGTTAATTGCTTCTGTTCATTTATCTCTGTTATAACTCTTTCTTTCTTCTTCTCGTAGTTATTTTTTACAACTATTTTCTGACTACACTTAACCAAGATTAAAAAATTGTTTATATCGCAATCGACATTCCTCCTATAATACCCTAAGTACTTTGCATCTGTAGTATGTCTAGCATCTTTTAATACATAGTTTATTTGGTTTCGCGTTAACTCGTTCTTTTATACTTGAATTTTGTATTACCAACTATAATAGTATTACTCAAATCTATCATTCAAGTTCTATTATCATTGGACACTTTGTTAATATTTTTTTCGTACCTTGGGATTTTAACATCATATTATCTCTTGTACCTCTGTGTAAAGATCCTTTTACCTCATCCTCCCTTTCTGTGGGGACATGAGCATTACATATAACAAAATTGAAAATGTAGCCTCTTTTAATACCGCTAGTCTCTAATTTGTTGGTTTAAACTGTAAAATTGCCTGTTTGTAACTACTATTTATGACAAATCTCATTCCGAATTATCCCCTTTTCGCAGCATTACTTGCTGATTCTATAATTCCACTGTCCTTCCATATCATTTTCTAAATTCTAGTGTGAAATTTCATGTTTAAAATTTTCTAAAATTTTGCTGCAGCCGCTTGAACTCGTTGGTCATATGCTCGGGATAAACAAACGCCGTATTGTGCTCGGCTTCATCCGGACGCTAAGCAAGCATGTGAATTAAACTGTCTCTCTCGCTGCTGTGCAAGCAGTAGACGCCCCAGCCGCAGCCGAAGGCCACGAG
Organism: Sinelater perroti; assembly: GCA_036346155.1. Taxonomy (NCBI): domain Eukaryota; kingdom Metazoa; phylum Arthropoda; class Insecta; order Coleoptera; family Elateridae; genus Sinelater; species Sinelater perroti. Next base: position 959,455 of record JARFIY010000374.1, read on the forward strand.
GATAATCAACAATGCAGTAAAATGATCCAAACCAAATTATGCAACTTCAAATGTTATTCTCGCTAATATAATAAATGGCACGGGCTGATCCCCCGCAAAGGATCTCGAAAGCTTCCTTAGAAGCGGCGAAACCCCTCCAAGGGGTGTTAAGCCATTCATTCATTCATAATCAATGGCACTTCAATATCTGCCATTCCCGCAGCAACCACAAATAATGCCAGCCTTACAGCCACAACATTAAGAAGTTCTAATTTCTTGACAAAATGCACACAAGAATGAATAACTGATCAAACAAAAAGTGATTGTAAAGTCCTGAAATAATCAATGGTAGGAAACAAACAAGAGTCAGTGACTATTGGTTGCAGAAACCGCTAGAATTAGGAAACAAATTCGCGATTTACCAGAAGTGGACGATCAAAAACAATAAAAGTGACATACCAAGTAACACGAAAATTGTTCCTAAGCCGCCACCCGTAACTGTCTACAAAGTATACAAACTGCCTCACAAATGGGAAATAGACGGTAAAAACCATTGAATTTGAATCAATAAAAGTTCATCTCCAAGAGCCTGAATATGTTGGCATGCTAATAAAACAGTGAAGCAACTAAATAAAACAATCAAAGAACTGAAACAGCTGATTCTAGAAGAATAAAATTAGAGCATCCAAGATTATCTAGAAAATTTTACAGCAATAGAAGCAACGGATAACTCACTCTGAAAAATAACAAAAAGGCTTAAAAGACCTCAACAACATAATTCACCAATTAAAAAAGACAATACTAATTGAAATAAAAAAGACAAAGAAAATGCTAAAGCTTTCTAGGAACATCTGGAAAATGTACTCAAACTCTTTCTCTCAATCCAATGAAAAAGAAAACGAGATAACTGATCTCCTGGATGTGCCATTTCAAATGGATCTACCCCAGCATAAATTTACAATTAAGGAAGTAAAATGAAAGAAATCAACATAAGGATTTGACCGGAAATCCAGAAAAATCTTAAGAGAAATAACAGATAAATGTTTCAAACTTATTATTATTTTCAATGAAATACTCCGTACAAACTACCTCACTAGTACTTGGAAGATCGCTTAAATCATTAGAATCCTCACCTCGGGAAAAAATACAAAAAATGTCTCTTCATCCATGCCTATAAACCTACTTCCAATGTTTTCCAAAGTTTTAAGTAGTTATATATCAAGCTGATCAAAATGGAAATAAGCGAAAAGAAAACATTTGCAGCGCAAGTACACATAGTAGTAAATAAAATTAATAAGGATTTGAATCCCAAAAGATAACGCTCTGCAACCTTCAGTGATATATCTCAGGCTTTAGATAAAGTGTGGCACAGCGGGCTGTAAATCAAACTAAAGAAGTCACTATTAAGTATTCCAAACGTATCTATAGATACGATATGGATATAGTACTACACTTTCAGGTATTTCCTTGGATCAATATTATACTTCCTGTATATAGCTGATCTGCTAACAAAAACCACTACAGTAGCAATATATGCAGATGACACAACTCTAGGGATCTCACACTGACCCAGTATAAGCCTCGAGGAACCTACAAACCAACCTAAACAAAATTCAGCACTGGTTAAAAGCGTGGCAAATTAAAGCTATTGAAACAAAATTCACCCAAGTGACATTTACAATGCGCACATGAACATTCCCCCCTATAAAGATCACCAAATGTCAACTTCCGTAAGAAGACGATGTTAGATATCTCAGCATATATTGGGACCGACGCCTGACATAGAAAGAACACATATTCACCAAAAGGAAACAACTATATTGGTTCAATGGCAAAAGATCAATATTATCCCTAACAAAGCTACTACACAAAGCTATCCTTAAACAGGTATGGTTCTATGGTATTCAGCTATGGGGAACCACTAACTCCAATATTACTATCCTGCAGAGGTTCCAAACCAAAGTGCTATATTCTATTGTCATTCAACATGACGTCCCATTAGAATCCGTCAAGGAAGTCATCCATCAGTTTAGTGTCAAGTACAGTGCAAGAGTGTCAGTCAACGTACTAGCCAATCTGCTAAATGACCGATGTTAACAAAATGCATAGACTGAAACGTCTGCTACCAATTTGCCCAAAATTTTGGCTATATTTTGCAACAGTAATACTTTTTAAAACTTTTTTTTTTAAATCTTTAGGTTAAAAGTAATATTATAATTTAAATGTGGGAAAAATTTTATGAAGATAAGTTAAATAATTTTTTAGTCATCATACCTGCCAATTGTGAAAATGCAGTTTTGACAAAAACACATTTAAAGTTCCAAATAGCAAAACTGAATGATTTCTATACCAGCACCATACAGTATTTTTCCAGTTTTTTCGTGTATTTTGTTTTCCTTGCAGGAGTTGTTACACCAATCTGTTAATGTTGGCCTTATCAACATGCATTTTTGCTTAGGCTCCACTAACGATGTCCAACTTATACATTATTTGCAGAATGAAACTATAGCCTTCATCAAAATTTCACTAATTTTTAGACCAAAATGAAGGTGCTTTAGAGCAGAACACCAAATAATGGTGTGGCTATACGCCCCGCGTGGGAGCTCGGCCTGCGAAACTGAGAAGTTAAGGCTCTCATATGTTCACTTTACTGCCCTATTTCTGATGCGGGGCGAAGTGGCAAGCACCGAGGCTTAGACGACCATCATTATTACCCTTTGGTGGAAATGAACGCAGCTACTCAATTAGATTTAGTGACTGAGTAGGCCACTCGCCAGGCATCAGAGAGCTCCGGAAGTGAACTCGGGTCGCTTCGTATCGCAGCTCGCGCCTCAACTGTGGGATCACGCTAGCGGAACATCAAATACTTGAATTTAAATTTGCGTTTGCGTTTTGTATGTGACCATCGTGCCCTTTTTTGTAGAAAGGAAGAAGGTGCTTTTGTACATGTTCATGTAGCGGCGAGGATTATTCCACAAGCTTTATATTGCCACTTTAGCTTTTTTCCAAAACACCAACTGTCGGCTCCTATCGGACAGTACTTATGCTACGGTTTTATATTTGTAGAGTACATATGCAAATGAATTGTCATGATACCTTTGTTCATATCTTTCATGCTGTAGTACCGCATGAAAATCTTTCCAAAGTCTAAAATAATGTAATTTTTACCGACAAAAAGTATTTTATATAAATCAATCACATATTTGGTATCTTCGAGATACAAAGAACAAGTTATACCTAATCAAAAAGTACTTAATAATTACGCCCGTACCACTTAAGAAATATTATGAAGGCAAGTTGTTTGTTTATATATTTTTTCTATTATTATTTTTCTACTCCAAAACTACTAAGCGAAACAAGTGTCAGAGATAGTTGTAGAGTCGAAACTAGATTTCGTTTGTAAATATTAAATTGTAAATAAAATATTTTTTACTGAATTTCTCATTTGCAACTACAATTAAAACTAAATGAATCATACGCATTTCATAACAAAAATGAAAAATCCTATTACAAAGGACAGGCAAACGGCAACAACCTTTAATAAACGCAGTTATGTTATTATAAAAATAAACTTCATGAATTAGATTGCCGCGAGGAGTTAAAACATCGTAATGAATTGAAAACAGACGTTACAAATTCTGATGATGAGCCCTTGGGTTCCTATAGAAAGGTTGCCTGTGGTTAATATTAGGTAGTACGAACAAGACAACCAAGTAGATCCGTAAACTTGTACTTTCAAATATTAGAACATGGAACACAATTTAATTTCTCTCTTTCCTGAAGCTGTAAGGCTCATGTGAAATTTAAAAAAATCTATACAACATTTTTTTTGTTATTGTTTATCGATTCTTTAATAATGCGATATATTACCATAATATAAATGTTTGATGACTATTAAATGGGCCTCAACATATAGATGGCCCTACTCGTTACTACGAGCTCTAGAAGCGTCGGGATAGCTGTTTCCGCGAACCTGCTGTTAGTACCTGTGTCACGACGCGCAATGGAGAAAACTATCGAAGTTCTGTGCTAACTGAACAAAAGCCTCGCCCAAACCCACCAAATGATTCAGGCAGCCTACAGGGACTCTGCTATCTCGTATTTACAAGTTTTAGGTGGTTAAAAATGGCCGGGATGAGGTGTGTTGGTGATCTCCTAAATACCAATCGTCAAATGAGTGTTCGAATGATAGCAGAGACTTTCAGTATTCCGAAAACCACTGTGTACGATATTGTTGCCGACAATTTGCACTTGCGGAAAGTGTGGACCAAGTCGCTCCCCAAATTGTTGACTGACGACCACAAGAACACTCGAGTGACGATCGCGAGTAGACTTTTGGAATGTGTGCAAAGGAAACCTAATTTTCGGACAAGTCCGCCCTGAAAGGAACCCGTTTCGGAACCGTTGAAGCGATCCAAACCGTCGTGACAAAAGCTCTAAACGATGTCCCAGTCGACGCCTTCCAGGATGTGTACCGTGCATGGAAAAGTCGCTGGCAAAATCGTGTGGATGCCCAAAAAGATTACTTTGAAGAATTTTAATCGTTTGTAATGATATCTTAAATACATTTTTTACGATCTTAATTGCATTACTTTTCGGACAAGCCCTGTATGTTACGATAAATTATAGAAAAAACTCTTAAGTAATGTACTTATTTAATTAATGCAACCACTTAATGCTTCTTAATATCGTGAATTCAAAACATGGAAGTATGTAGTTTATTTTTATAATTTTTCATTTCTTTGATATAACATTAAAAATGTCATCATATAATGTATTATCATACTTATACGAGTATATAATTCACATTACTTTAACTTGTTTCTTCTTCTTTGAGTAATTTATATTTAAGCTTCTTCTGATTTGTAAAAAAAAACTACAAAATGGGTTTCTTAGAAGAAAGTTGTACTTAGAGTAAGTATCGCCAATGGTCTGGTTTTTATAGTTCTTTCTACTTTATTATCTAAAATGTTTACTTTAAGCGGTACACCGCAATAAAAAACAGATTTCTTGACACTAGGGTCGCACTTTATTACTCTTAGTGTGACAACTATTTATAAGGGTTCAGCAGGCCATAAATTTTATTTTTTATACTGCACAAAAATATTTCTCTTTTAAAATTTGTTTTTTAATAATTCCTCATTCAGTAATACGACAAACAAATAATTGTTGCCGCTTCATGTCTTATTTCATTGAAACAACGTAAGTGCTGTGAAAAAAAGGGTTCATCTTATTCAATTCTTTATTAAATTAATTCAGTAAAATAAACGAATTTTAAATATGATTACTACTAATAATAATAATAAGGCTAAGGCTCTAGTGCCTCTGGTGCGGAGCGATGTGCCAAACACCGCTTTTATTACCCCTTGTTCGAACCGAACGCAGGTACTCAATTATTTCTAATTACTGAGTATAACTACTGTTATTGAATTTTAAAATGTTCTTAATAATTACGTTATTGTATTTAATTTGTATACTTTTTCATGATTTTAATTAGGAAAGGGGGAGAGGGAAGAGAGAAGGTTGAATAAGCTGAATAAATTGAAAGTCATTTAAAATAATAAATATGGTTTTCATATTTGGAACTGACGTGCAATTATATATTATACATAGTTTTCTTTTTGTTATTAGCTACAACATACAGAAAAATCAAAAAGAAAATTTGAAGTTTAGTTGATAAACATGATAAAACGCATATTAAAGAAGCTTACGAATGGATGTAAAAATACAATTGGAAATGAGGTTAGAAAAAAGGAGAAAAGGAAAACGCCTTTAATTGAATGAATACAAAAAATAGCGTGTGGTAGGCATGATGGTGGGGGATCTTATATCGACAGTTACGAACCGAATAGGGAGAATTCTAAGCAAATACACCAAAATACGAAACTTGCAGGGATTGGTTTTACAAGTAAATCGAGCGACTTGATCATCGGTGGGTGGTGTGTTGAAGGGGATTGATTGTATTTTGAAAAATAATTATCACTGTCACATATCAAAATTCGTAGCAGAAAATGAGCTTTCTAATGAGCCCAAAATCGTACCAATTTAGGTTTTAAAAATTAAAAACGCGGACGTCTTTTGGAATAACCTAACACATTTCTGGGTGCATGTTCATATGACCTTTTTTGTTCCTTTTCTTGCCAAGGACAATCCCCTAAAGATTGTGTCTGTAAATAATATTCCCTCTTGTATAAAATTAGACATAAAATAGAAATTATAAATAAAATAAAGAAATAAATTCTAACTTGACTTATACACAGCAAATTTCATAAACAGATAGAATACCAGAAAAGATAGACAGATCATTATAATAAACAAGGCTTAAACAGAAAGTTAGAAAAAAAAGAATGAATGCTGTAGTAGTATAACAAGTTCAAAGATTATGCGAGACCGACACACAAGAGCTTCGATTTATTTGAAATTATTAAAGAGTAAATAAGTCTAAAAGAGTCTAAAAAGAAAGCTAAACAATAGAAAATTAAATATCGGCCAAAAAACAAAAATACCAAATTTAGATATGTTAATACAAAAAAGTAGCTTCGAAAAAATTAAAGATGATAGAAGTATATTTCTGTATAATATCAGAGGATGGGAAAATACACAATGAAATAAAGTAACTAATTTTTTAGTAAAAAAATCTGTGAAGAGATATGCATATAGTACGGGAATTTTGATATTTGAAAATTGCTTTATTTTTGTTTAAAAAAATAAGGGTAGCCGTAAATTTCGACAGTCAGTTATGGGTTAAAAATTAATTATCAGTTTAAAAAAGTCAGTTGAGGGATTTGGCAATTACTAGAAACAAACGGAGTTATTATTTAATGGTTTCGTTTGATCTTTGAGTTCCGTGCTGAATCGAGAATGCTGAACCAGGATCAGCCTCATTTCTCAACATTTTTTACATTTAATTGGTGAGCAACCCTTAGGGAAACTAGTTCAAACTGCTCGTACAATTTTTTAAGAAACTGGACGAGCAAGATCAGAAGATTATCGATGGTTTAACGTCCAAGAAGTACTAGAGAAGTACCAAGGTTAAGCGGATTTTCTCACATGCCACTATATGGTTAACGGAGACATTGAAGACAGTCTAACATCAGCAGTAACTACTGAACGTCCGACGTCCCTACCTCATTAGAAACTAGAAGTAACTTGGAAGCTGCGTATAGGAACTACATACTTCCTAAGCAGAAATTACGGAAGTTTATCGGCGAAATTCTGGACTGGCGTCTCTTTTGGTCACATTTTAAGTAGATTCACGACGATGTTCATTTGAAGAAAGCGCAAAACTTTACATACCTGTCGCAGAGTTTGACAAAAGGAAAGGAAACTTATTTCTGGATTAGTCAATATATCGCAACATATGTTCAGGTTGTAAAAATGCTCAATAAAAAATATGGAAATAATGACCTTCAAGTACAGATGCACGTTCGCAAAATAACTGGAATTCAGTTTGTCAAGAATGAAATAAAAGTTCGAGAAACTATGGGTACAAAGCGAAGCCTTCAACAATCTGAAGAGCTTGGACTTGACGAAAACGGATCTTGAAACAATGTTATATTTGATCCTTCAAACGACCGTTCTCAATGGCATTCTTCACGAGTGGAAGTTGAGCCCAGAATCGTGCAGAGATGGGAGTAATGAGAACCTCGGAAGACGAAACTGGATTTATTTAGAGAATTCACCTCGAAATATTTGTCCGTTCGCCCTAATGACGGATTTGCTAAGGAGGAGATTTCAGAAAAGTCGAAAAATAAAGATGAAAGTAAAATTGGGAAGAAAAGAAATTGCTCCACATAGGAAAAGCAAAAAGGGTTGCTGAGATTCCAACAGCAATCGGATTAGTTACTCTGGATGCGAACGGAAAATGCGGATTCTGTGATAGGATGAATCACTCTTCTCGGAAGTGTTGCACATTCCAGATGAAATCGGACGAAAAAAAATTATTCGAAAATCAACGCTGCCTTATCTGCTTGCTTCTAGGACATCGCTTGCGAGAATTTAATGCTACTCTTGTTTTCTCCACAAATGGACGTGAAAATGCTGGCATTCTAGATTATCCTCATCTCTCAGCACCCGCTCAACATTCAGTGAATACGGGGTGTAATGAAATTATGTTTGCACCAGCCGTGGGTGAGAGAGTGAACAATATCTGTACACCTTAGTTTTTACTTCCTACTTTATCAGTTGGCGTGATAGGTCAAAGAGGTAACATGTCGGGGCAAAACTTTATCAAGAAGGAACTAACTGAAAATTTGAAGTTATCACCCATGATGAATCAATGTCTAGAATAGAACTAGATAGTAAAACGTCAATTGTTGCATGTTTCATTAATATGCAATCGCCTAAAGCTTTCTAGAGCATGGAGGCTATTGAAATATCTGATACAGTTATAACGTGAAAGAGAGAGTAGGAAGATATGTCAGTAGTGCAACATTTCCAGGAAAATGTTAGAAGACAAGAAGATGGAAGCTATGAAGTGGTACTATCGTGGATTCAAGACTATCCCCCGCCCTCTCCATACTAACCGGTTTATAACTCAGCAAAGGTTATGCTCAGATATAAGGAAGTTAAAGAAGGAAGATAAATATGAAGATTATGATGCGGTTTTCAAAGAATAAGTGGATCTGGGGATAATTGGAATAGCAAAATCTTGTGAATCAACGACGTTTTAACGTTTCCTACAAAACTAAAACTGCGATGAACACGTTGCGACTACCGCCAGTCTCATGTGTGTTCGATCAAAGGACCGAAGATAATAGAGAAAATTCTGGACTTGTTACTTCGCTTCAGAGAAGATCAAATAGCAACGATTACAGAGATCCGGAAAGTCTTCTTAATGATGGGTATCGAAAAGGAAGATATGAATTTCATGCGATTGCTTTGGTGGAAGGATAAGGATGGAAAACACGTCGAGTTCCTGCCAGCATTATCGCGTGGTATTCCTAAAGGTCAATTTGGATCACCCTATACATAAAGAATTTGAAAGTTCAGAGCAGCGCAATGCCCTCGCGACCGAGATTAAAGCATAAGCCACTTGGCACGTATTAACACCCATAAATTGCTATACATAAATATGGTCATTCGTAACGTCGCAAAGTAATCGTTTTACATCGAGGGTAACCTCCAATGTGGCACGTACCGGGATTCAATTTCGTCATTAGTCGCTGAAAACAAACTTGTTATTCAAGCAATCGCTATGCAGTCGTCTGGTATTCGGCTTGGTTTATTTTTATTCTGATAAAACGAACACGCTTGATGGGCATAGGTTGTAGAATTGAATCGTATATCCTCTTTTACTTCTTTGTTTTTAAATGTTTTTTTAAATGAATAGCCCCTTATTAATACTTCTAATTTAGAAATTAGATAAAATTCAAAATTATATTAAGGTATATATAGGAATTCTTGCAACACCCATTTAAATATCGTTCTCTTTCTAGTTTAACAAATCTCGAGGGATCAGACGTTCTTTATAAATTGTATTACGCAAAATATGCATTTTTAAAAAGAATTCTATAAACATTTTTTGCAGTTTATAATTTATATTTTATGACCCAAGCAAAAAGTTCAAAAATTGGTTCGTAATTGGGGATACGCCAAAAAATGCATATTTTTTTATATTACCCTCGGTTTTTAAGGAGTAAGGCTTATACATACGCAGAAAAATATAGTTTTGGTTGCCTTCCAAATGTTTGAATTTGGGTATATTTTAGCCCGTAACTACTACTATCAGATGCTAGGGACCCGAGAACCTTTTAATTCTTGGAAACCAACTGGAAATTTAGGAGTTAGAATTTTGCGCTGCCAAGTATTTTCTAGTTAATTGGTTCATTGTCGAATTCAGTGTTAGTTGAAGACGTGAATTCTTTACACGTAGGATAATAAGATAATCTGGGTTCGCCGGATCCGCTAGTAGTTTAACCAAATTTTTCGGGGACGAAAATTGAGGTAATTTCCAAAAAGCTTTTTTGACAGTTGAATTTTTCTTAACTTTTTGAAATTATGTAAAGTTACTTTGCAAAGCTAATTTTTTATTTATAGGATAATCATGATGAACGCCGCAAAAAAGCGCTTTCTGACCAAGGGTTGGCAGCGATATTTCAAGATGAAAAAGGCTTCTGTAAAATATTAGATGGCGCTGACATAAGTGATCACGATGAAAAAGATCACGAAATATTTAGTGAACATGATTCAGAAGGTGAGATAGCAGGTGACTCGGATAAAAATTGTGAAGATGACGAACGAGAAGCAATTCTGACAGATTTTACATCTGATAGCAGCAGTCCAACTTGTTCACGTACGCTTCCATCGAAGAGCTTGGTATGGGAAAGACAAAACTGAATGGTCGAGGAAAGCTCTTGTTAGAAAAAATTCCAGTACCTAATATCATAACTGTGCTGCCAGGCAGTGGCGTAACTAGCGTATGTGCCGCCCGGGGCGAACTCTAAAAGTGCCGCCCTACTTCCGTGCAAGTCATTGTACTTAAATGAATTTTTACTTGAAAGGATTGAGACCGGGGCGCTATTTGCCGCCGCTGTCAAAGTGCCGCCCGGTGTGAAGCCCCCCCCCCCCCTATGGGCAAAATCGCACGTCTACTCCCTAGGAAGCCTGGAAATTATTATTTACAGACGACAATCTCAAGGTGATTGTTGAAAACACAATGAAGGCTAAATGTAGTTAATTCCAATCGCGTAGTAACAGCAGAAGAAAATATTTACCGACTTTTGTGAATAACACTGATGTGGAAATAAAGAGCTTTTATAGGACTTCTATATGCAAGCATTATTCAAGTTAGGTCATGAAGACCTAGTCTTTACGGGCAAATGAAGGCACAGATCGGCCCCTGTTCCGTTGCATGATGTCACTAGCACGTTTTTCATTTTTATTTGCATGTTTTCGTTTCGATGATGTTCAAACAAGACGCGAAAGAGCAAAGGAGAAAAGGACTGCTGCAATTTTAGAACTATTTGAACAGTTGAAATGCTAAAGAAAATTATTCTCCTGCATCCAATATCACAACAAATAATATGCTGGTACTTTTTAACGGGAGACGCTCATTTTGTATGTATATTCCTGACAAACTCGCTAGGTACGGGTTGAAGGTACAAATACTAGCAGACAGTAAAACCCACTATATGATAAATGCTGAAATTTACTCAGGAAAAGATCTGAAAGCAAGCTTTCGCATCCAATAGAAGTAGTCTTACACTTGATTGAACCTATTGAAAAAAGTAACTGTAACATTACAGTGGACAATTGAATTGGATGATGAGTTAAAAAAATGTAATCTCATCTACGTCGCCACTTTGAAGAAGAATAAGACACAGGTTCTCAAATAATTTCAACTTAATCGATATAAAGCTGTTGATTCTTCATTCTGACAATTCTGTAGATACCAACACAAAAAAACCGTAAATAATTTTATTTTACAACTCAACCAAAGCAGGAGTTTGTGTTTGATGAAAAATGCGACAATTATTCAACTTAACGAAGAACTCGCAGATGGCCAGTGTCGCTATGCCGTGCCACAATAAATGTTACTGGAGTAGATACTAAGAGTTCTGTACCAATTTATTCAACAAGGAAAAGAAATGTCCAGGTACAATTTTTTGAAAAATCTAAGGCGGGAACTATACACTGCATATATGACTTCTCGAATATATAATTCATATGTACCGCCCAAACTTTGCTCAATGGTAGCAGATATTTTGGGAATTGTCTTGTAGTTGAAGAAAAACTTGGAAGATCAAAGAGACAAAGATGTCGCGTGTGTCCGCCTGGAAAAGACCGCAAAACCACCAACTACCGTGCGAGGTACAAAATACCTATATTTTTGACATGTAAGTCTGTGATTTGCCCAAAATGTATATAATGTTTTTTGTTTCGTTGAATAGGTTATGTAAAATTTTATTTAATATTACTGCAAAGCAATTATATTTTATTTTCAAAAATATTGTGTTTTGTTGTAGATTATAAAAATGGATCCTAGGGACCCGCTAGTAGTACTGAAGACACAAATTTTGGATAGTAGTAGTTACGCGTTAATACAGAAAAAAGAATAAAATCAATTTTTCCAGGGGATCATTTGACTTTTCTATTAATAAAAGTGCAAGTTTTTTTGTTTACGTCCACTACATTATTTACAACGATAAACACGATGATCGTCTCACAATTTATTTTGCTATGACGAGCACTGACTCTTGTAATTCTTTCGTCGATCGCAAAGGCTGTACCGTCATCTGTTTAAATTGTGGCCGTTCATCCACACGTTTTTTGTAATATAATTTTGATCCTTACTTCGATACCTGTCCTCCGGCAGGCTATCTTGGGATTGTCGTTACAGGAAAGATCGTGGGAGATAATAGGCAATTCTTTTCCAACATCCGCGATGAGAAAGTCTCGCATTTGCTTCATCAGCTTTCAATTTTGTACATTTGTGTTAAATCTTACTGTTGACCATTCCTTTGTGGAAAATATTAAAAAAGAACAGCATTGCTCATTGCTTTCTTTCACATACAACACTATACATATGGCACATAGGACCGAAAGTATCGGTTCCATGTTTGGTAGGTTTGTAATGATTGATCATTGCTGATTTATCAGAATCGTTTTTTTATTCGGACATCTGTAGGACAAAGTAACGAGCATCATTTTATTTCTTTTTAGCGTCCACGATAAAAGAGCGATATTCTCATAGTAACAATATTTTTCGGTTCCTTCATCTCGAAAAGAATTTTCTGTTTATTGCTGCGGATTGTGTCAATAATCGTTACGTTGAATAGCTCGTTTATCATTTTTTCAATCGGTGATATGGAAGTGAATCAATTATTGCATTTAGTATGTAGATTAATGTCATGAATCGGTTCTATAACTTTTTCGAAAGTATGCAGGCTATTGATTTCACTTTTTCAACTTACAATAAAAAATCATGATAAGTACCAGATCTAAAATTAGGGAAAATGTCTGTAATTAAACGAATTACTTATTAAATAGAAAGTTTTTGCATCCTTCAATGTGAGGAGCTTTAATTCATAGCGATCCAGTTTACTTTTTATATAAACTCTGAAATTGAATTTCCCATGAAATTGCAGAAGTTTCTCATTAGTAGTGCGTAGCTTGTGCGAATTAGAATGCTATATCTGAATGAACACATTCTAAATTTCTTTGATGTATTTGAACCTGTCCCGATGTTTTCGACTTTGATACATCGTTGAAATATAAATATTCAACTAAAAATATGAACCACCTGCAAGATACTATAGAGCGATATATGTTATATCGGTAGAAGTATTCTGGTCTCCTACCGTTATATCATTGCCTATACTTCAGAATTTATCAATCAGAAAAGCTGGGCTCGTAACAACTGTAGATTTGTAGTGCATTTGGAAATGACTTTTCAGCCAAATGGTGGAAATGATTGCCAGGATGGGACCGAACCAAGATAAGAGAACATCATCCTTAGATCTATTTCACTAAAAAAAATTATAAAGAAATTTAAATTAACATTGACCTGATTATTGGGGAATTTCTGAAACATCTACCAAGTTCCTGTAAAGATACCCAACCATATCAACGTATTTTTTAGGCTGAACTAAGAGAGATCATTTTAGAGATCATTACTGCTCGTCACCTCAAAGTTCAGTGAGAAACTATTGCTAAAATTAATAATAGAATAGAAGGACTTGATCCAGTCCGTAGGATTACAGACATCGCTGAGAAGTCATTAAAAGAAAAATAAATATGCTCTACCATCATCCTTAATGTAATGCAGCCTTTTGTTAAAATATGACCCTTAACGTTGGACTTCGCTGGAAAGTTCACGAGAAAAATAGAATGCTTGTGAAGGATTTTTAAATGGCTTTACTTCTACTTCAAATATGAATACACAGCATCCAATTAAATATGGAAAACTATGTCTGAGGTGGACGGCTTCGGTTGGAAATCTATTCGCAAAATTTTCTATTCCAATTCCGCACGTTCTGGTCAATTTCATTGATAACACGTCGGGTTTCGTTCTTAGAGTCGTGAACTATTTATGGATTGCAGGTATAAACTTTAAATTCCAGGTAACCTCACAAAAATAAATTTTTCAATGTTAAATCACAAGATCTTGCTGGCCAGTTATGTCACGATTACGCGACCAGAAAATTGTTGGTGAGCTAAACAGATTGTTGATTGAACTCTAATAGGTGACGCCGTCCTACTGGAACTGCATTTATTCTAAATCGATGTTGCCTAGTTAGTACCAAAAACTGCGTTATAATTTAACGCTAACGATCGCCATTTACAGTATTTCCAGCATCACCTTAGAAAAAGTGCCAGGTGGTTGAGGGGTAGGCTGCGATGCTGACGGACCCGGATTCAATTCCCGGTTCTCTCTGATGCCCGGCGGGTGGCCTACTTAGTCACTAAAAATAATTGAGTACCTGCGTTCTCTTCAAATAAGGGGTAATAATGGGGGTCGTCTAAGGCGCGGTGCTTGCCACATCGCCCCGCACCAGAGATGGTGCCCGACGACAGGGCACAGTGGGCGAACACCTGAGAGCCTTAATCTCTCAGTTCGCAGGGCGTGTTCCCACGTGGGGCGTAGAGCCTTACCATTATTATTATTACATTGCAAACCCGTCCTGATCAAAATACGTCTCATCGCTAAAGACGATTCTTCGACTAAACTGAGAATTCACTTCATGATGCTCTAAGAATCAATTGACGAATTGCCAATGGTAAGAATGATCAGCAAGATTAAGCCCTTGCATCGATTAAATTTTGTACTCATGAAGGATCAAGTCTTTAGTGAGTATTTGCTGAAGAGAGTTTCTTAAAATGTTTGATTGTTGTGCACAATATTGAGTCGATGTCTTTTGGTGTGCAGCGATACTTTGCCAATTATGGTAATATTTTATTGAGACTTTACTCCATAATGATGCTATCGAAATTTTGCATCCATTACTGAAAAAATTACATTTTTTCTTAGTACAATTTAACAAATACTTTGATATGCATTCTAAAGTAAAAATTTTTTATATTATTTTTATTTTCAAGAAAAGAAAAGAAAAGAAACATGTATTATTATAAATTTATATTGTCTTATGTTTAGACATTAAATTTGAATTAAACGGTCTAGTCTAAAAATTATTTGGATAGAGCTAGAAAATACAAATAGCATTTATAATTCTGATATCAAAAATTTGTACAGCTACAGTAGAAAGACAGAGAGGTGGGAGAGAGAGAGTGAGAGAGGGGGGGGGGAGAGACAGAGAGGAAGAGAGAGAATCAAGTAAGGAAACGAGTAAAGAAATAGCAACGTCGCTAGTTGAAGACAACACAAAGAGAGGGTGACGATGGAGATTTAAAGAAAATAAAATAAATAACGCTTAATATAAACGAAATTAGAAATGATCAACATTATTATAAGAAGGAACTCAAATTCTCAAGAGAACAAAACGAAAAATTGATACGAAGAATTGAAACGCTGCAAATTAAATTCCACGAAACAGAGAAAATGGAAAGGCACATATTTTTGTGACGAACTAACCGAAGAATGAATAGAAGGGTTAAGAAGAACTAAGCGTGTATGCAAAAATAACCATAGCGGACGTGATAATACCGAAAGTAGGAGCGCATTTTTACAGTTAGAATAGAAAAATGGAAAATAATGAAAGGTGATAAAAGCAGAAAGTAAAAAGAGCATTAATAAATATATTAGAAACGGCCTAAAAACGAAAGGAAAATGGTAAACAAGTAAAGGTGTGTTATAAAAGAATTTATGTAAATGAGGATAGATGGAACTGAAACATTCAAACTAACAATTTAGTTGAAATAAAAGAAAATAAAGAAGTAACAGTACAAGGAGTTCCATGCAATTAAAATACGGCGGAAAAGGCAGGTTACAGGACGGAAAAGGAAGACAAAATTACATTTTCTGAAACAAATGCGACTAAAGTTAAAAACAAGGAGCGAAAACTATTTTCAGCAACATGGAATGTGAAAGGAATGAACGAAGAAAAACCTCTAAAGTAGTTCGTAAGAGAAATGCGGATATATATTGGGGCACCGTTTTTTCTGGGGGAGAAATCGAACCTTAAAAACTGGAGTTATATATTTTAAAGCGGTATGAGAAAGTATGTATATTCTTAAATTCAGAGGCGGGTTTCAAATAAATTATAAATGTCCATGTGCTAATGGAGTTGGATCAAATACATACATACATTTTATAAATAATTAGAATAGGAATATAATAGCATACCCAATTACGATCGAACTATAATGTTGAAGAATATTAATGAAAAAATAAGAAAAGAGAAATCTACAGACAATGAGGCCGAAACAAATAATACCAATAAACACATGATATAACGAAAGAAAACAAAATAAGAGCAGAGTGAATAGACTGCGATAAATAACTGAGAAGCATAAGTATATTAAGAGAGCCAATAAAGCGATAGAGAATCCAGCCTGTTGAAGAACAATGGAAACAAATAAGCCGGGTGTTGGGAGAAGCAACGAAAAAATAGAAGACAAAACAAAATATCAAAAGAGAAATTGTACGGCAAAAAGCAGGAAAATATGCTGGAGGAAATAGCAAGGGCAAGAAAAATAATAATAGAAAAAAGAATTGAACAAGGGATAAGCTGATGCAAGGAGCTGTGACAAAAGTTCAAACGGCTCGACCCTTTCAGCTTAAAAAACAAAGAAATCAGAAACTTCTACCTAGTTAACAAATAATTGCAAAGCCAAAAACGGTAAGTTAATACGAAAGCCAAATAAAATAAGAAAAAGATGGATCGAGATCAAGATCTGATAAATAAAGAAGAGCATGAACCACACTAATAACAGAGCGCCCGAATGAAGAACAAGATATCGTTGTGAACAACAGGCTTGAAGATTTACCACACCAAGGCAAAATAATAGCAATAATATTATTTGTATAAATAAGTTCTCAGCTTTGATTTCACAGGACGCATTAGTCCGCCCTCTTGCGGTTTTAAAGCAATGATATTTGGTCTTTCGAAACATCATGCGATTTGGCGTTTGATGCACATAACTTCAATAATCAGCTGTGTTCACGATGGCAATCATAAAAGGGCATATTCGATTTTCTATCCACTTCGCGTTTCATCTTAAGAAAAACGCTGCTGAAGCCACCGAAATGATTTGTGCTGCATATGGTGAGAATGCTGTAAGTCATGCAACGTGCAAAAAGTGGTACCAAAGATTTCGCGGAGGAGAGTTTAGTCTTGAAGATCAACCACGCGCTGGACGCCCTCAAACATTTGACACGGATGAGCTGCAGACGCGTTAGGCTGGGAACTTCTCCACCATGCGGCGTATAGCCCAGACATGGCCCCTTCCGATTACCATTTATTCCGGTCGTTACAGCATCACTTGGCCGATACGCACTTCAAAACAGAAGAAGTCCGAAAATGCATCGATAACTTTATCGTCTCGAAACCGGTGAGCTTCTATCACCAGGGAATTCGCAAGCTACCCGAAAGATGTCAAAACTGTCATCGATGCCAACGGAGAATACTTTGATACTTAAGCTTTTTTTGTTTGTTTTTAAATAAAACTTTAATTTTGCAGAAAAAAGCTGAGAACTTATTTATACACCTATTAATAGTATTAAAAAATAATAAAAGTCCTGGGAGCAATGAGTTAGCACCAGAATTTATTAAATTGGAAGGAGAGCAACTTTGGAAAAGGATGCACAAAGTACAAAGATGGAAAGAAAAAAAGATGCCCCACCTGAACGGAGGTTATAATATGTCTCATTATTAGGGAGTTAAAATTGAGTACAACTACAGAAGAATAACCCTTTCGAACACAGCTAACAAGGTACTGGCTACGTGTATAAAAAATCGTTTGATAAGTAGAGATGCACAATTTATTTATCGACTTTAAATACGCATTTGATAGAAGCAGAAGAAAAAAAACTATGGAAAGCTATTTAAGAAATTAATCTGCCGTAACAACTAATTGGGTTGCTAAAAATTATGCCAATGAGTACAACCAACAGAGTAAAAGTGGGACAAGACCTATCACGAAAGTTCGAAGTTAAAAGAGGATCATAGCAAGGAGATCTTCTCTGAGCAGTGCTATTTAACATTGCATTGGGAAGTATCGTCGGGGAAAGTAACATAGAACTGGATTACTACATCACAAGCGCCACCAATGTGTGACTTTCACGGATGATGTTGCATTACTAACTTAAAGCAAAGGGGAACTGCATGATACTGTAAGTAGATTTGAGCTGGCGCCACGGAAATGCTCCTGTCCATAAATGAAAAGAAAGAATTCGAATCGGGAAAAATCTAAAGACAAAATCAATATCGTAAGATTTACTTATCTTAGCACGATAATTAGAAATAAAACGGGAACCACCGATGAAATAGCAGCAAAATTGATAGTAAGAAACAAGAGAGCGTTAAATTGAATTCTAACAAGGTGATGTTGCGAGCAATCAAAGTGGAAGTGAAAAACAGTGGTGATACCGGTAATGACGTACGGAAGTGAAGTGTGGACTCTAATAATAGAAAACCAGAAAATATTGGGAGTATAGGAAAGGAAGAGAACGAGGAAAATATTTGGTGGAAAAAAAGAACTAAGCAAGAACTGCAGCAGTTGAAAAACGAACCAGACTTGAGCATAGCAAAAGCGTAGACAATATGCTAGATGGGACTTTTAACGAGGATGACGGAGGAACGCCTTGCTACCTAAAAAGGTATTAACGACCTGCTTAGTAGGAATCAAAAGAAGGGGTAGAAACAAGCTGCAGGAATGAAATAGAAGAAGATATATGAAAGTAGTAGCTCGTCGCCTAGTAATACCAATAAAAGATGTTTTTCGGGTCCCTAAAATACCTTTTTGATATCTTTGTCTGTTACTAATATCAAAACAATTGTTAAATAATAATGTATTAAAAATTAAGGTTACTTTTACAACGTGTATAATAAATCTATTTAAATTGTTGCTGCCTTAAAAATCACCTTGGATGCGAATGCATAGGGGATGAATATACCAGGTTTACCCCTAAAATAACGAATTAATATTAATATAACGAAAACAGTTTGTGGAACTGCTATGTAACTTGACAGCAGATGACAGTGGACTATAATATACATGAATGAATAGGGGCAACTAGGATCAATAAATCTGCATAAAATTTTGCATGCAGTTGGAATATTTGTTTGCAAAACGATACAATGAGTGCAGTATGAATAATAAAAAAAAAATCACCAGAAAATGGTGAACTGGTGCGGGCTACAATCGGCAATAATCAACAACAGTTTGAGAACTAAAAGATGAATGGGAGATTCCAAAATTTCATGCGTGTAGTTTTGAAGGAAGGTCTTGGTATGAAACGTGTTGCGACAAATTTCGTTTCGCGGCTACTGTTGTTATATTACAAGAAAGGGCGTATTGCAATTGCTAATAACTTTAGGCGATTGTCATTTCAAATAGTTTTTCTTCTGTGTAGATGCAAGAAAATATGATATAATTGTTTATCAATATCAACTAGCTCCTTGAATTTGTCCATAATCGCATTGCGCGCTAGTGGGGCATTTTTAAAAAGTGAACATTTTATTAATCTATTGGTAGTTTCGTGGGCCCCTAAAACCACGAGCCTGGGGAATTCTACTCCCTCTTCCCTTCCCTTTCGACAGCCCTAGAAGGAAAAAAACAGAAAGGAATGACAAAAAGTGGTGAACCAAGCCATGGTCTTTAGAGCATCAGCTTTATAGGCCTTTTAGGTGTGGAAGAGAGATAGACTCTTGATAATATTAAACGTCTATACAATAATTACTAGTTACCAAGACACTTCTAGTTATGAACCTTTGAACATACGAATTCACAAGAAAATTGATTTTCTTTTTATTTAATAGAAAATATTTTTATACAAAGTATACAAAAATTCAAAAACAAAAATATTTGTACACAAATGTATATTTTTTTACTGTTTCCAAAATTTCTTGAATTGATTGATGTGCTATGAGATAAAATGGTAAAATAAATTTCAAGGAACGAATTCTTCCAAGACGCAAACCGCCAACAGAAACGAATGAAGGGGGACGTCTGTTTTTTTTTGGCCAAAAAATCGATATTGACATTTTTATTTTTTCAGAAAGCTGAAACCCCTAGGATCATAATGCTTTTTTTATTTTTTTATTATCTCAATTTACCGCAAAGATATACAAATACATATAACTATATATTTCCATGCTCGCCAAACCATTTTTTCGCCCTGCAAGTTGCGACTTGTTTCTTCGAAAGAAACGTCGTGTTTTTTGGATCAAAAAATTAATTTCAGGTTTTTATATTTTTGAAAGGCTAACGACCTCAGAATCGCAATATTTTTATTAATTTATTCGTATCTTTATACCTATACATGCATCCTCGCCGCACCAGTTTTTCCGCGGTGCAAGTTTCAACGAGTTTTCTCGCCAGTTACGTCGTGACCTTTGAACGAGCGTTGAATTTGATATCATTATATCTAAATGTTCGCAAAACAAAGGATCTTGTAGAGATCTAAATAAAACAAAGTGCGGTAAGAATAAAAAATGAAAGTTTCATGTGCTGATAAAAAATCTCAGCAACCCTCCAAAGTTGCGAGAGTCAAGAGAAAAAAGGAGCTTGATGAGCAAGAAGAACTTTTTCAAGAGACCCAAACATTACTTTATATCGTAGAAATCGCAGGCTGATGATTGGGAAGCATTTTGTCTATTATAATTGTAAATAGTTGAATGCGCAATAGAAAAAAACTAAATATGTTTTTTTTAAAATGTGGGGTTTTCGCGCGGTGGACACGATTTTTCGGAAACCATTAAATCGATCGAAATATTTTATTTTACTTCAGAAGAGGGTAAAAAGGCGTTCTTCCGAGAAATTTTTTCGCAGGCTGGTATTTTTTTTCTACGGACCTTGACAACTTGGTTGTAGAATACAGACAGGATATATATGTCTGCTTTCAGATGCCGTTTGATTTTTTTGTTTCGCTGCAAAGATATCCTGTCCACCGTACAACGCACGGTTTTTTAGGGGACGATTTCGGCGCCCTCTGATGGAGTTGAAATACATAATATAATTCAAAAAAATTGTATTTGATGCCTCTTAATATATCTTTTCAAATGTACAAAATCTCATATCTCTAAATAAAATAGATTTCTATAAAAAAAATTATGAAAATTGACCAATTTTCACCCAAAAAAACTAGACGTCCCCCTTAAGTTCGTAAGTCGAGGTATCACTGTAAACATTGGTACAGAGGATTTTTTTTCAATTATCACAAGTATTTGATTTTTTGGATGTTCTCTATCGAACGAAAGTGTGGTGGCTGTTTCGAAAAAAACACAATATTTATTTAAAAAAAATTGCATTAATTGTAAAAATTTGACCTTGACTTCCATGCAAATTCATCAGTAGCACATCTAGTTCCCATCAGCCTGGCATCTCAGAGGCATGCTTCCCACAAGACGTATTCGACCGGAAGGGATCTCGAATTTGTCGCTGGAGCTGGCGTTGCAAGCGTTTTGTGGGACACATCCCCAAACATGGATCTTGACCGGATGTTTTACGGTATATTGAAGCAATCTATCTCTCGATGTTGCCCAGGAACGTTTCATGATCGGAAATGCACAAAGGGATGCTTTGTAGGAGAAGATTATGTTGCCCCAGTCACGGTCCGATTCTCTTGCGTCCACGCGAAACGTTTCGCCACGTGTTTTTCACTCCACAAAGATTTTTTAAAAATGCTTTGATAGTGTACGTCATTAGCACGCAAATACACACGAATAGTATCGTACGATATTTCGACACCTTTTTGCGTAAAGTTTCGGCATCTTCGCGGAGAGTCAAGTCGCGATTTTTCGAAAACAAAGCGAGAATCACTTTTTCGACCTTCTTCGACACTTTGGCAGGGGACCCACCATTTCGAAACTTATCGACATTATGTACTGCCAAAAATCGGTTCATCCACTTGCTTACAAACTTCTGCGATTTTCCCATGTATTTCGCGGCGGCTGTATGAGCCATTTACGGACCCTTGGGGTGGGAGCACAGTCTCGTAGCTTAAAGCGTAAGCAACACTCGTTTTGTTTTACTTGCCAAAATCTAGCTAAATCAAATGAACAACTGATTTCTTTAATAAAGCATTTACGACATAGGTTCCCTCTACATCTACAAAAACAAGGCTACGATTAACGTGTTGTCGATAATTACAGCCACACTTTTATCCGACAGACTGTGTCACAGAATGAGTCATTTTTTGTTAAATTCCATGGTACTTCACTTTACAGTCGTTTTATAAAAAGCAAGATCGCACATAGCATCTTACATACAAACTGCACAATTGAAAAATGATGTTTTTATAAAACTATTGATATTTTGTATAATAATTAATTATACTTTGACGTCATTTACCTCAGGGTGCACGTAGGAGCAGGTATGATAGTAATTTTTTCCTTTTTAAATCTAGAAATTGTATATGTGCTTAGTTATTTTAATTGCCGTAACATCATTTTTTTCATATTATCCTTATTATTCAAATATTAAGTAAATGTACGTCACTTGATAGCTATGGACTCGGAAATGGACTCAAAAAGTGGTAACTCCACGAGCGAATCTAAATCACCAAGTGAGAGCACACAAGAAATCCCTGTAAGTAATGTGTGTCGTAATTATAAACCATTATCATAAGTACCTCTTGTTAGGTTCCCACTATTAGTAGCAGCAAGAAATGCAGAACTGTGCAGTATAAGAACGGCAAACAGAAACCATCTGATGATAAACCATATCATTACAGAGGGGAAATTCCACAAGAGAGAAGGTATTCTGTTCGTTTATCTATGAAGGCAACTAAACAGGAAATCATGAAGAAAAATTTAATGTCACTGCTATCTACAGAGGTAAGAGATACTAGTTAACACTAAACAATTACATAATTTTGAGATACAAATTGTAATTCTATATTAATTGGTTTGACTGAAAACTACATTGTCTTAAGATAGTAACAAAATTTGCAACAATACGTATTTCTTATATATATAGACTATTATTAAGCTGTTAAGACGGTTGATCCAATCTTGAACACCAAATGTTTGGCGGGTGGTCTAATCCGCCACTAAAAATAATTGAGTATTTACTTAAATTCCAACCAAGGGTAATAATACGGCTATTTTAGGGGTTGTACTTGCACATTGTCATCTATCAGAGATACTGCATGGTAATCAGACAATGCGTGCGAATATTCAGAAGCCTTGACTTTTCAGTTTGCAGTCACTCTTTCAAGTACTGTAAAACCTCTCAATTATTATAAGTACATGGTATTGTAAGCTACTATCAGATATTTTTTACTAAAAGTATATATGGATCTATTCACCCACTGATTTTTGGACTGCTAAAGAAAGATAAAAAATTACAGCAATACATAAAAAATAAGGACACTTCTTTGATCAGCTGAAACATTGTTGATCTTAGAGCAAAAATAATTATATTTTTAGAACTGGCTATTAGAAATTTCCTCTGATAGACTATTCTGCTTTGAAAAAACGACATTTTTGTTTATATAAGTACTCTTTTGAAGATGAGAGAAAAGGTGCATTTTAGGGACTTAATGCTTTTCTATTACTGGAAAGGCAAAAAATGCCACACAGGCAACAAATAAGATATGTGCTGTTTACGGAGAAATTTCTTTAGCTGAAAGAAAGTTTAGAGCTGGTGATTTCGATCTTAAAGACTAATAACGCTTGTGTAGACTCTGACCACTGACGATGAGTAAATTAAGATGCTGATCAAGAACAAGCGGCGATACACGACAGGAAATTTAGCAGTCCAAGAGCATTTGGTGGAGCTTGGTTATGTACTTAAATCGCTGCGATGCTTGGGTTTTGCATAATTTGACGGAAAAAAATTTAAGGGGTTGCATTTCAATCTGTGACGTGCTGTACAAACACAACAAAAACAATTTTTGGACCAATTAGTGACGGGCGATGATTTATATGTGGTGGGATTGGAAAAGAATCCTGTATTATGAGCCTCTACCAAACTACCAGCCGATCAATTCAGATAAGTTGTGTTCGCAACCGGACGGATTCGGGAAAAACCTTCAGAATTAGCTAATAGGTAGTGCGTTATATTTCATCAGAATGATGCTAGACTTCATGTCTCTTTGAATACCCGACAAAAATTGTTAGAGCTTTGCTGGGAAGTTATTTAGGTCCCTTAATGACAAGACCTTCAACTCTTTGGAAGTCTAAAAAACCACATTGAGAAGTTATTCACCTAGAAACTTGCAAAATTCTGGGAGGATAGAGTCTTTCAGTTGCATGAATGATAGAGAACGGGTTTTGAACAAAATGGTGAATATATAATTATAACAATTATAACAATAATGTTTGTGTAGTTTCTTCTGTCTATGATTTCACCAAAGGACTTGGCGGTACCCCAATTTGCTTAAAATTACTTTATTTGACCTGTAATTTTCTTCTCCCAACTGATGAATTATCACCAATCTTTTTCATCTATCATTTTTTTTTATTTATCACTGCTTCTTTCTTCTTTTGTGAACTCATTTGACGCAATTTCTTAGTTTAATTTTGTAATCTATCCTGTTGGGAGTACCATTCTATTGACTCTATTTTTCCAAATAGAATTAATGTTTAAAACTAGTTAAGTACATATCTTAAATTTTTTATGTTTATTAACAGTTATTTTGTTTTTTTTTAATAAGCAATCACCTTCCAAGAAGAGCAAATCACATAAGCAATCAAAGAAGATATTCACATTTTCTAATGATGTTGCTGAGGCGTCAACAAGTACCGAGCAGAGGCAGGATACACTGAAAAGCACCTCTGTTGAACAAGAGGCGTTTGAAAGTGCATCAACTTCCATGAATTAGAAGCAAGGTTATATGTGTCACAGCCTCATGATGTAAGATAAATAACACTAGGTAAAAGAAAATTTTAAAGTGAGTGTAATTTTATATAAATGTATATTATGTAGACTGTTGTTTTCATTACGATATCCTTAACTTAGTTTGTAATTTTTCTATTATTTAAATTTAACATTAATATAGTTATATAATTATAATTTTTCCAACATAAATTATTTAATTTAATGTATTTTTCATGTATAAAAATCATAAATACTCATGAGGGCATACACACGTAAAGACCATTTGTTCTTCCCATTATGACATTTTTAAATATTCTGAGCTTTTTCTGTAATAACAATTCAAGAATAATTTTCTTTCTTATTAAAATTTGTTTGTAATATGTTACTGCATAAGTTAAAGTTGTATTGTACTTAACCTGATTGCACAATCACATATTTGTATTAAATGATGTAGTTCTTGTAGGGAGTGTATAATAAAATTCTTTAACCACCACAATGTTGGTTATTAGTTTATTAATAAGTTATCCAATTGAAATTATGTAATAAACATAGCCACTGGAATCATTTTGAAAGTTTACTTTATCCGTTTCTTTACAAAACAAATAAAATGTAGATAACAACAACAATAGATTAATAGAAATAATGTATAAAAATGTATATCGGAAATAACCAACCATGAATTTTATAGTGAAAAAAAAACACAACGCTAGTTTATAATCTAGTGTTTAAAGCATTTGGCTAAAGCGTGAGTTTGATTTTGGGTCCATATACCCGCTGGATGAGAAGCTGTTTGGGAAGACCTGAAAGAAAAAGGTGTTAGAGAGTGGAAAGAAATTGCAAAAGACAGGAAGTAGTGGAAGATCTTTACAAAGCAATGGGCCTAAAGGGCCTGTAAACGCTTTTATATATATACCCGGTGGATGGTCTGTTCACTCACTAAAATAATTGGGTACCTACATTCATTTCAAATAAGACGTAATACTTTGGTTTAGGTATAATCCTTGCAGAGATATTGTGTTGTAACTGGGGAGTGAGCGCAAACATATAAAAATCTTGACCTTTCAGAACGCAGACCATGCTCTCTGGTGGAGTGTGTAGGCTCATAATTTACTAGACATTTAGTGGTAGCTTTCCAATTTCTTTCAGCATAACTACCTTCAACAGAAGGATAACATATAATAGACTTAGGATATTGCACACACCCTCTTGTATGTGCCCATGCGCGCGTGTCTTGCACTTCAATAGAGACTGAGGTAGATTTAGATCAAACCTCAACTTGATTGATAATGGAATATGAAACTGATAGTCTTGCAAGTTATAATTAGCCTGAAGATAAATCTTAACGTGAAATTCTACCTGAACTTAAATCTTAAACTTTGGAGGAACATACGAAGTTCTCTAATGCACAAAGTTTAAGGTTTTTGTAGAGGTGGCAAGGGAGAAAGGGGAAGCTATTAAGCCTAGAAAACCTAGGAAAAATCATAAATAAAAGCTAATGAAAATAACTGACAATCCAGATAGATCTAATTAGAAAAGGAAAATCCAAACTAAGAAAAGCACCTTTTTCCCAACTTCACAAACTTTAAAAAAAATTAAAGAAGGCTATTTAATAGCAAATAATCAAAGCTATATAGTCAATTGTCATAAGCCATAAAAATGATAATTCTGCAAATCTAACCCTAGAGCAGCCAAAGAAGGTTTAACAAATTATTACAAAAGAAATATTTAAATGCACAGAATTGCAATTCATAACTAGTTCCAAATTCTGAGATGCTGCTTGTCTCCTTTGCAAATAAAAACTCAAAGAGGTAGCTACTAGAGAATATACAAGGACTAGACTCAAAATTGGAGCAGCTGAGGATGTAGTAAAAACTTTCATAGTATTGTTATGAATCCCCACCTATTGAATGGAGGTTCAGAAACCATCCAAATTCCTTCTACTGAAAACCAAAAACAAGAATTTGGTGGCGGATGACTAAAGAATTATATTTGAACTATACTAAACAACAAGGTATTTCTCCTGGTCACTTGACGATGGATTATCGAAGGAACCAAAAATCAAACAAAAGGATGTTTGTTAAAGTAAACCTTCGGCATAATGTGGCAATTACTGCCTTGTATAAATACTTAGTTTACAAGTACATTGATATAGTTATAAGTCAAAAACATGGATATTTAGAGGGAAGGTATCTGGCTTTGAAATCATCAAGAGTAATTAATATACTGTAGACACTATAATAATGTTAGGTCCTACACGTTTATTAAAAAGAATTTTATGTTTTAAAAGCATTTCTGTCACGGAGATCAAGCAACAATTAAAATCAGAACACAAACAAAAGAAAAGTGAAGAAGTCATATTTTTTCGAAATATCTTTCACCTGAATAATCTAATCTACCTCTATTGGATGAATTGTGGTAATTAATAGAGTACTGTTGGTTTAAAAACCTCCTGTGTTCACCATGCAGATAGGAGAAGTAGTAGTAACAGAAGGGATAAGTATTTTTTTAATTTTATGATTTAAACAAGGAAAATAGACCAACCCTTAGCACATGAACTGGTAAAGAAATTATGAGATAACCGTGACAATGTTTTAATAAATACCAGATGATTCGTTGGTAAATATCCGAGAAGTCATTTTTGAAAAAAAAAGATAAATTAATTTTGAAGTGCTAAAATCTGATTAATATCAATTGAGAAAAATATAAGCCGGATTTGTGAGACAACATAACGGTTAACATAATACAGATATTGAGCTAATCTCTAGAATTGCAAAAGATTATTCTTTTAATTCAGTTTATGAGAACTGTCAAATTATAAGTAAAACCACCAATAAAGATGTGAATTGGTGAAATAGATAGTTTGCAGAATTAAGACAAAATATTTGCAAGTTATTCAACAAGCCAAAAGGAATAAGTAGGGTGAATATTCATCTTCTTCTTAGAGTACTGTTTTCTATCGGAGGCTAGCAATCATCAAGGTGATTTGTATTACATAGAGTAAACTCTGTCAAGAAGTTGAAAATACTTTTGAAACAACTCAACTTTAAAAAATCTTAGCTAAATACTGGTTGGAATCCGTTGAAACAATAATAAAGCCCAATAGAAAATACATCAAGACAAATAAAGAACCATTACTGAAGCTCTCTACTGAACACAATTGATGAGATTGAGCCTAGCACTAAAGGAAAAACGTGCCCACTACTACTCCAGACACGACAAAATTATTCTCTTGCATGATAATGCTTGTCCACATGTTGCGGCGCCGGTCGAAACCTACTTGGAAAGTCCTATCCCATCCACTTGTTCTGATCGATGGCATAAGGCTTTTTTTAGTTGAGAGGATTAGGAATCTTCCTAGATGCCCGGGTTTAGGTGTTCGAGCGACCCGAGCATGTTGGATTCAGACCTGAGGGTTCGCCTACCAACTAAACCCATCTACCTCTTACTCTTCGCCCACGTTCCCTGCCCGGAACCGCGTGAGCATTACTTCAGGTGGGTGGCGGTATCTCCTTCTAAATCTTTCTTCTATTTATTTGTCCTAGTTGCGTTATTTATTGTGTGTGTTGCTTATCTTTCTTTATCATGTTCATTATTATCTGGGTTGCACATTTTGCTTATCTCGTTCCAATTTTCTTCTGTTGTAATCATAATGTTGCATATATTGTCGGGGGTGACTTTCGCTTGCACGTTATTTTCTGTGTATAGTCTTAGTTCTTTCCATTGTTCGCAACTAAATATGACGTACTCGGCATCTTCTCTCTCGCCACAGAATCTGCAACCGTCTTCGGTTGCCTTCTTGAAGCGCGTCAATTAGGCCTTGAATTCGCCGTGACCGCTCAGCATCTGCGTGAGAAAGTAGTTTAATTCGCCATGCTTTCTTTCTTTCCAGGGTTTGATTCTTGGGATCAATCTTTTGGTCCATGGGCCGGTGTCGCTATTGTCCCATCATTCCTGCCAATTTTCCATCATGTTGTACTCGTTGATTATCCTAGTTTCCTTGTTGGCGCCATGGTTATGCACCCTCTGTCTTTCCATCAGATCTATGGGAGGGATAGCGGCTATCACTCGCAGAGCCGCCGTGGATACTGTGCGATATGCACAGCTGATCTTGATAAGCGCTGGTCTTTCTACTTTCAGTAGCATGTTTATATTTTTCTGATACTTTAACCCACCTATCCATATTGGCGCTGCGTACAATAGAATGGAGTTTGCGACCGAGTTTAGTGTCTTCCTGCTCGTGGTTCTTGGGCCCTTTAATCTAGGCATTAGTCTTGCTAGCTTAGTTGTTGTTGTTTGGGCTCTTTTGGTGGCTAGCTGGATATATTTAGACCATGATGTGTGAGTATCTAGCGTTACACCTAGATACTTTGTCGCCTTTTGTATGGTTAGCTTTGCTCCTAGCAAGTCTATCTCCTTAATTTTCAGCTCCCTTCTCCCAATTATGGCTGCTATCTCAGTTTTCTGCGGTGCTAGTTCCAGTTCGTGTTCCTTCATCCATCTGTTCACCTTTTCAAGTACGGTCACCATCTTATTTCTCAAATATAGTTCCTCTCTGTCCGTAATTATTGCGACCAAGTCGTCCGCGAATGCCATTAATTTGCAGCCTGGGGCTAGCGTTATATCCAGCACTGTGTCATATAATATATTCCACAGTATGGGTCCTAAAACTGACCCCTGTGGTACACCGCATCTTATTTGGTATTTATTCTTTCTGTACCTTATTTCCCTGTCTTTTAGATAATTTTTAATGATGTTTATGAGATGTCCGGGTGTCTCGCGGTCCGTTAGGCTCTTGATTATCTTTGCCCACGATGCGGTGTTAAACGCATTTTTGACGTCTAGCGTTACAACCACGCATAGTTCCCTCTGTCTCCAGTTTCCCTCGTTCGCGCTTTTAATGTACGAGATAACTTCTTTGATGGCATCTATTGTGGATCGCCCTGAGCGAAACCCATATTGATCTTCCGACAGCCCTCTTCTTGTGTCTAAATCGTGCATTAGTCTGTGTTTTATTAATATTTCATAGATTTTGGCCAGTGTGTTTAAGAGGCATATAGGCCTATAGGCCGTCCCTATTTCCTTCCCAGGTTTCGGGATCAGCACTAAGTCCGCCGTTTTCCACATTGTTGGAAAGGTACTCTTCTGCCATAGTTTATTTAAGGTGTTTGTGATTGTGGCCGGATTGGCATCCACGGCACACTTTATCACTTCTGGTGGAATTCCGTCTGGTCCGGCAGCTTTGTTGCTTTTTAGTTCCTTGGTTGCAACCTTAATTTCATCCACCGTGAAAGGAATTACTGCGTCATTTGGGGCATCTTGCTCCCAGTTGTTGAAGCTCCTGGTTGGAAACAAGTCGTTTATTATTCTAATATATTCTGTTGATTCCGTTGTGGATGGCAAATACCTCTCGAATTTCCCGGTGACGATTCTGTAACCATCACCCCATACGTTGTTGTCCACCTCGTCCAGGATATTTTGCCATATTATCTGTTTTGATTTTTTCTTTATAGCTTTTTCTGTGTTCGCAGTAGACCTTGTACTTTTCGTTGGCGCCTTATGTTTTGAGCGTGTCCATATTCTTCTGGCTTCTATGCATTTTTTCCTACTTTCGGCCACATCGCTCCCCCACCAGTATACTGGTTTCCTGCTATTGGGGCCTGTGCGTTTTTTGAGAATTTTGTCACAACACAAGGTGATAATATCTTTCAATTCTTCTGGGCTTGGACATTCTGGCGCGTTGCTAAAGGGTGTCTTTAATTCATTCTGGAGTAGTTGTGCCTTTTGTGGATTTCGGTCCATGTGATCACTTTGTCTGCCAGATTGTGGCTCACAAAAATAACATCGATAACGCTGCCAGCAAGCCCCCTTTCGAATGTTGGTACGTTCCCCTCGTTGATGGCGATGAGGTCGTTTTGTGCGGCCCATTCTCCCAGATATTGCCTTCTGACATCGTTTAGCTGCGAACCCCATGTATGGCTTTTGGCGTTGAAATCCCCCCCAACAATTAGTTTAACGTCCGGTTCACTCGTCTTGATTACCCTAATGCTTCCTGTTAGGTGATCGAGGTACTCCAAATATGTGTCGACAGTTATATTTGCGGATATGTAGCATGAAAATATATAGTATCCCTCTATTCTACCCCAGACCATTCCATCGCCTTTACCCACGTGTGTTGTCGCTTTGTTTGTACATGCGATTGCGGTATCGCTACAATTATCCATGATCCAACCGGTGCGGTTGTTTATGTATTTTTTGTTTGGTTCCGCTACTATTGTCATATCAGCTTTAATACTATTTTTTATGTGGCTTATGGCGTCGTGGGCCGCCCTGTTTGTGACCTGTTTGCGTTTATCTGTAAAAACTTAGGCATTAATATCGGTTTTATCGGGTGTCCTATCTATGTTTCGATTTCTCGCGGCGTTGCTGCCATTGCCCATTATATTTGTCGCTTTCCTTTGTTTTTTGGGTGTTATTTGATATCCTTTCCCTTCTACTTCTCCTTCTTGAATTATGGTATTTTGGCCCTCTGTTATCGTTAGGTTTTCTTCTGCTATTTGAACGTTGGTTATTGATGTTGCTGCTGTTTCCGTGGATACATTTTCTATTGTACGGTGTCTTGTCTGGTTTTTCGTTTGATTATTTTTCGTGTGATTTAACGCTTGTTGGACTATTTGGGCAGGATAAACCTGTGTGTCTTCCTTGGCCACATTTGTAGCAGTTGTTGCTTCTGTTGGGTCCGTTGCAGCTGTTCGGTGTACGGCCATAGTCCCAGCACCTGAAGCATCTGTTCAAGTCAACTCTTTTTTGAAATGTACATTCCACCATACCAATCCTGATTGACTTCAAATTTAATAGCTTTTGCGTACTTGCCTTGGATGCACGTACGCTTATGGTGGCGGTGTCTCTAGCTCCAGGTCTAATGGCGCTTAGTGACCAGCTTCCTGCCTCAGGCGCTCCGATAGCTGTTTTAAGAGCTTTTCTAATTTCTTCCTCGGTTACCTCTGCCTCCATTCCCCTAATATATGTTATTTAGATGTTCCTTGTTCTGTTGACGTTTCTTAATTTTAGATTGGTGTCCTTGATTGCGTTTTCGAGTAATTTAATTTTGTTGGTTTTCTTTTTGCATGTTAAAAGTAGTTTGCCCTCCTTGGTGCTACGCATCATTTTTACTACGTCGCTAGCACCTTCCTCTTTGATTTGTTCTTTGATGCTATGGAGTAATTCTCTGTAGTTTTTCCCCTGGCCTTCCACTATCATAGCGTAGGAATCCCTAGATTGCACACGTTCTTTTTTCTTCGGGTCGTTGGAATATATGACTATTCTCTGCTTAGTATTTTTGAATAGGCACTGGACCATCTTCATGAGTCTATTATCTTTTATGCCATCTACTGTGTGTAGAGCTATGTGATTTGCTTATTTTACTTCGTTTCTTAGTTTTGTTAATTTGACTCATATGTCTTTTTCGTCGTTTTTATATGTGATTTTGACTATTTGTCTTATGCTTGTTGCTACGGCGCTGCTCCCATCACCTCGAATTGAACTTGTTTGTTCTAGGGTAACAAACTCGTCGGGTAGTGCGAGTAACTCGGGGTATCTGTCCTTGTACGACTTGGCCAAGTTCTTACTCATGGTTACATCATCAGCTTCTACCATCACTACTTTAACCACATCGTCGTTATTATTGGCTGAATTACCTTGTGTCATTTCAACATTGTTGTAGATTTCGTTGTCCCATTTTAATTCTGCAATTTCAGGCTATGCCTCATAGCTATCTATCCCTACTAGCGTCCGTGTCATTTTGTAACCTAGCAGTTGGGTTTCCAGTGCATCCAGTTGCTCTTGTCTTCTGCCTATCTTCTTCCATTCCTTCTGTATTTTCTCTTTCTCACTCCTAATTTATTCGTTGTTTAGGTTTGTCGTTGTAAGGTTGTGGTCTCTGTCCAATCTTTTTGTTGGACTGGACTGTCAGCTTCCTGCCTGAGTGCCGTGATAGATTCCCACCTGTTGTCTTCTAGCCATTGTTTTATGGTGGTCCTGTTTAGAGCAGCGCAGCTCCTCTGTAATCTAGATGCTAACTCTTTAATGCCCTTTTGGGTTTTCGGGTGCTCTCTCACTGGCTCTGTCATTTTGGTTGTTATTTTGGCGGTTCCGTCAATTGCTTCTATTAATGAGGAGGCTATTGGGTTTTCGATTTTGTTGATGATTGCTCCCGTCGCTTTGCCAGGTGGTAGGTCATCAGCTTTACTTCTTCTGTGCTCGCTCAGCTCGTTCGGTCTACTGTATGTGTCTGTTGCTATCTGTTTATCTTCGTTGTCGTTGGTTATCGGATCTTTGTTTCCAGTATTGCTTTTGTATCCAATTTGATTAACCACGAGTTGGGTCGATTAAGTCGGTCGCCCCCAGGGTAACGCCCTTTCCTAGAGAAATTGTATTTATTTATATAGTAGGGTGCGCCAGGTGCCCCACAGGGTTTTAGAGGTGTTCTCCTCCTTTTTATAGAGGTGTCGTCCTCGCAGGCCAGCCGATTAAGGCAAGCCTCCCGGTCGCGGGTCCCCAAGTAGCGTACCATAGGTACGCCCTCCTGTAGTTATTGGAGCATGGGCCGCAGTTACGGGGTTAAGTGGGAGCCTGGCGTTCAGGCTCCCGTAGCTAGTATCCCTCGGGGTGCGCCAATTCCCGTTGCACACAGTGCCTCCTGAAGGGCGAGCTGTCCTTAGCTTCCCCACTCGCCCTCGACCTTGATGACATGGGTGACCCTACCAGGAGACCGAAGTCTCCCGCCAGCATCACTCTTGGGGTAATCGAAGGTACTATGCCCCCCACCAACGTCAAGGACTCACAGCTCCTTGCGGGGGATGGCACATGGCCTGGCTGAGCAGCACTTCACATCATATGAAGATACCAAAAATTGGGTCGATTCGTGGATAGCCTCAAAATATGAAGCATTTTTCCGACGCGGTATCCGTATGCTGCCAGAAAGATGGGAAAAAGTAGTGGCTAGCGATGGACAATACTTTGAATAAAACATAAGGTTCCGTTCTTTTACCTATTCTTTTTAATATTCGAGTTTGTACAGAAGGCTCTGGCCATTATGTAAAGATAGTGTACTAAGGAGAATCTCGATATAAATGGTAGGGGTGCCATTTTAGAAGGAGTATATTAATGGTTAGGTTAAAAATATAATATCTCTTCAATAAATAGCTATAAATGAGTTAGGACTTTAAATCCTTATAAATAATCTTATATGCAAAGCAACCATGAAACTCTTATAACTACAAAGCAAGCACTAATTTAAACAATGCATAGCATATTGATTCTACTTTGCTGTAGTCATCTATGGATTGGTAGGCTAAAGTAAGCATAATAGGTTCAATAAGAAGTAATCCTAGACAGAATGAAGGTAAGGATACCAGCCTATATGCTGAAACACAATAAAAACTAGTAAATCAATTTAGCTCCTGGTCATACGAAGATAATTCGTTATTAAAAATAAGCAGTAACACTAGGTTGGTTAAGCAAAACTTTGAGAAACTTTGTAAAAAATAACTTGACTGGAATGAGAGGCTTGTATTTAAATACTGTATAGTAAAAAAACTAGTCGGGTACATAGAGTGATGTAAAACTGCTAGTGAAACTGTTATTAAAATATATGGAGAATCTCCCCAGTTTGATGCATGCACATCTTTGGAGAAATATACTGCAGTAGTTTAAGCAGAAATTTATGGTATGAACGTGTGTTTGCATGGGGATATAGGTTGAATACTAACACTTTTAGGTAATTATGTATCATGTTTACATAGTTAATTGTGTATCTGTTGATTTTGTCTCTGATCCGCGGAACCTTAAAGTCATTATAAAGAATTTAGTTGGAGAGAAACAGTTTTATGTTGGCTATAGTGCATAGGGTTTTGTTTTGAAATCTTTGTGATATCGCAATGTTTGAGTGTTTTAGACAGCCCCATAGTTGTATCTTGTAAGCCTACACTGGAATTATCACTAATTTATACACTAATACTTTGTTATTAATAATTTAGGTATTGGTTCAAAAAGCCAATTTGTTTTCTTCATTTTAAGGTCTAGTGCCCTCCATGTGAACCGCCTGTTCAGGTGCATATCAAGATATTTAGCTCTGCCTTTAACTATGCCCTTTAGAAAGACCGGAGAGGCAGTACCGTGCTTTGTGTTGAAAGTTATGGCGGTTGATTTAGTTCCATTTATTTTTATGTATCACTTACGGAGCCACATCTGCACGTTGTCAAGGTAATGTTATAGAATGCTGATACATAAACAAGGTTATAGTAGAAAGGTATTGAAGTTATGTCATTCGTATAGGTGGCAGTAACAGTGAAAGATCAACTCTAAATATTAGGTACAGAGTAGGACCCACAACGCTTTCCTGGGGAACACCTGCATTGATTAGGTGAAGACTATAAAAGCTTTCTGCAAATTTATCCTGGTAATAACTTTTACTTAGGTAAGATCTATTGAGAAGGTAGTATTGGTAGAGTAGTGACCGTTTACTTTTGTACAGTAAACTAGGATGTCAGACAGGAATGCTGCTACACAATATCTGTTTTCTTTAAAATCCTGTTTTATCACATCAACGATTATGTGGATTTGTTCTGTAGTGGAATATTGCTGACTGAAAGCAAACTGATGTTGAGAGATTAATCTTTGATCTTCTACTGTGGGCGCCAATATCTTCAGTATCAACTTCTTCAGTGCTTTAGATAGCAGGGGCAATAGGGTTACTGGTTGAAATGAGGTAGCTTTATTAGCAGGTTTGCCCGGTTTCTATTAACTTAGAAAATAGTATAAACTTGTGAGTGTTGAATATTTGTCATACCTGGTGCTTTTGTATTGTTTAAATTTTTAATTTCATTTATTATTTCTGCAGATGAAAAGTGCTGATTCGACAGACTTAATTGTAAAAAAGCCTGTAGGTTATTTAAATTCTCACTTTTTTGTTTGAGTGTAGCAGCAGAAGATGCAGTTGAAATACAGTTGATTGATAATCCGCGGACAGCTCGGCTTTTTTATAATATGTTCTTGCTCTCATGTGCCATCGACTTTATAAACTGGTGGAACAGGATATTTAAGGCGTTCGAATTTGTCGGTAGCTCTCCATATTGTGTACTCATTATGTGGTAAGAGGGAAGGATTGCTTACATATTCGTTAATTGTTTTCTTTTTTTAATCATTTAGTCTTTAAACTCCCTAGTTAACCTATTTAACGGTTTTATCAAATGAATGCTTGGTTTGCTGCCATTTTTAAAATTTTTT
Organism: Sinelater perroti; assembly: GCA_036346155.1. Lineage (NCBI taxonomy): Eukaryota > Metazoa > Arthropoda > Insecta > Coleoptera > Elateridae > Sinelater > Sinelater perroti. Next base: position 995,602 of record JARFIY010000374.1, read on the forward strand.
TCAAGTTTGGTTTTAATGTGTAGTGGATAATTTTCGATAAGATTTATTTTTTCGTGATTAGGTGACACCATAATGGTGTATAATATACTAATTTCATCCTTTGTCTTTAGAGAGACTTGAATAACTGTATTAGCGGTTAGATCCTTTTTGTACATTTTCCAATTCGTATATTTGTTGTGGAGAGAATGTTTTTTTTCATTTGGCGTCTGTTGGAATATTCGAATATATTTGCATTTAGTCAACCTTAAGCTAAATAATGGTACCAAATTGGAATATAATCAAATTTTTGTGTGGTTTATAACTATTTTATTTTTTGTCTGTGTAAAATAAAAATGACATCATTGTACTCAACATGCCGAGCACCTTTTATAAAATATAGTTTTTTTTTAATCGATTGGGCCAAAGAAAGACTATAGCCTTTCCCATAAAATTAGGATGCTTATTTTAAGTTAGAAAGTGTAAAATAATAAATAAAATTATAAAAACTTATCTAAGCACATGAAAAATAGCCTCGTTTTTTATCTCTGAAATGCAATTCTGGGCAATGTAAAGTATTGCAGTTGCTACAACTATCAGTTGGACTATTAATTTTTGTAATAATAATTTCGTCAAAATACCTCATAATAAGTTTACAATGCATAAAATAAAACGTGAGGTGGGAACATCATTTGACACCAAGCAATGAACGTCTCCTTATAGGCGCTTCCTAGATGGCGGAAGGTTAGTTTATCAGGCACGTTTGGCGTTTGTGAAACATGTTAAGGATGGTGGTGATGTCAGAGCGTCAGGATATCAGCCCTGCCACCACCTCAACGATGTTGTTGGCGTTTTTTTGTGGTTGCCATGATGTTGTAGGCTGCCTCCAAGAACTCCACGTTCCCAAAGAGAGCCGCCCAGCCTCGATGCTCCTGTTGTAGCTTGCCGCTGTTGGGTCTCGTTGACAGTAGGGCTGCGGTCTTGGGACTGCGGAGTTTCGCCCTGGGATGCAGCTATGTAGCTGCGTTTAGGAGCGTTGACCTTTGGTGGAGAGTTGGCTTCGAGAATGTAGCTAGCCGGGTGAGAGCCCTGGCAGTTAGCATATGTCGCGGGTTCACGCCAGGGCTTTTTGCACTTCCCGGACTGATGGTTCTGACCTCACTTCTGCACGTGGTCTAAACGTTGGCACTTGTGCACTGGCTAACCTGGTTGCGCTTCTTATGTGGCTGTGGTGGTCGAACAGCCACATCGAAGACGCTTTGCACCTTAAATATTGATTTCCTCTTACCACTCCATCCAAGCTCATTAAACACATTCTACACACCGTGAGGATGGAAATGTCAATGCCTTGAACTCTTGTTTGAGTTCCTCCTCGGTGACGTATTCTGGGACGCCACGCATGATGACCCGGAGAGGCTTGTTTTTTTTTAACAGATGAAAATGATGTTCGATTTTTTTTCGGGGTCCGCCCTTGAGGAGGAGCATTTTTAGGGCGAGGTGCCGCTTGCGTGGAAGGGATGGTGGCAGCAGACGTGCTCCGCTTTGGGGCTCTTAGTCGCTCCCTGGACTGGAGGGCGGTAGCAGCTTCAAAGTTGCGGCACAGTTGGGATAACCGGGGCAGCTGGAGCGCGCGGCCAGCTCGGGTGGCTGGGTTGGCTGAGGCAGATGGGGCGGCAGCTCGCTGAGTATATTGAACAGATCCCCAGGATCCTCGAGATACGTCTACTGTAACAGGCCTTTCCAGGTGTAAAGATTTTTATGAATAGACTCTTGTGAACAAATTACGTTCCACGTTTAAATTTTTAAATTTGGTACCTCCCATTGTCACACTGGGTCAATTTGACCCGAACCTAAACTTTACTCGTAAATATTCTAAAGGTATTTTGAAAATTGGCAGCCATAAGGCCCTCTAGCGGTGGTTCAGGGTCTCAAGTATAGCGTAAGATGTTTCCCGCGTACTACATAACATCCAGTGGCAATTGGGCGTCGTTCCAAGTCGGTGTAGGATCATTTTGACCCATACTGTGACCTCCTTGTCGATTGAATAAAAAAAATTGAAATAAATTTTTTTTTGATAGTGTAGTGAGTCAAAAATAGCTTAATAGCTGCTTTATTTTTATTATTTTGAAGTGAAAATGACGTACAATTTAAGGGCACATGTTCAACGCGTCCTCATGCTTGACGAGCATGAGAATTTTGGCGCTGATGCTTTCTCGGATGAGGATTATATCTCCGAGCAATCAGATACAAATACCTCGAGTTCAGATTACAGAATACATCTCATCCAGAAGAAGAAGGGCCGCTATTTGCTAAAAGAGTTAGTTATTTGAGTTGTCTCAGTAATAAAGACAGGAAAACGAAAATGCAGTGTCCAAGCTGCTTGCGCCCTATGTGCGATGATCATTGCGTCTACATTTGTTACGATAGTGCTGGAGTTGAATAAAAATATGCATCTTTCATTAAATTAAACTATTTTTTTTACGATTTGTGTATGAAAAATAAATTTCTTGGGTATTTTTTTGCTAAATTTGTTACTTTTCTTTACTCGAAAAACGACCTCCGTCACTTAGCGAAATAAATATTTTTTTTATCGGTACACTGTAATATAAAATTTTTCTTGATTCAGCATCATTTTAAGAATATAATTGTAAATTTTCAGCAAAAAATATCAAAAATTGAAAGAGAACAATTTTTTTGGTAAAATTCATTAAAACAAAAAAAAACACGAGTAAAGCATTTGTTTTTTGTATTATTCGATTTTTTAATAGTACAAATACATTCGAGAATGTTTTCAAGACGATTGGTCTATCAATTGTCAACTGGTGGACAGTTGTCTCGGGACATATTGACCCAGGGTGACCTCCTTGGTCGAAAAAGTAGGTGTCACAACGGAGGGTTAAACATTGGTAAATTGAATATTTTGGTTTTTAATATTTGGGAAACGCGATTAATTAAATATTGTATATTAGAATAGTGTGGAACTATTAGCAAAATTATTTATATTAAATGAATAGATTATTCAATACCGTGTTATATTTTTTGGAAGAAATTTAACTAACGAAATAAATTAATAAAAAATATTTATATTAATAGTCATTTAAGCAGGAAAAAGTTATTGTAAGAGAATCTGACATGATACCTACATAATTAAAATTTATATACCTTTTGCTATTTTAACTTTGTGCTTTTTAATAATTGGAAACCGTGACGTCAGTATTTCTAGGTATAAATAATTTGTGCATAAGGGGTGTTCAGGCACAGTATATAGTAAAGCAGTAGTTTCACTTCCGGGTTTTTATTGGTTTCCGGATTCTTCACTGCGCAGGACCCAGACGCCGACATAGCTACGGGTTTGCTTTCATATCAAGTAAAGCAGGAACGTCACTACCTTTGATCTCGTGTTCGAAGATGGGCTTCGCGCAGGCCGTAAAAGCAACTATGGCGACAATGTTATACATGGATCATTCAAAAAGTTATTTAGTGATTATACAGACAAGTATAAATTATGATAGAAATCGTTATTACGACACGATTATTATAAATAGAATTGTATTGTTTGTATCAGATTGTTTTAATATATAGATGAGTATTATAATTTGTGCTCAACAAATTTATAATCAAGGTCGACTAAATAACTTTTTCAAGTTTCCATGTATATCGTCGCCATGTTTGCATGGGTCTGCGCGGCTGAAAATCTGGTGACACGAGATCAAACGCAGAGTGACACTGCGGCTTTATTAAATACTGTGGTTCAGGGTCATAAAAACCTTTACCAAGCAATTTTTAAAAGATTAAGTATGGTTAACGACTAATTTATGAAGTTACTTGTAGTTTAAACAATTAAAACTAATTACAAATAAAAGCAACAAGTGTATAACTTAATGTGAATAGGTGAAACTTATCTGTATTTAGTACAAGCAGTGGAAAACAGCAATTTAAAAATTTCTTAACCAATTAAGAAGTTTCTTATTCTAGAACTTGAAGCTAAAATTAAGATATAACCCAAAACAAAGTGAACCAGTGAGACCGATTTTTCAATTATGAGGATTACGGAGCTTGAAGGTACATTTGCATATAAAAATATTTATGCATGATTATACAATGTTAATGTTTCTCTTACAAATTACTCCATATATGAAAGCGTGTCAGGTAGACATATAATATAGAATAGTAATTTGTGTGTATATTAGAGGGTATATATTGTGTATTATTTAGAGGGCGATTTTGATGGAGAAGAGGATAAAATAATAGCAGAAGCAGCAGCAGCAGCAGCAGAAATAGAAGCAGAAATAAAAGCAGAAATAGAAGCAGAAGCAGCAGCAGAAGCAGCAGCAGCAGCAGAAGCAGTTGCAGTAGCAGCAGAAGCAGAAGAAGCAGAAGCAGCAGCGTAGCAGTATGCAGCAGCAGAAGAAGCAGAGCAGCAGCAGCAGCACAGCTGTAGCAGCAGCAGCAGAAAGCAGCGTTCAGCAGCAGAAGCAGTTGCAGTAGCAGCAGCAGCAGAAGAAGCAGAAGCAGCAGCAGCAGCAGAAGCAGTTGCAGTAGCAGCAGCAGCAGAAGAAGCAGAAGCAGCAGCAGAAGCAGAAGCAGCAGCAGAAGCAGAAGCAGCAGCAGAAATAGCAGCAGTAACAGGGGAAACTGATTCAGAAGTCTACTCGAGAGCCGCTGTTTGTGTGTATTATTTTTATTTATAGTTTTTCATTTTAATTTATAGTTTATTTTGTAGCATGTGCATATTACAATTGCAAACGAAAATTTAAATCATCTAATGCCATGCAGGAACACATCCGGAGCCACTTTCCATTTTTTGTGTGTGTGGAATGTTTTATAGCATTTGGTAATCAAAGAACATACGATTATCACACATTGATTCACCTGAGAGAAAAACCCTTCCAGTGCATTAACGATTTTTGTGGAAAAAGGTTTAGCAACTCCGATGATTTAAAGTAAGTTAAAAAATTACCTTTACCAAATTAATTGAAAATAGTGTTGTTATATGTGGGTGAATCAAATATAAACTAAAGTTATTTTTTTTATTTATAGCATCATAAAAATATAAAACATCAGAATTATTTTTCCACATATTCTCCTGATTTTGAAATACCTTTTTCCTTAATGGATGGGTAGATTTTTAGTCTTATTGTAAAATGAAAATAGTTGTGACCAATGAATCGTGCACAATTTTTTTGTTTAATTGTCAATTTACAATCTATTCTTAACATGGAGAAATTAGTAAATAATATATAGTATTATATGACCCAAGTAGGGTATCATCCACAGATGGCTCTTCAGCATTTACTCGATAAGGATATGCTTTAAGGTGTGGAGGGTTTGATTGCTGACATACCAAGGTACATTAGTTAGAATGTCCAGCACCTTTGATTAGCAGGACTGCCAAACTTTGGTGTTTGATGGTTTACTGTGTTCTCCTACAGCTCAATTCTATAGAATCACATAGGTGTTAAAATTATTTTCTATAACAACAACGTGCTTTCTAGTGTCAGTTGGGATTCACACCTGATTATGCACTGCATACTTTTCATTTTTAGATTGAGTTGCTGTCTTTTGGATTTTATATGGGGTTTCCAAGCCAGTTCAGAGGTATACAGGCATAGGTATTTCACCTCATTTTTTATTTGAATGGGTTGATTGTAAATGGTGACTTGAGAATACAGCATGTCTAGAAGTAAAAGTAATTTGTGTTGAATTATTGTTGTTTTACTTAGATTCACCATTAATCAAGTTAACTGTGTAGAAGGTTTAGGTGTGACTGGAGCGTTGGTATCAAATGACATTAATGCAGTATCAATTTCGAAGGTGTATAGAGGAGATAAAGGAAAGGATCAAAGCTACTTCTTTGTGGGACACCGGAGCTGATGGTATAGTAGCTTTACAACATACTATCAAATTGAACTTGGAAAGACTGGAAGAGTTTTTAAGTTAGGTAGGGTTTTAAGAGGAGGAAGATTTGGTGAGGTTGCTTTCTTATAGTAATAATAAGCTCATCCTACACCCTTAATGGTAAATAGCGGTAGACCCACACACATATAAATAAATAATTACCCCTGTTGATCCTTAAGGGTGTAGGGTGAGATTTTTTTTGATTCTGTATAATAACCTGTAATACCACAACTTGTCAAAAGCTTCATCCAAAAATATCGAGAAATATATTTTTTCACTTCGTAGTTTTTCTTAACCTAGTTGATGACATTGCCAAATTCTCGATGTTCTTTGGAGAAGTTAAATTGGCGAGTGGAAAAATTAGCTACACTACAGGTTTTATTTCCTTGATTTTATATAGCCAGTAAGTATTCAAAATTTTGGATAATACAGGTAATAGGCTTATTGTCCATAAGAGGCTTAACTATCATGGTTATTAGTGCAAATTTTCATTGAGTAGGGAAGTGAGAAATGGCAAGCATACAGTTGTATATTGATGTGATGAGAACTACTGCGTTTTTAAGAGAAATTCGTTACTGTATTTTCCACTGTAAGGTCATAGCCAGGGGTTTTAAATGAACTGGTTAGTTTTATTTCTTTGTATATTTCTGCAGGTGAAACTGGCCTTAGGGTTAGAGTGATTGTTTAGGTGAGTTGAGATGTTTCTCTATCGCCGTGTCAAAATTAGTATTACTAAATGAAAGTGAGATAATAATTTAGTGAGTTGTTCTCTGAAAGTATTTGCTTTTTCATCATTTGATTGAGCCCAGCTTCCATCTTATGTTCTTAGGGGTGGTATTTGAGGAATAGGTCCTTTTAATCTCTTTAGTTGCTTTCCAGATAATGTGGTCTTCTGGCGATAGGGTAGAAATGAAATGGCTAAATGTTGCATTTTGCTGCCTTGGATAACATTACAAAGTGTTTTTCTGGATCTTTGCCACAAGCTGTTTTATATGTAGTGGTATATTGTAACTTTTGTGGTTAATTCGAGTAACTTGGCCAGGCAGCTTCTTGAATAAGCTTTGTGAAGTACTCTATAGATTCATATTTGTTAGATGCGTGCATTTTATGGGCTAGATTAATGTCATTATTGATGTACTATTGGGATTTCTCCCAGTCTGTTTTAGTGATGTAATATTTGTTGTATAATATTTGCACTCAAAGTTATTATTATGGGGGAGTGATCTGAGTCTAGAATGAAGTTACTTTTGATTTGACTATGTATGTTTGAAATATCTTTGGTGATCGCAAAGTCCAGCAGGTCAGGGATTTTACATAGGTTTGTTGGCCAGTAGATTGGTTCATCAGTCGACGTTATGCTGCTTTAAATTATGGAAGAGTGCTTATCCTTTGGATGAAATTACACTAAAACACCAGTCAATATGCTTGATGTTCCGGTTTCCTGCTACTAGAAAGCAAGGTGGAAGTGGAAGTAGAAATTCTTGAAATTTATCAGCTGTAATGGTATGCCTAGGGGAACAGTAGATGGCTCTAACAATTAGTGACCAGGGGAATAAATTAACTATTATTAAAGTACTTTGGATTTTGTTAGTTGTATAAGATGATAATGGTTTATTGCAGATCTGATGATTATTGCTGAGCCTCCATGTGCTATTCCATCTGGATGATGTGCATAGTGTAGTATTTTTATTGCTGTGTCAGATTTAAAGTAGCTTTTGGATATAAGTAGTATATCAATTATGTTGTAAGTTAAAAATAGGGTTACTTTATAAATATGGTTTTTAAGTCTGTTTGATTTCCATGCTGCTATTTATATTGGGTTAGTCATTATTATGCTGATTTATTAATAACTAGTGAGCATAGGTAGTATCATGCTGTTCTGGTTTAAAAATTGGGCAAACATATTTTTAAATTCATTCAAAAAAGTGGTAAGCTTATCTGTAATTTCATCATTGTTGGTAGTTCTTGTTGCAATTTATGAGTAGCTGAGAAAGTTTGTGGGAGGGATCATATAATTGCTGATGGTTACCTTGTGAAAGTTGAAGGGTTTGTTTTGTTGGATATTCTGATGGTTGACTGGTTTGACATATTTCTGGACTTTGTCTCTATATATAGTAAAGCCTTTGTAATTAGCATAATGATCGCCATTATAACATGCAGTAGGAGTATTCCTAGTTCTTTTTTGTCGGTTTTTCTGTTGTGGAGTCTTCCGCATCTGAAACACTTAGGGTTTGGGTAGGAGGCCTTTGACTGACTAAAGGCTTGGCAACATTATGTTGTTTTTGATTCGAGGTACTTTGGATTTTGTATTTTGTAAAAATTCAACTTTATAAATTTTTTTCTGTGTGGTTGTGGGTTGAAATCGACAAAAACATTGGCAATAGCTCTTTGTTTGCTCTGCCCAATGTTTAAGTTTCTTACTGGGTGTTTTAAGCATTCCCTTGATGTCTTGAGGAGGAATTGAGTGGTGTAAGTCACGTCTAATGATTCTGTATGCTGTTTTTTTATCTGATCTGATAAGTATGGTGCACAATGTTTTTTTTACATTAGTAAGATATCAACTTCCTGAATGCATCAATGGTTTTTGCATTTATCTTTACCATATCCAGTTAGTTTCATTTGAATTCTTTACAGTTTGAGGGTTGCACTCAGTTTCAGTGAGTACCTGAAATCTGTTTGTTGTGCTAGGTGAAGACATGTTTTAGTTGATTTTGATTATATCATTATTTATATCACAGTTTGCCAGAAGTGTTTATCATTAAGTTCTTGATCTAAGTTTAATAGTCTTTATTTTAGTTAATGTGGTTGGTTTGTATGGGTTGGGAGAAAGCTGTTGTATTAGAATTAATATATAATAAAATTGAGCACGTTTGAAGATGGTATTTGAGTTAAGTATTGTTGATAAGGTTGAGGTATTGGGATTTGATTTTGGTATGTTTTATCTTTTCCTTTGTATCTAAATATTTTCAATTTTTTTTGTTAAATGAGCTTTTCGTTGGTTTAAATAAATAATCATTAAAAACGTTAAGTTTTTTACTTTACTCAAACTCTGAATATTTAATAAAATAAGTAAGATGGTTCAGTTTTAAATAATCAAATTTCAGGAATTTTAGAATAGATTAAAATAATGGTAGTTTGTAATATCCAGAAATACTTAATTAGAGGAAGTAGAAGTTTGGTTCTCTGTGCAATTACAGAACATCACAAGCCCATATTGTGTTGTCAAAATTGCGAAATTTAAAATTCCGTGATTTTGACTGGCCTAATGGGTACGGTAGATGAGATGTTAAATCGTTGTCCCTAACCCTCCGACTACGAATCCATTGATAAAAGGTGTTGTAAAATCAGAGACAGAAGAAGTTTGTAATTAACTATGCTCCCGTAGAAATTAATTTTGTGTTACAAGAAAACAACTTATTTGTTTTAGCAATTCCTTGAAGTTTGGTTGAAGACTGGCATACTTTGTACAAATAGAACAAAAATCCAAAATTTGCATTAAGAAACTTTTTGTTATAAATTTCGTAAAAATTATAATAGAAATGCATGTACTTCCTCCGAACATTTTTAGAGTGCGCCTTTATTTTCAAATGGTTTGATATAGTTCATTAAAACATAAAAAAACAAATTCAAAAAATTACACACCTATAGATATATGTATTACTTCAATGGTACTTTGTGATTTATTTATTTTTCTTTTGTCAAATGAATTTTATTAAAGAAATGACGATTTTATTGTTGTATTCATCAACATAAGTTTTTTTGTATAAACTGCTTTAAATTAGTTTGTCTAGTTCCAAATAGTAAACTTAATCGTTTTCAAATTCATGCAAAGTAACTGTCAAAGCAGAAATGCATTAGCAGTCAATCTTAGATGTTAATGATTTTTGTGAAGTTTCCAGATTTTCTCCTTTTGTCAACTTACATTTCCTATTATGCACTTTGCTGTTTTCAGATTCATTTGAATGATTAGAAATTACATCACAAAAAAGCAAAACAAAAGGTATTTGCATGATAGCCTGCATTTTTTTTCTAGCTTCCATTAGGGTAGACCTCTAATAGGTACACTTTAATTTCAGGTGGCCTATCATAGTTATTTATGGGGTTTTGTTAATTTTTGTTTTTAGTTAATCTATCAATTATTAAGCATGTTTATTGAACAATAATGAATAAGGTATCAAGTTGATGGTTTTACCATAATGAGTATTATTATATCATTTGTTATTGTATTATGATAGTTAACAGCAGTTTTTTGGCTGTGCCACTTTTATGTACCATTTCAATTATTTAGTTGCATTATTCTTCCCTTATTGAATAGAGACCATCTGTGAATCATTTGAATCTAGAATTATAGACAAATGTTTCAAAATTTGTTGCCATTTGATCATATTGTTGAGCTTGTTTTTTTATTAAAATGCATTGTATCTTTTTCATGTCAAAATTTTTTATGTAACATACTCTTCTAAAATACTAATATAAACGTTGTTTATTTGTAGAAAACATATAGCCTCACATCAGGTGTTAAAACTGGAGTGCCCTGTTGACAATTGTTTCTTTGTTTGTCAACGCATTGAAATGCTGCAATACCATATCATTAGCCATCTTTAAAAATACAAAGAATTTTTTGTGAATCTAAATATTATAGTTTTTGTGTTATGTTGTATGTTGAAACTTAAATTTTAATATATGTTAATGAATTTTATATGTATAATTTTACTATAGCCATAAAAGTGAAATAATAAATGGTGTAATAAAAAGTAAGACATTTTATTAAAATCATTTACAAACATCCCTATCTTAGGAAAGTACCTAATCACTAATTTCACTGAACTCTTGCAGGAATAAAGTATTGGTGTAGGAGTATCAAATGCTATTCAAAAACGATGCACTTTTTAAGCATCTTTGAGGAACCATGAGTTAAAATTAAGCACACCAATCAGTACTATTGAAATCAGATAAGTATCAAGTCTAATGGATTAGATACAGTGCTCTAAGTCTAGAGGTTGCTTGTTCACATTGTACTTTCTCCATTATAAATAAAAATACATAGCGCGAGAGGTTACCCGCAAAAAGGTATTTTTATCATTCTAGGCTGATAATTTTCCACTCGCCTTCCCTCACATTTTTGCAATATGGAAACGTGGAACAATTTATATACAAATGATAACAATGGTATAAGTCGGTGTGGTGAACTTACGAAAGTAAGCTCAGCCACGCCACATTGCATATCAGCTGTCTTTGTTTACTTTTTGTTCAAATATATAGTAGATGTATAGCATAGAATTTCTTATTGAATTCCAGCAGTCAAATTCACATACAGTGTAATTTTGGCAGATTGTAATGACATTTGCTTTTATTTAGTCTATACCACTCAGTATATTACAGTAAATTTTTACCAACTTTTGTCACTGCATCTTGATTTTTCAGAAAAAAATGCTGTTAACTAACTCTAAGAATTAAAAAAAGGCAACAGGTTCTGAATGGAAATTGTATAAAATGTATTCCCTGAAAATTTCATTCAAATTAATCAGGATTTAAATTAACATTAAAAATATCTAGAAATACATGACTGGTTATTGCAATTGACATGCCATTAAAATCAAATTATATTGAATCTTTTATATTAAATTAAGCAACCATCATCAGAAAACGATTAAAGTTTGAGAAGCATAAGTTTGTCTGTCTGTGATTTTGTTTGAAAAAGGGAGTTTGTGGCACGAATATGGAACCAATGGATGGAAGAACGTACTTATTTGTGAAGACCGGGGTTTGGAGCAATAAGCAAGACAACCAACAGGGAGGATCTTCAAAGGCTTGCAATTACAGGCTATAGCGTAACTTTAAGTGCTTCAGCACAGCAGTGGTGGACCAATACTAAGTACCGATTGTCTATTTCTGTCTGATTTGAATTACTTTCAATAGGATTAACAGCACGAATGTTAACACACAAGTGGCAGAGAACTGTCTTCTCAGAAGGGAGTAAGACGACTGCATTCGTATGAAGAATCCAACATCAATTATGAGGACTTATCAGTTATAATAGCAGCTCATCTCTAGCTAAAGTTAAGAGGCAACATTACCTTATCATCATCTATTAATAATCAAATAAGTTCATTTAACAGAATAATAATAATAATGGTGAGACTCGGTCGCCCCACGTGAGAACATGACTTGTGAATCAAGAGGTTTAAGCTTAGTCCACTCTGGTAGACAAAATAGCGCAACTGTCTATAGATAATCGAAATTCCATCGATAGACTGTTGGGAACAAGTCACAAAACAGTTGTATACGTGTATACATGTCTCGAGTCAGTATCGGAAAATTCTTTTGAATCATGAGCAGACATTGCTGTCTTATTCAATTAATTTTAAAGTTTTCTCTGTTGAAAATTAAACAGTTTTTAATAAAAAAGAAAGGAAACTTGAGGACAGAGACTACACTTCATGGCGAGTGGTGAGACTAGATTTCTGTCCATACTACAAGATGTTGTGGAACAAGTCGCAAGTTTTCTATTCAAGATGAGAGACCTATAGAAATTAGATTTTTATCTATGGGGAGTTGTAGAACATCCACATTGTTCCAAAATGTCTATTGACAATCGCAGAACTTTATTCATAGGCATGAGTTGGGCTATTTTGTCTACCGGTGTGGAAAAGGTTTAAGGTTTTCATATGTTCATTCCTTATGTCAGGATAATGTAATCACCACACTTTAGACAACTGCATTATCACTTCTTGTTTGAAGTGAACACAGGTGCTCAATTACTTTTAGTGATCAAGTAGGCTATCCACCAGGCATGCAAGCCCTAGGTCTATCCACTCTGCAGTTACGCGCCTTACTTGCATGGCCACACTGGCGCTTTTTAACAGGATGACTTGCCTTAATGGCAATATATATAATACTGTATTTTATGCAATTTAAAATTTTATTAAATTTAAGAATAGTGCAATGACAAAAAAATTACAAATTCATAATAATATGCATTACATGAATATAGAATAATATTATAAAATCCACACATATAATTGGTTCATAGAGTTGAAAGATTCATAGCAGATTCATAGGACGGAAGCCCATCTTCACGATATTCATTATGTACGCTGCGACCACGTTGGTTTTCTACTGGTGGCTCTAGTGTATCATCAGATGCCACCACATCATCTTCAGAATTAGGAAGTACTTCACAACGAGAAGAAAATGTTTTACCCATAATGCTCCAGATCTGTTAAAATAAAAACAAAGTAAAACATGTCACGTTTAAATCTATTTTCTCACCGTAATAACTGCTTGTGCTGCACCAAGCACTGCTCCAACCCATATGTCGGAAATATAATGCTCGTTGTTTTTATACATGTTAAAAAAGCGATGAAAGCAGATCCCTCCTATTGCAGTTATAATGAAATGTTGGGCAACATGAGGGAACGGATGCATGTAGCAATGGTCGATGTATAAATAAATGAAAGTACCGCAGTAAGTCCAAACAGCACATCGGAATGAAGGAAACGATTTCAAAATATTTGGGTTTTTTGATATTATTTTGGAAACTACTGTGTAGTTTCCATGCTTCATGCAGAAATACTCTTCTATAATTTTATCATTAAAAAAATAAGGGCTGGGAACTCCTAAAATGGCGCTTATGCCCTCAATGAATAAGTGAAGAGTGCTAAAATGAAAAACGACAAGACCTGAAACATTTGAAATAATTATTTTTTTAAAAACTGTGTCAACTAGTTAAAACTTACAGCCCTCCCAGAAAACTACAGGTCCTACTTTTTTCAAATTGATGTTGCCATCCTTATTCCTAATAAGAGAACATATAACAAAAGCCAGCAAAGCAAATCCAGCCAATATAATTTCGTTCCATTTAGAAGGTTGCGACATGATCTTCCTTTTTAATGTTGTTGTGTTGCAATATCCCTGTACCTTGTCGTCGTTTGGCTTATACCCACCGGATGTGCTGAGTATAGGTACTAGTTATTATTGATACAAGTGTAAAAATAAAAATGACTTACCTCACTACCAATAGGTAAAAAAGTATAATCACACTGAGCACTGCAAGAACAATGCGAGCAAGTGGTTGAATTGGCTCCATCGTTACAGCTGATGCTAAAGATGTACAACCTTCCACCCAAGCCACCTCAGCAGACAGCACTAGTAAAACTGCAGCGTATACAGGAAGTGATTTAGTTATTTGACGTCATGAGTTATTTTACCTTGGTAGTGACGAACGACTAAAAAATGTATTGAGGTGTATCATATTTCAATTAGTCACTTGATCACTTAAAATAATGTGCAATAAAATGTATTATTTCTACATGGAGTAACGAAGTTAGTTAATTCATTTTGATAGATGAGCAAAACTGGAAAGCGTATATTAATTTACCTACGTTATGGAATAATCCGAATAACATTAAAAACAGTACACCTTATACTTATACATAACGTATGCACAGATTACATATAATACATATTTCGCTTAAATGGAAGATTAGCAATAAACCATTTAGTGAGAAACTTGGCTAAAACTTTCCTCTGCAGAATTTGGAGGGCGCTGTACTTGAAAAATTCGTTGAAAGTTGGTTTTACCAACTATGCGAACGCACTTGCTTAAACAAGGAAATGTATATTCTTACTTAATGTGAGCATAATTGTTCGCCATTTTAAATATAATTATGAGTTAGGTCGTTTTGTGTATGGAAGTTTAAATATTTGTTCTGTCGTGTAAGTAAATGAATATAATATAGAATTCCTTGATTAAATTGTATTATAGTAGCGCAGTTTGCAAACCTCTTTTTGTTTGTTTGTGTCTAACTGCTTGAGTTTGCTGTTTATGTTTGATTGCTTGTGTGAGTATTTATATGTCTACTTGTTTTTTAAACTGGTGAACATGAAAGTTAAATATAACGTTTCAAGTTGCAATGGCAAGGAATGCAGAAGATATTGCTTTCCAAGGGCAAAAATTCAAACAAAAGTTACAGTCAAATAATTTGTTCACAGTCTAAGGTGACTTATGATCTTCCGCTCTTGGTGATCCCTGGAGGAATGTCCTTGTGTTGCAAGGGTTGTCCCCCCTCTTGGACATCTGCTTGCGGCATGAAGAGCTACATATGGGAATTTGCCAATGGTAATCGTGTACTGCTTTTGAGTGCAGGTGCATGTTGTACCCATGTGCATCCTGATTCCAGAAGGCCTACTTGGAGTCTGCAGTGCAGATGTTTCCCATCATTGTTATGAACTTCAAGACTCGCTGCATCTATTGTAATCATGATGGTGATGTACAAATTTGTTTATCTGTAATGTATTTAACATGTTAATTGTCATGGTATAAAGAAGTGAAATGATCTTTAAAGCCATACTGTGCCGTTCATATAATACTGTACATTTTGTACCTTGCTTTATACATAAAATTATGTTTTGTAAGTTAACTTGTGATTGGTAATATTTGGCCGTTTGTAGTTACTTGTAAGTGCTTATTTATAATGGACATAGGCATAAGACATGTATAAGAAATACATAATACATAGAGTTGAATCAATGTAAAGCTTATGTACTCATTTATAATGTACTCCCATAATTTGTGTGTTTTACAGTCAAAAATAAGAAGTATGTAAAGTTTTTTAAATTTGTGTATTTGTTAAGTACATTTATATTGATTTAATCTTTTTTATGTTTGTTTTGATTCATCAGTGAGATAACCTGACTTTAGTATTATCTACATTTTTGCTTTATTTTTACAATAGATACTGAACAATTAATAAATTTAGTAAGGATGCATCTGCTCCTATATGATAAAAGGGATAAGAGGTAGAAAGATAATATAATTATAGAAAATGCATGAAAATTAAGTGCTAAACCTACTGTGATTGGGCATGTGCGACTTTAGAATGCTTACGTTTATTATAAACATAAACCAAATGTTTACATCTATTATGAATGAGTCACCTTAGGGTAAAAGGTTTTTGGATTATATTAATGATAATGTGTACTATAAAAGTGAGTTGTTAAATTTTAATTCATCTGTGTAACGCAAAGGGGTAAATATAAAATATTATTATGCAAACGACATTGTAAACCTAGCTTTGGTGCACATCTTTCTGCGTTTCAGGGCCGGTTGAAGGGTGTCATGATGATTTATTACTATGTCTTATACTATTCCTGACATAATGCAAATTTTGCGTAGAAATAAAATTATTCAAATTCATTTTTATATTTTGTACTAATAAAAAGGCCCGTTCCAAGAATGAGCAACCCAAGCTAGAGAGTTGGTTCAGTTCCGTTGACAATTCAAAAAAATGAGCCAATAATCATTTTATTAGCCATACCTAAGAATCGTTTGGCTATATTCGGACACAAATCAAAGTTGTGCCCATGCGCCTACTAATGGCATGAATTGGTCACGTGGTATATGAAACAATAGGTGGTGCAAACTGTCAGTTACTTCATGATAATTTGTTTTGATCTAGAACAGGTCAACCATGAACTAAACCGAAAATCTAAATCCTTTATAAAGGTTCGGCAGTAAACCGGTTCAAAAGAAGTATTGACCTTCCAAATCTGTTCATAACTGTAGGAGTTGCAATGTTAATTACATTTTTGGAGTAGATGACGTCTGCTTTCTCTTAAACCTTAAAAAATTTAGGGAGAAACATTGATCGTTACAATGCATCCTTATAATATATGTAACGACTTAGAAATTTGTAAAAAAATTTACATAGGTCATTTAAAATGGGGCATTATATCATACAAAAACAAACAAAATATTTTGGCATATTTTTAAAACACCCTCATATAACTGACCATTACTAAAATTATTAAATCCATGCACATAAATTATAAGTAAGCATGGTTGCAATATATAACTGAAGTTTTCGCACTACAAAAAATGATACTACTAAAATAAAACGCATTTTCAAGTAAATATTTATTGATTCCTGTCTTCAAAATAAATGCCAAAACAAGATGTACAAAAACTGTTAACATTGCAAGGTGTTTACAGGAAATATTATAAAACATTATATGCAACAAATTAATACTGAATACAATAAATAACGGTGTTTAATCGACTTCTTCAATGGGACCAGCATCCTGATCCAGTTTCACGATGATCGGGTTGCAAATACCCTCCAATTCCACCTGCTTGTGCTCATATTCTTCCTTTTCAGCCGCTTGGTTTGCATCTAGCCAGGCAATGGCATCATCACAATAACACATAACAATGTTCTTATCAGCTTTACTAAACTTATCCTTCAGCCGGTCATCCTGGATAATGCTTTTGATAAAAAAGCAATAAGATTTCAAATCATTGTTAGCAGAAGTGGTGTTTCCCTGCTTTTCGTCTGCGGAGCGATATTTCTCAGTATCATCAACTATACGTTCAATATCTTCCTTGCTAAGACGGCCCTTGTCATTGGTGATCGTAATCTTGTTTTCTTTTTCTACAGCACTAACCTTTAAAATACCATTTGGATCAATATTAAAAATAACTTTGATTTTAGGTATCCCTTTTGGCGCAGGAGGAATCCCATCAAGTTCAAATTTACCAAGCAAATTGTTATCCTTAGTTGTAGCTCGTTCACCTTCGTAAACTTGAATCAGTAGTCGACGTTGGTCATCAGAAGAGGTAGTAAAGGTCAATGTTTGTTTGGTCGGAATAGTCGTGTTGCGTTGGATCAAGGCATTCATTACACCATCATCAGTTTCAATATTAAGAGAGAGAGGAACAACATCAAGCAGAAGCAGATCTTGTACTTTCTCAGACTTATCACCGTGCAAAATTGCGGCCTGTACAGCTGCACCATAAGCAACAGCTTCATCTGGGTGAATGGACTTGTTCAACTCCTTGCCATTAAAGAAGTCTTGCAACAGCTTTTGTACTTTAGGAATACGCGTAGACCCACCGACAAGAACGATATCATGAATTTGTGCCTTGTCCATCTTCGCATCATGCAAACACTTCTCGACGGTCTCCATGGTGGACCGAAACAAGTCGGCGTTGAGCTCCTCAAAGCAAGGGCGTGTTATAGAAGTATGAAAATCAATGCCTTCAAAGAGGGAATCAATTTCGATACTGGCTTGAGTAGAAGATGACAGCATGAGCTTGGCCTTCTCACAGGAAGTCCTCAAGCGGCGAACAGCACGCTTGTCGGACATCAGATCCTTATTATACTTGCTCCCGAATTCCTGGACGAAGTGGTTCACCATGCGATTATCGAAGTCTTCACCTCCCAAATGGGTATCTCCTGCAGTAGACTTCACCTCAAAGATACCATCCGAAACAGTAAGGATGGACACATCAAAAGTGCCACCACCCAAATCAAAGACGAGGACGTTCTTTTCATCTGCACCCTTCTTGTTCAGACCATATGCAATGGCAGCAGCAGTGGGCTCATTGATGGTACGCAGGATGCGCAAACCAGAGATTCTGCCAGCATCTTTTGTTGCTTGGCGCTGAGAGTCGTTGAAGTATGCAGGAACTGTGATGACGGCATGACTAACTTTTTTCCCTAAGTAAGCCTCTGCAGTTTCCTTCATCTTGGTGAGGACCATGGAGCTGATCTCCTCTGGACAGAAAATTTTAACCTCGCCTTTGTACTGCACTTTAACTTTGGGTTTTCCTCCATCATTGATCACTTCGAATGGCCAGTGTTTCATATCGGCTTGTACTATTGTGTCATCAAAGCGACGACCTATGAGACGCTTTGCATCTGCAAAACAAAATTGACAATCAGAACGATTCTCAACAACACCTATGACAGTTGTCAAGTCAAAAACTCTTCAGAATATTTAATAATCATAACATTTCATAACTCGTAGTCCGAAAAAATGTGATTATCATCATATGGCAATGTTATTACATGTTGCTTAATATGCAAATTCCTCATTACAATAACTAAAAACGTAAAAGTTGGGGAAGCGAAATTTTAGCCCCATAATTATGTATTGAGAAAAAACAGCAGCATCTTTTGAGTGTGTATTTTAGCTTTAACTTCATGCAATAGAATATATCACACTTAAACTGGTCATTTCCACACTATGCGGAATTTTAAAATTTTCTGTACCTACCGAATATAGTGTTGCTGGGATTTATGGCCACTTGGTTCTTGGCGGCGTTTCCGATGAGCCGCTCGGTGTCCGTGAAAGCCACATAAGACGGCGTGGTGCGGTTGCCTTGGTCGTTGGGTATGATTTCGACCTTGCCATGTTGGAAAACTGCCACGCAGGAATAGGTTGTACCCAAATCGATAGCGATTGCTGGAACTTTATCCATCTGGAAAACAACGACATTAGCACCCCTAAGTCCTCGGGCGCCCCTCGACGCCTTTTCGCAACGTCTTCGTCACAATGGCTACCTCGTGCGCATCCGATCTACCTTAACGCCATGACAAATACACAATACGGATTTGGGAGCTGAATGGCGCAGCCGGGCAATATAATGTCCGTGTAGACGCAATACTTACGTTTTAAAGGAAGATGTATTGCAGGGAAAACTTTAATTAACTTATACACCCTAACGGTTCTGTTGTTCAGGACCAAATCGGAAGAGTTCGCTCCGTATTATATCTGCGAGCGATTGAATCACGTGGACGAATCAGACGCCTTAATGTTCATTCTCTTAATTAAATAACACGATCGTCACGAAAATTGGATTACGAAGAAGCAAACCCATTTTCCGTGTATCGCAAACAATAATATTTTTTAATAATTTCTTTTTTAACATAAACGGAAGAACAACTTAGGATTAGGCGGGAAATTTAAAGTTTCCTCTTTTTAATTTCACAGAGCCATGTTATTTGTAGATTGTTTTCCATAACATATTTGTTATGTCGACTCGCTTTAAAATTAATGCTCTATGACACGTGGCTCCATATTCTTGAAACCACACTTATAGTTTATATTGAATGGTAGGAGATGAAAAGTTCTAACACACCTACGTTTTAAAAAAAATGGCTCCTTTTACCGCCATCTCGGATTAAGGTGAACATCAGAAAAGTATTTACAGATTTTTATGTATTTTCTTTATATTACGGCTATAAGAAAATTTTCAGTTTTGTTTACTAATTGAATTATCCAAATAATCAAATCATAATTAAACCACTCAAGAAACCATCTGCTTCTTTTGCAAAATAGATGACAAAATGTAACTTAAGGCGTTATATCACTTTGGAGCCCGAAAAAAGGCTTTTTTCAATAATTTTTTTGAGCATATTTTTATAATAATCATGAACAACCAATACACCAATCGATTAAGCAACTCTTCAGGAGTAAGAAAAATTTTTTTATTAAAAATTTGTTGCAAAATGGCGACTGTAGGAGCGCATGAACAAAACTAAAATTTTTAAAGGTCCTCCGCGGTGAGCAGAAGTCCCCTGGATCACCATCTGGAAGCATACATTTTTTTTTCATAAACTACATGAGTTTAGCTAGTGAAGTACACACGATCATAATTTTAGGAATTTTTTTCGCAAACTGACTAGACCTTGAACAAATAAATTCGAGTTTTTGACATAAAAATTGACTTTGATTGTTTATAAAAAAAATCCTGTTAACCAATTGTAAAATCCGACGCCTGAAAGGGCATGAAGGAAACAAGAAAGAAGAATAGAAGAAGAAGACCAATTGTAAAAATCGTGTGTACTTCACTAGATAATCACACGATGAATTTACAGTTCAATTTTTAAGTCGATCCGATGAAAACTCTTCGAGTTCTGCTGTTCGCCGATTTTAAAAAAATGGTTTCGAGAAAAACGCGTTTGAAATTTGGGAACGCTGTAACTTTTACAATGATTTTCGACTTAAGCCCACGTCTGCTCCCCTCCGAAAACGGTACATCATCTTTGCACTCTTTACATATCACCACTTATGAAAGGGCAGTAAACATGCTCATGAAATTAATGAAACGATACCCAGCAGACTCATTTACTTCTCTTTCACACTTAGGCTAAGCAATGTAGCCTATAGTAATAGTAATATTTGACAAAAATCTTATTAGAAAGCCGACTGTGCCATCATATAAAGGATATTACGTAGTTTATTCCGGCTCTTTTTTCTACTCGAAAATCGGTGCAGAACATTTCTTTATTAACATTTATAACAAAAAAAACGTACTTTTTTTAGTTTTTTGTTAATAACATTTAAAAGCATTGGTGCAATCTTAAAGATAACCATAGCAAAGTTATAGAAAATTAAATTACGAAGAAAATGAGATGTTGCGCGACTCGATCCGATAATTAGGAATGGAGAAAACTCGGAAAACGGGAAAATTCTTCGATTTTTCGAAAATTTGTATCTCCGCCATTTTTTAACTTTAACGGCTGAAATTTCCGATCAAGATAGTACTACATATATACTTCAAGCCTGCGGAAAAACGGACGCTGTGCGACAAATAGTTTTGGCGCAATTACAATTTAAATTTTTTAACGCCATTTATTGTAAAATGCCCCTATGCTCTGGAGATCATCCAATTTCAAATCTGAAAATGGTTTTAAAAAAACACGATTAGGGCAACAAAACTGTCATTTCAGTTTTTCAATTAAATTTTCGTAAGTAGGGTAGAGATGCTTGTGAACAGGCTCTAAACGGTAGCGCCCGTGAAAATGGAGTGGAGGGGGTCGGAGGAGAGGTAATGTATATAGATGTGCACACACTACGGCGCGCGAACGTAATCTTTCAATTTGATTATTTCGTAGATCATTGAAGATATTACATTATTTTTTTTACATTATCGACCAACTAAATTGCCGGATAACGACTTATATCTTTGATTTTAAAAATAATGACAAAAAAACGTTATTTCGTGATATTTAAAACGCATTCTTATTCTCCGATTTTGGAGCAGCTGCCACAAAAGTTCCAGCATCTCGCGTCTCTTCTCTCGGCGTCTCACGCTGTCTTTTTCTATTTATCTACCTTTGTCTCTTTCTCTCTCTTGTTTTCGATGGCACAGTCGGCTTTCTAATAAGATTTTTGTCACAACAATCTACCTATCGATTAGTCTAACTTATCATCATCAAGTTTGAGTTTTTTCGCCGACGCGTTCACGAACTCCGGAAAAATTAATTTTACGGATATATCTGAGTCGTTTTCATGCAAAAACGTTTTAGATTATGAATCTAAAAATGTTTTAGCGTATTTTAGGCCAATAAAGAAACTCGAAAAAAAATTTTCAAAGTGATATAACCCCTTAAGCTCACAGTGTAGCGAATGCGAATAAGTACAATCAAAATTACATTATAGTGATGTTCACAATGACTTCGTTCCGTTTTTTCTCAGTACTCCCTTCTATGCATGAAATTGATTTATAGATATGTGTAAAAATAGGACGTCCCATACCAAAACAAAGTATATTAAAGCCCGAATCTCCTTACAATAACGGTGTGTATTTTTAACATTCAAATGCACTTATAAGTTAATTATGAAATAAATATTTACAAAATAAAGTTGCACAAATATTAATTGCTCATTAAAAATGAAATTTTTTTACCATAAATATCCCAAACTTACAATTTTAAAAATCAAAGAAAGGGCCTAAGAAAACTAAAACAAGAGAAAACATTTTCAAAATCATTATCGATCTAGGCAGTATTTTTTATTTCTTTATATATTTTTATTATAAATAATTAATTATAAGAATTGTTGTATAAGAATATCCAAGAATTTCTCCATTAAACGAAATTTTAACAATCTCACTATTAATTGTAAATATGCAAAAAAGCATGAATATCAACTTGTTCATATATGCTATAACGAGGAGTTGCCCGCAAAAAGACAATTTTGGCGTCCTAGGCTGTCAATTTTTCATTCGCCTTCCCTCAAATTTTTGCAAGGTGCGAACCCAGAACAATTTCTTTACAATAATAATACAATAATAACAGTGGGATAAGTCGATGCGGTGACGTTACAAAAGTAAGATATTCAAAACTATCCTGAAGATAGGCTCCAAATGTACTCTCAGAGCTCGGCCACGCCACATTTCATATCAGCTGTCTTTGTTTACTTTCTCTTCAAATGTGTATATATATATATATATATATATATATATATATATATATATATATATATATATCCGGCAGTACATTCCTATGTGGAATTGTTGCCACTCTTTCGAGCTCTTCTGACTTTTAAATTAGTGGAATGGTTCGTCACTCCTCTCCACTCTTCAAATGTATAGTAGATATAATTCGTTGATATAATATGCAATATAAAAATGATAAAAAGGTTTAAAGTAAGCTGATTTGTAAGGATATTGTAGGGCACCCGCCCAAAAGCGCGATCGAGCGCCGCCAACGGCTCCGATTTCCTTCGCTTATGAAGCGGAGTCCATCCCCCAGGCCTGGACTCGCCTGATAGAAGTCAGCGGCATCTGGGGCACCTACACCGACGTCGACCCGCTCCAAGTCGCTCCCGCAAACCCCAGGAGATTCGCTGTTCGACGGTCGTATAGGTGTACTCAAGCCTCAATAATAATTATAACTGTACATATTCTTGTAAATAAAGCGTTGTACATAGAAAATCTTGTCGTCGCGGCACGCAGAATCTAAAAGCCCCACAATATTAACTCGGCCTTTTTAAACATATATCCGACAAAAATCATGTAATTCTGTATAAATCTAGAATTTAGTGATAGAAAATTGCTTATCGAAATTCGAGTTAGGCTCAGACGTCATATTAGGTTGCTAGGTACCAGGCATTGTTGTACTTAGTTAAAATTGAAAAGTTCTTTTAATTTTTGCATATACCTATAACACAATTAATACAAATTGTGTAATTGTTTTAATTATTGCTTACAATAATAAAGCGTTAAATTATATTTAGCAAGAATATTTACAGTTTAGTTAATAGACTGTAGAAAAACAGGCGTCCAGGAGACGTAACAATATAAGAGAACTGGCGGCAGATACCGATAAAATGAATAAGGCACCCGTGGAGCACTTGCTAAGCTATTGCGGTGAGGTTGCTTGGGTACCTCAGCAAGAAAATTTGAACGGATTGATGGGAAAGGGCGGCTATCGTTCCATAACGGTGAAGCCTCAGACATGAAAACGCAGATTGCGACTCTCAAACATAATTCCAATAGTCTTTATGTCGATTGCGAGACATCCGGACATTTTCTGCCAACCAATTGGAAATTTCGGACGACAAACGGGATTTAAGCAAAGATTTGTGAAGAGATAGAAGCCCAAATAATCGTCGAAAATGATAACTTTAAACATTAAATATGGATAGCTAACATAGAAAGTGACGTAATGTTTTAAAATGGACTTGGAGCAAAAGGTACTGAAGATAAAAAGAGAAAGAAGTTGTTTCCCATGATCGAGAGAGAATCGTAGCACGAGTGAGAGTAGCTCATTACACCATCCTCCCAGAAGGCAATGAATTGCTGATGGATGCAGTTCTGGACCGCAATCTTACGGCGAGAAGAGTCATTCTGATAGAATCCAGTAATGATAAGAAGAAGACGGGAAAAAATATACTGTTTAGGAAGACACTGGTTCAAAATAGCGTCGTGGTACCGGTCCGCGTGATGAATGTTGATGGGTATCCTTGGACGCTGAAAGAAGGTACAATCTACGATCATTGTACTGCGGTCTCTTCAGTGTTTCGTCAAGTCGATAGCATCCAGCCAAGATCAGGTAAGTGGACTTCGCCCGTGGTGCTATGGAAATTCACGGTGATGCCATTTGGACTTTGTAACGCCCCTTCGACCTTTGATAGGTTAATGGAGACAGTGCGTAATGGGCTATCTTGGAAAGCACGTTTGGCGTATCTGGATGACATTATAGTGACTGGGAAAACTTTTCTAAGAACGCCAGAAGAACTTATAATAACTATTTCAACGACTTGAAAAGTTCGTCTGAAATTAATTCTGAAAAAGTACTCTCTCTTCAAAAAGAAAATGAACTACTTTGGACAAGCAGTCAGTGATGAGGGTATAGTAGCTGATCCAGAGTAAGTTAGAAGCGTGAAAGAAAGACCAGTACCAAAACACAAGTAGTAGGTTAGAAGTTTTATGGGACTGTGCACTTATTACCGACGATATGTGTTTAGATTTGTCAATATTGCAAAGTCTCTGACACGACTAATGGAAGCGAAGAGTATCAAGAAGTTTTCGAGAATCTGAAACGTGTAAATGCACTAATATGCAGCTAACCACAGCCAGAAGGAAAGTTTATTTTTGATACAGATGCGACTAATGTGGGAATTAAAAGTGTGTTGTCACAACTACGAAATGGCCCAGAAGCTTTGATAAATATTTGTATGGCAGAAGATTTCCTTTGATCGTGCTGCACTGAAGTGGCTCTTAAACTTTTCAAATCCGGAAGATTAAGTAGAAAGATGGAATAGAAGACTCCAGCATTACAACTTTGATAGGGAGCATAGAGCTAGAAATAGTCATCGCAACGCCGAATCCTTGTTGAGGAGACGATGTCTAGAAGACTGTAGGCACTGTAATCGTGCAAAGAAGAAAATTGCCCCTACGCTGCGAACGACTATGACCAATGACTTGTGGCAACCTAGCGAGTTAAAAGAAGAAAGCTGGAAACATTTTTAACTTAGGAGAAATTGTTCCGCGTTCGCCAGCAATAAAATTATATTGGACGCAATGGGATTCGATTCGAGTGTAGCAATAACTTCACGATGGTGTGTCTAGTGACCATATGGGAATTGCAAAGACTTGGGAAAGGTTCACGAGAGATTTTACTGGGTGAACTGCAAGGAAGGTGTTAAAGATTGGTGCTGAAAATGTGTGGTATACACAACGAGTGTTAGTAAACATAAATGTCATTAAATAATTCAATTTTGGCGGTCTTTCTTTGTTAGTGGTGAGCATCAAATCGTCTGTATATTATATCAGTTCTGTAACTTTCATGTTCTCCATTTGCCGGTAGCCTATTTTGTATTGTTTTACGATTCTGTGTGTTTCTTTTATTTTCTCATCTAAAACTTCCGCGAATAGAAATTTACTTTTTAATTGCATTTATCATTCTTTCACTTACACTTCTTTTTATCTGGAATACTTCATACATCCCTTCAATTTATATCATTGGAGACCTTTTGTAGGTTGATGAAACACAAATATATCTCTCTATTGTCCATAATTCCTTGTTCATTTATTTGTTATGTTTATTTATTTATCTGTTAAGTATAAAACCATATCACGGGTCTTCTAGAGATGTCTCCAAAACTTCCTTTAGGCATTTCTCTAATACTTTAGCGTATATTTTACCTACTACGCATGGTAACCTATTTACCCGGTAGTTATTGCAGTTCTTTACGTCTTCTTCTTTATAAATCGGTATGATTATTCCTATTCGACAATATTCTTTACCTTCTTCTGTATACAGTACCTTACTCATTATTATCGTTAATATCTATACCATTCTTCCATTGTCTGTTTTAGCATATCGGCTGTTACCTGATCATATCTTGACGCCCTTTTTATTTTCATTACTGTTCTTTGAATATGTAGTTTGATTCTATCATCCAAATGTCGTTGTTGACTTTCGGCACTCACTGGCCTTTTAGGGTTGCTTTTCTAAACTTTTCTGATTTTAAGTCTGTCCTTTGAAGCAAATATTTGAAATATCTTTTTCATGTTTCCATTATCTCTTCTTTGTTAATTAAAACTGCACAGTCTCTGTTTTTAATGTTTCTTAGCATGGTATTATTATTCTTTCTGTCTTTTCTTATTGTTCCAAGAAATAATTTTTAGTTTCATTTATAGGCCGTTTTATTTTCAGAAATCATTATGATAACGTTACGTTTACTTTTGTCTATATGTTATAGTTCCTGAAAGAATCATTAGGTACGCATCCCAATTTTTCCCGTCTTTATTTAAAAACTCCTATTAGCAAATTTTATTTTCTCTTCTTTATTATAATTCCTACACCGGGTTTTGCAAAAATGTTTGTTAACACCCCACCAAATTATACCACATTTGCTAGGTATGTTATGGCACCATTTCTTTTTTTTTTTGTTTTTGTTATCATAAACTGATTCCACCGCAATCTAGTCAAAATAAAAATGATGAGTGAAATGATGTCCGTATGATAATTTAGCGGTGCTTCCAAGTTATTATAAACGACAAGGCCAGACCAAAAATATGGGACTTCTTATATTTGTATGTTACCTTAACAAATAAAGGACAGAAACACCTCTGCCTTTGGGTAGGTTGCCAATAACTATAAACCAAAATACAAGGTCAATGAAACATATGATCGGCAAAATTTGAACATGTGTGTTTGAACTGCCGGTTATTCTGCAGGAAACACGCCTAAAAGAATGGAACTTGGTGTTCAAAAACGTTTACAGATTCTCTTTTTATATGAATAGGGCAAGTTTCAGGTTGAAATCGCCAATTATGTTAAATGTTCTCGTTGGACTGTTGAAAGTACTGTAAAAGGTACTAAAGACACTGGATCACATAAATTAGAAGAGAACAGGTCAAAAAAGGGTAATTTCTGAACGAGAACGCCGAAAATTGGTTCAGGAGTCCCTAAAAAAGCGAAAAAAAATATAAGCATTTAAAGATTTCAATTTTAATAAAAGACTAATTTTAGACACTGTAGTTTATAAGAAGCTCGATGGTGCAGTTGGTAAAAGCGCCACATTTTTTTTTTTTTTTTTGTTAAGGATACTGGGGTTCGAATCCTGGACAGGAAATCTTTTTTAAAAACATTTTTAATTGCTATCTGAAGGTTTTATTTAACATACTTATAATGAACCGATTTAGGTCAAATTTGCGCCGTTTCGTTCGATAACTTGTTGCCATTTTGAAGGTAATTCCATTATCCCTCTCTCATAGAACCCCTTGTTCCTATTGGCAAAAAACTGGGACAGTCTATTTTCACAAGCCTCTCTTGAGACGAATTTTTCACCAGCAAAATAGTTCGCCATGGGCAGGAACAGGTGGTAATCACTTGTATGCAAAAGAACCTCCCCCTTCTGGCGAGTTGCTATCGATGTGTGTGGTCTGGCGTTGTCTTGATAAAACACAATTCCTGTCCTAGTGGCCAAAGTTGGCCGCTTCTGGGCGATCGCTTCCTTCAAACGGTCCAATTTTTTACAGTACAGGTTCGAATTAAGAGTTTGGCCGTAGGGGAGCAGCCCATAGTATATATTATTATATATATTTTTAATAAGTGTATGAAAGATTATAATTATAAAATTATCCCTCGCATGTGTTTTGATTTTTAATCTGTTTTTAATTAAAATTGTTTATTTTATCTAATTTTAAGTGACTTTTTGATTATTTTATTACTGGAATTGTAAATTCTTTATTTTAGTATGTGACTCAAACAACACTCTTCAACACCACTGTATCGCGACTGACGTGAGTTCGACATTTGGACATTTCTGGTCCAAATCGAGAACTCCGCCTGGGACATATTTACAGGTTGAGTACGTGGGGGATAGATTTTGGCAGTGGCCCCTATACAGAATGTAAAGCGCAGTCAACAAGGTATAGTGTTGGTTAGGTTAGGTACACAAATTATTTTATAATTGTTTATATCTTTCAAAAAATGATTGTATCCAACGTCATAACGGATTTCAACAAATTATCAAAGACTATTCCAACATTGAAGCCAATTGACACCAGCATAGGTAATCAGGAAATTATGGCAGCCGACAAATTGATTGAAGTATTAACAGATTTGCTTTTGGAAACCGAATACACGCCTCATAATCAGATTTCGCTTGAAATTTTAGATGAGGAAAAGTTATATATTTCTGACAAGGTTGACACAGATAAGACAATTCTGATTATGATGGACTTGACGAAGATGATCTATAGGTCAACTGTCAAAGTGACATATGGTGAATATTGAGGGAGGGCAGCAGTAACCATCAATGGATTAAGGTGGAAGTTAAGGGAATCGGTACAGCTTAATACCAGATTATCGAGGGCGAGTACTGAAACAGTTCAATCGGCCGCGATACTGCGGTGGAGAAGGCAACTGGAGACCACTCCATTATATATTCTCCCTAGTAGAATCATTATGGCTAATCACAATTATAATACAGCCCTCAGTCCCCGGCAAGTCTCCAGTGACCAGAGGGTGCGAAGAATCCCCGGGAGGAAATTTAAAATTGCAACATGGGTCACTACAAGCCTGTATGAAGCAGGCAAGATACATAATTTAATGTCAGAAATGGAAAGACTAGAAATAAATATATTATGCATTAGTGAAACAAGATGGATAGGCTCAGGAACATACTCATCAGACAAATATAAGATGTTCTACTCTGGAAACATAAACTCTCACCATCGTCACGGAGTAGCAGTTATGGTAGAAACAAAAATTAGTCAGTCATTAACGAGCTTTATTCCATTCTCGGATCGGGTCATGTTAATACAATTTGCAACTTCTGAAGGAAAAATGAATGTTATTCAGGTTTACGCCCCAACAGCAGACAAAGATGACCATGAAATGGAACAATTTTATAGAGATATAGACGAAGTTTTAAAAGTAACCAAGAAACACGAAATACTAATAATAATGGGCGATTTCAATGCGAAATTAGGTAAAGGCAAGACTCAAGATCTAATAGGGGAATACGGACTTGGAACGAGAAATGAACGAGGGGAAAGACTGGTATAGTTTGTCCAAGAAAATAACTTAATAGTAACAAACACTTTTTTTAAGTTACCAAATAGACATCTGTATACGGGGAAATCTCCACAAGACACGAAACAAAAGCCAATCAGGAACCAAATAGATTTTATAATGATCAGAAAAAGATTTCGAAATAGCGTGAAAACCGCTAAGACTTACCCCGGTGCCGACATATCTTCTAACCACAATTCCGTAGTTGCTACTTTGGAAGTACGGCCAAAGAAAATTAAAATAACGCCAAGGCAAGATACGATTTAAATAGATAAACTAAAAGCTAACTACAGGAAGAAATTAATAAAAACATTCAAAAAGCTAGACAAGATAATAGACAATGCAATGATGTCAATGAGAAATGGACTAACATTAAAAGAGCTATATTAGAACCACGCAAAGAATGCCTGAAACATGAAATGTCCCAGAAGAAGAATGAATTGATGACTGATGAAATTCTAAAATTAATGCAGGGAAGAAGATTATACAAAACCACCAATACTGCTAAATATAAAAATATTTAAATAGAAATAAGAACAAAAGTCCGAAGAGCGAAGGAACAATGGTTAAATGTAAAATGTCAATAATTAGAAACTTTACAACAGAAACATGGCGACTTCAACATTCATAAGAAAGTAAAAGAACTAACTGGAACTTTTAAGAAGAAGCAAGCAAGTATTCTCAGAGACAGTAGTGGCAATATCATAACAGATCTACAACGCAAACTAAAAAGGTGGAAGGAATATACACAATAACTCTTTGATGACAACGAAATAAAACAAAACTACGTTTCAAAAGACGAAGATAGTCCTCTAATAACCAAAGATGAAGTGATCAAGGCAATAAAACAAGCAAAAAATAGAAAAGCTGCTGGCCCCGACGAAATACAAAATTAACTTTTAAAATTAATTGATGACGACCAAACTGACGCATTATTAGATCTCATTAATACCGTGTACATAAATGGCGTTATACCTAAGGAATGGCTGAGATCAAGTTTCGTAATGATCCCCAAAAAACCAAATGCGCAAGAGTGTGCGAGGATCATATGACGATTAGCCTTATTACGAATAATCCATAACAGAATTTACAATAAATTAGAACAAGAAGTTAGCGAAACCCAATTTGGGTTTAAAAACGGTTTTGGCACACGAGAGGCACTTTTTGGATTTAATATATTGATGCAACGCAGTATCGATGTTAATAAAGATGTCTATGTTTGCTTCATAGACTATGCGAAGGCGTTCGACAGAATCCGACACCAACAACTAATGAGGATATTAAGAGAAAAGGAAATCGATAAAAACAACCTACAAATAATACAAAATCTATATTACAACCAAAAAGCAGCTGTGAAAGTAGAAAGCCAAGTATCTGATAAGATCGAAATAAGAAGGGGTGTCCGACAAGGATGTATATTGTCTCCCATTCTATTCAATGTATATTCCGAAAGAATCATAAAAATAGCACTTCATGAAGAAACAGCAGGTGTTAAAGTAAATGGGAAGCCAGTAAATAATATAAGATATGCCGACGACACAATCTTACTTGCTGAAAACATGGAAGACCTACAGAGAATAGTGGAAAGAGTGCGAGAAATAAGCGAAAGATACGGTCTAAACATGAATGTAAAGAAGGCTAAATTTATGATTGTTACAAAAACACCAAACGTAGATGCCCAATTAAGAATTCATAACAAGTTAATAGAAAGAGTAGACAAATACAAATATTTAGGAATCTGGGTAAATAGTTCCATTGATTCAACAGAAGAAATTAGAAGTAGAATCGAAATAGCCAGAGGTGCAAATGAAAAAATTCCTCTGCAGTAAGGATATAAACAATGCATTAAAAATAAGATTACTTAGATGTTATGTATTCTCAATACTTTTATGTGGAACATAAGCAATCACGCTACACAAAGCACATCTAAAGAAAATACAATCGTTCGAGTTATGGTTATACTGACGAATTTTAAAAGTTCCCTCACAGAGAGAGAGAGAGAGAGAGACAAACGAAAATATTCTGCGTAGAATAGACAAATAGCCAGAGTTAATATTCACTATCAAGAAAAGAAAACTGGAATACCTGGGTCACATAATGAGAGGTCAGAAATACCAGTGGCTCCAACTAATCATCCAAGGAAAAATGCAGGGTAAACGAAGTGTAGGTAGAAGAAGGACCACATGGCTGTGTAACTTAAGAGACTGGTATAATTACAATTCTAATCAACTGTGAATAAAATTCAAATAGCCCTAATAATCGCTAACCTTCGTACGAAGATGGCACTCTGATAAGAAGATGAGGTTAAATTTAGAAAGAATTTTGATCTTTACAAGATGTAAGATTATATTGCTTCTTGGGAGTCCAACAAAAGCACGCCAAATAGAAAAGGTTGGTCTTGGAATACTTGGCAGGCGAGAAACCCAAAAGTGAAAAATACTGGATACATAAAGTTCAAAACTATACAATAGTTAAGAAAAGTTGACCAAAATCTCATTATCATTAATAAAGAGGTTATGTTTAAGTTTAATTACGCAAGAGTCCGCGACTTTCCAGTTCACGATAAAGACCTTCGATTCTGGGGACAGCAGGGGGTAGCGTGTTAATTAAATGGCGGGCAATGGCGTAGGAGAAATGGTTATTTGCGAAGAACGCATGAACATATAACGATATGTTGCTGTGTTGTAAACGGCCCTGCACCTATCTCATACAAAACATTTTGATGGTACCAACGTGGACATTAAATTTTAAAAAGGTAATGGTCCCTGCCACAAATTAAAAAAAACATTTAATGGTTTCAAAGCAATCAAGTGTAGTTTTTAGATTAGGCAGCCCAGTTGCCAGATTTAAACTTTTGGGCACATTAAAACGGATGATAAGGAAGTTGAACATGACATCTAAAAATGTCTCAAAAAATTTTGACTGGAAGAATGGAAAGTTATTACTCTTAAAGAGTGTAGGAAGCTCTTAAATTTTGCTGTTGTAAATAAGATCGTCCTGTCCTAATGGAGGCACATTTTGCTGCCGCGGATCACCAAGGACGAGACAAAAGTCAATATCACGATTGCGAATATCGGTGAGAAGTACGTCGATCGAGTGCAGGACGTGATACTTAACCCGGCAGCAGAAAAGCAGTACGAATTTTTGAAAGCCGAGCCAACGAAGAGGTTCCCGGACTCCGATTCCTTGCGTGTGAGGTGTCTCCTGGAAAACGAAGAAATGGTAGATCGGAAACCGTCGCAATTTTACCGGGATTTGAGGAAGCTCGCGACATCATCGATATCGAATGATTTTATTCTCAAGCTGTAGAAAAATCGTCTGCCATCGGACATACGGCGTCGAACTTGACTGACGTGACGGCTCTTACGGAGACCGCGGATCGCATGCATGAGATCCCGCGTGAAATCGGAATCATAGATCAGGTGTCGCAAACTAATAAGATGGCAGCAATCCCCAGCAGCAGTTAAAACAATTAACTCTATAGAACGACCGCGCTCGATCTGGACCTCTTTCTTCGTCGGAGTTTTAAATGAAAGTTCGTAGTAGCCAATGTGAGTAAGTCTATTATTGGAATGTATTTTCTTTCGTTCTATGGCTTATTAATAGACCCCCTGAACAAGTGTTTAATCAACTCGCAGACTAATATATTAACGCGAGGATGTTCTGCTCGCGAAAGTACGAGTACTATTCGAACAATAGTGGGTGATACGGCTTATCACAAACGTGTAGCGCAGTATCCTGACTTGGTACGACCGCCTGGGTTTGAAAGCAGCAGTGTAAAGTACAATACAGTGCATTACTTTAAAACGACACCTGGTCCTCCTGTCCACGCCATACCGCGACGGCTCGCCCCCGATCGGCTGAAGGAAGCAAAGGCGGAATTCGAATTCATGCTCGCGCAAGGAGTTCTATGACCATCGTCGCCATTGCACATCGTTACGAAGAAGGATGTAGGCATCCGCCCGTGTGGAGATTACCATGCGCTAAACACCCGCACCGTCCCCAATAGGTACTCTCCTCCGCATTTTGAAGATTTCGCCCATCATCTTCACGGCAAAAGGGTATTTTCGAAAATAGACTTGGTTCACGGATATAACCAAATACCTGTTGCCACTCCTTTTGGGCTATTTGAAGATGTCCGGGCTAACAAATGCTGGACAAACTCGTCAAAAATTTGTCGATGAAAGGATGCGTGATTTAAATTTTGTGTACGCTTTCAACGACGATTTTTGGATCGCATCTAAAAGCGAAGAACAGCATTTAGATTACTTAAATATTTTATTTGAGCGTTTGAACGATTACGGCGTTGTAATTAACCCCGCGAAATGTGTTTTTCGCGTTAGCGAAATAACATATCTCGGATACGTGACAGATACGCGCGGAATCAGGCCGTTAAGCAAACGCGTAGAGACGATTATCGAATATCCGCAACCTATAACTGTCAAATAATTACGAAGGTACCAAACGTTTAGTATGGCCATCGATGAACAAAGACTGTGCAGATTGGGCGCGTAAGTGCATTGCATGCCAAAGATAGGTAAGGTATCTAGGCACGTTATAACATGGGTATAGATGGCCTACATGCAAGCATCTACGATTGCATCGACTTTTATTTCTAACTGGATGTCTCGTTTTGGTGTGCCACTTAGAATAACATTTGACCAGGGCCGCCAATTGGAATACGAATTGTTTAACGAGCTCTGTAAAACGTTAGGCATCAAGCACATTCGAACGACGACATACCACCCGCAAGCAAACGCCATGGTGCACAGTGGGACAGATGCCCGGTAAATGTGGACAAAACTGCAAATTATTAATTTCAGAGAATTACTCTATAATACGCCGGTATTTAACGAGAAAGAGTAGGGTTGTTAGGGAGTGCAATAAATTTTACCTGAAAGGGTCGTACTTTTGCTCGGTAGGTAGATGAAGTTAGTGTTCTCAAGTTTTCCAGTAGGCTTGGTGGAT
Organism: Sinelater perroti; assembly: GCA_036346155.1. Taxonomy (NCBI): domain Eukaryota; kingdom Metazoa; phylum Arthropoda; class Insecta; order Coleoptera; family Elateridae; genus Sinelater; species Sinelater perroti. The sequence continues at coordinate 1,030,047 of JARFIY010000374.1, forward strand.
AGTGCTAACTGTGATATATTTAAATTTTTGTTGTTTCAACTGAAGTTGTGTACATACTTCAATGCAGTATGGATCGTAGAATCTTGGCCAAGTGATAACTTTTCTATGCATCTATTTGTTTAGACATACCATTCAAATAAACTTTGCCTCTTAAAAAGCATATTTTTTGTAGACGTACAAAATTAGTCACGCTTAGTCACGTTGCAATTTTTGCACAGAATGAAAGTTTATGGTTATAGAAATGTGTGAAAAAAATTAGCTGCATAAATCTGCCATTTTAGGAAATATTTGTAAATTCGTGTTGCAAACTATAATGCGTCATGTTCATATTACAGTACCTACTATGAAACGGAAAGATTTGTTTGAAATTTGGCAAAGTGAAACAGGCAAGGTTGCAAGAGATAAATACCAGCATCTTGAAAATTTTATAAAAAACCGTTTAATGTCTGAAGGGCATTCAGAAAAAATTTTAAAAGAGGCGGAACATCGAATTTATCAACTATGAACTTCGTTCACTAAAAGGTAGCAAGCTGCTAGAAGGACTGAAACATCTTTGTTCAAAAGAACGATAGCTGGTTAAATGATGAGTTTTTATTGCCTTTTGTACCCGCTAAGACTTCTTGAGATGAAGCAGCTTTCGAAAAATGTTCTGATCGAACAAAAAGAAGAAAAACCAAATCTCTACGGGAAGCATTTGCTCCACCAGAATTGGCATATGCTGCGCAAATGGGCTCCCAAAAATCTGGTGAAGGTAATGCTGCACAACTGATTAGTGAAGTTATTAATACGACACCTACAAGAGCATCACGTATAAGAGAGGCTTGGAAAAATTGCAAGAAACATATACCAATGGTGAACACAGATGATGAAGCTTTGGCGCTGTTTATCGATACTAAACTTACGAAATTCAATATCAAAAAATAAGAATTGAATTAAAATTTAAAAACGCGAACATATTTCCAAGCTACCACTCCTTCAGGCGTGCGCGAAAAAAAAATGCTATCCTAATAAAGAACTTGTTGTTTCGGAATGTGCAGCTAAAATAGACCTATAAGCACTTCTAGACCACACTGCACAGAGAATAATTGAATCCCAAAATGAGATTTTTGATATTGTACCTATTCATATGTCTAATTATCTTGTTTTAATTTCAAAATAGGGTTGCAACGGGAGTACAGGTCACAGTGGGTATAAACAAAAATTCGTAGGTGAAGCAAGTGACTCCGATATGTTTATGACGTCACTCACAGGAGATGGACACAAAATTGTAGTATGGCAAAATCCACGTCCCTCATATGTGCGATACTGCAGACCGATAAGGATACAGTTCAAAAAATAAACTGCAAATTTAGCCAGGAAAGAAGTGGAATATATTCAAAACCAAGTAGCAAATCTACAAGTAACACAGGTAAGACAAACTAATTTATTAAAGAACAGTATTGTAATAGGCACCGTTTTTCTCAGTGCAATGTTGGCAACAGAAACCTCTCAATTTCACATGAAGTTGTATTAACAATGATAGACGGGAAAATGTGCAATGCGGTTACTTCAACTTCTTCAGCGCAAAAATGTTATCTGTGTGGGGCGACACCAACTCAAATGAATAAATTGGAGTCTATAGTTCAAAAGGATGAAGATGAAGGCATATTCAGATTTGGATTGTCAACGCTTCATGCGTGGATAAAAATCTTTGAGTGTGGTGTGGCCGGAATAAGTGGACTGTATAGGTAATTTTGAATAAAGAATTTGAAACAAATCTAAAGTTAAAAACACTAACCTGTGGAAACGGCGCTTTCCCGCAGATATCGGTACCCTGCTGTTGGTCCTGGAGCTTCCAGAAAAACAGGATAAAAAATAGGACAAGTTACCCCAATCTTCACAGCAGACGAAGGGCAGCGTCTTTCCTGGTGTAAAAGGTTCCTTCGTCGAGCTAGATGAAAGAAAATGGACCGAGTTTTTTCCGGTAAAATTTCAACCCCGAAAAATTAGCCTTTCATAAAAGGTCTGACAGAAAATTAAAAAACTTCTGCCGCCAATTAAAGGCGCCGACAGTTAAAAAGAAAAATGTTCTCGTCTTACGGAAAATTTGCCTGCGAGAACACAGCCAGAAAAGGCCAAATGCAAAATGCGAACAAGGGCAAAAACGTAATGCCGTGCGAACTTAACGAAGTCGAAGTGCCAAATGCAAACGAATAAAAGCAAAAGCGTAGTGTCGCGAACGAAATGCGAAATGCAAGTATCAAATGCGCGGCCCACGGCCCAGACCGCTGGCCATATCGCAACGCGTGCTCGGACAATTGGGCCGATATCACAAATTTCAAATATGTATAAGAGGGAATTAAAAAATATAGCCGGTCCTAATTTAAAACTTCAAAATTAAATATAATTTTGAGATTAGCCCGAACAGAGTGCACATCTCATATAGACTCAATTTAAAAACATGGCAAGTCAGAGAATTACAGACTTTCACAGCTCGTAAAAAGAAAATTCAAACGATGTTCAAAGATGAATTAGGGTTAATTGTGGATAAAGTTAGGCCAGGAAGAAGTGGATCATCTAATGATGGAAATACGGCGAGAAGGTTTTTTAAGAATTATCAAGTTTCTGCAAGAATTAATGGTATCCATAAAACCTTAATTCGACGATGCGGTATTCTTTTAGAGACATTAGCATCTGGTTTTAAAGTTAATGTCGAAGCATTTGGCACGTTCGCTTATGACACCGTAAAACGTTAGGTCGAAAAATATCCCTGGTATTATATGCCTGCTTCGGTCCATAAAATATTAATTCATGACCGTCATATAATTGCCTATGGGTTAGTTTTCCGATGAGGCTCAAGAATCCAGAAACAAGGACCTTAAGGCATATCGTCGAGGACACACCAGAAAATCCTCCAGACAATTTACGAATCTTGATCTTCTCACCATGTTGCTCGTTTCATCGGATCCATTAATAACCGCAATGAGAATACTGCCCCCAGAAAACATTAGAGCAATAGATTCAGATGTGGTAGCCTTATTAGCACTCCCAGATGAAGTCGAAATCATCTCCGAGTCAATTTTAACGACTTCGGAAGAAGAACGCCTTAGTAAAACCACTAGCGACAGTGATGATAGTGTTTAAGTTAATGTTAAGGCAATATTTATAACAATTATTCTGTTTTTTGTTCAAATTATTTCAATTTTGATCAATTAAAACACATTTTGATGTGCTAGATTTCTTAAATAATTTTGTCCACATTTACCGGTTATCTGTCCCATTGTGTGGTGGTGAGACTGCATAGACTGCATAGTTTTTCAAATTATTAAAGTTTATTGCACAACCTTTAAATAGATGCCACAAATTTTAAACGATAAATTTCGAAGATTAACTGTAAATATTCTTGCTAAATATAATTTAACGTTTTATTATTTCACACTTATAAGCAATAATTAAAACACAATTACACAATTTGTATTAATTGCGTTATAGGTATAAGTAAAAATTAAAAGGACTTTTCAATTTTAACTAAGTACAACAATGCCTGGTACCTAGCAACCTAATATGACGTTTGAGCTTAACTCGAATTTCAATAAACAATTTTTACCACAAAATTCTAGATTTATACAGAATTACGTGGTTCTTGTCAGATAATATAATAATAGTTCTCCGTAACAGGCCTTGATGGTCCTTTGGGGTCGTAACAGGATAGGTCTGCTACAATCTAGAGCCTACAGTACACAAGGGTAGTAACGTGGCTAGCGCTACGTACCGACCGCCTATTATTACCCTAGAGTTTGACCTACAGGTACTCATTTATTGCAGCCCGAGTCGAGCTGGACCGTAAAAATGCCATAGATTGAATTGGCGAGAGCAGGATTAGAACCCGCAACTCTTGGTTTCGTAGTCTAGCGACCTATCTACTAGACCACCACGGCTCTTCTTGTCAGATAAATTTTTAAAAAGGCCGAATTAATATCCTTAGAAATCAGCTTAGTTTAAATCTTATCATTTTTATGTTGTACATTATATCGACGAATTATATCTACTATACATTCGAAGAGAAAGTAAACAAAGACAGCTGATATGAAATGTGGTGTGGCCGAGCTCTGAGCGTAAGTTTGGTTGATTATCTTCAGGATAGTTTTGCAATCTTACTTTCGTATCGTCGCCGCATCGACTTATCCCACTGTTATTATTTGTAAATAAATTGTTCCACGTTCCCACCTTGCAAAAATTTGAGGGAAGGCAGATGAAAAATTGTCAGCCTAGGACGCAAAATGATTTTGAAAATGTTTGCTGTTGTTTTAGGCCTCTTAGACTCTTTCTTTGGATTATAAAATTTTAAGGTTGGGACATTTATGATAAAGAGATTCATTTAATAATTAATTTATAAGTGTGTACCTCATGCATTTGAATGTTAAAAATACACAACATTATTGTAACAATATGTTGTCTTTAATATACCTCGTTTTGGTATGGGGAATCCTATTTTTACACTTATCTATACATGAATTTCATGCATAGAAGGGAGTACTGAGAAAAAAACGGAACGAAATCATTCGGAACATCACCATGATGTATTTTGATTGTACTCATTCGCATTCGCTACACTGTGAGCTTAAGTTACATTTTGTGGTCTATTTTGCAAAAGAAGCAAGTGGTTTCTTGAATGGTTTAATTAAGATTTTATGAGGCTCATTTTTATTTGGATAGTTCAATTAGTAAACAAAACTGCAAATTTTATTACAGCCGTAACACAAAGAAAATGCATAAAAATCTGCAAATACTCTTCCGATGTTCACCTTAATCCGAGATGGCAGTAAAAGGAGCCATCGTTTTATTTTTTTTTAACGAATTGTTTGTAAACGTAGATATATTAGAACTTTTCAAAAGTGAGAATTGGAGGTCAAATCACAAAATTGATAAAAGCAAAACAACCAAATAGTGTACCAAAAGGCTAGCGAGAGAAAAAAGGGATGGATAAATATGATAATCAGGCTGCAAATAAGTAATGGAAAGGGAAAGACAAAAAACAAATAGAGGAACAAAAAAGAATTATATATATATATATATATATATATATATATATATATATATGGGGGTAAGGGGTGGCGCCAACATCTAGACACCCAAATGCCAACCTCACCTACACGTGGTACCCCCTGTTAGATAACAGACGAGGCTCTGGCGACCCAGGATCGGGGGGTATAACCTGATACCAGTTGTCCTGAGGTAACGGGGCCCTTGTGGCTGGGCTAATCACCCGCACAAGGTAAACAGATTCAGAGAACAAACAATCGCCTCGGAAATGGACGGAAAACTGGGAAACGGACTCGGCGCGAATCACGGATAAGAATTGGAACGTGGAATGTAAACGGTATAAACGGAAAGGAAGTAGAAATAATAGAAGAAATGGCCAAATATAATATGGAGATGCTAGGTATAAGTGAAATAAAGAAGAAAGGAAACGGAAGACAACTATTAGATCAAGGTCACCAGCTTATATACTCAGGATCAGCAGGACGAGCTAAAGAGGGCGTAGGAATAATCCTAACTACACAGATGGCCCAACAAGTAAAACAATGGGGAGCGGTAAATGCAAGGATATTATATGTAGACCTAAAACTGCAAGAAGAAATAACCATAATACAGATCTACGCACCCACAGAAAATTCCACAGAAGAAGAGAAAGAGACATTCTACGAAGAACTCCAAGTACAAATAGATAAAGGGAGAAAGAAGCAGACACATATTAATAAATGGAGACTGGAATGCCAGAATAGAAATAGACAAGATATAGGATATGGCACGATAGGTAAATATGGAGGAGAATCTACCATAAATAATAACGGAAGAAGAATGATAGACTTTTGTGTTACCAATCAAATGTTAATCGGAAACAGCCACTTTAACCATAAGATAATACACAAAATTACTTTTGAGGCAGCAGGAAGAGAAGGAAAAGCATTAACGACTATATAACATACAACAGAGAAGCGAAATATGCCATAACAGATGTAAAAGTAATAAGGGGAGCCGAACTGCATACAGACCATAGACTGCTAATAACAGACACCAAATTTTATAGCAGGGAACCCAGGAAACAAAGAGAATATCAGAAAATAAAAATATCAGTATTAAGAAAACCAGAAAAAGCAAAAGAATTCAAAAGAGATTAGAAGATACCTTAGAAGGATGGGAAGCGAAAGAAGCAGAAGAAGGAAACCAATGGCCCATGGAAAAGAAGTGGACAATACTAAAAACAGAAATAGTGGAACAGGCAGTAAAGACCTGCGGAAAGGTAACAGTAAAGGAGATCAAAAAGAACCCGGTGGTGGAACGAAGAAGTAAAAGATAAAGTAAAGATCAAAAGAAAGCTTGGAAAAGGTATATACAAAGTAAGAAAGATTGCGATAAACAACACTATATAAATAAAAGAAATGAAGCCAAAGAAGCGGTACATAGAGCAAAACAAGAAACTTGGGAGGAATTCGGAAAAGAACTAGAGACGAAATTCAACGAAGATAACGGAAGACAGTTTTGGAAAGTAATCAGAGGGCTAAGAGGGAAATATGGAAAGCAAGTATGGAGTATAAGGAACAACAAAGGCATAGTAGAAACAGAAGAAGGAAGAATCTTGGAGGCATGGAGAGAGTATTACAACAACATATTTAAAAAAGATGATAATATCCGGGACAGAGAGAGAAGAGGAACAGTTCAGGAAGAAGAAGAAGAAATAGACATAGAAATAGAAGAGGTGATAGAAGCCGTAAAACATATTAAACAAGGAAAAGCAGGAGGTAAAGATGGCATAACTCCAGAAATGATAAAGAATGGGGGAGATAGGATATTAAAGTGGATAAAAGAGATATGTCAACTAGCCTGGAAAGGGGAAAAAATACCAGATGACTGGGAAGAAAACATAGTGGTACCTATACACAAGAAGGGAGATACAAACGATTGCGGCAACTACAGGGCAATATGCCTTTCTTCAATAGTACAGAAGATATATTCAAGAATACTAGAAAGAAGATTACGAGAAGAAGTTGAAGAAAAACTATGTGAAGAACAAGCCGCTTACAGGCCACAGAGGCAAACACAAGATCATATCTTTGCACTAAGAACAGTTACAGAAAAGAGATTAGAAAGGGGAAACCCTTTGTATCTAGCATTCATAGATATAAAATCAGCATTTGACACAGTACCCAAACAAACAATATGGAATGCGCTAGCAGAACTAAATGTATCATACCCACTACAACAGGCCATAAAAGAGTATACGTTAATGCAAAAGGAAGAGTGCGAATTAAAGGGAAAGAATCTCAAAGCTTTGAAATGGAAAAGGGGATCAAACAAGGAGACTCACTGAGCCCCCTACTGTTCATAATAGTAATGAATCAGATTATTCAGGAAGCAAAAGAACCAAGATTCAATGTGAAGGTAGGAAATTGGAATTTAGAGCCCATATATATACAATGCCTCGTATATGCAGACGACATCGTGCTTCTAGCAGACTCAACTAGAAAATTACAACTAGCAATAAACAAATGGAATAGAGCGATAGAAAGAAGAGGTATGAAAATAAACACAAACAAGACTAAAATTATGAAAATCGAGAAAATGATACAAACGAAAACACAAGAATAATATGCAATGGGAAGAACTAGAATGGGTCAATAACTATGAATATTTAGGAACGATAATAAATAAAACTGGCACGATAGAACAGGAGATTCTGAATAGAAGAGATAAAGCAAGCAAAGTATATTATGCGATTAACAAATCAATAATAGCGAAAAGAAGTAAGCATGCAAACAAAGCTTAGGGTATACAAAAGCATATACACACCAGCATTAACGTATGGGGCGGAGAGCTGGACAATACAAGATAAAACCAGAAGCAAAATTACGGCGAGTGAAATGAAATATCTAAGAAGACTAGTAGGTAGAACAAAAGAGATCGCATACGAAATACAATAACCAGAGAAGAAGTAGGTCAGCAACCGCTAATACAAGAGGTAGAGAAGAGACAATTACAGTGGTATGGGCACATAGTGAGGATGTCAAGAAATAGAGACCCCAGAAGAATTCTAGAAGCAAAGCCAGAGGAACAAGAAGCAGAGGAAGGCCACGAGAAACATGGGAACAGAGCTTAGAAAGAGGGTAGAACAGAGAGGAAAACACCTAAGAGAAGTAAAAGAATGGCAACCAACCGAGACAGCTTCCGGAAGTGGTTAGAGGACCCGACGCTTTAGGGCATAAGGGAGAAGTAAGTATATATATATATATATATATATATATATATATATATATATATATATATATGGCGTTCAAGGCCTCTCTAGCCCCATTGTGTTGTAAATAGTTTCCATTTCACTCTATCCTTGGCTATTTCTTTCCAGTTGTGTCAAAAAAGAATTACTCAAATAAAAGAAGAGAAAGGCAATGAAAAAATTTAAAGAAGACAAAAAGAAAAAGAAGCAACCATGAAAACTACTAACACTAAATGTAAGAGGAATAATGGGAAAAGAATTGGAGCTGGAAGGCATAATGGAAAAGAGCGAAAAAAATATAATGGACGTAATGAAAACAAAGAAGAAAGGAGAAGGTACCGTGATACTGGAAGGAGGATACCTGTTAATATACAAAGGAGTAGTGTGATAGGGGTTAGGATGCATTGTACATAATAAAAACCTACAAAACATGAGGAAATGGAAATGTATAATGGAAAGAGTAATGAGACCAGAAAAACAGATGGGTTTAGAAAATTATAAGTATAGTATATCGCCCAAACGAAGGGGAAGTTAAGGAGGTTGAAAATTTTGGAGCACTATACAAACAGAAGGTGAGGAAAAGAAAAATATGATAATATGAAGGGGACCAAAAAACTGTCGAAACAATTACGAACAGAATTGAGGTGTAAAAGAGGGAGGGAGAAATATAAATAAAAAAGTAAGAAAAACAGTTAAAAGACTGAAGATAGGAAAAATCCCTGGCAATGGACGAGATAAAAGGAGATATGGTAAAATAAATGGGAGAAAAAGATAGCTACATATAATAAATCAGGTCTGGCAAACCAATAAGATACCACAGGAATGGAGAAAGACGATAATCTCGTGAATTCATAAAAAAGGCGAGCTATGCAGAGTGTAATAATTACAGAGGAGTATCCTTATTGTGCACTATTTTCAAAATCTACGAGAGAATAGTTAAAACAGAAGAAATATGGAAAGCACAATAAATGGCAACCAAGCGAATTTTAGAACAAAGAAATTCACAAGTGACTGGATGTTTATAATCAGCCAGTAAGCAGAGAAAATAGTAGATACCGAAAGGAAAATATTTGTAGGGGCCATCGACCTGAAAAAAGCGTTTGGCAGCATAAATACAAATAAGTTGTGGGAGATTTTAAAAAAGAGAAGGGTAAGCACACAGATGATTAAAATCTTAAAGAATATGTATAAACACAGAAAATATAGTCAGAGTTGAAGGTAAAATGACGAGCAGCTTCTTTACATACAGGGGAGTAAGGCAAGGAAGTATTTTAAGCCCACTATTATTTATAACAATAATGGACAAAAAAGCAAGAGGGATGAACCTGGGGTTCAGAAACCTCGGGCAAATAAAGATAAAAGAACTATTATACACAGATAAGCTGATAATATTTGCAAATAATAAAGTACAAAAATAGAAAAAATAAAAATCGCAGGGAAGATTAAACAAAGAAATAACAAACAAAATAAAGAAATGAGCTGTTTGGATATAATGTTGCAGCTGCTGCCATTTTCAGGGTTTGTCCTTCACGAAGATTTACTGAAGGGACAAGGGAGTGTAAGCTAACTGCCTCCACGCGGTGTTCCCTAGAAACACTGTAAGCAGCTACACGGTCAGCAGTCATGTTAGATTAGGTTGGGTTGGGTTAAATTCGTTCCAACGAAAACAAATTCCCTCATGACGTCCCACAGACTCATGGCGACTAAAATTTTTGCTTAGGACGGCTAGATAGGTTTAACATCAAAAAAATGAAGTAAGGGTAACTTTTTCCCTGTATGTTTCTGGATGGTGAAAGTGGTGTCGATAACTCCCAGGAGAGGAATTTTTACCAAAGAAATTAATGACTACACAGAACTTTGTGAGAGCCATTCTTTAATAAAAAGAAAGTGACAAAGAAAACTATAAACCAAAATTTATGTATCGATCCTGACACCAATGCTTATTTATGGGAGAGACTCATGGATCCCGACTGATTATCTAAGGAACAAATTAACATATAAAATGAAGATAATAATAAAAAAAAAGGGGAGCGACTAAAATCGATAAAATAAGAAGTTATATAATACAGAGAGTAAAATCTCACTATAAAAGATACTTGCATTATCTATTTCATGATAACCACTCACCATTTAGTTTAGAAATAGATGTAGTAGAACGTATCATTTTAGGAGTCGGCGCTAGGGCCGAGTGAAATGCCAGGAGGAATTATTAACAATAGTGAGATTAAAATACTAACCAAGCTATATAACATATGACCATGTCCTCAATTATTTTTTGTGACTAAGTAGACCAGACACTAGGCATCCGAACCCCAGGAATGAGCCTGGGTTTGTCCGCATCGCAGTCACATACCTTAATTGCTTGGCCATGCTAGCACTCATCAGAATGGTTTGGATAATTTCATATTATTTTATGCAATTTAAAACTTTATTGAACTTAGGAATAGTGCAAACAACAAAAGATAACTACAAATTTATAATAATATCCATTATATGATGTAATATAGAATAATATACAAGCCACACATATAATCAATTCAAAGAGCTGCAATATTCATAGCAGATTCATAAGATGGAAGACCATCTTCACGATATTCATTATGTATGCTTCGACCACGTTGGTTTTCTGCTGGTGGCTCTAGTGAATCATCAGAGGACGGCACATCATCATTAGAATTAGGAAGTACTTCAGAGTGAGAAGAAAATGTTTTACCCGTGATGCCCCAGATCTGTTAAAATAAAAACAAAGTAAAACATGTCATGTTTAAATCTGTTTTCTCACCGTAATAACTGCTTGTGCTACACCAAGCACTGCTCCAACCAATATATCAGAAATATAATGCTCATTGTTTCCATAAATGTTATAAAATCGATGAAAGCAGATCCCTCCTATTAGAGTTATAATGCAATGTTGGGCAACATGAGGGAACGGACGCATGTAACAATGGTCGATGTACAAATAAATGAAAGTACCGCAGTAAGTCCAAACAGCACATCGGAATGAAGGAAACGATTTCAAAATATTTGGGTTTTTTGATATTATTTTGGAAACTACTGTGTAGTTTCCATTCTTCATGCAGTAATACTCCTCTATAATTTTATCATTGAAAAAATAAGGGCTGGGAACTCCTGCAATTATGCTTATGCCTTCAATGAATATGCAAAGATTGCTAAAATGAAAAATTACAAGGCCTGAAACATTTGAAATAATTATTTTTTAAAAACGGTGTCAACTAGCACTCACAGCACTCCCAGAAAACTGCACGTCTTTCTTTTTTCAAATCGATTTTGCCATCTTTATTCCTAATAAAAGAACATATAACAAAAACCAGGAAAGCAAATCCAGCCAATATAATTTCGTTCCATTCAGAAAGTTGCGGCATGATCTTCCTTTTTAATGTTGTTGTATTGCAATATCCCTGCACGTTGTAGAGGTTTGGCTCGAACTCACCGGATGTGCTGAGTATAGGTACTAGTTATTATTGATACAGGTGCAAAAAGAAAAATGACTTACCTCGCTACCAATAGGTAAAAAAGTATAAATACGCTGAGCACTGCAAGGACACTGCTAGCATGTGGTTGCATTGGCTCCATCGTTAAAGCTGATGCTAAAGACGTACAACCTTCCACACAAACCACCTCAGCAGACAGCACTAGTACAACTGCAGAGTTCACAGGAAGTGATTTAGTTATTTGACGTCACTTATAAAAATGTATGGAGGTGTATCATTTGTAAGTAGCCACTTGGTAACTTAAAGCAATATGCGATAAACTGATTTATTTTTACCTGGAGTAACAAAGTTAGATTGATTCACGATAAATGAGCAAGAAGGAAAGAGTATATCAATTTACTTACGTCATGGAATATCCCGAATGACATTAAAAACAGTACACCTTACACATGTAAACGATGTCGTATCACTTAATCAAAACGCTTAAAAATAGTTTTTGGTTTGCAACTTAACTAAAACTTTTCTTAGTAGCCGTTTGAAGGGGTTGTACCTGTGTTGATTACAAATTCTTTATATTCATTTTCATTAACCTACACGAGCACGAGATTGTTAAGATGATCCTTAGTACAGATTACATATAAGGATACGTAATCTGTGATCCTTAGATTATAGAAGGATACCTGATGTCGTATGTCTGCCATGTAATAGAACCATAACGATTTGGCAATTGCTTTGGTATCAAACAATGCTTTAACACCACCGATTACTTAATCATATTGTAAACATTTGAGATGTTTTGGCCAAACTCCTATAGTATTGCTACGATAAATAGTGCAACTTACGATTGTAACCATTATAATGATGTATAATGCCTGTAATTACATTTAACATTTTTTTTAGTGTATGCACCTGTCAGAACACATTTTGCCCATTCCAACCTCTGAAGCAACTGGAGAGTGATCTGTTAACTCAATCCTTCCAATAATGCATAATGTCACACAAGAGGAATACTTCTATCGGAGGTGCTACCGACAAACCAATTTTCTGTGGCAGCATTACCTACTTCAATTACTTAATTAACTCCTGAAGAGGTAATTATAGCATCCTCCACTTTAAAATTCTTTAATAATCTGCGAAGACATTGTTCGCTTATGGTGATACCCGAAGCAGATGTCTATGGAATTTTTGCAATCTACTCATTTGAGAGTAAAGGTCAACAAAACGGTGGAAGTCGAGAACTTGAGTGCTTTGGTTCTGCTAGACTGAGACTAGATTTTTTTTTTAATTTGTTTAACCAGTTTTGTCACTTTATTTGAAATATCAATGTATTGATTGCTCCTTAATACTTAATTTTTCTTTTTTCAGGATATGCAACCATCAGAAGACAATTGGTTTACTCCATCAAACTATGAAGCAGCTTGTGGGTCCGTTATTAGTGTTCAGTGGTCCGTTAACTCCTGAAGTGGTAATTAAGCCAACCTCCACCTAAGAAAACGTACAAAGCAAATGCCGATGGAATTTTTGTGATCTGCTTGTTTGAGGGTTATGGGTTATGGGCCAATGAAATGGTGCGAATGGACATCTTGAATGGTTCTGACAGACTGGGGTACTAAATTGTTTTGTCTAAAATTTGTTTAGCTATCTTTTTCAAATTACACTAAATATCAGTATATTAGTTTATACGACCTTTTTTTAGAATCTTCAATCTCTAAAATACATTTTGGCTAATCCAGTAACTTCTGAAGTGGCTGTATAAACTAGTTCTTGAGGAATCATCACTTACACGGACTGCCAATTAACTTGTAAAACAGTAATTTACTCAACTTTCACTGCAAGCTGTTCTTAAAGTGTTTGTGAGTAGTTTGATTATAATCACCATTTGCAAACTGTGAACTTTAGTATGGTTACAGGTCTGAGTTTTATTTTTGTTTTTGTATGCATGTGCTATAAATTTAAAGGTGCCATTTGAAATTTTATGATTGATGTATACTCTTCAGTAGGTGTTTTGCTTTGCTCATGACTGCTTTTAAGGAATATTTTGTTATAATGGTACGTCAATTATTTATGTAATATTTGTTTTTTAAGTTCAGTACAGGGCTTTCATTATGTGACACGATAAAAAATTCATTATAAAAAAACTATGCAAGATAAAATTCCAATTCTTTTTTTTATTTAGATGAATAGATGGACTTCAGTGCAGTATGTTTTCAAAATAACTGCCTTCAACCCTTTTCCCGAAATTTGCGGTTTTTCTGATGTCCACAAAAATAGCCAGAATCTCTTCTGTGATGCGATTCTTGAGTTCGTGGATGGACTGGGATTTGTTCTGATAAACCCTGTCCTTAAGATAACTCCATAAGAAGAAATCCTATGGGTTTAAATCGCAGGAATTTGGGTATCACTCGATGCCACCTTCTATCTTGGGGGGGGTTCAAACTTATGATCCTCTTTTCGAAGACTTCTGTCAGCATGCCAAAGATGCCGTAAGTTCTATGAGCAGTGCCTTATCTTTTGTCTCATAGTTGTAATGCATTTTTCAAGAACTTCTGTGCCATAAATTTCTTCATTGATATATTTTGTGAGAAACAATAGGCCGACAATTCCATAGTGGGAAATTGCACGTCATACACTAATTTTTTTTGGGTGAAATCGACGAATTTTAGTCAAATGTGGGCTTTTGGTGTTCCAGTGTTGGTTTGTTGACATAGCCATATAATTAAAAATAAGCCTTATCCGTGAAATGAACGTGATTTATGTCCAACTTTTTGGTCTGAACCATCTCCATGATCATTTGTGCAAAAGCGAATCTTTTGCCAGAATTGACCTGTCAGAGGCGTTTGCAATTGAATCTTACATGGAAATAGATTCAATTGGTGTGCATAAAGCTCACACTCACACGTAATTGAGGGGTACTTTTAGAGATAAAAGTTGTGGGCTCTTGTTCATAAAACTCCTAAGCTTGTTCTTGTTCTTGTTGTCTCAGGAGTGCCCACACTGACTGATCTGCCCATTCTTGACAAATTGTCATCCAGTACATTTCCTGTCTTTTCAAACGTTTAAATCAGCCTATTCCTCCTCCAAGGTTGTCAGTCTAATGACTCGTTTGTCGCACCTCTCCATGTTTGTCGTTATAAAACCTTGTTTTTCATTTTTACCTAACTGCCACTGCCGAGTCTGCTGTTAATTGCTTAATATATTGTAGGCGTGGTCTTCCTCTTTGGTTTTTTGGGATATTTTTTCTTCTCTTATAATTTTTAGCAGTCCTTATCTCCTCATTATGTGGCCTATTGTTTGCATTCGTTGTTTCTTTATGTGACTCCAAATTTTTCGTTTTTCTTAAATTGTTCTTAGTACTTTTTTGTCTGTTTTTCTTTGTGTCCATGAGATCTTCAATATTCTTTTGAACCACCACAAAGGGTTTTAGTTTCTTTTAGTCTTCTTTTTCTATAGTACATGATTCACAACCATATAGTGCTAGGCTCCACATGTACATTTTTGTAATTGTTTTCTGGTATCTATTATTAGGGCATTATATGTAAGTAGTTGTTTCTTCTCATAGAAAGCCCTTTTAGCCATGTTTATCCTATTATTTATTTATTTCATATATTTGCCATCTTCTGTAATTGTGCTCCTTAAGTATTTGAATTCACTCACAGCCTTTACTGTCTCCATATTAATGTAGATATTATCTATCTTTCGGTTTTTTCTTGAGTATTTCATTACCTTTATCTTAGTTTTGTTTAGCTTAATGTTGTAGCTGTTTTTAAAAATATTGTCCATGTCTTCTATTGCTTGTTTTAGCTCTTCTTTTGACATGGCGAGTAGCGCTGTCGTCAGCGCTATATGTCTAACTCTTCGTCTGATTCTTGCTTCTTCTTTTTGACCATTGTTCTGTATTACCGCAGTTTGATCTTCCTATTGTTTATGCTAATGCTTATTTTTTGTAATATGTTGAACAAGGCTAGCTCACCCTGTCAAAGGCCTTTTCTGCATCAATGAAGGCTATGTATACTTCCGTATTTTTGCTTAGCATTTTTTCTATTAATACTCTTAAGGCCAGTAAGGCTTCTTTCGTGCCTGTGTCTTTGGTTAAATGTTCTTCCATTTTCTTTTCTATTCTTCTTTGAATTATTTTTACTAGTATTTTTGATGCATGTGATGGTAAGCTTATTGTTCTATGTTATTCACATTTGTGTGTTGATGCCTTTTTTGGGATAGTAATTATCTTTGTTGTTGTGAAGCTGGTTGGAGTTTGTCCTGTGTTGTAATGTCTTTAATTATTTTGAAAGTTTTATCTAGTGTCTCCTTATCTAGGTTTTTGATGATCTCTCCAGGTATATTATCTGTTCCTGGGGTTTTGTTGTTTTTAAGGTCTTTTACTGTTTTATTGAATTCCGTTCTTATTATACATAAATATTCATCTATATTTTGCATACTCAGCGGTCCATATAATCCTCTGTTGTCTTCATTGTATAAATCTTCTAGGTATTCTTTCCATCGTTTAACTATTTTTTTGTTTTCTGTTAGTATGCTTCCATTATTAT
The DNA here is from genome assembly GCA_036346155.1 of Sinelater perroti. NCBI lineage: Eukaryota > Metazoa > Arthropoda > Insecta > Coleoptera > Elateridae > Sinelater > Sinelater perroti. The sequence continues at coordinate 1,046,297 of JARFIY010000374.1, forward strand.
CTTGTATTCCATGGGTTTTTATTTTATTACATAGTTTTGATTTGTCTGTATGCTTTATCAAGTTTAAAAACACTTTTTTATTGTTGTATTTTTTCACAGATGTTCTTTATATATTGATCTTTGGCTTTTTTCATTCATGATGAATCTTATTTCTTAATTCTTTATATTTACTTTGTCCTTGTTCTGTATCAATGTTTTTATATTTCCGACGTTCTTCTAACAGTTTTATTATATCATTTGTCATGTACTGTTTCTTATGTTGCATTTTATTTATACCTAAAAAGTTTTTTGTACTTTTTAATGTTCTATTTTATTCCAACTACTTTTTATGTTATTACTTGGGTTGCTTAATTTATTTACTTCTTTGATGTTCTCTTGTAAAGTTTTAAGTGTTGTTCTATCTTTTTTTTACTTTTCAATTTCTTTAGATTGATTTTAGATTTAATTATGACTATATTATGATCACTGTCAATATCTGGTGCTGCATAGTTTCTTACCTTTTTTTTAATTTGGTTCTTGAATTTTTGTCTGACCATAATATAGTCTGTTTGGTAGCTCTTAGTATCTCATAGCAGCTTCCAAGTATATCTTCTTCTTCTGTGGTGTTCGAATAATGTGTTTATAATTATAAGTTTATGTTTTGGACAGAACTCAATTAGGCGTTCTCCACGCACATTCTTTTTTCCTCATGCATCAGCCCATTATAACATGGTAAAATAGACAGTTTAATTATAGAGTAAATTTTATCATGGTATTTTTACCTTGCTGTTGTAGTCAGACAAGGTAGTGTGCTTGTCAAACTTGGCCATGAAGGCAGTTAGCATTGCACTAGCACTTCGGCCCCTCTCGTAAAAGGTGGATACAGTGAAAACCTTTTCTGCGGTTGAACAGCTAGTCGGAGCTGACGCCATATTCACTGTTGACTTAGAGTGTAAATAAAATTCCATACATTGACCTAGCTATAACTAACGTTAAATATAAAATTGTCTGAAAAGTTTGACCATGGTGATAAAAAACATTTTTGTGTGACATAATGAAGGCCCTATATATAGTTGGCTATACATTTCATTTAAAACTGCAGTTGCTCATATTTACTTACTCCTTAGCTTTTAGTAGTCCATCAAAAACTATGGTCTTTCTTTAATAAGGTTCCCAACTTTGGTTTTACAGGGACAGCTTTGTTAGGCCTGTGTCTCATCTTGCAGTATCTTCAGTTTTTCTCCTATATTTTTCTACTCGGTTTGGTTATTTGCTGTCGTTCTCCAGTTGCTAACTCCTACTTCATTCAAATCTTTTTCCACAATATCCAGCCAATGTGCTTGCAGCCTTCCTTCATGTTTTCTCATGAATATTTTTTTAACACTTTTTTCTTTTTTTAACCTGTGCAAGTGTCCCAATCAACCTAGTTTATTACTTTCGATTTCACTTACTATACTTGAGTTATACCTCCCCCTTAACGCATAATTATATCTCCTATGCCATTTCGTATTTTCTTCCACTGATCCGAATATGTTTCTTAGCACCTGTTGAATACTTCTGTCTGTCTTTTATTTAATGTCTACGACTGCTCTATATGTTGTGATTGATTTTAGGTACACTGTACACTGTTGACTTTGTATTGATGGATATGTCTTAGTGCATAATAACCTCTATTTGTTGCTGCTAATCTCATAGGTATAGCTTCTGTTATTTTGTTTTTTTTTTGTTTGTCACTCCAAGATACTTAAAGTCTACCACTTGTTCGAATTTGCTTTAGTTTACTTCAAGAGACTACCTTTGTACAGATTTGTTCCTCGGTGTGATTTTGTACTTGGATTTTGTTTAATTATTTCTAGGTCCAACCTTAACTACGCTCTCTTCAAAATATCCATATACCTATTTGAAGTCGTTCAATGTCCTCCATATTATGACCATACCATCTGTATAGGCAATGATTTGTACCATTATGTTTATAATTGTAACTTTTATATTTCATGTGTGCTTTTCTTATTATCCCTTTTAATGCTAGATTTAACAGGACAGTTGAGAGGTGTTTACCTGCCTTAAACCTTCATTAATCATAAATTCTTCCAATAACTGGTCTTGTATCCTCACTATTGTATTGGAATCTGTTAAGCACATCTTTACCATACTTATCCATTTAACTCTTCTAACATTACATACATCTCTTCTGTTACAACAGTGTTATGACCTTTATTGAAGTTGATGAAAAGATGCTTAAGGCCGATGCTTTGCTCATAATTCTTTTTAGTATTTGTTTTGAAGTAAAAATATGTTCTAAGGCTAACCTGCCTCTTCTAAAGTTACAAGTATATCAGCCTGCTTCTCTTCCCATTATTAATTCTAATTTCTGCGCTATTGTTGCATTTAAAATCTTATACCCCACATTTAATGGTAATTAAACCCACAATGACATATGTTTGTGAAACTTAGACCCTAAACAAAAGCGAGTTCCAAAAGCTTGAGCTATTAGAGAGAAAGGCATTGAGAATATTTATGGAGGTAAATGATATGTGGGTATGGAGAACAAATTCAGAAACATATAGTTTGTACGGGAAAATCAGTGCAGTAAAAAGAGTCAATTAGTAACACTTCCAGTGGCTAGGTCATTTGAAGCAATTATCTTGTAATAGAGTGCCTAAAGTTGGATCAAGAGGGGAATTTATGGGAGTGAAATGAAAGAGACCAAAGATAAGCTGGTTGGAATTATTAGAGGAAGATACATTGGACTAGCTAGAGATAAGAAACTGGAAGGCAGTCTCTAAAGACAGAACCAAGTGTAAAACGAGCCTTAGACCTTTACTCTGACTTTGAATTGGAGTTGGATCGTGTGATTTTATCATTGCGAAACTATCTTCAAATTTGAAGAGTATCTGGTGATTTATTGCACCAAAGTCAAAGAATAAATATAGTGGAAACAGAATGAGTGTAAGAGTGGGAAATACAAAGCTGCATAATAAGGTCAGAAGGAAAAATATAAATTTATATTTTAACTTAAAAATTGTAAAACTACAAACATTAATAAGAGGTGGTAATAAAATAAACTGCAAGAATAAGGGTCAACCCTGAAATTTAGGCAACACTATATACAGCTATGTCAAACCAAAGCAGTAAACTAATAAAAAATGGCCTTCAGAATAATACGATATGATTACGAAAGTGTAGGAGACGATAGTAAAAGAAAAAGAGCAGAAGTGGCGCAGCTATTTAATAAAAGCAGGTAGAATGGCACCAAAAGGTAAAGGCCAAGAAAAACGAAAATTACAAGAACGACGGAGACCGGAAAGAATTGAAAAACATGTTGAAAGCAATGATGGAAGACATAAGAGAACTGCGGAATGGCCAAAATCGTCAGCAAGGAGCAATGCAAAAAATGGTTGAAGGTCTGAAAGAAGTAAAGGTTAATTATAAGGAATACTGAGATGAGGTGGTCCAGCTATGAAAGGAAAACTCAGAACTCAGAAAGGGAGTGGAAGAACTGAGCAAGAGATATGAAAGAAAATATGAAGGAATAGAACAAACTTGCGAACATATTGAAAAAGAAAAGCAAAGAAAAAACCTCGTAGTAACTGGACTGAACATGAAGGTAGTAAAAGAAGAAGAATTAAAGAATAGGGTAGAAACCTTTATAAAGGACAAAATGGATATAGAAACCACAATACAAACAGTTATTATTGTTTTGTATTTTATGACCACAAATGCATATTCACTGGGTATTGAGTATGCTTTGATCTATGGAAAACTAGTCCAAGACAAAAATGATAAATCTGTTGTTGCCAGTCTCTGGGAATGAACCGGCGTTTACCCACTGCTACACTTTCTGTTGATCTGCTTAAATTGTATTACCTCATAGGTACTTCCCCTTTCAAGGACCATTTTCAGATGCATTTCTAGCACCATTCCTCCATGTCTTCTTTACATTTCAACCAAATAAAACTCCTCTGGAACCTTTTACAATGTTTAATTTTCAAAATATTTCGTTTTTAACTCCATCATACAGATGATATGAGACTTCTAACATTCTGCTTCTAATAATTGAGACCTAGATACAATAGCAACAACGTTCCCCAAGCTTCTGTATGAAGAAACATATTGTTTCTTTAAACTTAAAAGATTTCATATAACTTAGTTCTTTAAATTTTCGAAGGTATGGTTCATATCATAAGGTGAGTTACTGTAACAGTACCTTGAATAGACAAAATTAAATTTCACATGAATTTGTAGTGATATAATTTAGCAAATGCTTGATTTTCACATCAAATGTGATCTCATCAACTGAGGTTACCACTAACAAGTAGATGAATAAATTTCTTATAGAGTGTGAAAACTTGAATATGGTATCATTTTGTTAATACTCCATTAATTCCTAAAGCTAGTCTCATTCGGGTTACACTTTGAATGATTTAGAATTAGGATTGTAACTAATAAATGGATCTATGTAAAAACTCTTTAAATGAACTATAACTTTGAATTCAAGCAAAAAGTGGTTTTATTTGATGGAGCTTTAAAAATGAAAAGTGATGGGATTGGCGCTTACAAGTGTGTTTGTATGAGAATGCTTTAAATGGATGAAATTTCCATGGACATCGAACTTTAATGTAATATATCTTTTCAAATTTAGAAAGAGTTTAGTACGCCTAAGCAAATTTAACTAAAAATACGTTATATCAATAAAATGTATTTTTTTCTGAGAAATAATAGAACATTTAGTTAATTTTAAAATGATTTCAAATTTAAGCGCCAAATAAATAGAAACAAAATATAATCGCATAAAATAGTGACGCTCATTTTAATTGACGTTTCTTATTAAAGTTAATGTAAAAAACTACAATAATAAATTATAACCAGTATAAAATACTCTGCAGAGAGCTAAAGAAGAGAATCTTATTGGCGCTGGAGTGGAGCCATCAAATATTGAAATTAACGGTAATGTAGCTCCATTGTATGCTACAATTTTTACATTTTCGTTGTGTTTCAGACGTTGCATCTGAAAGCTAGTGTACAAGAAGTGGAATTGGCATAGTAATAATTGTTTGTGTTTCAAAAACTAGCCAATTAGCAGTTTATAATCTCAATCTCAACATGCCGAAGGCACGATTCAAGCGCCGGACGTCGAAGAAAAAGCACACTGCCACTAGAGCCTTAAAGGGGGCAGCTAGATTTCGCCGAGTGCATCTTAAACGCAAGGCACCACAAAGAAAGCGCAACGTCATTAGGGGCTTTAAGAGCATCGCTGCCCCCAGGCCCAACAAGAAATTATTGGTCCTGGACATCGACGGAACCTTATATGCATATACTAATATCCTGCGTATGGCTACTCGGCCCCACCTACAAGAATTTTTAACTGGAATATACCCATATTATGACCTAGCATATTGGTCGAGTATCTCTATGAAATATATTGAAAAGAAGGCTAAGGCCATGGATACTGTAAATAAAACCAACTACAAATTCTTGTTTTACGTTGACCTTAGTGCCACGGTCTTTGTTCGTGTCCCTGGTAGGGGATTATTTGAAGTATGTTTAGCATATCCTTAAAATCTCTTATTTATTCTGTGTTCATCCTGTAGACAAAGCCACTGACAAAGATATACGAACGTTTCCAACAGTTCAATGAAAAGAATACCTTGATCTGCGATGACCAGGACGATAATTTTTATTACAACCCCGGGAATGGAATTGAGGTTTCCGAGTATTTTATCAGAAACCGAAAAATAGACAGGGAACTTCTATTGTTGAAGAAATATTTGATACGCATAGCCCAGGAAGAGGATGTTTCGACACTTGATCATCGTAACTGGAGGGATTCTGTTGAGGAAGAAGGAAGTGAAGAAGGTTCGTCAATTCATTTATCTTAATTTGTTGTTGTTAAAATTTATGTAAACTTATCTGGTACATTTTGTAATGAGTGTTAATATAAACAAAGAACAATATTAAAGTTTTTTATTTGGATTGTATAGTTTTCCATGCTTTTAATGATCAAAAATATTTTATTGCATAGCTACAATAGTCTGATGTTTAATCATGTCCATATGAAGATCCTACCTTTTACACTGAGACATGTATACATGAATATATTGCTTAGGACATGAAACAAATGTTGCCATACCTCGGTTAGTACCACATTAGTGTACAAACATAAGGTTTTTGAAGCTCAAATGGTTTACCAACTTTTCAATCCCTTTGATGACCAATGTGATACTTTGTACATTTGGAACCCTTCTATTTCTCCTATAGCTTTAGACCAAAAGTCATGGTAGTTTCTACGAATTATAAAGCCAAATACTGATTATGTATTTGGTGGTTAACAATATGGATGTTTCTACATTGGGGATAATATATTGGTGGTGGTTTTGTTCTTAGGCAGCTCAAATAATCTTCTGCGGTAATCTGTAATCCTTCCAACAGCATGTTGAATTGTAGGTGATATGACAACCGGAGATCTTTTTTAAGCATAACGTAGTCCAGTGATCTTATGAGGGGCAGAGCAGTAAGCTATCAGAAATATGTGAATGTATTGAGCTTGTCTTGTTAATGTTCAGATATGACCTTTGTATTTGTCTATTTTAGTTTTAGTTTATTATTTTGCTGTACTATTGAGCAGGATATGTAAAGGGGTTGTTCAAATCTTACCGAGGACTAACTAAAAATTTAGTCTTTAACCCAAGAGGACCTTTAAAGGTACCTCAAAAACTTTTTAAAATTTTTTTGATTATTGGACTGGTAATGTTCACTTCTATGCTTTCCATTGATTAACTTACATTATATTGTCTTCAAGGGGCCATTTTTGATACACATAGTTTACACTTTTAATACTATTCCTTCATGTCTTCTTTACAGTTTAATCTAAAAGAACCGCTCTGGGACTTTTTTCAACGACTTCTTAATTCAAAAATATCTCCCTTAAGCTCCGTCATGTAGATGATGTAGGACATTCGACACTCAGCTTCCCGGCACTGTAAACTGGGGTGCTTTTGTCTCGTAGTGGGTGACTTTGTCCCTCCTGTCGGAAAAAGTTTCAACTCCAAAAATTTTGAAAGTTTCTATGCAAAATAAAGAGGAATGTGTTTTTTTCTATCTAATGAATTGTAGGTTGAATATATGGCAAGTTGGTATGTTTTACTAATTAGGTTAGTACCACTGGATTTCAAAGATTGTTTACAGTTTTTCAAGAATATCACCCACCCCCTCCAACCTTTAGACGTCAGCTTTTTTGGGCCATTGAAGCGAGCTTAGCGTTCGGTCCTTTCAACGTGGAGAGAATCTTCTGAGGGTACCAACTATCCCATAATTTCTAAAGAGAGGCTATCAGCTCTGTTGAAACAATTACTACAGGCAATTGAACTAAATAGAGAAAAAAATTGATCTTGGTGTTCAGAAAATGTGGTATTATGCCACTCAATAAGGATGTTGTCCTGGCACATCTTCCCAATAAATCTCACTGCAAAAAGAGATTATTAGTGAAAAGTGGCCAAAGCAAAAGAGAACGAAGTTATCAGTTCCTCCTGGTCAGAGTATCACTGCTACGGATGCAAGTATTATATTAGGTGTGCCATCATAAGAAAGATCAATGTCACATTTGAACATTCATCAGGTAGTGACGATGTCGACCAGAATGAAATGGCACTGGATTCTGATACTGTCTGAATCATTCTCAGAGTTTCAAGACTCTGATACCCATGCCCCAGAAGATATGAAGGTTACATGCAATCATGGATCCTGACTGTTTATCACTAGGCATTCGAACCCCAGGAATAAGCCTGGATTTGTCTGCATCGCAGTCACATGCCTTAATTGCTTGGCCACGCTAGCATTCATTTATCAGAATGGTTTGGATAATTTCATATTATTTTATGCAATTTAAAACTTTATTAGACTTAGGAATAGTGCACAACGACAAAAGATTACAAATTTATAATAATATGCATTATATGATGTAATATAGAATATACAAGCCACACATATAATCAATTCAAAGAGCTGCAATATTCATAGCAGATTCATAAGATGGAAGACGCTCTTCAGCATATTCATTATGTATGCCGCCACCATGTTGGTTTTCTGCTGGTGGCTCTAATGAATCGTCAGAGGACGGCACATCATTGTTGGAATTAGGAAGTACTTCAGAGTGAGAAGAAAATGTTTTACCCATAATGCCCCAGATCTGTTAAAATAAAAACAAGTAAAACATGTCATGTTTAAATTTGTTTTCTCACCGTAATAACTGCTTGTGCTACACCAAGCACTGCTCCAACTAATATATCGAAAATATAATGCTCGTTGTTTTCATACATGTTAAAAAATCGATGAAAGCAGATCCCTCCTATTGCAGTTATAATGAAATGTTGGGCAACATGAGGGAACGGGCGCATGTAGCAATGGTCGATGTACAAATAAATAAAAATACTGCAGTAAGTCCAAACGGCACATCGGAATGAAGGAAACGATTTCAAAATATTTGGGTTTTTTGAAATGATTTCGGAAACTGCTGTGTAGTTTCCATTCTTCATGCAGTAATACTCCTCGATAATTTTATCATTGAAAAAATAAGGGCTGGGAACTCCTGCAATGATGCTTACGCCTTCAATGAATACGCAAAGAGTGCTAAAATGCAAGACAACAAGACCTGAAACATTTGAAATAATTATTTTTTTAAAAACTGCGTCAACTAGTAAAACTCACAGCACTCCTTGAAAACTGCACGTCCTACTTTTTTCAAATTGATGTTGCCATCCTTATTCCTAATAAGAGAACATATAACAAAAGCCAGCAAAGCAAATCCAGCCACTATAATTTCAATCCATGGAGAGGGTTGCGGCATGATCTTCACTTTTAATGCTGACGTATTGCAATATTCCTGCACACTGTAGAAGTTTGGCTCGACCAAACCTGGTATGCTGAGTATACTAATTACTATCGATACAGGTGTAAAAATAAAAATTGCTTACCTCACTAGCATTAGGAGAAGCAATATACATATACCGAGCACCCAAATGATGATGGAAGCAAGTAGTTCAATTGGCTCCATCGTTACAGGTGATGGTAAAGATGCACAACCTTCCACTCAAGCCACCTCAGCAGACAGCACTAGTAAAACTGCAGCGTATGCAGGAAGTGATTTAGTTATTTGACGTCATGAGCTAGTGACGATCGACTAAAAAATGTATGGAGGTGTATCATGTTTTGATTAGTAATTATTAGTCACTTGGTGACTAATGTGCGATAAAATGAATTATTTCTACACGAAGTAACGAAGTTAGATTGATTCACGATAAATAAGCAGGCAGGAAAACGTATATTGATTTACTTACGTTATGGAATATCCCGAATAACATTAAAAACAGTACACCATACAAATGTATCATATCACTTAATCAAAACGCTTAAAAATAGTTTTTGGTTTGAAACTTAAGTAAAACTTTTCTCAGCAGCCGTTTGAAGGTGCTGTACTTCAAAAGTTGATAAATTCTTTATTTTTAATAACCTGCATGAGCACGTGATTAAGATGATCCGTAGATTAGATTAGAAAGACACCCGCTGTTTTATATCTGGCATGTAATAGAACCGTGAAGATTCGGCAATTGCTTTGTTATCAAACAATCCTCTTTATCATATTGTAAACATATGAGATGTTTTGGCCGAACTCCTATAGAATTGCTACGATAAATAGTGCAACTTACGATTGTAACCATTATAATGATGTATAATGCCTGTAAGTATATTTAACATTTTTTTTAGAGTATGCACCTGTCAGAACACATTTTGAGCATTCCTCTGAAGCAACTGGAGAGTGATCTGTTAACTCAATCCTTTCAATAATGCATTATGTCACAGAAGAGTAATACTTTTATCAGAAGTGCTACCGACAAACCAATTTTCTATGACACTATTACCTACTTTAACTATCCAATTAACTCCTGAAGAGGTAATTAAAGTATTCTCCACTTTAAAATTCTTTAATAATCTGCAAAGACATTGTTTGCTTATGGAGTTACCTAAGATGTTTGAAGCAGATGTCTTTGGAATTTTTGCAATCTGCTCATTTGAGAGTAAAGGTTATCAGTCAACAAAACAGTGGGAGTCGACAACTTGAGTGGTTTGGTTCTGCTAGACTGAGACTAGATTTTTTTTTAAATTTGTTTAACCAGTTTTGTCACTATTTGAAATATCAATGTATTGATTGCTCCTTAATACTTAATTTTTCTTTTTTCAGGATATGCAACCATCAGAAGAAAATTGGTTTACTCCATCAAACTATGAAGCAGCTTGTGGGTCAGTTAACTCCTGAAGTGGTAATTAAGGTAACCTCCACCTAAGAAAACGTACAAAGCAAATGCCGATGGAATTTTTGTGATCTGCTTGTTTGAGGGTAAAAGTTATGGGCCAACGAAATGGTGCGAATGGACAGCTTGAATGGTTCTGACAGACTAGGGTACTAAATTATTTTGTCTAAAATTTGTTTAGCTATCTTTTTCAAATTACACTAAATATCTATATTAGTTTATACCACTTTTATTTTATAATATGCAATCTCTAGAACAGCTTTTGGTTAATCCAGCAACTCTTGAAGTGGCTGTATAAACTGGTTCTTTGAGGAACTATCACTTACACGGACTGTCAACTCGTAAAACAGAAATTTACTCAACTTTCACTGCAAGCTGCGCTTAAAGTGTTTGTGAGTAGTTTGATTATAATCAGCATTTGTAAACTGTGAACTCTAGAATGGTTACAGGTCTGACTCTTATTTTTGTTTTTGTATGCATTTTTCAAGCTATAAATTTAAACGGGCTATTTAAAATTTTATAGCCACTAGATGTTTTGCTTTATTCATGACTGCTTTTAAGGAATATTTTGGTATAATTCTACGTCAATTATTTATGTAATATTTGTTTAAGTTGAGTACAGGACCTTTATTATGTGAAGCAAACAATAAAAAATTTATTTATTTCTTCCGATAACTGGTCTTGTATCCTCACTATTTGGAATCTGTGAAGCACATCTTTACCATTCTTATCCACTTAACTCTTCTAACATTACATACATCTCTTCTGTTACAACAGTGTCATGTGCTTTACCAAAGTTGACGAAAAGATGCTTAAGGATGATGTTTTGCTCATAATTTTTTTTTAGTAATTGTCTTGAAGTAAAAATATGTTCCTCTTCTAAAATTACAAGGATATTGGCCTGCTTCTCTTTCCATTATTGATTCTAATTTCTGCATCTAATTGTTGCACTTAAAATCTTCTACCCCACATTCTATGGCAGAGAAACGTATTGAGAATATTTATGTCGGTAAACAGCTTGGGGATATGTGGGTATATAGTTTGTATGGAAAAGCTAGTGTAGTAAAAAATAGTCAATCAGTAACACTTCCAGTGGTTAGGTCATTTGGAGCAGTTATCTTGTAATAGAGTGCCTAAAATTGTGTCAAGAGGGGGATTTATGTGAGTTAAACGAAACAAAGAGACTAAAGATAAGATGGTTGGAATTGTTAGAGGAAGATACATTAGACTAGTTATAAGAAACTGGAAGGCAGGCTCTAAAGACAGAACCAAGTGTAAAACGAGCCCTAGGCCTTTAAAGTCTGTAGTGCTAATGGTACAAATGTGCTATTTCCAATAAGACTTAAACAATAAATGTAGTTATTTTGTATTTTATGATCACAAATGCATCATTGGATGTTGGGTATGCTTTGATCCATGGTAAATTAGTCTAAGACAAAAATGACAAATCTGTTGTCATTGCCAGTCTCTGGGAAATGAATTGGCGTTTATCCACTGCTACACTTTCTGCTTATCTGCGTACATTATATTGCCTCATAAGTACTTTCCTCTTTCCAAAGACCATTTTCGAATGCATTTTCAGCACCATTCCTTCATGCTTTCTTTACATTTCTGATAGAACTGCTCTAGAACCTTCTGCAAAGTCTTCTTAATTCCAAAATATTTCTTTTTTAGCTCCATCATGCAAATGATATGGGTCTTATAACATTCCACTTCTAAGTACTAATAATCAAGACCTAGATACAGTAGCATCAACGTCCTCCAAGCTTCTGGATAAAAAATCATATTGTGTTTCTTCAAACCTAGAAGCGATCTCATGTAACTAAGTTATTTAAATTTTACAAGATATGGCTCACATCATAAAGTGAGTTACTGTAACAGCACCTTGATTAGACGAAATTAAATTTTACATGAATTTGTAAAAAGATGTAATTTAGCAAATGTTTGATTTTTCAAATCAAAAGTTGTCTCATCAGTTGAACACTTTGAAAGAGAATAAGGTTGGCACTAACAAGTCGATGCTTGCAAAAACGCAATTAAATGTCATATAGATAGTGTAAAACTTGAATGTAGTATCATTCATTCCTAAAGCTAGCCTCATTCGGGTTACACTTTGAATGATTTAGAGTTAGGATTGGAACTAATAAATGGATCTACATAAAAACTCTTCAAATGAACGAAATTTAATTAGCCATGGACGATATACAAACTTTTACATACTATAACTTTGAAAACAGGTTTATTCGAGCTAAAAATGATTTTATTTGACGCAGCTTTAAAAATGAAAAGTGATAGGATTGGTTCCAACAAGCTTTAAATGGACGAAATTTCTATGGACTTTCGAGCTTTAATGTAATACATCTTTTTATATTTAAAAAGAGTTTAGTACGCCCAAGCAAATTAAACAAAAAATGCGTTATATCAATAAAATGTATTTTTTTTTAGAAATAATAGAACATTTAGTCTTGCAGTTATCTACAACTTAAAAACGAAACATTTCTAGATGTAACAGTTCATAAAAATGACTATGTATCTAAGTAAGTTGGCATGTGTGAAATAGATAAAAAGTCGGTATTATTTATTTAATTACAATTTGAATTTTGCTTTTGACATAATAAGACAAAAGCTCGCATTAATCGTTGCAGCTGTTTGTTTGCCCTCGTATTTTTGGGTCTCCCATGTAAATTCTTCTCTCCTTGTTTAATGGGAGCTAAAGAGGAGAATCTTATTGGCACTGGAGTGGAGCCATCGAATATTTCAAATCAATCAAATAAATGGTAATGTAGCTTTGTTGTATTGTACAATTTTTACATTTTGGTTGTATTTCAGAGATTGCATCTGAAAGCTAGTGTATGAGACGTGAAATTGGCATAATAATAATTGTTTATGCCTCAAAAAACAGCATATTAACAGTTTATAACTACAAATTAAACATAACAAAGGCCACCTCTTTGTGATCCAATCCGCGGATGTCGAAGAGAAATCACACTGCCACTGGGCTTTTTTAAGTGCATTGCTATTCCCAGGCCCGTAAAGAAATGATTGGTTCTGGACATCGACGGAACCGTATACGCATATACTAATGTTCTGCATATGACTACTCTGTCCTACTCACAAGAATTTTTAACTGGAATATACCCATACTATGACCTAGCATATTAGTCGAGTATCTCTATGGAATATATTGAAAAAAAGGCTAAGGCCATGTATACTGTAAATAAAACTAACTATAAATTCCTGTTTTACATTGACCTTAGTGCCATGGTCTTTGCTCGTGCCCCTGTAGGGGATTATTTGAAGTAAGTTCAGCGTATTCTTAAATTTTTTTGTCATTTATTCTGTGTTCATCTTGTAGATAAAGGTGCTGACAATGATATACAAATATTTCCAACAGTTCATGCGAAAAGAATACCCTGATCTGTGATGACCAGGGCAATAATTTTTATTACAACCCCAAAAACATAGTTGAGGTTTTGGAATATTTTATCAGAAACCGAAACACAGACAGGGAACTGTTATTGTTGAAGAAATATTTTATATGTACAGCCGAGGAAGAGTATCATCATAACTGGAGGGAGTCTGTTAAGGAAGAAAGTTTGTCGATTTATTTATCTTAATTTGTGTTGTCACAATTTATGTAACTTTATTAGATACATTTTGTAATGAGTGTTAATATCAACAAAGAACAATATTAAAGTTTTTTATTTAGATTGTACACACATTGATTACATAGCTGCAATATTCGATATGAAGGTCCTGCCTTATATAGTGCGCCACGAACACATAAATATGTTAAACAGGACATCAAACAGATGTGGTCGTATCTTGTTCATCACCCTAAACTGGACTTTTTGGTCATTAGTGTATTTGTTCATAAAATTTTTAAAACTCGAATTGTTTCCCAATTTTTCAGACCTGCTGATGGTCTATGTGATATTTGGAACCCTCATTTTGTCTAAAGCTTGGGACGAAAAGTCATGGCCTTTTTAAGAATTGTAAAGGAGTTGTTTTAGGCTTAATGGTTTCTAACAATTGACACTTTCTAGGAAAAGGGGCTCTTGGCTTAAGCAGGTGTCTAAAGGTATCCTGAAGCATCTGAAAAACTCTTTAATTTGGTGTCCGGTACGCTTTGGTCCATTTGGCACTATTCCTTCATTCATGTCCTCTTTACAGTTCAACCTAACAGAATCGCTTTGGGACTTCCTTCAATGCGTTTTCGATTCCAAAAATCTTCCTTAAACTCCATCATGGAGATGATATAGGACTTTCGACACTCAGCTTCTCAGCACTAATAACGATAAACTGGACTTGGTACCATCGACGTTCTCCAAGATACAGTATCATCTAATTTTAAAAAAATTCTATTGTGTATCATGATCTTGTAACTTTAGGTCCAGCATGCTGATCCCTTCCTAAGGGGTCTCTTCCCATGACGCCTCTATCCTAGCACTGCTTTTAATTCCAGCTGAAGTTCATGCTCATGGCGTGACTCTTGCGACAACCAACAATTGCTAGTCATTGTTGTTCTTCGCAATTTGGAAGCCGACTCCTTCAGTTAAGAATAGTAGTTACAGGTATTTAGGTATAGTCTCTTTGACAGAGGATCTGTATTGCAGTAACTGGTTCCAGCTTGGTGATCTGTGTCAAAATTGTACTCTTGTTCAAAGTTATATTAGCTATTTTATTTTTCGTGCTATCCAGTAGTTGTTTTGTTTCTGCAGAAGTAGCTAGTTACTTATATTGCCCATCCTGAATTTGTAAGAGAGCATACTTTTGTTGATGTCCAATATAAATTTTTTTGTCTATGTGCAACTCAAAATGGGGCCTAATCAAGGCTTGTTTCATCGATTGAATGGCCTCTGGCAACCATCCTTCCAAATATATTAAAGTCCCTCTTTGGTTAATTTGATCAGAGGTTTTGTAATTGACAAATCTCAAGTAGTTTCATGCTTATTTCTGGGTGCAGACGGCTCTTGTATTGCTCTGATTTTATCTGGATCAACCACAACGTCTTCTGTTGACAGGATTTGAGCTAAGTACTTCACATTCTTCTGGAAGATGTGACAGTATTTCAGCAAAGGACTTAATGAGACAAGTTGTAGTTTTTAAAGAAAAAGTAGTATATGTATCCGTATATATTATATAATGCGTGAAACGATGATGACTCAGGTTGCAAAAGGGTCTCCGCATGGAGGATTTCTGTCTCCTATACTGTTGAACATTGTGATGGAAGGAAACAGATATAGAACGCTGGGATGTGCAGATGACTTAGTAATACTATCCCAGGGAAGATTTAACAATACAATTAGGGAGCATATGCAAAGGACCCTAAATCTGATTACAAATTGGTCTAAATATAAGTCCCTCAAAATCAACCACAGTAGCATTCACAAGAAGGAGGAACTTAGAGGAACTAGGATCTTTTAAAACACATTTAAAAAAATCAAAAGGAACATGGAGGCGTGTATCAGTATGTAGCAGTATTTATGGGCATATTATGTATGTATTTTATTATTTGCATGTTCTATTCTTTGATTATTTTCTCTCTCGGGAAACTTTTTAAAAAGTCTTGAGTAATATGAACCCAAAACCATCTTTAATGCTGATGCTGAATTGTTTTTAAAAAGTTTATCAGATAAAATATTAGCTTTTAAAAATAAATGCGTTGAGAGAAAACACATCAAAGATCGAATAACTATCATGGTAAGAGCAAATACGAACGGAAGTGAGTAACTGAAGCTTCTATAAAATATTTTAGTAAAAACGCAAAATTGTGCTGTTTAATTTAATTGGTGCGTGCTAAAATACGAAATATGAAAGTGGTTTTCTTCCAACCAAACATGACATCAAAATTGCAACTACTTTATTAGGGAGTGATAAAGACATTAAGGTTCATTATCAGCAGCAGATATTGTTGGAAATTTTATTATCAAACGAGAAACAATGATCAGAGTTTTGTTAAGATGTGAAAACATGATGTTATCCAGTCACCATCCAAAATTATTTTAAAAAAGTTGGCTTTACTTCAAAATCTGTTAATTTGGATGAAGAAGACATAATTTTAAGTGATTAAAACAAAATATGGAATTATTAAAGCAAAAAGAGGTTGTTGAAAATGATGTAGAAGTAATAGGTTACGTTAATGTGAACCGTAATATCCAAAGTTATGGTATCCTGTCCGAAAAAGGTATAAAAAATGTAGTGAATAAAGGACTCGAAAAAAATGATAAATGAGAAGACTGATATAATAGATCTAAAGTCTTAGTTGTTATTAACAACATTCAATTATCCTTAACGGAAGATCTAAAAACAACTCTCTGCTTGTCATTCCCATAATTAGTATCATAAAATTGCTTAATAAAGATAACATTACAACGAAAAAGTGAGTGAGATTTTTGAAATTGACAATATTTTCTGTTAATTAGTCAAAATAAAAGTACAAAGATATTTAGCAACACTCGTATATGTTAAAGGTTTCAACAGTGGCTATACCAACAACCTAGATAGTGAAATATCTGGATAAACATATGTATACTAACCCTCAATGAATACCTAAATACTCTTCCTTTCTTTTGGCCAAACTAACAGAAAGGGTGTCATATTTCACCATGACAATGCTAGGCCTCATGTGGCTCGACAGACGCTGCAAAAATTACAGGAGTTGAAATGGGAAGCCATGCAGCATCCTCCATACTCACCTGATATTGCACCTTCAGACTTTCATTTGTTCCGCTCCTTACAAAACAGTTTAAAGGGAAAACGACTTAGTTCTGTACAAGCTGTCGAAAACCACCTTATAGACTTTTTTGACAACAAACCGACCTCGTTCTATAAGAATGGCATAGAAAAACTTGTAAATCGTTGGGAAACCATTGTGGAAAAGAATGGCGATTATATAATTAATTGATAAAACCCTTCCATTTAAAATAAAAAATATTGTAATAATTTATAAAATCGGGCACGAACTTTTGCAATCATCCTATGTAGACCCTTCTTAACAGAAAATCATTTCTATAAATAGAATGTATCACACTGCTTTATATATCATTAATGTAGTTGTGTGAACCTGGAGAACATAACAAACCTATACATAACCATATAATTGTAATTGTTAATCATAAAAACGTAGGAGTTGTTTCTGTGTTAATATTGTTTCAATTCATTTGAAATTTCCTTGTTATAACAATGCTGTAAGCACTTCAATGATTTCTCGAATGAAGAAACATTTGGAAGACACTTGATTGGTTGTAGCTGCGAGCTCCTCGTTCGAGCAACGGAAATGGCTCGGGTGTTAACTCGAAATTATGTGGGTCTTAGGTTCTACCGACAATTGGTCATAAGTGGGCGACGGACCGTCGTGGTGTATTGCTTAAGAATGGAAATCGTCCATATATTTCAGATGGCCCGCCCACCAGACGGAGTCATAGGATGAGCTTTCGGTTCCTACAGTAGTTAGCCATATGTGGCCGATGAACTGTCTGGACTTATTGGGGATAGGGGAGCAAGGTTTGTAGAGAGATTTTGCATTTGTCATCAAATTTTCTTTACATATGTTTACGATAAATCAATGTTTAATAGTTACAGATTGGATGGTAAAACTTCCTATCATAATTTACGGTTTTCTTTAGAAAACATATTTAACGTGGATGAAAGTATCATAACGTAACTTGACTATTCTCTACTTACTTCCGGATAAATGACAACAAACATCCATTCGACAAATGGAGGCGTTAAAATTTTTTCAATTGTCCCTACAGAGCGTAATCAAGTTTTTCGGCTTTTTAATTTGCTTTGTCCGCTATGTTTAATTTCACTTTCCCCCAAATGCAAAAAAATTCAACTATAAGTTGTAGAACTTTGTTGACGGGACGACATTCATCATTGCATTTACAAGGAATTTGCCTACGTTTACATGTCAACATGTTTAAAACAAAACATTCCGTTGTTATCTTACTCATTATTAAGGCGTATTAGGATCTATTAGTGCATCATATTAATAATTATACAATCAATAATAAATGATGACGAAATAATCATTGAAATAAAAATATAATTAAAATTATGAATATGGAAAAACATCAAAATAATTATACACATGCACTTTGAGGCTTTCTGATTGTCATTGATAATAAATATATGAAAAAGCATGGAAAAATCCATTAAAAGGTTGTACCAAAATTTTATTTGCCTACTTAAAATCATTAATCAAAGTTACCAGTTAAAAAATGTTGCATTTCTTTGGTTACGAACAAAAGAAAAAAGTACCTTCATTTTATTCATTTATTCTGTAGATAGTTTTTCCCGTGTGGGGTTGCTGGTCCTCCATCGGGCGCTTGCCCAGGTGGCGGATAGGGGAACCCATCATTACCAGGGAAATAAAATACTCGAGGCGGACTAAAACCACCAACAATTAACCGAAAACTACCGGCATAAGTATGTTAGTCCCTCCTGCTAGTTAACAGCTTAGGGTGGAAGAGTTAGCAAGATCAGGGCACCCTCTTGCCCCTGGGATGAGAAACCACCCCTAAAGGCGAAAGAACCAGTATGGTCAATATCATGAATATGCAGAAGACAACCGAAAACCACTGCATTAAATATTCTATTCGAATGTCCTTAGTAAAGAAATCATCATGGCTAATATCAAGATTAAAATTAATTCCGAGGGGGGGTGGGGTGTTAAGTCTTGAATAACGCTATGAAAATTGGTACATGGAACGTACCAAGTATGTACGAAGCCGGAAAAACACACTATATGATACAGGAAATGCAAAGATTGAACCATCGCACGAAAATGTTCACGAGTTAATTCCATTTTTTGACCGAGAAGAAGTTTTTAACTTAATGAAAACAAAACAAATAGCGTCCGTATGACAAAACGTTCTGAGTACGGTTTTCGATAGGTTTTCCCGGTTAATGATAATTTGATTTGTGGATTGTACCACGTCATTATTAATATTCTGGGCGTTTTAACAACTATATTGATGCCATTTTCGAGAAAATGTAACTCTCCACATGGGGGTTCAATCTTCATATTTTCCAAAGACAATTATGAGAGGACTTATTTTATGTGGTCTGCTTTGTTATTTATAGGTTTAGAAATGGAAATTTGGCAGGCCATGCCATGAGTTGGACAGAAACGCTCGCATTTTTGAAAATTTTTCGATTATTTAGCAATCATTAGGTACCATTAGCAAGAGAGATTTAAGGTAGTTCTTTACTCGGGGTCTCAATATGTCTACTTTCCAAGAGAAACTATAATTATAGAAAAGATTACCTTCTGCGTACTCTTCTTCGCTATTTATTGAATCCCAAGTAAAAGTTTGTCAGGAACATGTTTTAGCGGAAAATGCACGTGACCAAGAAAATTTTGTTTGTTTGGACCAGCTATGTAACGTGGGGTAAACAAACGGTTTGTAAATTTATTTCAATAGCCTCACTAAAGATTTTGCTGTTGGAATGTAAAATAGGAGCGAGCGTTTTTAAATTGGAAAAATTAATTTTATGGTCGGATTTTTCATTATGTACAGCCAAATAATGTTGGTATGTACGGCTTGATATTTGTCTTCGTTTAACCTATGTAGGTCCTGTCGCAGTCACAACGAGGTATTTAGTAAACTCCTTGGGATTCGTGAGGGTAATGATCCTTAACTGAGGGGATAAGGCCAGCTTACTATTAGACATAAAAACTGTTCGTATATATTGCTTGTTCAGTATGTGGCCTACCCTGTCAGTGATGCTTCTAATGTAAGGAAAGAACACTTCTACTTGAAAGGTTGTAACTTTAGGGAATGTGTATTTTTGTTAATATTTTTATTGATGTCGACCAAGGATTTTTGGAAATATCCGTTTTGCATTAGAGTTTTGTTGATGGTATGCCCAAAGTGGAGTTCGCAAGATGAACAAGGACACCATGGAGATTCTCTTTGACGCTGGTCTTCTCTAATACAAAGCTGTGCTATGGTGCATAAACCTCCTTTTTAAAGCCCTAATGAAGGTTTACTGAAGTGTCAGGAAAGCGAAATCCGTCCGCCTCCACATCGTGCTCTCTGGAAACGCTTTCGAGGGGCTAAACGGTCGGTAGTTAATTTAAATCCAATTAAAATTCATTTTGTGTCCACCAGATGCGGTGTTAGGCTTTTGAGGCTAGATTAGGTTAAGTTTTGACAAATTTATGTTAAGTTTGGTTTTATTCAAATCTACACTACACAGTCGACTTTTTTATTAAGTCAGTACATATTAAGTCTATGATTATAAGAAATACATTTTTTCTATAAGAAAATACACACTGACATCACCCCCCCCACGTTTTCTAAAATTGAAACCAGTTCCATTCGAATTACACCAAGAACGCAAGTTCCACTAAAGTAAATTGCCAGCACCTTGTATATTTAACAAGTCTATTAATGGTTTTATGTTATAAACACTAAATAAATATAATAGTTTATCTTTTTAGGCGTCTTTATTGTAAGTCATTTTTGTATGCCTGCTTATTTTTTGTCTCGCGTCTTGGTCTTCTGGGAGTTTTCGTTTGAGATTCTCGTTCATCTTTAATTTACATTAGAATTTTTCCGTCTTGCTCACAAATTGAGACACATTTTGTGTAAGACAAATGTGTTGATTCTGAGACTAAGATCATTGGGCCAAAAGCTGCGTTGACGTTAAACAAGGGTTCCGATCAAACCTTTGCATTAAATGACAATATTCTCTTTTCGAACATACTAAAGAAGAGATCCAGGTTCTCTTGTGTAGTGGCTCTGTCTTGCTGGAAGCAAGCTTTGCGATAAGAATAAATTTGTAGAATTTCTTTCCAATCCAATTAACTGTTAACGCTCTTTGTTAACATCAGAGATTACACACCACACATTGACTTTCTAAGAGCATGCAACAGACGATGGGGTTTTTTGTTACTCCATGTGCGAAATTTTTGCGTATTTACCTATCCATATAGGGAAAAAGGCTTCATCGTTGACGTGTAAGAGAGTATCAACTTTATCGTCTGGAGAACATTCGTAGAAAGTTTATTGGCGAGTTTTATGGACGTCATTTTAAAAAGATTTGAGTTCCACAAACTAACGTATATGGCAATATCAAATGTATAGAGAGTTAACAATGTTAAATCAGATAAAGGAAGTGGAAACACTGGAAAGAAAACACTTTAAAGTAATGAAGAGCTTCTTGTCCAAGAAATGATTTTTAAGACAAGTCATAAATACGCAAGAAAGATGTTAGAAAAAGTGGTGTGGCGTCCTTTCTCCCTTAAACCGTCTGTGTTTGTTTGTGATGTGTGTGGGCTATGATATCTGCCGGTAGGCGTTTTGCTATCGCAAACCAAAACGGCAGATGGGCCTTTTTCGCTCGGCCTGCCATCCTGCATGCGCCATCGGCCGCACTTTTAAAATACATTCCGACAATTGCTGTTGTGAACAGGAACGCATCATAATTTTCCCGCAAAGCCAGGCGCGAAGCGAATTGGACATACGGTGGCCACCAGGAAGACTATAGAGAATTCAGCAGTCCCAAGCCAATACAGCAATTTACTTGTTGGTTTTGGTGTCGGACGCCGCCCCCATTCGCTTTCGCGCGGGCTGTTTAAGGACGATTTGGGCCCCAGCATTTTCCCCGCTACGGGCCGTAATTTGGTTCCCATTACGGCTACACGAGAGCACGGCTATTTACACGCCTGCTACTCCAAAAAGTTTTTATAACTAACAAAAAGGGGCAGCTATGACATACAGTACAACGTTTTGGAGTCAAATCAAACTTTTGTGGTGATGTACGATGGGTTTTATTTGATATTGAACTGAAATAATATTACTAAGGTCAATTCTGAAATAATTTATAAAGACGCGCCAAGAAGGTTTTGATTTGACTAACAAGAAACTTTATACAAGAACATCAGTGGTTGAAATTATATATTCTGTCCAAACGTGGCAATTTCGCTCCACAAGCATAATATAGTATTCTAGTCATTTATGAGAAATACCCTGTTAAAATAATGTCAAAGTTTTCCATTTGAGGCGAATTGAACTCATTTGGAATCAACTGAAGCAAAAAGAGTATGGTGACTAAGAAGTGAAAACTTTCAGAATTAGTAATATTTCTTTTAAATGATAATTTCATTTACAAAAACAGATAATTGGTCGACATGCCTTTGGGGCAAAGGCTGTTGGATCTAGATATGAAATAGAAACAGATTTAATTTGTCGTGCCGAATTCTTCTGACACTTGATTCTAATATTCTAATAGCAGCGCTTGCATGACATATAGAAGTCATGGGGCTTCAGAAGTAGATATTACTGACAGTCTCAATGTTCTTTGGTTGGTTGACATGTTTGTGTTTCTTTATCATCAAGTACACTTTCAGCTTCTCCAACTTTTCTATCAAATTGTTAAAAATTAGTTACAAAATTTCAGTTTGTCGCTTCTTAGAGGCGGAAAGTTTAAGGAAACTGATAATAAAGGATTTTAAGATGAGTATATTTTAGCAGAATACTTAACGTTTAATTGTTGCTGGAAGGATTTTTTGTTATGAGGTTGTCCAGGAAATGTAAGGAATTATTTTATTCAACTTCCATTATAAACTTTAAATTGTCGTAAAGTTTATTTAAGATAAAACTCGACGTTTTGACACCTGTTTTGATGTTACGAGTGTTTGAATAAGCCTGACCTTCTATGTGTCCTGCTTTACTATTTATACAGCTAGAAATAAAAGTTTAGCTGGAGATGCATTGGGTTGAGAAAAGTTTGTTGGTTTGGAGGTGCCTTACGAATAATCCTACTGGTGGGATGGAAAAAGTTAATTTTATGGCCTGTGCTTTATTATTTTCGGCAAGTGCCGAGCCATGATCGCTTTGCGGTACAGAGAGAATGCTCATATATTCGGCTAGATATTGTCTAGTTTGTTTCATTTATATAGGTTCTTTGGCAGTCTCCATAAGGAGTTTCATTCCTTTTTAACGCAATTCTGAAACTTACGTACTGACCACTACAACTCAAATTTGCACAAATAATTATTCTCCACAAACCTGGAAAACCCCCAACGAAATTACTTCTTACCTCCCAATCAGCTTGTTCCAGGTAGTGTCCAAGTTGCTGGAGAAATTGGTGCTGAAGCGTATCAATAAAGACTCGTTACAAGAAACATGGCTGCCCAATCACCAATTTGGTTTTAGGAAGCAACATTTGACAATCCAACAGTGCCACCGCCTGACAAACACAATCCAAAGCGCTTTACAAAACAAAGCCTTCTGCTCCGCAGTCTTCCTAGACGTGAGTCAAGCTTTCGACCGAGTGTGGCACAGAGGACTAATATATAAAATCAAGAAACTTCTTCCCTATGAATACTACCGATTACTACAATCGTACCTTACATGCAGAAACTTTCAAACCAAAATTGGCAACGAAGTATTCGAAATCAAAGAAATAGGAGTAGGAGTTCCCCAGGGAAGTGTCCTGGGACCTACGCTGTACTTTACTTTGGACATACGCATAACAGATCATACGGAAATAGGTACATTCGCCGATGACACGGCGATTCTGGCATGCCACAAAGATCCTACGACTGCTTCAGCAGTACTACAAACTCATCTAAACCAAATCTAACAATGGCTGTCTAAATGGAGGATCAAAGTAAACGAGAACACGTCATTTTCACAACTAAACACCAAAAATGCCCACCAGTAACTCTCAACAACAAGCACATTCCCCAGTCAAACAAAGTCAATCGACAGAAGATTGACTTGGAAAACCCGTGTGACTAAGAAACGAAAGGAAATGGAAATCAGACTAAAGAAAATGTACTGGCTTATCGGAAAAACTCTTTGCTATCACTAGCTAACAAACTCCTATTATACAAGACTATTATTCGACCAATCTGGACCTATGGGCGTCAAATGTGGGGCTGTTGTGACCAACACTCCACTCAGACCTTAACATCCCATATGTGCACTAAACAAAGATCCTCCCCTTAGACTTTTTAAAAGCAAATGGCCAAAAGACTTATAAAAGACTAAATCAAGTGGAGTGACTCCACTGAGAGTCACTCACCCCCGCCTAGTTAATAGATACCATTAGCTCATAGAATGTACTAATATTCTGATTGCTAATCAAATAAAGATATTAATTAAAAAAAAATCTAACGAGGTATTGGAACATATATTATGCGTTTAAGTAGCTTTCACGGAATTAGCAGAAGATTTATAGGACAATAATTACTAGAGTCATGACTATTTTTACCCAGTTTACAAAACATGATTATGTAAATTTTAATTTTCTTGGCAAATACCCAACCCTCAAACGAGTTAAGTATAGTTGCAGAACTTTTTTTAAATTTATTATAGCTGGCTCTGCAATTTAATATGCAATACACTGCTAAGTTAAAATACAATAGATTAACAATATAACAAGCTAACAGTAAGTATTTAATTTATATCAAAACAGGGAAGAGTTGAGGAATTAGTGAAAAACACATACCTCTATCATGAGTTTGCACTTAAATTAAGTCCTGTGGTAATTTACGCTTAAGGCGTGTGTGGATGGCTTTTCCCCCAAGGTTGAACTTGGTAGCACTAGAACATAGAGCTAGGTTTTGGAAAAACTTCACTGTAGTTTTTTTTGGATAAACTCAGTTATAGTAGGAACACTTAACTCCCAGTGTATTTGGGTATTGCGCACATACCATAGGCACTTGATAGCAATTCGTAGCACTTTGTTTTGCATTATTTGAAGCTTTTTTAACGATGTTTGTGAAGCATTGCAGCATATAGGGCAGGCGTAGGTAAGTAGAGGTCTAAGGATTCCGGTTGATAAGAGGGTATAGTGCTCCCAATCTGTTATGGCACTCGTTAAGTTTTTTGTTTATGTGTAATCCCCAGTTCAGCTTAGAGTGAAGATGTACTCCTAAGTACTTGACTGCTTGATCCTTAGGATTCCAGTCTATTTCCTTATTTCTTAGTTGGATTTTTGGGAGAGTGTTATAATATTTGAGTGTAAACATTTTAGTTTGGCACTTGCCAGGGTAGATTTCAATTTTCCATTTTGTGAACCATTCAGATATTATATTTGTGGAGCTTTGAACGAGTTCAATTGCAGTCTCGGGATGGGAACTTTGTGCAATTATAGCCATATCATCAGCGAACATGGCTAGTGTAGAGGGAATTTCTGTTGGGATATCGTGAACATACAGATTAAAAAGCGTGGGTCCCAAGATACTACCCTGCGGGACTGCCGCCTCTATAGATTTTAAGCTAGATAAGGTTGAGTTCACTCTGACTTGGAATGATCTGTTGTTGAGAAAGGATTGAATAGTTTTAATTAGGTAGAGTGGAATTTCTATAATTAGCAATTTGTAGAGGAGTCCATCATGCCAAACTTTATCGAAGGCTCTCTCCAGGTAAATGAATACAACGACTGTATATTGTTTGTTCTCAAATCCTCTTTCTATTGTTTCAGTTATCCTAAGCAGTTGATGTGAGGTTGAGTGAGCAGCTCTAAAACCAAATTGATGAGGGGGAACAATTTCTTTTTGCTGGAGGTTATCTTGTAATCGGGTAAGTATTACCTTTTCCAAGAGCTTGGCCAAGGTTGGCAGGAGACTAATGCGTCTGTAACTATCCGGATTTTCTTTGGGTTTACCAGCTTTATAGATGAGTAGAATTATCGCGGTTTTCCATGAAGTCGGAAAGTGTCCAATGCGTAGACAAGCATTAAAGATTGATGTTAAATATACTAGTGCCTTAGTTGAAAGGTGCTGCAGCATGTCATTAGTGATAAGGTCAAAGCCAGGGGATTTGCGTTCATCATTAGCTTGTTTAATTTAGATTATCAATTGCGCTTTTCACTTGGGTTTCGATGAGTTCATCATGTGCCTCATTATTTGGGGTGAACATTTGTTCTAGATGTGTTCATAGTATGTCCGCTTTTTCTTCTTCAGTGGAGTATTTGTTGTTACGTGAAACCATTGGATAAATTACGTTCGGTTGTCTAAGGATCCTTTTGGTGGCGAGCCACATGGAGGGGTCACCCGGTTGTATTGCTTCGAGATAGGAATTGTATTTCTGGATTCTGAGTGTATCTAATTCGTGCTTAACTATATGACAGTGTTGGTTATACAAGGTTTTGAGGTAAGGGAGTCGGGTTCTCTGCCATTCCCTTCTATATCTATTCTTCTTTTTTATTAGGTCCAGTATATAAATGGGTGTTCTCATATTATTTGGTGTTTTTCTATGTCTCCAAGGTGTGGTTGATTCTTGTATACTTTCTTGTAAGACTGTAGTAAATTTTAAAACAGCATCGTCAATTTCCGAGGATAGATTTAAAGGTCTCGTCAGTTTCATTTTTTGGTTGAAAGTAGTCTCGAACGTATCCCAGTCTGTTTTGCCACAAGCTAGTCTAGGCGCAGGAGGTATCTTTTGAGGTATGCTTTGAAAGTTAATGACAACTGGAAGATGGTCGGAATCGAGTTCGGTATGTACTGTTTGGTACACAGGGGTCAGAATATTTTTGTACAATATAACATCTAAGATGTCGGGTTGGTGATCCGGCCGATACGGGTAGTAAGTATATTCATCCGGGGCAGATAAGTTGATGCCGTGGTCAGCCATGATGTTATATAGTGATTCCATCCGGGTTGGTTGCTCTACATCCCCAGATGGTGTTTTTTGCGTTTAAGTCACCAAGAACCAGAGTGGGCTCTTCATGGTCGAATAATTTACTAATTTCACCTTCAAGCAGTCGTTTGTTTGGCAGCAGAAATAATAATTAATGGGATATTATTTTGAATGGAGAGTTTGATAGCAACAGCTTCAATGTGTGTAGGTCTTCTAAAAAAAGGAGGTGATGTCTAAGTTTCTTTTTAATTATTATTGCTACACCCCCTGATGCGATCACTGCTTCTCTATCTTTCCGATATACATAGTATCCCGAAATCCTAATCCTTTCTGTGCTAACGAAATGAGTCTCGGTAATACACGCAATATCAACGTTGTGCCTTATTAAGAATTCGATAAAGATTGATCGTTGAGATTTGAGACCATTGGCGTTCCAATTGGTCAAGGTTATATTATTTATTAGTGGGGAACTATTTAGATCCATTTGTTAATAATGTAGGAAGTAGTGTTGTTATAAGTGGCGTTAATTTGTCTAAGTGTGGGATTAAGAACTCCACAATTTTCTGGACTATAATTGTTATGAGATCAGTTGATGCTTGCTGGTCCCTTGTGGGATTGGCGTTTAACTTGAGGGTGGGACGACTAGAAGGTTGAGGCTCATTTGTCTGGGTTTCTTGTCTAGTTTGTACTGTTTGAGAGTATGTTCTATTATTTGTTCTAAAGCTTGAATTTCTCGTTTGATTTTGTCGTACTTGTACAAAATAACTACAACCTTTATAGTTAGCCGGGTGCTTTTCTAAGCAGTTCACACATTGAGGGTCGACTCCAGTTTATTGGGGCAATCACTAAAGAGATGATCCCCAGTACACTTAACACAGCGTGCTTTGGAATGGCAATAATTACGAGTATGGCCATATAATTGGCAACGTTTATATTGAGTGATTTCTTTAGATTTTTTTAGATTTTTTTTTCGTAGCTCCACTTCTACAATACAGTGGAACAGTTTTGTTAAATTGAAATTTCCTTTCTCTCTTGGGTGTCGCTAAGATCGACTGCGCAAATTGGGATCGGATATCTATCCTTATTGTAGAATCTGGCTACTTTTTATACAGGGTACTTTAGCGTAGTTAATTCCTGTTGTATTTCATGTTCTGTGAGAGAAATAGGGAGATTTCGAATAATTACAGATAAATTATTTACTTCAGGGTTTTTGAACGTGTGGTAGCTTAAATTATTATCGGTATAATGCTAGTCATTACCCGATAATCGTCCATGCTAGATAGATTTACTCTTAACTGCTTGTTTCGAATTACTGTGGAGAATTCTTTCGTGGCCTTTTCCTTGAGATCAAAAATGATTTCTTGGAAGTTCAATTTATCGGCATTGTGAAGGTAAATTGGCGGGATTTTTGATTTGTTTTTCTTTATCTTTGTTATCTTCAGGTTGTTGCGAAGTAGATTCAGATGTTTCCATAGAGTTTATTGCTGCGGCGAGTTTTCCTTGATAAATTATTTTATTAGCATTCTCGATTTGTTTTTCAGTTACAAGAAATTTATTTTTGGCTATTAATGTTTCGGGTTCAAATAAATATTTTTTATTTGGTTCAGTTACAGGTGGGGATAGTTCTGAACTGTTTCGTTTAGTCATCTTGAAAGGGAACCCCTCCGCAGGGGTTCTTGAAGCTGATGGGTATGATTAGCAATCATAATGTACTTAATTTATGATATACGTTAAAATAGGAATACAAAGTTTACCAGAGGTTGAGGCGGATAACCTCGTGGTTATCACTCTCGATAACGTTGCACTTGTACAATCTAGCACTTGTTTACGCTTCGAAAGCCAACAGTTGCAGAATTTAAAACTACATTAGAGACAACATTGTAGTCTAGAGCTTTTTTATTCAGTGGTCTTTTAATATACTATTTCATTTATCTAGAAAATGTTGGATAGTCAAAATTATGTAGTGTAGGTGAATATGCTCTATTATTTGCTATTAGATTTTAACATTTAAATGTGTTTGTTTTAACTGTATATCCCATATATTTATTTATTATAATTTTACAAGTTATTCATATTTTTAAAAATATATTTTAAATTATATTTTATCTTCTGCTGTTTTGTTTAATCATTTCTATGTCAGTAGAATAATGCAGTTGTACTTGATCTAAATTGTTAGTAGCTCTGTTGGATATTTAATGGCTTCTTTGATTGATTTGCCAGTCTACCTGGTATTTCTACAAATCCGTTACAAACTTTAACCTACCCTTGTTTTAGAGAGATATTTATAACTTTAAAATACAGTTGCAACTGTCAAGTCTTAAAGTTGTAAGTTAGATAGATGTATTTCTTGTCAAGTTTGGTTATTTACCAATGGAGTGGGATGACAAAGAAAACCGTATTGCTGTAATGGTATTACATAAATGTGAAACTGAAAAAAGGGTAATCTGTGTCCTTTCGGAATTAGTCGTATGTTTGTGTACCAGGCTATAAGATTGGTTAATGGAACTGAAGGTGTCGAGGATCGTCCAAGATCCGAAAGATCACGTTCAGTTTGGATTGTTTAGCCAGTCAAAGCCGTAAGTGTCCGAATTAAATATAATTCTCTTCGTAAGCAGAAGATTATATCTTTAGAGATGCAAAATTTCAAAACTTTGATGTCTCATATTATTAAGCAAGACCTAGGACTAGCTGTTTACACCAGACATCAAGTGGGGAAAGAAGTAAAAAGGTTGTTAACTGTGTACGCACGCGATGACCACAGAAAGATTTTGTTTATGGATACAAACAAATTTGTAAAGTGGAGGAATCTTTCAACACACAAAATAACAGAGTAAACGCTAGGTCGTCTAAAGAAGTATCTCATCTAGCATCAAGGGTTTAGAGTGGCAATTATCCAGCAGTTGTAATGGTTTGGTAGGGAGTAAGTTATGAAAAACTAGTCAAAACTTCGGCTGTTGTGTATCAATTGAATGTTTTGGAAGCTGTGGTGAAACCTATAAATTACACGATTTTTCAAGGTGAACCTCGGATCTTCCAGCAAGACTCCGCACCCGCCCACAAAGCACGTGAAAATCAAACTTGCCTGAGCAATAATGTGGCTCATTTTGTAACATTAGAGGATTAGTGTTCTGGTAGCCCAGATCTCAATCCATTAGATTACAAATTATGAGCGGTTTTAGAGAGCATAGTTTGCTCAAAAAGACGCCCTAACATTGATTCTTTGAAGCGACCCGTGACGGCTGCAGTCGACACTTTTCCATTTGATATAATGCGAGCTGCCCAGATATCTTAAAACTTGTGTAGAGGCTAAGAGTGGCCATTTTAAAGAAATCTGTTGTAATTGTACTTACCAATAGCCATGAAATAAATCTGGAAAATATGCAAAAACAGTTAATTATTTTATTTTGTCGTTCTAATTAGTGTGTACCAGTATTTATGGGCATACTGTGTAAATACCCTTTAATTTCTCGAGGCGGTAGAGAAGTTTCACAAAACGTAGGACTTGAAAATTATTGAAATGGAACGGTTATAATCATATTTCGGAATAACCCCAAGATAAATACATTAAAGTTTTTGGCTACGATAATATCTAAAATTTCTGGTAACTTGGTCGTTAAGGATAATACATATGTTCACGCCAATCTCCAATTACTTTATTTGGATTTTAAATTAGGGCTGGCTGTGTTTCCCGCTTGCGCGGTGCGCCGATATATAAAGCGACTGCGGCGGCGGGCTCTTCGCTCTTTCACTTGCTTCGTTTTAAATTTGAGTTTTGATGGTTTAGAAAGCGGGTGACCGCCTTTAAAATTTCCGTGGCCGAGTCTGTTTTGACCGAAAGTTTGCCGGGGTGTTTCGTTTGGCGGCAAGAGTTTCCGGTGAGAAAATTCGGTCCGATTTCCTTCGTATCTGACGTCGAGGGATTAAGAAGGAACCTTTGCATCAGGAAAGATGCTTCTGATCGGCTCCGCTGTGAAGATTGGAGTAACTTGTCTTATCTTTTCAGCCACACCCTTATTTCCTCTTCCTGGAACCCCCAAGATTACAGCACAGAGAACCGATTTCTGCGGGACAGCGCCGTTTCCAAAAAAAGTGAGTGTTTCAGCTTTAGATTTTGTTTGAAGTTTGTTTGCTTAAATTTAAAATTACGGTATAGTCCACTTTTAGCCGTAACACACATGTATATTCGTTGGTATTTCACAGTGATATCATATAGTCTATTTCCAATGAATTTAGAAGTAGAATTTATTTATTCTACAACTTTATAAGCAACATTTTCTTGTAATTTAAAGCGCTATTAACAAGTACAGAAATATTTTCGATATCATTGTTAAGTTTTATTCTTTTTTTATAATTACAGCCACTCTATTTCAAGCTACAACAGTTGATCTACTGCAGTACTACTACTTTAGTTGCAGGATTTATACATTGGAAAGATATGGTAAAGTATGGAATGTGATAGAAGATTTAATTTAAGTTAAGTTTGTTAATTATTTTGGTGTTAAGAGTAGGTTTTGAGGATTGGTTATAAGAACCGCTGTTGAGAGTATTCGATAATATATAGGATTTTTGCAATCCTAAACTTGAATTTAAAAGGAGATATCTTTGTTTTTAGAGTTATTGATGGTAAGAACATATTTAGAACCAGCTGACTGATTTCCGGAAAAATTAATTTAAATAAAGAATTAGTCGGGAGTGTCGTGAGTACTGAAGGGATGGTCTTTATTAGATTTAATACATCGAGGCTTAGCTGCACGGTAGTTTTTAATTTAGGCGTATATTTGGTGTTTATGACATCGTGGAAAGTTTGTCGCCTTTTTTGGTTTAACAGTTATAATTAAATACGGTTGCTGGTTTCACTGGTTGATGAAGTATTGGCAGAACCTTTATTTTTGTTTGAAAAACGGTAATAAGGCTTTATTTAATTAAATAATTAAAGTTCCAGACATATCTTTTGATAACATCGCTGATTGAAGGAGTTAGATGATCGGGATTTCGTTTGTTAACATTGTTAATTAAATTCGTTGCTGTCTATTCGTAGTTAACTCTTTTATATTTTTATTCAGCGCTAATAGATAAATAGCTGTTGTTACATACACAAAAGAAATGTCACGATTTGATTATTATTGAGGACACCCCGATAACTACGGTCATTGATATCGCTAGAAGATAATATGCGTCCGAGTGAGTTTAATAATTTTTAACAAATACGTGAAAATAATTATAAAAATCCTCACAGCGCAATAGAATATATACTTGTTAGTAACAATGAAGTAATATTTTTAAGAAAAAGAACAGAATTATATTTTATTTAAATCGATAAAAATAAACGTTTAGCTTAATATGAATGATGTTTTAACACACAATTAGTTACAATGATTTTAATTCAATTGCGACGGTTCTATGTGGTTTAAAACAAATATGTTGAATAAAGGTTGCATTATTTCAAAATACCCAATATAGTAAATTATCGTAAATTGCTTTGTTACAATAACTAATAATATTATGCACTGAGGTGCGATACGTACCACGACCGGTAATATTTAATTCCCCTTCCCCTCTCTCAGATTCATAGTGCCACCTAATCAGTTCAGCATGTTTTCGAAGTTGACGTTATTCATTACTAATTCCGATATTACGTTGAAAAGAGCAGTTCTGAGAAATTATATTTTGTGTGGACGTTTGGTTTTTATCATGTAAGAAAGTGATATTTTTTACTTAAGAGCTTTTACGCACTTAAAAATATTTATACTTGTAGATAGAGAAATGTCGGAATTAACAAAAGAAATATTTGTGGTTGTTAACGTGCTGTTTTCAGTAATCGTTGTAAGCATTTGCCTAGTATCATGGTGAGTGTTTTATTGTTGAGCGTATAAATATTTATTAATAAAACGTTTTAGGCCAGGGGCATTTAAACCAGTATATCATAATTTGAAGTACCAATGCAAAGATCCCGGCTTAAAAGCGACAGCCGCACCACAGGCGTCACACGCTGATGTTATTACAATGGGTATCTCTGTATTAATTATATTCATTATAATTTCTTCTCTTAGAAACAAATATAAACTAAGAAACAGTAACGGAATGTACCGTGCAGTTTTATGGGAAGTATGTAAGTTATATCTAATTGTACAATAAACTGCAATACAAAGGGAACACTAAAGAACGTTTTAGGGGTGGCATTGCTAAATTTTAATTTGTTGTACCTCCTTATCGAATTTATCAAGTGCACAGTAGGAATGCCAGTCCCGTATTTTTTTAACGACTACGATTTACAACAAAGCATCTGCCTGGGAAATAACGATCCAGCGGTTATTGATAGTGTACAGACAAAAAATAGAAATCTCCTCAAGTCATTTCCCTCATTTCGTTGCGCCATTTGGAGTTTTTGCAGTGTGTTTATCTATTTGTACCTTGGTCATTGGGATGTTAGAGGAACCTTTCATTTTGCCCGACAAGTATTTTTGATTGCCATGGCTACTGCTTGTTTTGCTATATATAATGGTATGTATAACAATATGGAGCACTACTTTGACGATATATGTGTAGGAGCCGTACTTGGCATTGTTCAAGCAATAGTCGCAGTAAGTGAACCTTTTTAAATTTTTAATTAACCATTTATTTGCAATGTGTTATTTTTGGCGCAGATTAGGGACATATTTGGAAGTTTTTTTTCTTCTCAATCATTTTCAAAGGACAATACACCTGCTGTTACTGATTCTACACCTTTACAAGCGATTAATTAAAGATCTCAACCCCATGAAGAAGTATCATTTCTTGATGAAGATTACATTTTTTTTCTCTACCAGTTGGCTCTGTTGTAGACACGTATTTTATATTTTAAACTACATATACCTTTTATCTGCTAAATAAATTGTATTATTTTTGAATTTAAAAAAACTATGTATGTTTCCACTGATACGTTTTAATAAAGATCTTGATTGTTGCATAAATAAACTCCGTTTTGAAATTGACTATTTATATTACTTATTTTACATGTTATTGTGCTGTTTATATCTTTGGGAGTCAAACTTTGTTAGAGAAGCCATCTTACAGGTGTTATGTGCATCTGAAAAATATATCAGTTTCAAAGGGGTTATACGTCATTAAGCAACATAATTAGACGTTTTAATAAGACATTAAAAGCTCCCATCTGCTTTAATTGCTTTGTAAATATTTTTATTGGTGGAATAAACAATAAAATCGACGTATTATATACAATTGTAGTTTGAGTGTTGCATTAAGAAGCCAACTGAATGTTTCAGATGCATTTCTTTATTCGTAATTGCTGTTTAAGGTTACAATCAAGTAAGTGAATGACTGCATCAAAGACATAAATGCATACGGACAAACATCCTACGTTTTAAAATAAAAATTAATTTCGTTTTTACATAATTCTCAGTTTTCATTTACCTATTAATAAATGTATATAAATAAAATACAATTATAAAATTTGATGAAACTACGACAGAAATAGTTAAAGCGGTTGTTAATAAACAAAAATGGAGGGTATAGTACAGACACTTTATAAAAGTGTATCTGAGAAGAAGACTTAAAGACAAACTATGACAAATGTCGAGCCTCAGATTGCAGAACATAAATAATTTTTTTATAAGCTTTAATATTTGTGATTTAATATTTTGTTTATTTGCAAATTATAAAAATATTACCTAAAAACCTATTGTTCGTTACATGATGTTTAGCATTGCAACGTTAACTTGTTCACTCTCACTTCTTTTTTAGATAGTCCATAAGCGTTTTCTTTTTTAATAAAAATTGAATATATAGTTTATAAGATTTTCCTATTTTTCTAATAATTATATGTGCGGTTCTTAAATTTTGATAGCCACTATCGTCTAAACTGTACTATAGTTTTGTAACAGACAGAATAGCTCTCATTGCAAAGCTTGGTGACGCGATAAACAAAATTCTAACTAAAGATTTCGTAGAAGATTAAAAAAAAAATTATTTACACGTATTTTTGTGTACTTATTTAATTGCTAATTGTAATATTAATATATTTTATGAGCTAATAGATTGAATTAATTAATTAAATTTGATGTGAAGAACTCCTAGTGTAAGCTGTTAATTTATATAATTGTTTATGAGTATGTGACAATGGATGAAACATGGATCCATCACTACACTTCAGAGTCAAATCGGCAGTCAGCCGAGTGGACAGCAAAGGGAGAAAGTCGTCCAAAGCGACTAAAACGCTAATGTCAGCTGGTAAGGTATTGCCCTCTGTATTTTGGGATGCGCACGGTATTTTATTCATCGATTACCTTGAGAAAGGAAAAACCATCAATAGCGAATATTATATGGCGTTATTGGTGCATTTTAAGGAAGAAATTGTGAATAAATGACCCAAAGTGCTCTTTCACCAAGACCGTGTCACAGGTCGATCGCAACAATGGCAAAATTGCACGAATCTCACTTTGAATTGCTTTCTCATCCACCGTATTCTCCAGATCTGCCTCCCAGTGACTACTATCTGTTTGCAAACCTAAAAAGAATGCTCCAGGGAAAGATATTTGTCTCCAATGAAGAAGTGATTGCCAAAACTAAAGCCTATTTTTGGGTCAAAAATAAATTGTTCTACAAAAAAAGGCATCGAAATGTTAGAGAAGCGTTGGAATAAATGTATCACTCTTGAAGGAGACCATCTTAACGAATAAAGTCGAATTTTGCCTAACAGTTGTCTTATTAGTCATCCTACGAACTTATTAAGTGATGTGTTAGGAACCACTATTATGGTAATGTAGCGTTACATTCAAAAAAACTCATTTTTGTTTATACTAATTGGGTTTAGTAATAAATTATCTATTTATTTAACTAGGTGGATCTAACTCGTGTACCTTACAAAAAAGTAGAACATAACTCTATATATATTCCTTCCATCACCTTGTCCTAAGTTTGTCTGGGTCTTTCTCTCTTCTTTCTTTCCTGACTTTTTGCTGCCAATAGCTGCTTCACCAGTTTTGTTCCATCTAAGCTATGCAAGCGTCCCCACCAACTGAATTGCCCTTTTTCAATAAAATCCAGTGTGAGCTGTACTTCTAACTTCCTTCTAATATTTCTTTTTGTTGTTTCTTTTGAATTCCGTCCACTCTTCTATGGTACTCTTCTGTTTTTTAGTAAGTAGGATTCGCATCCAAAGGTTAGCATCGGTCTATATATGGCTTTTCTTGCGGTCAAGAAGTGGGTAACAGAACGTATTTTGCTTGAACATTTTAACCGTATAACGTAAACAACCACTGCTTTTAATGAAATGGTATTTATAGAGAGCTAATATATAAAGCAGCTCAGCGAACAAGCGCAATCAGGTAACCGATGCGCTCTAGAGGCTTTGTATGGGAACGGAATTTACCTTCCGAACATGCCTCGTATAGAAGGATAGATAGATAAATAAATAGATAGTGTTTTGGATGGGAGGTTATGAGGCTTGGGTGGGAGACAAGAAACGGAAAACTACAGTAAAATTATTTGGAAGTTGTGACATGACGGCGTCTGCGATAGGTAGTATTTTTACGATATCTATTTAAAAGCTTATATTATCTTAAAGTTGTAGTCAAAATATGTGATATTAAAAAATACATAGTAAGCTTTTAAATATTGTTACACACTGATTAGACGACAAAATAAAACGATCAACTGTTTTTGCATAATATTTTCATGATTTATTAAATGGTTATTGGTAAGTATACTTACAGCGGATTTATTTAAAATGACCACCATTAGTCTCTACAGAAGCTTTAAAACATCCGGGCCACTCGTCCATGACTGAGGGCACTATATTCATTGGAAAAGTATTGACTGCAGCCGTCAGGGCTCTCTTCAAAGAATGAACATTAAGGTGTTTTTTAATGGATTTAGATATAGGGTACTAGAAGGCCAACCCTCTACTGTTAAAAAATGAAGCACACGTTGAGTTGAACGTGCTTTGTGGGCGGGATTTGCTGAAAAATCCAAGACTCACCTCGCAAAAGTATGTGACTCAAATGTTTTTTTATTACACCTTCCAAAACATTCTATTGACATACAGCAGCCGAAGTTTTGACTCTCTTTTCACAAAAATAAATATTGGCCATTCGATAATAACAGACTTCCCATAAAACGACTGCAGCTGCTTGGCACTAGCTGAGATGCTTCTTTGAATGACTTAGCTTATATCCCGCTATTTTGTTTTTTCTATAATGCCCATATTTTTAATTCCTTTAGGGTCGCTCCGCACAAAGCGTAATTATCCTATGCCAAAATATTTGAACATTTGGTTTCTTTTACCTGGCAAGATTCTAAGAAATATTTTCCTTCTCCTACATTCACCAAGATTATCAAGTGTCGATTCTTACCTTCGACAGATTTAAGAACGACAAAGATGAGCAGATTGCAGTGAGCTATAGTAACGCGCACTTCTGGGTACTTAAGTTGTCGATTTTGCTGGTCTACGACGGATATCGTGTACATTGAAATATATATTCGTGCATCAATTGTGTTTTTATTTACAAGTCATCACCCTAATACCTACAAATTTTTAAAAAAATTA
Organism: Sinelater perroti; assembly: GCA_036346155.1. Classification (NCBI taxonomy): domain Eukaryota; kingdom Metazoa; phylum Arthropoda; class Insecta; order Coleoptera; family Elateridae; genus Sinelater; species Sinelater perroti. The sequence goes on from JARFIY010000374.1 coordinate 1,083,730, forward strand.
CAAGAAATTATTTCAAAAGAAATTCTACTGTACAAATGTAAACAAAAATGTACCTAAAACAGATTTATTAAATCAATACTATTGTAAAATGAAGATAAAAGAAAAACATTTTACATATGTGTATGATAAATATAAATTGATAAAGAAAAGGGCATTTCAAATTTACGAGGGAGGTTTAAAAGGTTTCGGCCTCGATCAAAATGTCGACATTATAGGCAAGATTTTTTTCCTTAACAGTCGCAGCCGGATGCTAAATTACACCATGAGAACCCAGACGAGAGGGGTCAGCAAGTAACCCCAACATTAAATTAAATGTAATTATTTAGGATGAGGGGGGTTAGAAGCTGACCCCAAAGCGATATATGTTTTTTTAATAAGTTTATTCTTTTAACTCGTTTTTATTAAAAATAACTCCACCTTTAGAACTCAAAACTATTTTTATTGATGAAAATAAATATTAAAATGTTAATTACATTCGGTACATGTTCTAACAATAAAACGTTCTTTTTTTGGGTGTATGTTTCGGGCAGATGTACTTTACGCATCTTCAGATCTTGGACATATGAAGCATCTTCCTTTTTTAGGTATACTTTTAGTAGCATTTCTAGTTGCTTTTTCCTTTGGGTCCGTTTGAACTGTCTCTCTTGAAACTGCCCCCACTTGATTGCATTCAAAGCCAAATATTTTTAGTGCTGTTGCTGAGCTGCTATGCAAACCTTGGGAATGATCATATCTGTATTTCATGTTAATTTGGCATAGTGACTTGCCTAGACTTTCCAAAAAAACCTTTCGGCCTGACTCACGTTCCGGATATTTTTTTGTCCCAAGTTTCGTTTGCTTCATAATAAAGCACATATGAATTGTAAGCGACTAAATCGATCAAGTTAAAAAACACGGCCATTGGCCATCTTCTTGTCCCACGCCGACAACTGTATGCTCTAATACATTTGTCAAGTGTATCAACACCGGTTTTTGTTGAACTATAATAGTGAATAATTTCCGGCTTATCGTTCTCTACTTTCATGTCGTGATGTTGAGTAGAGAGAACACTTATTACCTTATTTTTTTTTAAGAACGTAACTAACTAAAGTTTCAGAATTTCTGAAAGTAAACCTGATAGTACCTGGAATAGATTTTTTCAGTGATGCGGGTTTTAGTTCTAATAGGACGTCTTTACGATTACACCGTGTTGTTCCAACGACAGTTAAATTTTTTGGTTCAAGATAAGCACCTAATGGCACAAATATGAATTTTTAGTCCATTGTAATGTTCCTACCCGAATTTTCAAGTTTAGCAGAAGCAACTAAACGTTTTACCACTTCAGGACCACTGTTATAATCTTTTGGTTGATTTGCCATTTTCCCGACATAAGGTTCAGGAGAAAAACAGTAGTAGTTCTCTGAATCGCAAAGAATATTGGCTTCCACGCCATATTTCCCTGGTTTGGTTGGTATAAATAAACAAAATTTACACCTTTTATATAATGTAATTAGTTCTTCACCAATAGTTACTGATGGTCCAGGATTTAAAAAAGTTGCAAATTTTGAAGTAATGAGTTCCCAGAGTTCACGAACAGCTGCAAAATTGTCCGTTTTTTTCGATTTTCACGAGTATCATTATCGTCAAATCGCAAATATTTCATTAGAAGTTCCAATGGAAATTGTGCAAAAGTGGCTCTATAAATTGGCATGTGTTCTTCACTAAAAAGTTTGTCAAGTGAATATCTATATAGTTCCCCGTAGCAGGCCCGAAGGCCTATGGGGGTCGTAACAGGATAGATCTGCTACAATCTAGAGCCTACGGTACGCAAGGGTAGTAACGTGGCTAGCGCTACGTACCGACCGCCTATTATTACCCCAGAGTTTGAACACCAGGTACTCATTTATTGCAGCCTGGGTCGAGCTGGGTCGTAAAAATGTTATCGAATTGGCGAGAGCGTGATCAAGTGGATCTCTATTATTTCGATATACACCTCCAGTTAACAAAAAAGCTTAATATACTCAAAATTTCTTCTCTTCTAAAATCTTTACTGTTTTTAGTAAATATTGAAGATGAAGTGTCTTTCACTTTTTGCAGTTTTTGATTGGTGTAGCGTAGAATAAAGTCAATAACATCATCACAAAAAATAGCCTGAACGCTTCAAGAGAAGTTTGTGGACGTATGTGTGGTTTGATCGCCGGCATAGTTCTCATTATATTAACAGAGCGTTGTCTTCTTTGATTATTCGGAACAGCGTTCCATTGAAGACCTGATCAAGCTACCATGTCACAGTTCGGTGGATCAACGAGGGGTTTCGGACGGGGGCGCCTCCTTCTACTTACTTCCTCATTTGATTCTTGTACATCTTCTATTTCGAAATCTGAAAATTCTTCGGCTGACAATGCGGATAGATTTTCTTGATTTTCATTTGCTATAGCTACAGACTCGAATTCTTGCATATAATCTACTAGTTGGTTTGAACTATCCTCCACTGTCATAAAAATAAATAATCAACAATGAACAATCCTAGAACAAATAGTAACTTACTATTTGAAGATTCACCTGTAGTAAGCACACTTTCATATGGCACATTCTGTAGATTTACAAAAGTTTTTTGAGTATCATCGTCACTCTCAGAATCCGAACTCTCTATATTACCAATTTCCACATCCATGTATAAATCAGGATCGTTGACAGTTTCTTCTAGTTACTCAAGAGTCAAGTACCGCTTTGTACTCATTTTGAAATCACTTTTAGTTTCACTGTATTCACAATACGAAAAGCTATTTACAATTAGAACATAAGTCATTTGACTGTAAACATCCGTCAGCCATCACAAATCAGCGTTGCCAGCTTGCCAGAAAATATAGTACTGATGTCAATTCAAAAAATTTACTGATTTTAGTACAATTGTACTGACACTGGCAACGCTGTCACGAATAAAAATTGCGCATGCGCATCAAATTTAGCAGTCACTGTCTAAATTTGTAAAATATAGAGCATGTTAGAGCATACACTTCACAGTATTTTATTCAAAATTAGAGTTATACAAATCAAAATGACATAAATAATCATATAGGAGTAATGATAGATCGCGCATCAACAGATACTTTCTTTCATAGGAGCCACTGTAATTATTTGATTTTTGGCAAATATACTTTGAAGTATTCACAAAACACAAAGGATGAAAGTCAAAAAATTCCAAATTAAAAAATTGATATTTGACTGAAAAAACAAAAAATATTAGCTGGGGTCACTAGGTAAATGATTAAAATGGAATATCGCGCGGTTATTAAATTCTCTCTGAGAGAAGGTTTAATACCGAAAGAAATTTTATGCCAGTTTATGGGGATTCTTCTCCTTTACATTCAATAATTAGAAAATGGGATTGTACCAATCTTGAACATAATCTTTATGGGGGACGTCCCAAAAGTGCAACAATACTAAAAATTATTAAACAAGTTTACGATATGGCATTTGATGATTGACGAATTAAGGTGCATAAAATTGTTGAAGAGCGACTAATTGCATATAAAAAAGTTTTGTGCAAGATAGGCGTTGCCCTTGTTTACAAAAGAACAAAAACGTACTCGAATGATAACTGCCAAACAATGTCTAAAGCGTTTTAAAGAAAATAAAATTGATTCTTATCATTGCTGGAGTAAAAACAGTGGATTTAAGTAAGTTGTTCTACTCCAAACAAAATAAAGTCTGTTCCATCCACAGGAAACCTTTAGGCATCAATTTTTTGCGATGCTAAAGGCATATTGTTAATTAATTACCTTGAATATGGTAAAACAATAACTGGAAAAAAAACATCTTTTATTAAGACAATGAGCCTACCCACAAAAGTGCGTGAGAGATCTACACCATGAATTGTTAGAACATCTTCCTTATTCTCCGGATTTGGCTCCATCTGACTCCTACTTTTTCCCAAAACTAAAATTCTTCCTTGCCGGTCAACGTTTTTATTTTTCTATCAAGAAGCGATTACAACCGTAGATAGGTACTTTGCAAGCCCTGAGAAGAATCGTTATCTAGGTACATCGCTAGGAATGATGTATTCCAGTTTCAGGGGATTACGCTGCACGATAAAAAAATATAAAAAAAATTTAAATTTGTTTTGTTGGGCTGACAATTTTTCAGATCACCCTCGTAAATAACATATTTTTTCTATATAAAGTTTTAGGCGCCAAAAAACTGAATAAGTTGTTTGAAATTTAATATTTCGTGATAGAAAAAAGTAATATCATGTATGCTAGTTTTACCTTTTCTTCTTTTTTTCATTATTTTTTTTATATCTGTTTTTCCGTATAAAATGTGTACTGTATATGTTCTTTACATTTTCAACGTCTTTAGTTTTTCAGAAATGTTTTTTATATTTTTTGCACGTATCTTTCCTAATTTTTTCCCACTTTATTACATCGAATATTGCAGTAATGTTGTACAATTCGTAAATTGCAATTTTTTAGTAGTTTTCCTTCTCAAATCATTATTTTCGATATATAATCCAATAATATCATATATAGTTTCTGTAAGTTAACATACTTTTTATAATTTATTTATACACTTATACGATAATATTAAGATCATTTCACAAATATGATCAAATGTTGCAACTATTGCGTCGAGTTGGTTTAATTTTGTTGGTAGACTATTTAGTGAGAACAAAAAGTGTAATATAAATTTCTGTTACACCTATAAGCTTTTCTTAATAATCCTATTTTTGGAAAATTATTTAAAATTAAAACTTCTATGATACTAAAGTATCATTTTACATCAGGATTTCCGAAAATTCATTGAACTCTTTCCACTAATTATGAACCTGTCCTTTTTGTTGGAAAGATCAATAATTGGACTCGATGTCAACATATATAATATAACGCGATTTCGCAATTAAAAATATTTATTATATGATTACAGAAAAATCATGTTAGTTATGATAAATTGCAAAAATTAGATTTTGATGGGGGAATATAGGTTTGAATATTCCGCAGACAACTAGAAAATATAAGATGATTTTTTTTATTTTGGTGGAACAATTGATAAAGCAGGAACTCGAACCATTACATTTATGGTGTAGGCCATTTTGTTGGGAACGATTTCTTCTGGCGACTACGTGACCGGTGTGGTGTAACTGCAGATCTCGGACGACGAGCTAGGGTCCTGCAATTAAGTCATTTACACCACTCTAGCGCATTTGTATACTATATTGAGTTGTTTATTGCGGCTCGGGTAGTTAAGCCTTGCAATAAACCAGGACCCTTCGCATCCATGTCGGTAGCAGGTAGCGTGTTGAAAGGCCTCTTCCTAGGAAAATGCTGGTGTTGTGAGGCATTGTATTCAATCCTTTCCATGAGATGAGAACTTATTACCTTTGCCAAACTTGTCCGCGCTTTTAGTTTTAATTTTTGTCGGATCCAAGCATTTCAGCACAGTATCTTTGGCCATTCAAGTTGAATATTAACAAAATTAACTCAAAGGACTGAATTATTTATCAAGTAATATTAATCAATGCTCGACAGTGAATATGTGTTGGTGTGATTGCAGTGGACAGGCATCATACGACCTGAACAAAAAAATCGGTGATCTTGTTCTGAAATTTGAACTTTGTGAATTTGTAACCGTTATGTATTCTTCCTTTTCTCTTTCTTTCTAGTACCCTTAAGGGTGTCGAGTTATCGTTATGTATAAAGATTAAAATTTGAGTTGCATAGCTTCAAGTGCGATATTTAATTTTAAGTGATTTATACACTTTGTATTTCATTGCGACTTAACCGTTACATTTTACAAGGCTTCGTCGGGATAAGACTAGCCACGATCTTGATCTACTCTAACGTAAGAACAAAGAAAGAATGAAATTATAAAACGGCGGGCGGCAGCTCAGAAAATTTTACGGTGAGTCTCCATCTATATTAACTTTTTATTTCCTTTTCCCTTTGCACGTTTTAACTTGTGTTATCTAACTGCGTACATAGAAAGCTTTCGCAAATGAGAGAAGGATAATTAATGCGACATTAATAGGTCCCGTGGAATTTTTACACATAGAGTTGCATGCCTCATACGAACGCAGTCTTCTTGCTCCCCTTCTCGGCGTCTGCGACGTATTAATATCTGACTATCGGTTCGGTTTAAACAAAATCTGATTTATCCGAAAAACTTGATTTCGTTATAAAGCAATATTTTAATCAAATTCCGGCATTTCTGTTCGACATTATTCTACAAGAATTGTACTAGATTGTACTAGATCAGAAATGAAAGTGTAAGTCGAACTTTAAATTTAGTGCGTTCGATTTCCAAATTCAGCAAAAAAATTAATGCTAGAATTGGGGCATTTTTCAACAACGGTTGTTACAGAAGAATCTTTGTCGTTCCAATGGAGACCCACGGCAATTTCCAAACCACTCCTGGTCTGCAGACGAATGATTGTTTCCTACCGTCTAAACTTAGGAGAGTCCAAACAGATCGACAACATATTAGCAGTCCTTATTCTGTAAGTTTTTTAACGTTTATTTTATTTGATAATGCGGGAAAATAATCCTTTCACTTCTAACATTTTTGAAAACCCAATTAATAATAGTAGAAATGGCAAAGATAAATTTATTTCAAACGATGAATCTAGAACTAGCAGTCTCAATAACTATATAAATCGAAATCTGGAGAAATTTCCTTTAACTGTTTTATTTAAATTCGTTCAACCTTTTGAAGAGTCAAGAAATTAACTTAATTCTTTTCTCGCTGACTAAAATCGATCACTCGAAGCCACGAATCATGCTCAATGTTAATTTTATTAAATTTTGTATTCACGCAAATTCGCGGTAAGGCAAAATTGCCTGTACTAACTGCACACAACATTTTCTACCAAAGATATATCAGGAGAAAACGCATTAGGCTAAAATATCAAATCCACATCACTGCAACAAAAACTTTGCGAATCTACCCAGCATTTCATTTTCCGGCTAGAGCAACACACCCAATTACGACATCTCAACAAGATAATGAAAATCCTGTAGATTTAAATAGTCAAATAGCTATGCTTAATTTAATGGCGTTAAATTGTTTAATTTATTATTGTATTTCAGAAATTTCCAATTAGTTAATCGCGACTTAAAAATATTAAATGAATTGACATTTCCAACGCTAGTAAAAGAGGAAGCAATAAATATCGATAATCCTGACCTTTAAAAAGAATCAAATAATCTTGAATTTCGTAAAATCTACAAAAGATCAGACCATGAATCAAATAGATGGAAATAGAACGGAAATAACTCTAAATTCTTTAAGTACTGTAAATTCAGTTAATCAACCTACTAATCAATCAGATTTTAATGCATCGAAAAACGCGAAAGCTCTTCTGGTAGTCACCTACCAGGAGGAAGGCAGTCACCTAAAGGTGATAGAAAACGACATGAAACAATTCTTCTTTCAGAAGATTCTGTCTCGTGTATACAATTTAAGTGCTCGCAATTCAAATTCAAATACTTGCGCTTGTTGCTACATACAGGAGCAAACATTTCAAATGCCAAACCTAATAAATTGAAAAACAGTTACCGCTTGAATACAAATGCAGATATACATAAAGAACGAATCAAAAAGAAACGTCAGCTTTGATTTTATTGCAACTAAATTATATACATTACAAATTACAAATAAATGTCAATATACTTACGATAGTGTTTTTGGTTGCCATTATTAAAGTCTATCAAGTCATTAATAGGTTACTATAAAAAGTGCCGATTAACGATGTAGTTTCAGTTACAATATTTAACATTAATTCAGCGAACAAAAAAGTTAAATTAATACCTCATAGTGAAACTGTTGTAGAAGCTAAAATTGCAAATCCTGAAATAAAAGGGGGAATTGTCATCATTTGGTCCTCACCTCTATGGGTAGTACCGAAGAAAAAAGATTGCATGGAGTACCGTATTTGATTAAAGTAATTTAAACGAAATAACCGTAGGTGACGCGTATCCTATAACAAGGATCTATATATTTTTGTGTCTAACATCGAGAGAATCGATAGTTAAAACCTCAATAGGAAACTATTATAGAGTAGCATTCCATACCCAGTGAGTGCAAAAGTTTTCAAACTGGCGAACATTACTGACTCCCCTCTGCTATTCACAAACCTCACAAAACCTCGTTTCTCTCATTCCACACTTTCGATTCTCCGCTCAACTCCACCCGTCAGTGAGGCACGTGGTGTAATGGTAAGGTGCAGAACTGACAATATTTTGATTCTGGTTTTAGCCCTTTTTGCCTCATTTTCGAGGAGTTAATTTACATGTTAGAATAGGAAAGGCCTTTACTGTACGCGCTACATCGGCTGCCAGATTCTTCATAATATCAATTGATTGATTGGTTTTTCGTTTTTCTCACGATTGTTGCTTTGAATGTAATAGATAGATAGAGGTTGACAACGAAAGCCGTCACAGCCTCATTGGCGCTGAAGTACACGGATGAGTTCAGTTTATCCAACGCCGCTGACAATGAGCTGACCCGTAACGAGAGCAAACTGCTACATTGACTAGTCTGTGTCATCGAGTGGCATGTGGAAGGTACTGATCAAGTGAAGGGAAGGAATGGAAGGAAAAAGTGTACAGAATGGTTGCTAGAACATGAGCTCGTAAAAATCGACATTTTTGAAACTTTTGTAGGAACAGAAAACTGGTGGTGCTGATAAGAAAGTCGTAAACACCTTTCTCCATTAATTTACGGGAAAATTAATATTTTTCCTTGTAAGATCGACTAAACTATTTTTGTTACTGTACTATATTAGATGTAGCATTAGCAGTTACTCCTTGCTGGTGGTCAAATTCTCTGTACTTCTTGTCTACCTCGTAAACTTGAGTCTTTCTATAGCTAAACCAAGCAATAATTTCTCCTGGCGATTTTCTGACGCAAAGGGATTTAAGTATAGCAACTCTGCAGTCGTATTCTCGGCTCTTTTGTCGACTATCGTAGATTATTGAGTATGTAAAGCTAATTTGTTGTGTTATCTATTAGGGAATCCACATGGTTTTGTAGATTATTATTTAGACAGATTAAAATATAAAATTCAACGTGCTCATCAACTAACAAAAGGAAATATCAATGCCAAGAAAGAAAAAAAAATTAAGACAAGAAACTATAAATAAATCTTTTTCCATAAACGACCAAGTTTACCAAAATAATGAGAAAAGAAAGGGTCATCAAAAAAATTTCAGCCCGATTGAAAACGCTCTTATAGAATTAGCAAAACTCACTAGAAACAAAATGCAACCATATTAATCAGTGAAAAGCTAGTTAAATTACATTTTAATCTGTTCAAACACGTGGATTTTGTTGCAAATTTCTCTCTATACCCATAGCACAAAGGTATCAACTCGAAGAACTATCGAACACCACTGGAATCACTAATCTAAGCTTTGCGCAAATGTCCGCCTTGATGACCTAAAGATTACATCTCACAAACTAGATAAATTGAATTTTGAGATGAAGACATCTCATTGTGCCTCACATCATTTGTTATACAAGATGATATTTGATATTAATCTTAACATTAATTAGTCTTCGAAATTTACGTTCTTTATCGACGTTTGCACTATTTTGGTCTATGCAAGTTAATAAAGTTGTGTTTTGTAACCAAACATATAAGTGGATTTCTTTAACCCAATCTCATATGCTTCTTACAACCTAATTGGCAAATGAATTGAGTGAATAATATAATGTTTTAATAAAAGCTGCTCTTTTTGCAAAACAGGGAACTATTCATTATTGGGTAATTACATCTCTATAATAATGTTGAAATGCTGTCAGCGGGGAAGAGACTTTCTTTTTCCTTTAGAAGACAATAATTCTGTTAAATTGGTTGATATGTCTAATCTTACCATGCGTTACAATGGAAATAAGATTATTTTCGTCATTAGTATCCTTCTCACAAAGAATTCTATCTTCACATTATATAACTTCATACCGTTACCAATTCCTTATGAAAATCAAAATACACATGCCTATATTCAAGCCTCTACCAAATAACCTTGCATTATCAAGTAATACAGCAAACTACGTTCTATTACAAAATTGCGAAGAAATGGATTTGCACCAATTAATTTATTTACTACACGATAGAAAATGTCAATTGTAAGATTACTTTGATTACGAGTCCTGTAACGAAAATACTGTAACTGATATATGCAATATGAAAATTATAACAGAAACAGTGCAAATGTGGCACAACAATCAATAGATTTGTGTATTACTAAACCCTGAATTAATCACCATACTTTTCCCAAGCAAAATAGGAGTGGTGAAAGAACCAGAGGAATACGTTAGAAAGAGGGTGCAAGGCTTTTCCAAAATATTTGTAGCTTATCGCAGCTAATCAAATCGAGATGAAATGCGAAAAAATTGTACTTTTAGTGCCAATTATTGAAATCAAACACTTGATCAATTTTATCTTGAACAAATACATTTTACAAATATTCGTCTTGACCTAATGATTACATCGCACAATCTAGATGAATTGAATTCTGAGATCAACAATACATCACAATTAATCTCACATTATCCGTTATGCGAGATAGTATTCGATATTAATCTCGCCAGTCATCAAAATTTACATTCCTTATAGACGTTTGCCCTATTTTAGTCTGTGGGAGTTATTGAAATAAACGAGGGCGGCGGAATACGCTTTATCACCACAGCGTCGCCACTATATCACCTAAGGTTTTCAAACAAGTCCGAAAGATTTAACCTTCCAACAACTTGGATCTACTTTTCAATTTTGTCTACGATGACGAGTGATTAGTATTAGGCGCGATAATATTCAATTACTATATTTAATGTAACGAAAAGGTTTCTTTGCATTTATAAGCTTATACTTGAGCTGACAGCTTCAGTCTATTTTATTTATATTGAAAACAAGTCGGCCTAGGATTCTATTTTCCAAAAAGAAAATGATAGTAGCTAGAAGGTAACGTGGTATTTAGTGATCTAAAAGTTTCTTTTTGAGACTTTCTACCTTAACCTTATCGAAGGCTTGAGCGACATCTAAGAAAACTGCGGTAGTGTAGCATTTGTTTTTAAATCCTGTTTCAATGAGTTCGCTGATTCGTTGTAGTTGGTGGCAGGCCGAGTGTCCTTTTCTAAATCCAAATTGGTAATATGGAAGGATGTGGAGTGCATCTGTGACTTTGGTTAGGCGTGTGTATATGACTTTTTTAAAAAGCTCGGAGAAGAAGCTTATCATATGTCCTTTGTTCTTCCCAGGTTTGGTAAACACGAGTACATGTGCGTGTTTCCAGCTTCGAGGAGAATAACCTAGGTATGAGGCATTTTCTAGTTGTTAGAGGACGAGGTTAGGTATTTAAGATAGGGTAGCGTTTAATAAGTTCGGCTAGTTAATTTGGAGATGTGAGTTAGTTATAGTCGGTGCTAGTAAGGTGGTGTGTTTCGATGTGAGAATCCGTTCGAGGTGATGTGGCTTTTTCGTCGTCTGTGTAGAACATATCATTATCTGATTTAAGTATAAGAATCTCTTGAGGAGTTTTAAAGTTTTTTCGTGGTTTTTCACATCCCTGGGTCACCGGGGTCGATATCAAAGATCTAATTATGGTAGGATTGGATTCTATAGTCGTTCAATTTACGTTTTAGTTGGTGCACGAGGTTGTTCATCAATCTTTTAGTTTCTAGGTTTCTTGTCGTTGCCAAAGTCTTTCAGTTTGGCTTCTATGCTTGGTCAGATTCATTATGTAAGGAGGAGGAAGATTATAGTCAGGTGTGTAATGCCTGAGTTTGTTTATGGAGGCTATTTTAGCAGCTATCGATGTGATGATGTTTGAGGCAGCGATGTCGATGTCTTCTTGGTTTATGAGGGTTCTCATCTCGGTGAAGTTGCGGTTTAAAATTTCTTGGTGGAGTTCTCAATTTATTGGTCTAGTGGCTAATTGCACGAGAGGTGGCTTAGATTTAGGAGAGTTGTCGAAAGAGATAAGAACGGGGAGATGATCTGAGCTTAGATCAGGAATTACACTTTGTGCAATAGCCTTGGTAAATTTTTTTATGTCTGGTTGGTAATCGTATATAGGAAATAGGTGTATTCATTTGGTATTAGAACTTGTAATCCATGAGTTGTTGAGAATCGTTCAAATCTTACACCTGTTGGATTGGTTGCTCTGCACCCCCAAGCTGCAAGTTCGCTGTTAATCATCAGGATTGGTTGAGGTGTAATAAGTAATGTTTTGAGGTCATCTTCATTTAGTTTTTTGTTGGGTTGCCTGTAGGTACTTATAATAGTAAGATAACTTGTGTCATTTAATTTGACGTTTACTCCTGTGATTTATAATGTGACATCAAGAGGGTTTGTAACTGAATTATGGGCGAATTTTTGTTTGATGATGGTAGCCACTCCACCAGACGTTATTTGAGCATTTTTGTCTTTACGGTATACTCGATATCCTGGAATTTTGAAGGTTTGGTTTTCTGTTAGATAAGTTTCTATTATTTCTGCTATGTCGACTTGAGATCTAGCTAGAAAGGCTATAAACTTAGATCGTTGGATAGCTATACAGTTAACCTTCTAGTTAAGGATTGCTGAAACATTAACTGTTCGTTACGGGTTAGAATTCATTTAGGACTAGGGGTAGAATGGTGTTGACTAGGACGGTTTTGATTTAAGCGAGGTATGGGGTTATCAGATCGATTAAAATTTTGAGAAGATTGCTAGGAAGCACAGGTTCAGATGATTGATGTGATGTGCTTGCTGCGGTGTTTGAGATATTGTTTAGGAGGTTTTACACACGGTTAGCATAAGTTTGCTTTTCATTGACATGGGCACTATGAAGTTCATACTGTTAGATTTCTGGTGTTGGAGCGTTTTTATTGCAGTTGCTTGTGGTGGCTACATCCATAGGAAAACCAATGTGAAATTTGCTGCGGAGACCACGAAGGCATAACTGTCTTTGCACATGTTAGTTTTTCATTGGTTTTTTTAATGTAAGCAGTGTGATTATGAGTACCTTGACACATTTATACGGGAGGGTGCAATAGTTTTTAGTATGGCCATATTTTTGGCACCAATGGCACTGTGATACATTTGTGGCACTCTTTTGCGGTAACACTGTAACAATGGAGTAATATAATTGTTTAAGCCTGAATATTAGTTTGTGTGTGTGTCGATAATGTTAAAAGATTTGTAGATATAATTTTTGTTCTTTTTATTTTTATGATTCCTCGTGTACCAATAATACTGATGTCAATTTTCGCCGCATTAGGATATTTTCATGTTGTTTTCTTTATTTTCTTATTACGTTCTTTCTTAATTTATTTTTTAAAATTGCAAAGAAAGAAGTACTTAACGTATATATTGGTAATTTTTTTCAGGTAAATTTAGGTAAAGCGATGTAATTTCAATCAAAAGTTCTAATAGCATATTTCTTCCTGTAACACCTATAACTTTAATTCATTTTTTATTGCTATCTAATTTTAATTTCTTTTTTGTTTCATTTATCAGATTTTTGATTTCATTATTTTTTCTTTCCAAGTTTCTAATAATTCTTTAAAATATTTTCTCAATCTTTCATGTAATTTCTAATTGTATAGAATAGAGTTTCATTGAAGTTTTCCTTGATATTTGTCTAAATTTCTCCCATGCTATTTGTTTTGTCCCCTTTTTTGAACTTCATCTATATTATTTGTAAATATTTGCTTTTATTATTTAGAAATGTGTTCCGTTCTTCTAGTTTGTATCTTGTTTTACTTTATCTCACCGCCAAATTGCTTTTTTTTGTACGATTGTTGTTTCACATACTTCTTTGCACTTGCAAATATAATACTGATATACTATAGCCATGCTTTTGTAACTTTGTGTTGTTGATTTAGCGATATTTTTATTTCGTAGTTTTAGTTGGCTGTTGTATCTTTTATACTTTTTGTTTTTGTTTTGTTACTATTGTATAATCTATTTAGTTTTTCATGCTTCAGTTGGTATACTTATGTATGTATGTTTTTCTTTTTACATTTGATGTTAAATTTTCATGCAATATCGAATGTATGCTAATCATATTAATGCCCAAGGATGCCTGAATTTCACATGACGATCTTGCTGTATCAGTTGGCGCACGGCATTGATATTTGCTGGCACCACAGCCGAATTTGGACGGTCTTCTTTAAATTCATCTGTCAGCGAACTACGACTACGATTAAATTCATTGAACCAACTACATACAAGAGATGGGCACTGACTCTAAAAATATCGGACTTATTGGGAATCTCTTTTGGAACCAAAAAGTAATTATATAAAGGTAAACAATGAATTTTTCAATTCATTCGATATTACTAAAGGAATAAGACGGAGATAAATGCATTCTCCTACCTTGTTTAATTTATATTGGAAGTATATACGTTCAAAAAAGCTCTACTTAAACTACAACATAACCATATCTCAATTGATAACTCAACTCTCAAAAATGTTCTTGAAATTAAATATCTATACTGCGTTCAGCGAATATATACAGTAATAAAACTGTCAAAAACTTCCGCTTATTTTAAATAACTCTCCGTTACTGGTCGATTTAAAAAAGTGCGGGTATTTCAATAGCCAGGGACACATTAATCCATTTTTGGGCACTCATGTGTTAGTGCTGCAGGTAACTTGTTGTATTTAGAAGTGGTAATTTCATTTGTAGCTTACTATTAATTATAGCGTGTGTTGCAAAAGTGAGTTTTTAAATTTTGATTCATCTGTTTAACGCAAAGAGGTAAACATAAAATATTGTTATAAATGCTACATTGTAAACCTGGCTTTGGCGCACATCTTTCTGCGTTTCAGGGGCGGTTTAGGGGTGTGTCATGGTGATTTATTACTATATGTATTCGACGAACATATAATAGAATGCATAATAAATTATATTATTAATGTGTCTGTTCAATAAAAATGTGATTGAGAATTAAACAGTCAAGACACGCTTTTGTTAAAATCCGGAACTCATTAAATAACATAACTCTAGATCTACAACTCAGATTACGACTGGTTTGCTGCTATATGTTTTCTATTTTATTATATGGAGCTAAGGCCTGGACGCTTAATAAAGCAAGTACAAAAAAATTAGAATCGTTCGGGATGTAGGTATATCGGAGAACGCTGAGATTTTCGTAAATCCGAAATGAAGGAGTGCTCAACAGAATAGAAAAAGGATCATAGATACGACTGTATATCAAAAACACAAAACTAGAATATCTAGGGCACGTACTTCGGCATGATAGATAACAAAATCCCCAAGTCATAATATGGGGTCCGCCAATAGGACGCAGGAAAGTAAACTTCAATTTGATATAGACGCCATGTTTTTTTCTGTCAATTCGGCGTCATTTTTTTAGTTTAGGGTTTGCCATTTTTTGCTATGGAGTCATATTTGATTGAAGACCGCAATAAAGTGATTAAAGAACACTATAAAAATAGTAAAAAAAATAAAAAACAACTGTCGAGCTCTTCGCGATTATTTCGGTTGTCATAACCGTCTAAATGAAACCACTATCGGTTGTTTGGTTCAAAAATTCGAGGCCACTGATTTTGTTGGTGATGTGTCAAAGAACGGAAGAGCCAAATATGTTCGCACATCGGCAAATATCGTTGCGGTGAAGGAAAGTGCGAAAGAGAACTCAAAACTCTCAATAACTCGTCTATCACAAAACTTTGGTTTTTCGGAGACCATTTTACGCCGTAGATTTAAATTTACACGCTTACAAGATCAAATTTACTCAAGAACTCAAGCCTATTGACTATATCAACCGACGTGTGTTCTCTGATTGCCTCCGCCAATATTATGCAATTCATTCAAATTTTTCATAGAAAATCATCTTCAGCGATGAGTCGCATTTCACACTGAAAAAGACGTTAAACAAGCAAAACTGTCGCATTTGACCCAACGGAAATCCACGAGAATATCAAAAACAATCGATGCATCCTCGAAAATCACTATTTGGTATGCTCTGTGGCCTAAAGGTGTCATTGGACCATTTTATTTCGAAAATGAGGCTGGAAATGCGATTACTG
The DNA here is from genome assembly GCA_036346155.1 of Sinelater perroti. Taxonomy (NCBI): domain Eukaryota; kingdom Metazoa; phylum Arthropoda; class Insecta; order Coleoptera; family Elateridae; genus Sinelater; species Sinelater perroti. Next base: position 1,099,742 of record JARFIY010000374.1, read on the forward strand.
TGAATTCTGAGCGATACCGCGGCATGATTAATGACTATTTCTTCCCAAAACTTAATTAAACTGACATAACTGATGTCAATTGACCTGCTCGTTCGTGCGATTTGAGGCATTTAGAGTTTTTTTGTAGGAATATCTGAAAAGTAAAATAAACACAATTGCCGATATAAATTCCATTGAAGCGACTCTATATGAAAATCACATCGGAAATTTCGACCATTGTATCGACGTCTATAAAACTAGTCGTGGTGAACGTTTGAATATCACTTTTTATACATAAATGGCATACTTGAATGTTTAAAATAAAATACTCTACTTGATTATACAATTATTACTGTAGTTCCAATAAGCGTTTACTTTCTTGCGCTTGAATTGGCAGACCCTTTACAAGGAAAAATCGAAAACTAAAGGAGTGTTTGCCGCAAACGAACATCTTGGTTAAGAAATATCAGAGAATGGTGTAAGATTTCCAAGACTTCATTGTTTCGGTCAAATGTGGGAAAGATGAGGGTTGCAACCTCAATCAAGAAAAGCATTAAAAGAAGATGAAGAATTTTGAAAACGAAATTATGCTGGAAAATGCACACAATTCCAAATGCAGCCTTAAAGGAAGTAATAAAGTCGTCTTGCACCATTTGAACTGTAGATTTCTCAAAAGTAATATATAAATAAAGTCGCAATCTTATTATGACTTAAAAAATATACGTGATATAAATAATAAATTTGTGGCTACCCTAATTTTTTTTATACTACAGAAAGTATTTTTCTCTAAAAATAAAATGAATCGTTTCCCGTACCACGTATTTTTCGAAGGCAGTTTAAATAGTAAAGTTTCTATTTCACTTTAAAACCTCAATATTAATTGCAGTTTATAAAATACATTATGCATCTACGCATGTTACAAGATTAAGCGCGCCTAAGATTAAGCAAACTAAATCTTGCTGTTATTAGTAAATGGTCGATTAAGAAAGGAAAATAGATTAATTCCTCATTTAGCAGATCCATCACAAAAAGACTTTTTGTGCTTCAAACGCAAATGATGATATCCATTATAATGCCCAAAGTTTATGCTATTTTTCTGTGCATCTAGTGGAACTAGAAAGGTGCTATGTATTATGATCTGGCGAGATAGTGAAGCAAGAGTGCTACTAACATTAACTTATTAATTCAAACAATGCATTAGAAGAAAAAATAAATTATTAGAAAACAAATGAAATTATTTTGTTTCATAATAATACGTAAGAATACGTGCATCAAAACTAAGCAGACCTGTTTCGAGCTATCTCTACCTGCCCTATCCCACCGGTAAAAACCGTACCCTTAGGCCGACGGATCACCCGGCGGACCATTTGACGGCTGCATGTAAATTGCTCCGATTATAATCCCTTAATCCGAAATGACCCAAACTAGTTACCTGAAAAATGTGTAAATTCCTCCGGGGCTATTTTCTTACTTGCGCAAGGAATGACATATTCCTCCGATTGTAATTTTTTAATTTTATAAACTACCTGTTAACTAGAAAAGTTTGGAGGATAGGTAAAAATATTGTTTACAAAATTCTTATAAGGAAATTTTTTATTATTGTTGCCTACATGTTATTTACGTTATTTGCTAAAATAATAGGAAACAATTTTTATAAAAATATAAAGTAGTAATGATTCCTGTTTTAAAATCATCAATTTTTTTTAAATAAACAATTGTTTTTTTTCGCCACGGCGTTATTAAAACACTATATTCTTCCGCTGTCAACTGTTTCTATTTTTATGTATGCTTCTGTTTGAATTTTTAATAAGACATCCGTGAACAGATATATAGATGGATGAGCTGAATTAAAATAAGAATTAAAATGTGAATGAAAAGATTCACAGCTGTTTGTTGTTCTATTAGTAGACGCTGAGGCTGCGGCCCAAATTGTTGGCGGAAAACAGCTATCTTCAGCAATATAGGTCTCTACGAGATAATCAGCAAATTTTGTGATGCCTTCTTCACCTGGCTGTATTGCTGCTAAATCCATTGCAAAGCAACATCCGAAGGATCCAAAAAAATCATACCGAAAACGTAGTGCAGTCATTTTCCAATTCCGAAAGTTTTGTCTTTATATTCGCAACTCAAACCTAGCTGCTGTATTTTCCGGTACCTATAGACCAGAAATTAAATTATTAACCGCATTAACTGCAAGGTGTATAGCTTTTTCGAAGTCAATTACGATTTCACGAGGCTTGAAATGTAAATTTAACTTTGGCATTCATGTACAATAGCTCGAAGAGCTGTTTCGTACGACTGCGTTGACTTGTTAGGAAGTAGGCAGTATATAAGAGGTATGTAAATTCCTTTTAGATAAGCATGTATAGTAAACAGTTTAAAAAATTTCGCCAAATATGAAAATGTGCCATCTACGTACAAAGTGTCCGCTGACAGTCGCTTCAAATTAGTAAAACAAAAAAAAAATAATAATATTCTCATTTGCATTGTTAAGTAATAGAAAATATTCATTTCTATTGCAATAATTTACACCAGGTTGCAATAAGCTGGACGAATCCATTGACAGAAGGACTTTTTGTACAATTTTAGATAGTCTGTCACATGCAGTACTAAGTACTTGCCGTTGTATTTTTTTCAAATCTGCCTAAAATATCAATAACTTAGCAAATTTAAATATTCGAATGACACTTTAATACAATAAAGTAGTACACATACCTCGTGATTATGCGTTAATTTTGCTTTTAGTAATTATTTTTTGTTCATCTTCTCCAATGGTGTACACCTTCGCTATACACTTTTTATTAATACACCTCCACTTTACCTCCCCGGTAGTCAACTGACTATGATTAAAAAATTTGTAGTCGTTTATTAACAACATCGGTCGATTTTTTTCACTCAAAATTATATTAAAATTAGCCATCTTTCGACTGCACTCGTATCTTTACAGCAAAGTTCTAATTATTTTATTTTAAGGGTAGTTTATATATTTTGTCTTAAATATTTAGTGGGGTATTACTAAGAAAGTATTTATACCTATTTCGGGGAAAAGTATAGGTGAGAGATTAAGAGATAATAAGATTTTAATTTTTGTGGAGCAATTTACATTTCTACAAATTTGTTTACCTGGACGAAAGGAGCAATTTACATACAGGGATTAGTGACCTAGCGGATTATCGGAGCAATTTACAATCGCTCCATTTGTCGACCCAACCGATCCGGGTAGTGACCTTCAGGTCAAATTCCTGATTTCAGCAACAGTCAATTCCAGAATAGACCCAAAACAACATAAAAGCTATGTGCAATACACATCACCACACTCAAGCATAGACACTCATGGACACCCAGCTGCATCTACTGCATATTTACAAATGCTAATAAAAAAAATAATAATAAAAAAAAATCCCACAAAATGCAACCTTATACAGCAGTCAACCGCTTAATAATTTTCCAATGATAAACACAATGCAGTCGCATTTTACATAATACTTTGCTGATCAAAATATTGGTGAACAATGGCAACATGTCAACAGAAAACGGGGGCAGAAATCAAGAATAGGAAGCTAATATTTCCAAAAAGAATAATTACTGTTGGAACATAAGCCAATCAGTTTGTGTTGATACTAATCTGGGATTTCGTTTAATATTAATAGGCTTGGTACTTATGTTTAAGATTACTGGCACGTATTCTCCAGAGAGATCGTTACCATGTGAAATGTAAAAATCTAACACATCGGGGAGTTTGTTTAAGTCTGCGGGCCAATGTATCGGTTCCCCAGTGCTATGACAGTTATAGTTGTCTGTCATGATTGACCTGAAGAGGTTACGACCTTTTGTTGTTATGAGTCTGGAACCCCAGTGAGCGTGTTTGGAGTTCCAGTCACCTTCAGATATAAATATGTTTCCCAGAGTATGAAAAAATTGAGTGTACTCCTCTGTAGAAAGAGTATGTCTGGGAGGGGAATAAACTGAAGATACAGTAAATGACCACTGGTATACATTGATTTCGACGTTAGCAGCTTGGAGTTTTGCGGTTTGAAAAGGGTCGAGTTGATGATGTGATATGGAGTTTTTAACTATTACTGCTGCCTCTGTATGTGCAGCACCGTCTGAGTGATTTGTGTTATAGATGGAATAACTTGGAATACGCATCACAGTTCTATCAGTGAAGTGTGTTTCGGAAATGAGTAACATATCAATTTTATTAAGGTCTAGGAAGGTAATAATTTCTTGTTTATGGTTGAGAAGACCGTTTGCGTTCCAAGTGGCTATGCGTATTATATTAGCCATTGGTTAATTTAGTAACTAAGGTTGACAGGAGATTAAGCATGATATTATTTTGATTCATAAGCTACGTAAACATATTATTGAACTCGTTCAGGTATTACGACATTGTACAGCCGTAGCATAGGTAGGAATGTAGTTTTGGGGGATCACGTTATGTGGTTGGGTTGATGGCGTCTGGAGTGTGTTTGGTAGTTGGTTAATATTTCTGTTTCGAGTTGGATTATTAGATGTTCTGTTTCTTGCTTTTATTATATCTTGGTAAACAGAACAGCCCCTGTAATTTGCTGGATAATTCCCTTCGCATAATGCACACTTAGGTGGCGTAGTTTTTGATTTTGCACACGTTTTTGAATCATACTGTTTCCCGCATTTAACATACCAATACTGTCTGGTACAGTAGGTTTTAGAATGGCCATAATTTTGGCATCTTGTACACTGGATAATACCAGTTTTTTGTGTGATGGTTCTACCTTGATTTTGCTATAGCAGAGAAATTCAATGTCGAAGATTTTTTTAATGGTTTCACTAGGTTCAAGATCTACATAGAAAAGTGGAAGTGGATCTTTAGTTGTCCTATGTAATATGTTCATTATGTTCCGTATTTTATGTCCTGCTTGTTCAAGTTCAGCTTTAATGTCCTTAGTGGGTATTGAATGATGTAGGTGTCTAAGAACTACTCTATATGCCGGTTGATCTTTAGGTTGGTACGTGTGGTGGATTACTTTTTCATCTTTTAAGTATCTGATAAGTCGTCGGTACGTGTCTGATGTATGTGCGTTAATTTTAACCGTATTATTTCCTATATGTAAATTGGTGGTGGCTTACGAGTTTTTGTAGTGTTGTCATTGCTATCTATTTGCATTGGATTTGTCGGGTCCTCGTTTGAGGATTGCGCAATAGGTTCGTATCTGTTATTGGTACTGGGATAGAATTGGTCTAGCACGATACTTTCAGTAGATTTGTTGACTTTTCGCCTTTTTTTGACCACCTGCCATGGGTGACTACTATCTGCTATTTCCTGGGCTGTGTTCTCATCAGTAGAGGCTGGATTATATGTTTCCGTAAATGAATGTTGGCTTGTTACTTTTGGATCATAACCGGTAAAAGGAGTGTTCATAGCTAGATTAGATGAGGAGGTTTGGTATGTAAAGTTAGGTGGAAAGGAATTACTGACTACCTTGAGGTAATTGATAAATTTGATATTGATTTAGTAGCTGATTTGTAGGTGTGTTAGTGACATATCCATAATTGGTATTCAAATTACTCGTTGGGAAAGGAATCATAATGTTCCATTTGTTGATTTAGTTCAAGTTATTTAAATTTAAAATTTAAATATTTAAATAAACTTCCACTATTTAGTAAAGCGTAAATGGGTGCGTTTATCACTATCGTATGCACTTGACCTCTCAGAGCCAGCGCGTATTCGAATATTTGAGATATCGGAGAATCAGACCGCCGCACGCCTTCATCCTCCGAAAGTCAAACCGAAACTCGTGACTTTTTTAATCAACTTTTTGTGCACGTGAAAATCTGAAATAATGCGATAGAATGCCCATATCCCAATCTAATTGTGACTTATTAAACATTCAACTTAAGTTACTTGGTATAGTCGGAACAAAAATTCTGAAATTTCGATTTTTTTATGCATTAACACATTACCAACTTTTTAATGCACGTGAGAATAGCAATACAAAACTTCACTTTTCGATCTCTCCTGGAATCGCCCTATATTATTATTATATTATTAATAACATAATAAAACCTCTCAAATACGGATATATTTTTACATTTTGTTCAATTTACTATCTAATTAAGATAATAAAAGCCTCTAAACTGAGGACACTAAAATATGGGCACAGACAGCAAAATTAAAACAAATTTATTTTAGAAAACCTCGTTTTGCAGATATTAAAAACTAATTTTCTAATGTAAATGTTTTTGTAAAAATGTATATAGTTATGCAACTATAGTTTCCATAAATTATTTGCAAAGTGTACATTAATATAAATTATTAACCTGTCACAATTTTATCAAATAGTGTTGTTTGCAAGTAATTTCAATACGCCAAAAATCAAAATCGATTAACAAAAATGGGTTTTGTATTTGCTCCGGCAGTACATACACTCCAGGTATGGCATACAAATTGTTGATTAGGCTAATTCGGTATGTCCCCAGTGCTAGCCGTACAATTATAAAATTAGAACGATACAAAGAATGTTAGCATGGTGAAGCTTTTCTAACCTACTTACACACCTCTACATCTACAATACGAAGTTCTATTTTCACCAGGGAATAGTAGAATAAAATAAAAACAGTTTATAGGAAATTAATCCCATCTCGAAAACCAACGCTCACGTATCATGATCCTGCAAAAATTAAACCGATTACTGTAGCAAACATCTTGGGAGAAACGTTTGCTTCATTATAAGCAATAAACGCTTATGATCCGCATTTTCTACTCCACAAAATGAATCAAGAATAGGATATACTCAACTTTGAAGAAAAAGCATAAGTATTGTAACGTTTTTGCTTTTAAAGAGCTGAATAAAACGCTTAAATCTATTTATAATCATTTATTTAATTTGCTTCCAACGAATTGATTTATTTAATAATATTTATATACACTAACAAAAGAATAATCCACATAAAATCACACCCTATAACTCCATCTACAATATAATTTTTTCGTACTAGAACACTTCACTTCGCTTCCGGTAACTTGACTTTCCTTCTGGAGCCTTTTCGTAGCACTGGAACCTTCTGGTACAATCTGAAAATTTCCTCATTGTTTTAGTCCTCGCACCGCGGGGATCTTAACGGCAGCTACCCCCACATTGAAATCACGAAATTGCATTAATGGTATATTTCTGGAACAATATTATCGTAAAGTCGAAAGAAGTAAGTGAAACAATGCTTACCTAAAGGTACAATGGGTGAAAAATGTATCAGAATACAACATAAAAATACTGGGAAAAGTACCAACACGATAAAGGTCATTCTATATGGTATTTTATAACCTTTTATAAATATACTTCAAAACGGAAATTAGTTTTCAAAGCTAGAAAATAAAGCAAATTTGATATATAAAACTGACATTTACGAAACAGACATTACAAGGAAGAGAATGCCGAAAGTTCCCATTAGTGAAAATAAAAATGAAAATTACAAGTTTTCTGGACGACATTATTTCGTAATAGAAACATGTTACGCTACAATTAATTTTCTAAAGCTCAACTTACTACGAAAAAGAACAATCTATACAGAAATACATTGGGTATTCGGATTTCTATGGGGAAGTACTCCAATGGAAAACGACAAAATAGGCCCAAGGACAAATTAATTATTAAAAAATTGTGTTTCTGATTAGATAAAATTTTCCCTGCGGACTGTGTGCATTTAGCTGCATTTTTAAGAAATAATAAAAGTACTGACAAAGGTAATAAAAATGGCAAACCAACAAGAAAATTAAAACTATAAAGACCCAATACTGTGATCTTTCTCAGATTTTTTTAAGTAGGGTAGTTACTAACTGCACTGTAGAACAACCATTTTCAGCTCCTAAGAGAGTACATACTTTTTGAGGTCAACGTTAAAATAAGAAAAATATGACGGGCTTTGCACTTTTCTTTATTGAGAATTTTCTTTTGATGGCATAGCCCAAGGCTTGCTAATTATAAAGCCAAAAAAATAAATGTTTCTAAATAATTTTTTAGATGAAATGGAAATTTGTTTTTATTTTTACTTATTGGTATATAAACGAAAATTGAAAAATCAAATACATGTTTTGTCTAAACCATCAATCTTTGTAATTTTTTGATAACCCCCCCCAAATATTAAAAAAATTGAGGAAAGACGGTTAAAAAAATGTCAGCCTAGTGCTCCAAACTTGATGATTTTACAACGGTTCCGAAATAAAATTTCAAAGACTGAAACAGATTGTAAATCTTTATGGAAATAAAAAAAAGTAGACATTTTTATGCATTCACGTTTTAGCCTCGACTCGGTGTCAATGCCTGGAGCCGCAGATACAATATTAAAATTTAGGTCCTAGCCTGCCTTTTCCCCAGCACATTTAAAGAGTGTGACGGAGATACACAAACGGTACTGCTTAGCCGCACCGATCTTCCGGGAAACATTTTAGAAGGGACTCGCCGGCGGTGGTGCAAAAACCAGCGACGTAAAACAGATTGGATGGTGCAGAACCCTTGCGGTACCGGTTAGGGCTCAACCCAACATATAATAGTAGGCGTAATTACATTCCAACCTATTCACTAACTTTTGCCATTAACAACACATTTAGTTGTTATTATTTAGATGTAAGTACTTTTAATCTCTAATCTTGGATTATGTTCCTATAATGAATACCCTTGCACCAATGAAATGAAACGTGGGCTCGATTATCTATTGCGAATTAGCATGAGCTAGATGCGATCTGATGTTTGCACCATACAGCTTGACACTTTTGATGGCATATGTACTCAGAACGTTTTGTCATAATGACGCTATTTGTTGTTTTCATTAAGTTGGAATTAACTTATTAACATTTTCGTACGATGATTTTTACGACCTTCGACGTGGATTATCTCAACAACAATGCGTCGATCAACTCACTATGACTTTTGGTGATGAAGTCTTACGCAGAGCCATTGTACATCGTTGGTTCAATGAATTTAATCGTGGTCGTAGTTAGCTGGTGGATGAATTTAAATAAAACTGCCCAAAATCGGCTGTGGTGCCAGCAACTGATAAAGCAAGATCGTCATGTGACTTATCATGAAATTCAGGCATACTTAAACATTAGTATGGCTAGCATACATTCGATATTGCATGAACATTTAACCACAAAAAAAATAGGTGGGTAGTAGTTGGGACTACTGTGAGGTTTCAGTGGAAACGTCGCTTTGGCCAATAAAACCAAAAATATTGTTTATAAGCCAATATTTATTTAAGCACACAACAAAAACTCACATTACTCAGTATTTAATTGCTATGATCTGTTACATTAGGTATAGAAGAGATTTATAAAAGTGAAACTTATCAGATAGATATACAAAGGCTGTTGCTTTGCTGTAAATCCACCCTCCACACCACTGGATTCTGTCAAAATTTGGATGATCGGCTTCATTCCCCAGCATGGCCTTTTCTTACTCGGCTTTCTTCCTCAATCAGTAGCGCCAACACTTCTATGTATTTCCGATCGGGTCCGCTTTAATTCTACCTGCGTTACGCTGATTCTGCTTCCATTTTATTTTCATGTACTGCAACATTTCAACTTTAATACGTCACAGTTTTCCCAAATTTAATAGTATATAGCTCTGAAGAGTCTTAAATTGTTCGCAGTACTTGATTCTACACATAACAATCATTTATTTTTCTCAAAATGCTCAAAAAAAAAACGTTCGCGATGCTTCAAAACATCCTCATAGGTGACGAATCTTTGAATTATGCGTATGAACCTGAAAGTAAAGAGCAGTTGACTTCGAAGCAAATGGTCGCCTGTTTTTTTTGGAAATATTTAAGATGTCGCAATCGTAGTTTTAGGGGAACGTAAAATGAACAATTCTGAATGGCACGCAATCATTAGTTTGCCAGAAGTCTTCGAAGAAATAATAAAAGCTCATTCTCCACCCTGGCAATGTGAGCTCCCACACATCGATGTAAACAGTTGGCTTTTTGAGCACTCAAAACGTCGAATTTATAGTCCTGATTTGGTCTCTAATGATTTCTGTTTGTTTCCACACGTGAAGAACAAACTACGTGGACAACGATTTTCAACGCCAGAAGAGGCGGTTGATACGTTCAAACTCGTGTTTCGGAGATCCCTGATTCGCTATGGAAATTGGTTCCAGTCTATGCAACAATGTATTGACCACCAGGGAGAATATTTTGAAGAATAATAAAAAAAATTCCAAAATTAAACATTGGGTTTTGTTAGTTTTTCACAATAGATGTTGTGCAGCCCACGTATTTCTAAAAGACCGCTATTTATAGAAACCTTTAATTTTTTGGAATGGTTTATAACATGTACTATAACAGTCTGTTTTATAGCCTTTTATGCATCTACTTTATTGTGAGAATTTGTTTAAATCAAATTATTAGTAATACTTAATCAGTAGTTTCTACACAGGTACATTTTATGATCTAATGGACAAAATAGCATTATAAGTTGTGAAACATAAAACTGACTTTTGCTGAATTGCAAGATACCTCCTTAAAGGCTGAATTTACACAAAGCTTTTTCAAAGCACAAGTAGGCAGCATGCTGTAAACAGCTCGACTAAAAGTATTGTGTATATAAAACAGCATACAATTTTCCCAATAAATGTACAAGGAGTGTCCAATATTAAAAGTACAAGTCAAAATTATACATAATTGAGAAAAGCTCGGCATCGACTTTGATGCCATTTTCAAGAGTTTAGCGCTTCACTCGGGGTGTCAATCTGCCTACTACCCAAGGAGAGCTACGAGTCTTTGAGTAAGACTGATCTTTCGTGTATTCTGCTTGATCTTTTATAGGGCTGGAAGTGAAAGTTTGGTGAGACATGTATTGGGTTGGAGAAAATTTGTTGGTTTAAGGGCATTGCGTAATCAACGATGCGAGGTGCTGAGGGATTTCCATATGAAGGCTAAACGTTGGTTACCATCTCTTGTGTTCAGGCATTGTGGGCGTTTTTCTATTTCAATTGCCTCACATGCAATCTCACTGGTGAGATAAGAAATGGGAGCAATGTTTTTTGTCTAGGGGAAGGCCTCATGGATAAGATAGGCTTTCCGAATTTCTTTTCCACCTAAACCAAATTCATACCAATATCAAATTTACCATGGAAGTCATACAAAATAATTCTCTTTTCCTCCTAGATACTCTTATGACAAGAAATCCTTTAATGCCAAAAGCCCTCACCTTAAACCTACCTGCTGGATACGATATGTCGATGACACTTTTGTTATTTGGCCTCATGGACATGATACCCTTCCAGAATTCCTTTCCCACCTCAACCAAATCCACACCAATATCAAATTTACCATGGAAACCAAACATAATAATTCCCTTCTCTTCCTAGATACTCTCATAACAAGAAATCCTTCTGACAGCTTTCATTACACTGTCTACAGAAAACCCACTCATACTAACCTAAATGCCAAATCCCATCACCACCCTGCCCAAATCCATTCAGTTTTGCAAAATCCCTCATCACTAGATCCATCAGACTTTCTGATATGAAAAAGCGCCAAACAGAAATCAAAACCATTACCATCACCCTACTACAAAATGAGTATTTCATTAAATCCTTATCCTATATAACCAAAAATATAAATAAAAGAATCAATCCTTAATACCAAAACTCTCCTGATTACCAAAAAGCATTCCTACCTCATATTAAAGGCATCGTCGACAAAATAGTTGCATACTAATGAGGTAAAACATACGTACAGTCTTCACAACCAATGACCAAATATTTGGGTTTATTCGCTCAGCAATAAATCCCGAGGAGTTTATGAAGTACCTTGTCGTCCTATCTCATTTTCTAATTTAATCATATAATTTTTAACATGTACGGTCACCTTATCTTGAGTCTTGGTTCTCTCCCTAGAGAACTTTTTTGGGTACTACTCTTAGGTTCTTTTTAAAGTTCTCAAATAATCCTTCAGGATTAGCACTTTTATAAGTTATTTTTACCCATCAGTAGTCACAAAATAATGTCTATCATTCCAGAGCTCCTTGTAAAGATAAGGCCACTAAATCAACAGGACTATGTCATATGCCCTGAGATAGAATTGATAAAAGCTGATCTCGAGAATTACTCATCCTTTAACCTGGTCTACTTCATCTTAAATTTAAGTCTTTTTTTCTTCCTTTGAACGAATAAACCACAGTCAACATGTCGTGCATGTTTGACGATTAGTTGCACCTGGGTAAAAGAAGTAAATAATGCACTTTACCACATGGTAAATCCTTAACCGCAGTACAGTAACTTGGGTTGGAAACGCAATCTAAAGAAGGCTTTTTGTCCAGACAACACTTCAGATTTTAAGCGGAAAAAATTAATTATACCCAATATAAGGCTTTTCTCATATGTGTATACATATTTGAAAGTATTATAATTTGATCTTTGAATCTATTTAATTGTTAAGAATTTTCATAGAATGCAAATTCACTTTTAAAGCTGTATTGATTGACACAAGACTCCATGTATTACAATCCAAGGGTAACATATTTAAAAATAAAAAGGTTTTTCTCGCTTGTGTATAGATTTTTGAAATCATTACAATTTGATTTTTGAACTCACTTAATTTTGAAAATCTATCTAGATTTGAAATTCGCTTTTTATGTCAATTAACACAACTTAAATATTGTTACATAGTGTTATAAACCAAGGACAAAATATTTCATAAAAATAAGGTTTTTTCTCATTTGTGTGTAGATCTTTAAAATTATTTACGAATCAAATTGATTTTAAACATCTTCATATATTCGCAATTTACTCTTCGAGCTGTGCTGATTGACACTTGACTAGTATGAGCGGAAACATTAATTATGCTCAATATAAGGCTTTTCTCGCATGCGCATAGATTTTTGAAATGATTATTTGATCTGAAAAACCCAATTAATTTTGAGAATTTTCATACATTAGAAATTCATTTTTCAAGCTGTCAATTGACAAATGACTTCATATAGTATAAAATAAGAGCAAAATATTTTAATATAAGGTTTTTCTCGCTTGTATGTAGATCTATAAAATTATTACAAATCAAATAAATTTTCATAGGTTTGAAATTCATTCGTCAAACTGTGTTGATTGATGGGTGACTAGTATGGGCAAAAAAGTTAATTATATTCAAGGCTTTTTCGCTTGTTTCTGCCACCTGTTTCTGCATTATCAGTGTGGCAGCAATCTCAGCCTTGCTTAAAGTCAGCCTATTTTATCTATTCCAAATTTATATTTTCTTGGGCCAGTCTAGGAAATTTTATTTAATTACAATTTTTAATTCAATTATTAGTTATCGCTGCCTAACTAAGAATTATGAATTCTATTCAAAATTAATGGTTTCTCTAACATAAACAATAAGTTGCAAACGCAAAATATTCTAAATCAATTCCAGACTTCCATATCGATGTCAGCAATGTTTCAAACTCCAATGATACCAAAATCAATTCCAAATTAGCAGCAATTACATTCATAAATAAAAAGCTATCAGCCAATGAATTTCCCACAACCGCAAAACTTTTCCAACAATTACAAGCTAATATACAGGAAACTGGACAGTGCAGTTCAGCTTCGGGCCAACTTGATTATTCTTCCATGGAAGAAAAAATGAAATAGATGAGACGTCAAACTTTACCCAGTCATAACAAATTGCAAAAAAAAACAAAACACGATCATACAAACACCAACAGAATTGATGAAACTACACCTGTAGTACCCACAATTATCCGATTTAGCTTCCTAACAAATGTTCTTACTGAAAGTAGTGATATCACCTCGAATAATCCCCCCAAAGACTTTAACCTCCTTCCAATCTACATCTGCATAATAGACTTCAAAAAAAAAAAATAATTGAGAATGTAAGACAAACCATGGAAGGAGAAACATATTATTGTAAAGCACTTTTAAACGGTACAGTAAAATTAAATCCAAATACTCCCAAAACTTACAGAAATCTAATCAGACATCTTACTAAGAAAAAAATTATCACACATATCAAATGAAACAAAACATAGCATACAGAGTGGTCATAAGGAATTTCCATTACTCGATACCCATTACAGATCTAAAACAAAATATTTAAGTTAAAGGACACACAGTCTGAAACCTCATGAACATATGGCACCGAATCAATAAACAACCATTAATGTTATTTTATATATACTTAGAACCTAAAAAAAGATACCTACTATCTAGAATTCTTATGTCAGATAAGTAGTAAGTAGTAAGACTCAAAAAACGTAACATCATTTAATGCACGAGGTGCTCAACATTGTGTCAAAAAACCAAAGATACATCACCAAAATGTGCTCTCTATGACAAAGACCAAACCCTTGAATTTTAAAGGTTGGGACATATATAAAGAATTACTTAATTCAAGAGTTAAGGCAAGAGGGAAATCAAAATCTACCCCAATCCTTGCCTACCCAAATGTTAATCCAGTCAACACAACAACAAAGAAGCCATGAATACACTACATATGCTAATGTTATAAAAGGACAACAAGAAAACAACCAAACTGACAATCTTGATGGACAACTAAATAAATTTTTAACGGAATTTAAGACACTATTCAATTAACTTATAAATCAGAACAGTATGATCCTTAACATGCTCTCTAATGTTAAGAGTAAATTAATTAAATAATGGATATATCATCACTAGGGATTGCCCTTTGGAACTTCAATGGCTTGTTTAACCACAAAATTGGGGTAACATACTTTCTACAAGTGTATAAAATTGATATAATGCTTTTTCCAAGATGCACTGATAGCACCGTCTTTAAAATATTATCGTATACAATGTACCACACCACATATCCGGATTGCATAGCACATGCAAGGGCAGCAATATTAATATGTAATACAATATGATACTATGAGCTCCCCCAATATCAAACTGATAAACTGCAAGATCTCTTACTGTAGCAGCTCTCTATAGTCCCCCAAGACATACAATCAGCACAGAAGATGACGAAACAATGCTTAATCTACTCAACTTTTTTGTAGTTAATGGTATAGCTCACAATTACTTTCACATCAAATCTAACTGGGGTTTATCATCTGCTCGTTCTCTGGTAATCCTTATAGTTAGTACACATATTATTATAAAACCAGTTGTACTAAGACTGGTGTATACTAGAACAGATTGGATTGCTTTTCAAAAAATTATTGAGAACCTACATCTAAACATTTAGCTAAAATTAAATGAAGATCTTGATGCTGTTCAAATTCTCACAACCACAATTCAAGAAGCTGCTCAAAGAAGTACACCAATAATAAACCAAAACCAATAAGATAATATAAATTTACTTGTACACATATGTGACTTGATCACAGAAAAGAGATGTGCAAACGCAGATGGTAAATGACTTGTAATTCTAGTGATAAAAACATACTCAACAGACTAATATGATAACTAAAATTTACATTAGTAGACTTAAGCAACTTCACATTTGAATCATATATAACTAGCCTATCAAAATATGACCACTCAATATGGACAGCAACAAAAAAATTCAAGAGGCCAACAAATAATATATCACTGCTACCGAGGCAGGATGAAAGCTGGGCAAGAGCAAACCAAGAAAAATTCGACATATTTGCAGAACATTTATCATAAACCTTCACTGCTCCACAACCCAACCCAAATGCAATTATCAACAATGAATTAATTATCCATAACTTTCTAGATGCACTATGTCCAATGACTTCCAATGCAACCATTTTCACCTACAGAAGTCAAAAACCATTAATAAGGATGCCCAGCAAGCATAAAACCATCTTCAGATTCACTTGAATAGCCTCGAAGAGAAGTTAAATACATGGCGGATAAAAGTGAACACAACAAAATCAGCACAAATAACCTTCAGAACAAGACATAATGACTGTCCAAATGTTAGAATGAACAACATTGCACTATCAGTGACAATCAAAGTAAAACATCCAAAAAGACCCATATTAATAACAAAATACGACAGATGCCCCTTAATAGAAAATCCAAATTTAAGACCGGAAATAAAATACTTATCTCATAGTTATGATGATAAAACTGAACTATTTTTAGAGAAGCATCTATCCAATTGAAATAAAATTAAAATTCAATAAATTACAATGACTTAAAGTTTATGAGTTCCATTTAATACAGGATAGAATATTGAATATGTCAAAAAACTGTCATGCAATATTCATTTGTATGTTAAGTATTGTTTACTATCCATTTTATAGATATATTTACATGTTTCTTTGAAGCAATGCCAAAAGCGGATTCCAGAGATACCCGGCTTTAAGAGAAGGGTTTTAGTTGGTAAGAGTCCAACACTACCTGGTCAATAAGATCCACGACCGGGTGTCCATGAAGTATTTCCCCCCACAGGAAAAAAAAGATATATTTACATGTTATGACACTGTTACTAAAACAAATAAGGGAAAGTGCGACCTGCTCAACATTGCTACTTCACTTTCATTTCATGTTTCACAATTCAACTATTTATCAGACAAACAGAATTGTAAATACTATTATCAAGAATTTAGAAGAAAGAATGTATTATACAGAAGCTTCCTTAATCAAGTGTTTGATTAGATATGACCAGGACTTGATTAACCCATTAAGTTAATCTGGAGGGGTCGGGGGGCAAAATATTGAGTTAGGTAAACGAACAAGTTAGATCAATCAAAGAACTTTGAATGGGTTATAACTATAAATTTATTAGATAATAACTTGTACCAACACAAACACCTATTCATTAAGCTTACAAATCTGTGAAAACTGCAACCTAAATCAAATTAATTATCAAGATATAACTAAATCTAAGTAACTGTTGAAGGGTGAATTATTGGTGTTTATTTCCTATCTCAACTTGTTCCATATAGAGTAGTCAAATACAACCCTGCACTGTATTAATGATATCTGAGAAGAATCTAATAGTCCATTGAAGTTCAAATATAAGCTTGCAGTTTCAGACATTAATATTATAATAATAGTTCCCCATAACAGGTCTTGAAGGGTAGTAACGTGGCTAGTGCTACGTACCGAGCGCCTATTATTACCCCAGAGTTTGACCTCCAGCAGTTACTCTCATTTAATGCAGCCTGTATCGATCTGGGGCGTAAAAATGCCAGCGATTGAATTGGCGAGAGCGGGATTCAAACCTGCAACTTTTGGTTTCGTAGTCTAGTCATCTATCCACTAAACCACCACGGCTCCTAAGATATTAATATTAATAAACTAAAAACTAATATTAAATAACAAAAATAGCAAAAATGTATTATTCCTAATTTAAATTTGAATTTAGAAATACAATTGTTTAATTAACATTCTTAAACAAGTATTCTGAAATTTTTAGATGTAAGATTTGTTTATTAATAAATGAGTAAGTGACAATATGGTAAACTGAAAACTTAGATAATAATGTGCAAGTAAAAGTAAATACAAAAAAAAATGTATTCATATAGTATATAATTTAAGTGGACATTATTGTTAATCACCCAAATTTTTCTTGTTAAGACAAATAAATATATTGTGATCAATATTTGTAAATTTTCACAAAAATTAATCTAATTTTTTCCTTGGTGGTTATGCAACCTATTATACGTCTAAATTTTGGAAGCACAAGTAAATATGTTTAAAAAGAAGATGAATGTACTATTGCTCTCTAAAACTAATAACAGCACTAAGAGGGCACACACACAGTTAAATATCAAAGAATAAAAACCTTGATTAACCTAAGATTAGGAAAAATTTGGGATGAAACTAAGTCTCAATAGTTCAGGACTACAATAGCCGAGGATAGCCTATATATCTATAGTTACAAGCTCATATAGCTTAATAGATCAAATTTAATTTTGCTATATAATGTTGGGTTGATCTACATCGGTCTGTGTTCAAATGAACTAAAGAGAGGCATTGTGACATGTATAACTATATTTTGAAATATTGAAAAATTTCATAGACTTTGTTCAGCCTACTTTTTTATCAACTGCTTTTATATATTAGCATAGCGCATGTATTGATCTCCAAATATATAATTTTAGTCATAATAAATTTCGTCCCATCATTCCTCTTTCTACTAGTTTTCATGGTGTATATTTTGCTTTTTTAAAAGTTTTAATTATCTTCGAGTATTTTAAACATTCATTGCTATTTTATGTTACATGTGCAAGGGGAATAAGTAATTATAATTGACCGTTATGAAATAGTTAACCCTTGTAATCATAATTAACTAATATTTAAGTTTGTTCTCGTATCCATTTGAAATTGACCAAATAAAACTCTGACAAAAATTCACAAAAGGATTGTTTAATAATGCTGAGTTGAATTATCTAATGTCCGACTTAGCTTTTTAGAAAAACCCATGTTGATAAACACCTCATGAATTTTAAATACATAGATGATTTATAGTACTTTTTTTGATATATAAGATGCAACTTCTTGGAAATATTAAAACATTTTCAGTAAATCTAAAAAAAAATAAAATGATTCCAATAAAGATGTGCTCATAGCAGATGTCAGAAGAATCAGCTTAAGAACACAAAATCTACCAAATGGTCCTATTCCTGCAACATATCTATAGATTAGCAAATTTTAACAAATGTGATTAACATTGCTACTAAAAATCAATGTTTCATTTTATTTTAAAACAATAGAAAAGGTGATTATTGCAAAATTTTAATGTATTTTTTAACCATTTTTAAAGGGATTTTTATATTTTCTTGCAAAGATCTTTAATTAAACTCTGGAATCTACATGTTTGTAATATATTGACAATAGGAAAGTCATACCATTATGCCATAAGCAAAGAATGCTGATTCTAATGAACATGCCATGACAATTTCACTTGATTCAGCGGAATTTGACAATGGCTCTTGGGAAGTCCCACGTTTGAATAACCATAATTATACTGATGGAGTTTCGATTACATTCATTCATACAATTGAGTAGAGAATAGAAAATGGGTTAGAAAATAGTCGAATCTTACAACTTCCACTTACATAAAAGAAATATCCAAAATGCAACTCTATCAGATAGAAAAAATTTTTGGGACAATTTCTTTTATTTAAAATTTTAAATGGTTTATGTTTACAATTAAGGAAGTTATTTCGCATATAAACACTTTTTCTATTCATTCATTCATTCATTCAGTCAATTTTAAGGACATTTCCGAGAAACATTTTGTCAATTCCTTTGAAAAATGCTTTTTTTAATAATAAAAAATGCGATGGCAAATATTTACTAAAACTCATTTTTCTTACATAAAAATCAGTTAAAAATAAATAAAATACAAGACGCTAAAGTCAATGAAAATTTATACGATATATATACGAATGAAAGAAACCGAAATCAAAAGCCATTTTAGGGTGAGAAACTATATTCCATATGGAGTTCATGGAACTGACCAACAGAAAACAAATTCATGTGTGGTAATATTGTAGTTTTCCATTTTTTCAGCTTTGCTATTTCACATTGTTACCTAAGAATAAGACAGCACTCTATATTTCATAAATAAATTGCAATGAACATCTTGGCTGACAATATAGTTTTAAGATACAAGATTTTACTATATGAACATACCGTTTACCATTTTATTAATGCTTTAAAAGGATACAAAATCTGTAGACAATCCTAACGGTTGCACATTTTGTAGTGACAAATTTAAATTATTCCAAAATATTTAAAAAATAGATCTATTATTTTTCATCTTCTTTATCTTCCTTTAGTCGCAATGACTTCTTGTAGGTTTTCCAAGCTTCTTTTGGTTAGGCGATCGAAAGTCAACAAACATGATTTCCTCACTAGTCCTTCATTTCTGATGAAATCTAGTTTTCGGTCATATTTTGCTACAACAATAATGTTACATAGCATTGTGGCGAGAAAGTAATCACTGGCAATAATTTTTTTTTAACATTTTGCCAGGATATTTAGATCGATAAATTAGAAATTTTATTTTTGAAAATTGTACTTGCCATTACATTGCTCTGTTATCACATTTTTTCTAAATGTCTAATGCTTTTAAGACGTATATGCAGTTTTTTCAAATTAGTGTGGCCATGAAATAAACAAATGTTACTTTTTGACATTCATAATAAACTGTCAAAGTGATAGTGTCTAATGTACCTCTATGGTAATATACAGCAAGTTTTTGTTATTTAAATATTTTTAATGCTCATATGTTAATTTATTTTTAACTTATTTTTTATACGTATCGCAATGTAAAATTGAAAAGCAATATATAATTATTAGCGAGTTAAATTAAATCAGTTAATTAATAATTAAGTTCTTTACTTCCCATTCTCTAAATAAAAGTTTGGTTAATTTTATTTTTGAATTATAGTTTAGAGAAAGCAAGAGCAACATTTAATAGTACGCACCCAATATTTAAAAGCCATAATTTGACCATAGTCACAAAGATACCATTATTACGTTATTATGTGTTTTCCATACTACTGTATCGAGTAACATCATGGCCTCTGACAGAAGCCACAAATAAAAAACTAGAAGCCTTTGAGGTGCAACTGTATTGAATGATTTTGAGTTTCCAGGGCAGAACACATTACAAACATTGAGATTCTCAGAAGAACGCAAAACAAGACAGAAAATAATGAATACAGTGAAAGCTCAAATATATGGGCCATATTGTGCGAAACGGCAATAGATATCAGCTTCTACAGGATATAATGCAGGGAAACGTGTTTAGAAGCAGAGGCCCAGACAGAAGTACGACTTCATGGAAATGGAGATAAACACGAATAAAACAAAAAATATAATAAATGGACCATCTGAAGAAAATGATGCAATAAAGGTAACATGTAATAAAAATGAGATAGAACGAGTACCAATTTTTAATTACCTAGGAAGCATAACAACGGAGAAAAGATCACAAATGAAAAATTAGGAGAGAATTAGAGCAGAATACAATAAACAAAAATGGACACATTTGCAGAATAAATGAAAACAGACTGGTGAAGAAAGTAATACAAGCAAGAGTGATGGAAAAAGGAAAGGCAGGAAGACCTAGGAAGGACTGGTGGGACAGAATTGAAAAACTAAGGATGGAGAGAGGCAAGACCATAGGGGAAATAAGAGAGTGCGGGGGCAGGAAGGAATGGGTGGAGTCGACATCCGACAAAAGAAAGAAGAACATCACTACGTACTACAGACAATTGTTTGATAGCACTGATTGTGGTCATCACATTCTTATTTTGGGAATTCAATTGCACTTTCTGCGCCCTTAGTTTTTTTTGTGAGTACAGTAATGATTTTATTTAAGTAACATTTAACGATGTCAAATTTCATAGGATATGAATTATAGGTGAGCTCCGGGCTTGGAATGTTTTCATCACTTTGATAGAATTTTCTTCGTGTAATAAAACTAAAACCAGCAAATTATTAGCACTAATTTGTTATACATTGCTGATATTTATTTAATCACTGTATGCTCAATTAAACTTAACCACTAAATGAAAATGCTTTTATTGGAAGTTTTAATACATACAAAATGCAAATAAAAGTAATTCTTATAATAACAACTGTGCCGATCCCTTTAAAGATGATGTATGAAGTGGCATTGTAAAGTTTCGATGACTTGGAAGTATAGATGACAGTTTGCAAAAGGACACTTTTGTTTTAAAATTTTATGCGTGCTTATATGTCTCCTATAACAAAAAGCATAATTAATCTTCATATACTTGCATTTTGTTATAATGACCCACTTTAGTTCATCGCTGCTTTTAAATCTTCTTCCACAAAAGTAAAATGTGCATTCGAAAGGTTTTACATTCATGTGAGTTAATGTATGATAATTATATGTTTTTTTATTGTCAAAGGCTTTAAAACATTCTATGCAAATGTAAAATGGTAGGTGTTGCCGAATGTGAATATGCATTTCATCTGCACTAATGAAAATCTTTTTGCATGATTGAATAGCACAACCTGTAAAATTTCATTATTAGATAATAGTTATAGCACCAATAATAATGCTAACCGATAGGTTTAACTTGAGTACCATCGGCATCTTCTCTAGCTAAGCCTGTAATAATATTTATAGCAAAATAAAAATTACTATTTTGTGTTTTGTGTTTTCTAGAATTTACCTTCATAGATATCTTCCAGATAAAGATCTGCAAAAGTTAAATTTACAGAAAATAGTCTTTTTATATTCAATATTTACCTTCGTCGTCCTCCATAGATACATCGTCAGGTGCTTCGTATTGAATCTCTTTGGTGCTAGATTTTGCTTTAAGCATTCGAATTGGTAAAGGTGCATGAGATTTCTTACGGTCTGCTAGAGTTCGCATCTTGTTAGTTTTAACTGGTTCTACAAATAAAAATATTTTATCATATTTATTGCCACTTTTTAAAATAAAGCTGTCCGTTGCTGGTTGTTTCAGAAAATTTTCATTTTATTTAAACACAGAGTTACTAGAAGTCGCTGCATTCCTTATATAGTAAACAGTACCTTGTTTCTAACTCGTTAAATTAATTATGTCTTAAATTTCCAACCACAGATTACAATCTGTGTTCCCAACATACACAGCTGAATAACTGTCGAATAATAAAATGTAACTTTTTGAAGATGGCCGTATTTACATATACGTCTTATATTAACGGGATAATAATTTTATAGTGGTAAAAGTAGGTATTTTATTAATATTATAATTTAAAAATATTTATGTACGTTTGTGTGCATGCCTACAATATCTATAATCTGCAACCATAAACATATGTTAAAAATGTGATATCCTGAATTATTTAAAAAATATGACAACTATAGAAATAGATAATTAAAATTATATATATACCTTCGTCGTCCTCCATAGATACATCGTCAGGTGCTTCGTATTGAATCTCTTTGGTGCTAGATTTTGCTTTAAGCATTCGAATTGGTAAAGGTGCATGAGATTTCTTACGGTCTGCTAGAGTTCGCATCTTGTTAGTTTTAACTGGTTCTACAAATAAAAATATTTTATCATATTTATTGCCACTTTTTAAAATAAAGCTGTCCGTTGCTGGTTGTTTCAGAAAATTTTCATTTTATTTAAACACAGAGTTACTAGAAGTCGCTGCATTCCTTATATAGTAAACAGTACCTTGTTTCTAACTCGTTAAATTAATTATGTCTTAAATTTCCAACCACAGATTACAATCTGTGTTCCCAACATACACATCTGAATAACTGTCGAATAATAAAATGTAACTTTTTGAAGATGGCCGTATTTACATATACGTCTTATATTAACGGGATAATAATTTTATAGTGGTAAAAGTAGGTATTTTATTAATAATATAATTTAAAAATATTTATGTACGTTTGTGTGCATGCCTACAATATCTATAATCTGCAACCATAAACATATGTTAAAAATGTGATATCCTGAATTATCTAAAAAATATGACAACTATAGAAATAGATAATTAAAATTATATATATATATAATCTAAACCTTAGTTACCGTTAGGTGTTAGGTAGTACAAACAAAATTACATTCAAATACAAAATAAAATGAAATACAGAAATACAATACAATATAGGTGTTAAAGTAGTACAAACAAAATTCAGTTCAAATACTAATTAAAGTAAAATACAATACGAAATTAACTGTAGATTTTGTTAGCCCATTCTTTTTTGTTCTTTGCTAGTTTTTTCCCTTCATTCCATGTTAGTCCTTTTTGTCTCCACTACTTCTTTGTCCCATGTTTTCCTTGGTCTTCCTCTTTCTCTTTTCTGTTGCGATTTGGACTCCCATATTTTTTTTGTTGCTCTTTTTTTCCCCATCCGTACTATGTGACCAAACCATCGTAGTTTTTGACGGTTGATGCTTTTTTCCACCATTTCAATGTTTTCAAAACCCATTTTTAGGGGGATATACAATTATACGGCAAAAAACAGCATTCTTCAAGAATTTTCTTTAAGCAGTAGTTTTTATTCAAATAAGTTGAAACTTTGTGGAATTATTAATGGGTCCTTATAGTATATTAAAAATATTTTTATTTTTGATTTTAAACAAAATGGCGGCTGTACGATTGTTGGCGGGCGCTCTGTACGCCGTAATTTTGATCTGAAACAGTCGGGCAAAAGAATGTACGTGAATTATACTTACAGTTAGTCGATGAATTAAAGAAAAGTGAATGAAAAAAAAATTCGACATTTGGTACAAGTTTTTCGAAAAAAACGGTTTTTTCCACCATTTTAGCAATAATTATTACATTTAGCAATAAAAAAATTACAAATATTTTTAATTCATCTAGAAGCTAATACTATAAAGAAGAAATGCTGTAAGTTTCAGCTCAATAGGATAATTAGGTTTTGAATTATCACTCCCACCAACTCAAAAAGTGCTGTTTTGAGAAAAATGCGTTTAAAGTTTTGATTTCCGAAAAACGGTATTTACCTTCTAATCGGCGATTCCAGGACCATACAAAACACCTTCAGTCTCTTCGAAAAAGTGATTCTCTTTAACTAGTAAGTCATCTATACAACCCTCCTAGGTATGTAAATTGCTTTCATAAGTATCCCAAAATAAGATACAATAAAAAAAAGGGTCCCTTCGTCGACCGTTCGAAAATACCTGCTGCGCGCTCCGCAAGGCGTCTTCGAAAAACGTCGGAAAAAGATAGAAGGACTTCGAATTTCAATTCTGGGGTTTCACCATCGTATTCTACGGAAAGTTTACTATCTTTTTAAGCAAAAAAAGAATTCGATTTTTTAACCCTCTAATTGTATCTCCCCCCTTTAGTTTCTTTACTTTTCTCTTAGTTTGCTTTATTACATCGTCCATTACCAGATTAAATAAAGCAGAGCCAAGGACTCCTCCTTGTCTTAATCTCCCTCTAGTTGTAAACTCTTCCGGTTATAAGTTACCTGTTCTAACGTAATTTCTTGTGTTTTTATACATACTCTTTATACACGTAATCAACTTCTCATTTATTCTTCTTCTTCTAAGGCCATTCTATACTATTTTCCTTGGTATGCTGTCAAATGTCTTCTCTATGTAAACGTATATTTTATTTTCGGTGAATTTTTTTATTAATTGTTTGATTACGAATATATGATCTTGTACTCCACTGTTTTTTCTAAATCCACATTGAGAATCTTCCAATTGTGATTACGTTATTTTCTCTAATCTCGCAGCCCGTATTCTTTCAGACAGTATGATTATTGCCCTATAATTCAAGCAGTCCCTACTGTTGCCTTTTTTTATACAGTGGTAGTAATATTTCTATCTCTCATTCTTTGGGGATTTTTTCCTCCTGCCATGCTTTGTAGAATAGTGTCGTTAGCATTTCCAGACCTTTTCTGCCCAAATTTGTGACTATTTCGGTGCTTTGCCTCACTTCTTCACAGCTTCTATTACTTCTTCTATCCGTATTTCTTTTGTTCTTCTTGGTTTTCACTGTTTTCTTTGTAATTTGCTTCGTTTTCTTCCTATCGGTGTTTCTTGTGGTTGATCTATCGTCAACATTTCCTCAAAATACTGTTTCCATCTCATTACAATATCCCTTTCTTTGGCTTTTATGTGAGTAATTTTGTGTGATTTTCCTTTCCGCAGCGATATGGGTATTCTATAAAATAGTTTTTGGTTTCCGAGACTGTGCCGTTCAATCTTCTCACCAAATTCTTCTCATGTTTTTTGTTTCGCTTGTTTAACCATTTCCTTAACTTTGGACCTCTGTTCTTTGTTTCTATCGTAGTTTTCTCCTGTTCTGTTTCCCAAATATTTTTTCCATTTCTATTTCTTCAATTTTATTTCTGCTTTTATTTCGCCGCTTCACCATGTCGTTTGTTTCTTGCCCTCTATAATTTTGATAGTTTTACATACTTCTTTTACTGTCGTTATTCATATTTCTTTGATGCATTTCCATATTACTTCAGTTGATGAGCCGTTCATGTTTTCGTTGATTTTACTCACCTTCGCTTCCACTCTCACGTTATATGCTTTCGCTGTCTCTTCTTCTCCCAGTTTATGTTTTAATTTTTACTTTGACTTCTTTTTTCTTTCCCTTCTCTTGTACTTTCACGTAACTTTCTGTTCTTATTACTAGTTTGAGTAGTGATGAGAATATATTTCTGCCCCTCTTTTCACCCTTGTATGCTTTATTTCATTTCTAAATTTTCTGTTTATTATTATGCTCACTACTTTTCTTGTATACTTGTGTATATCTTTATGGACGTAGTAGATATTTGTTACTATGAGATAGTTAAGTATACAAAAATTAATCAATCTTATGCCATTATTGTTTTTGGCATTTTTGCCGTGTTTTCCTATAGCTTCTCCCGATTCCCTATTCATCTTGCCTACTCGTGCATTGAAGTCTCCCGTTATTATTAATAATAGTTCCCCGTAATAGGCCTTGAAGGCCCTTTGGGGTTGTAACAGGATAGGTCTGCTATAAACTAGAGCCTACGGTACACAAGGGTAGTAACGTGGCTAGCGCTACGTACCGGCCGCCTATTATTACCCTAGAGTTTGACCTCCAGGTACTCATTTATTGCAGCCTGAGTCGAGCTGGGCTGTAAAAAATGCCAGCGATTGAATTGGCGAGAGCGGGATTCGAACCTGCAACTCTTGGTTTTGTAGTTTAGCGATCTATCCACTGAACCACCACGGCTCCCCCGTTATTATTAGTCTTCCATTAATTTTTTTTATTGTTTCTGCTAATTGGTCTTAGAAGTTATCTTTATTTTTTACCACTTTATCCTCATTGGGACCGTAAACCACTACTAATGTTGTTTTTGTTTGACTGTCTATTTTCATTTCTATCTTTAAGATCCTCTCCGAGATCCCAGTCCATTTTTTATGTACTTTTCGTTCTCCTTTTTGATTATACAGCCCACCCCTGAATAATAGTTGATGAGGTACTCAGCAAAAATTTTAGCTTTTTAGTCTTCCGTTCGTGCACAAGAGGTTTGGCTTGATCGTATTGGAGGTGTTTGTTGTATTTGTTGTTTCAGTTTACGAGTTGCCTTCCATATAGAATAGTATGTCGCTTCAGTTGGTGTTAGTCCTCGAAGATATCTTTGGGCAGATTCGTTTTTTACCTTATATAACAGCTTTTTGAAATCTTTAGCTAGTTTGTTGTATCGTTGTTTTCAGGTAAGGTAAAATTACGCAGAAGTCCACAAGATCAGGTAACTTTTCAGTATGAGAAGGCCAGTAGGTAGATTGATGTGTTAATAAACAATGTAGGTTATCATTCTTCATAACTTTTAAGAATCCTCTTCCTTTGGTACTAACGAATCTTGATCCCCAGTATCAGTGTTCTTCGCATTATAATCTCCTCCTGCTAGTAACCTAGTGTTTTAATATATCTGTTATAGTCTTCGTATTTGTTGTTGTATCGCGGCGGACAGTATACTGCTGATATTGTTCTTTCCCTTTGGCTGTCCACAATAGTTAGGTTAGTGGATTAAATGTTGTTTTGTCTACGTTCCTCTCTTTCATAGTGTTTAATTTTTTGTTTGATAATCACAGCAGACCCTCCATGTGCAGTTTCGTCTAGGTGGTTGGTGTTAAATATGTTATAGTTGGGTATTTTGATACGACTTCTGCTCATAAAGTGAATTTCTGACACTAAGAGGATATCTATGTCGTAGGTTTTTAAAAATTGGTTTACTTCCTGTGCATGCTGGCACAGGCCATTGGAGTTCCATACTGCTATTTTTATTGGTTGAGCCATTATTTGTTTTCGTTAACGAGCACTGACATTAGGTTTATTAGAGTGCTCATTTGATCCATAAGGTTCTTCATCATCTGTTTTAGTTCGTTTAAATCATTTGTAGGTTGTGTTGTGTTTATTCTAATTAGTTGTACTCCCGTTTGTTCTTACATTTTTTAGTCATACGTTACTCCTGGTTGTACGTATCTAACTTCTATTTTTCGTTCTTTTAATACTGGGTAGATTTTTTGTTGTATTTGCTTATGAATTATACAGCCTCTGAATGGTTCTCATTATAGTTTGTACACTTGACATTTGCATCTTTTTCTTTTCAGGGTGGTCTTTCGTGCACTTAACACGCATCTTGGGTTATTTCTACAAAAATTCTTTGTATGTTCAAGTTTTTAACATCGCATGCATTGACGTATTTCGCGTCTAGCGTGTGGTGCTACAATTTTTACTTAAGTGTTTAAAAACAAGTCTATTTTATATATTTCTTTGTTGTTGTCAATGAAGTGCATTGGTAGTGCTGTTTTATTCCCACGTTTGCATTCCATATCTTTTTGGTTGTATGCCATTTTTCTTGAAGACTTAACTTTGCATCATTTATATCTATCGAGTACCTATCGCCCGGAAACTTCGTGGTCGTTTGGGCTTGTACGTGTAAAATTTTGTTTCTTTATCTATTAGGACTTTAATTATTTTATGAGAATTTTAATGTTTTTATATTTGGCTTATTCATTAAGCAAGAAGAGTAAAGGCTGAATATTATCTATATGGAGGTTTAGGTTCAGCATTTTGTTTTTGTGTTCTTGCTTCTTCATCATCCATATTTACTTCTGAAAGTCTACTGTATCTGTTGCTGGTTCCCAGCTAGCATTAATTTTTCTTTGTAGCTGTGGGTTAATCTTCTGCCGTTTGTCTGCCTCTTTTTTGGCCACTGATTTTCTGCATTTGAAGACGATTAGTATTGTGGATTTTGCGTTTGTAGTAAATTTATTATTGGGTGAATATTTGGCACATATTTCTTTCTTGGGAGTTGTCCCAGGGGGGCGGGACTAGTGTATCGACGTATCTCGTCGAGCTGAGTCGATTGGCACTGGTTTCAGCGTCCGGAAATGTACAGGGAAACAGTTACCCGTGCTTCATTGTTTTTGATGTTAAGCCTATCTAGGCGTCCTAAGCAAAAATTTTATGCATTGCACTACCCGTCCCTTCAGTAAATCTTCGTTTGGGACAAGCCCTGAAAAGGGCCCTTGTTGCTTGCAACATTGTATTCAAACAGCCCTTTTCAGGGCTTGTCCCTAACGAAGATTTACTGAAGGGACAGGGTAGTGCAAGGCATAAAATTTTTGCTTAGGACGGCTAGATAGGCTTAACATAAAAAACAATGAAGCACGGGTAACTTTTTCCCAGTACGTTTCCGGACGCTAAAAGTGGTGTCGATGGATTCAACTCGTCGAGTAGTGTCCAAATATGTTATCGGTTTTCATTTTGGACAACTCCCAGGAGAGGAATTTTACCACGAGGTGTTCAATGGCATTTGAAAGTAGAGTGATGCGTTCATATTTGAATGTGGATGCGCATATTGCAGGTAATTTGGCGGGTTATACATATAGAAGTGAAAGTGAGCCATTTATTCGTTGATTGCTATGATTTCTTTATCGCGTTTATGTGCTTGTTGCACTTCAACTTGTCTGTCCAATTAAGTTAGCGTTGCGACTTATAAATAATTTGTTAAAACAAATGTTTGAAACAGTAGTCAGCGACAACTCTCGTTACGTTTATAGTTAGAGATAAATATAGTACTCACAGTAAAGCCAGTAACAGCTACCGCAATGATAACGCAGGTACAAGTCGGCTCGTAAATACGTTCGTTTGACTTCGATGCACAGTCACCACACACATCCGCTCGCTCTCACTGTCGCAAAGCGACTACTAATATTCATTAGAATTTAGTTCTAAAGAAAAAAGATAATAAAAATGAAATTTGAACTGAAGTTTATAAATTTTGCAATGCAAGTAGAAAGTCATATGAGGCATGTATTTATATAAGATCGATCGATGTCGATGTAACATCATAAATTTATTATGTTCAAAAAATCATACAGTTGCTTTAAAAAGGATGTTATTATCTAAAATAGAATTATGCACAGCACCGTTACTCACTCTGTTGATAAAGATATTTTTAAATTTGTAGAACGTCGGATGTATGTTATTTATTTGCTTTATTAGCCTTTCATCTATGGGTCCATTTCTTCCACTCCAATCTGTAGCTAATTTCTTCATTTGACTTATTGTTTTTCTTCTTTTCTTTCCTATTTCTGTTTCTATGTCTATCTGGTCCTCTTTTCTTGTAATGGAAGCTATTATTATTTTAACAAGTCTGTTTCGCTGTATTCCAATTACCTGTTCTAGCCATTTTAATTGTTTTTTAAGTTTCTCTATTAGTGATCCGCGTTGCATGCTATTTCTAATTTCCTGGATTGTTATATAGCCCTATTTTGTTTTTCGCACATTTTTTATAAGTATTTCATTTTTATAAGATTTATTTTACTCTCATATGTTTTTTTGGGTACCCAAGATTATATTATATATATTTTTTAAATATCCTTTTATTACTTGCAATGTGTAATTTTACATTCGGCAAATTATGTGATAAATTATACAACATGTTGAAGAGTGCTCAATAGCCGTCTTCATATAGTGAGTAGGTTTCTTAGACGTTGAGTGACCTAAGAATAATATACTTAAAAACTAAGCCTTAATTCTAAAACTAATTTAACTTAAAAGTAATCAAAACCTGTTTGGTAATCGTTATTGTTTCTTGGTCGGTTCATAAGGTTGTATGCTGAGTTGGATTCGATATTGCTTGCTGTAGTTGCCCATTTCCTGCTTGACCATTGGGATTTGGAGATCATTCCGAATAACCGCGTTTTGTCACGCAACATGGTGCTTTTACAATCATACGCAGCGCTTTTGACTGGAAACGTTCAAGTATATTTATATTCGAGTTGGAAGCGCTACCCCAGAGTTAGATTCCATACCAGCACATCGATTTAATTATGGCTTTATAAACAAGAAGTTTGTTGTTGATGGTAAGTTTTGAGTTTCGACCAAGTAGCCAGTACATTTTGGTGAGTGTCAGGCCTAACTATTTCCTCTTCGTAAATAGGTGCTTTCGCCAGGTGAGTCTCCTGTCAGAAAGTGGCCATGTATATTAAATATAACAAAGGCCGAATAAGACTACCTTGTGGTACTCCAGTATTTATTGCATCGAGTTCAGTTAGTTCAGTGCCAACTTTTATTAGGAAGTCTCAGTTTTGCAGGTATGACTTGAGTAGGAGGAAATAATTTAAGAGGAAGATTAATCGTAACACCTTATGAAAAGTCTGCGTAATGTCAAGAAATGCTGTGGAGCAGTGTTTTTTTGTTTTCAAATAGTTTACTGATTTTATCAACAACTCGGTGAATTTTCTTTATTGTGGAGTGTAATAATAATAATAATGGTAAGGCTCTACGCCCCGCGTGGGAGCACGGCCTGCGAACTGAGAGGTTAAGGCTCTCGTACTTTCGCTCTCTGCCCGGTCATCGCGCACCATCTCTGATGCGGGGCGATGTGGCAAGCACCGCACCTAAGACGACCGCCATTATTACCCCTTGTTCGAATGAACGCAGGTACTCAATTATTTTTAGTGACTGAGTAGGCCACCCGCCAGGCATCAGAGAGCACCGGGAATTGAACCCGAGCCCGTCAGCATCGCAGCCCGTCCCTCAACCACGGGACCACTTATTGTGGAGTGTATCGATTTAAAATCAAACTGGTGGTTTGGTATATTTTCGTTATTCTTAAGGATTGTAGAGAGTCTAGTTTGTACTTTAGAAGTTATGTGTAGTAGGCTTATCAGTCGATACGATTTTACTTCATTTAGAGGTTTTCTTGGTTCTGGAATTAGGACGATTGTGCTACCTTTCACTGCTTTGGAAAGTATCCAATACGCAGGATGGTATTAAATAGTTGCGTGAAATATTTTATTGCCCTTGAAGGGGAATTGTTTAAGAATTTGCCCAATTTCGACAATTTTGATGAACGGGGCTGGCGGCTCGAGTTGGTAAAGGGTTTCAAGTATCTGTATTTAGATCTTTTTCTTCTTCCGGTTCATTTTTTGGTGGGTGTGGTTTGAAAACTTCAGGAAGGTGCTCTGCAAAAACATACGCTTTCTCCTCATTACTTCTAGCCCACGTACTTTGACGAATCCCGATTGGTTGGTGAGGCTCTTCTGACCTGTATAATCTTTTTAGTCACTCTTTATAACGAGTAATCAGTACCTTTAATTGGTGTAAGTCCGCTCAGGTAGGTTTAAATGCATTCGTTTTTGTTGTTGTTAAGGAACTCTTTTAGTTTTTGGGACTTAGCATTGAGCAGTCTTTTGGTTTTAGTCGTTCTCAGTTTCTGTCATCGTTTTCTAAGCCTTCTTTTTTCCAGGATTTTTTGTTGGATTGATGGGGGCAATTGTAGGCTTAGTTAGGTTCAGCTCGTTCAGGCGTTGCGTTCTAGCCCGCCTGTTGCACTGTGTCATTGAATAGTTTGACAGCTGACATTTAACGATAGATTTTTCTCTATAGTTTTGAGTAGTTCACACCCTTTAGGCGTGGTAAGTCTGTATGCTTGGCTTTATAATGACCCGCCAGCAATAAATCGTCGCCTTAAGGTTTTTATAATGCTCTTATTTTACACTGTGCTTGGGAGAGAAGGAACAGACCAGATAATTTAAGACCTGAGGAGTCTTTTATGACTATAATTGTAGATTAAAAAAAGTTTTTGATGTAACTGTTAATTCGGTGGTGTTTTATCGAATTTTTTATTTTTATTGCTGATCCACCTCGTGCGGTGTCATTTCGGCGATTTGTGAAGTGAAGCGAGCGGTTTGAGATTTGTGACTTCGCTCCGTAAAATGTGTTTAAGATATGAGCATAATATCGATGTTGTACTTAAAAATGAATAATTTTAGTTTTTCTGTTGTAAAAGCCCAGTTGCATTCCATAAAATGATTTGTTATAAATTATCCATTATTGGAGTTTAGAGACCACAGATGTAAAAAGGTTTAACACGATGCCTTTAACCCCAGCAGGTCGTTGGATTGTTGGAAACATTGACTTTGGTTTGAGATTGGCATAGAGTTGCTTGTAGCATGAGATCGTCGGTTTTGTTCGTTGGTTATTGATGAATATAATAGTTCAGGTTGAGTCTATTGGTAGGCTTTGATTTGTACAGGAGGGGTGTACAGTTTTGTTTGAAGTGGTGGAAATTGCTTTTCTGTAGCTCTTTCTAGATTACGCTTCTTTTGTAATTTGTGGGATGGTTTCCACCGCATAAGACACATTGGACATCACGGGATTTTTTTCGTGAGCATGCGTCATGATGTGATCTCCGCGCATTTAATACAACGTGGTTTTAAATTGAAAAAATTTTGGTGTACCCATATCTTTGGCACCTAGCGTACTGGACTATCTCTCGTTTGAACTTTGGCGGCTCAAATTTGATTTCACGTTATTGGAGATATTCCACTTTGTAAATATGTTTATTGTTTGGGACGGGTTTCAGTTCAATGAAAAACATTGGGAGGGGTGTTTTGGTTTTGTATTGTTTAATGTTCCACATGTTAGTTACTATGTGGCCGAGTTTTTCAATTCGATTTTTAATGTCATCGATAGAATAATACAAATTTTTTAGGACTATCTTGAAGTTTCTTTCCGTTTTTAACTTATAAGTGTGAAATTCTTTTTTTCTGTCGGTGTTTTTATAATTTTTTCGTATGATTCTGCTGTTCTGGGCTGCACTTTTATCTGATCATTTTTAAGGGCTTTAATGTCGTATTGCTGTTTGGTTATGGTTTCCAATGGCTGTACCAGAGGTGCAATAACCTTGACGCCATTATAAAAATTTGAGGTTTTGAAGTTTTTCCAGCGTCTTGTTTTTGGTCGTTTGTGTTTTCATATGCTAGGAGTAAATATCAATATGATCGCTTTAACCAAAAATCTCCCTTTGGTTTTTTGATTGTTCAGTTTCATTTTGAGCATTTCTGTCTCATTTGTATGTGACTGTAGTCCAGTTACCTGATTATATTTGTGGAGGAATCGCTAGAGGTTGTCAGGTATATTGGGTTAGTTGAGGAGGTTGGAAATATGATAATTGTTGTGGCTGTGACAGATAGTTACCTGGCATTTGTTGGCACTGAGTGCTGTACATCTGATTTTGAACCGCCCACTGAGGAGTCATTAGAACTGTCACGTATGGGAGTTGCATCTCCCTGATGGAAGTGAAAAGGCTCGCACAGATGCTTGTAATTTTGAATTTCTATTTAAATGTAGATAGTTAAAGTAAGTATATAAATAAATTTTAAATTTATTGATTTATATTTACTCGCTTCATGCAAAATTTAAAATTAAAATTAAAATTGTCAAATATATGCGCCTGACCTTAACAAGGCTGCTTGGCTTTGTAGCATTGTACACGTTTAAGATCTAATTCTGTCCTTTTTCATTACTATTTTCTTTATAGTAAATTTTGTATATCTAGCCTTCTTTTTTCCATTTACAATTTTACTATTTATTTAGTAAACTACCTAAATATTCGTATTCTGTTGCCGTTTCTATATCTTGCACTTTGCAGGTTATTTTTATATTTTTTATATTATTTCTTTTATTCATATATATTTTCATTAGCTTGGTTTTGTTTACATTTATTTTTAGTTTTTAGTTTTTCAATTTTTGTCATTCCATTCATATATTAAATAGCGCTTATATTTTTATTGGTGAATTTCCTATTAACACAATATCATCTGCATAAAATAAATTTTATATTTCTATATTTAGATATTAAATATCCTGTTACTGTTTGTAATTGTTGCGTTTTTTGCGTTTTATATTAGCCTATTCATTAATATTATAAATAACAAAGAACTTAAGTTGTTGCTTTGTTTAACCTCTTTTTTATTTCAAATTCTTCAGAACTTGTCACATTTTTGTATATACTTTTTACTATTTATATTAATTTTCTTCTTGTAATTCTAAACATTTCCAAAAAATTGTTCTTTGTGCTGCATCGAAAGCATCTTCTTGAACTGTTACTCTTTTCATATTTCTTAAAATAAATATGTTCTTCTTAGTCTATTTGCTCTATATGTTACTTGTTTGGCCACTAAGTGTAGTTTTATAATTTTTCTTATTTTGTTCCGCACAACTCTTGTGCACACTTTAATTTCTCAAAGTATGTTTTTTTGTCTTTTCGTTGCTTTTATTCGGCTCCTAGATGATTTGTAATCTTTTTTATAGTTTTGGATTTGTTTGTCTCTTTTACATTCCAATATTTTTTTGAAGGAAAGAGTATAATAAATAATTGAAACAAAATAATCAATGGTTAAAAAATACATCGGTATCATTTATCACAAAAAATGCATTGCAGTTTAATTTGAGAATCAAAATCGTTAACGGCGACCCCAAGAAACCTTATATAGACAACTAAAACTCGAAAAACAAACAACTTTGAGCTGGTTTCCCAACATCGCCTTCAGCCGATTAAATGCAACGGGACACTTTCTAAGCATCATATTCGTGATCAGCGACCCCAAAAACCCTTATATAGACAGTTTAATATCTAAAAACAAACAACTTTGAGGTGATTCCTTAAAATCGCCCCCATCCCCAAGATTATGATTCCCTCCAAGTGCATTGGGGCACTTTTTAAACATTATATTCGTTATCAGCGACCCCAAAAACTTTTATTCAGACAGTTTAAACTCGGAAAACAAACTAATTTGAGATGATTCCCCAAAATCGCTCACAGCCCCAGGATTATGTCCCCCCAAGTGAATCGGGGCACTTTCTAAGCATCATATTCGTGATTAGCGACCCTCAAAACCCGCCATGTAACGTGATTGAGCTTATTTTGTCCAATATGAAGCGAGTAATCAAATATTCTTTAGGGTCCGTAAAAAATGCTTTTTTTGCATGCATAAATGCATTTTCGCATTATAACAAAAAAATATGTGGTAACATTTTTTCTGAGGCTTTTCTGAATGCGGCCTAAAACGTCTCGATACGTGTACCCAGAAAAAAATTAGAGATTTTGGCGTTTTTCTTTTACTGATTTGCTTCCGCATGTAGATGTTATGAATTTATATACAAAATAATATACATTGTATTAATTAGTTTGTTGAATGTGATACGTTCAAAGTGAATAGTTTAATTTGTAATGTTGCAACAATGTTACACTCTAAAACTAACAAAAATAATGCGATCTCTGCACGTTTTCGTAGGAAGATGGCTGGTGCTTCGTCAGCATCCAGACTGAACAGCATAGAACGGCTATGTACGCCGAAAACACTTCTGCTGCAGAAGTGTTTTCTGCATCAGCAGTGGGGGTCGAAATATGTGTAGTAAGACGATCCGAACATAAAAATAAACAATAAATAAAAGATACTAAATTGTGTTGCATTTTTCATTGTTGCACCACTTATTAGGGGCAATGCCACTATAACGGGTCAAAAATAAGCTTAATTTTGAGAATTTTTTTTAGCAATTTAATAGGTATGAAAAATATTACATTTACTGATCATATAACTATTTATTAATAAAAATAAAAAAGTAACTTTTTCATGATTTTTGTGCTTTAATTGGCATCATAATTGGCGTCTCGCGCGGAACGCCCGGCATAGCCTTGATCTGGAACAAGAAACAAAAATTTTTTTTCTGTATATGAATAGAGTACATACGATTTTCATAAAAAATGATTTTTATAAAAATGGCAAAAGTTAGAAAAAGTTCGGTTTTTGAGCAAAAATTTGCGTATAAAATTATTTAGAAATAAAGTATCCAACCAATCAAAACAAATTGTACGTATTTCTCTAGATAATCTATTTTTAAATAACATTAAATATTTAAATACATTAAGAGTTCACGTTTGACGTTTGCATCGTGAGGTTGTGTGTTCCGACACCAGGCAATACGAATAACGCAAATGTGTCGGCAGATAAAAGGTCAGCTACACAATTTTATTTACATTTAATAGTATTTCACGGAAATAAGGCCGCCGTGCTAGGCGTACCGAATTACGGGTATCAGTGCCCGCAAAATTAACAACCTGTGACGTACGACCAACAAATCAATCAAGGCACATTTCAACAAAATTTACCGATACAGCAATTACAACAGCCATACTTAGTTTCACAATCGCAACCGCAGCCACAAGTTCAAGTAACGCCGCATTATTTCCCAAATCATTCACCGCAAACCACAAATCAACATTCAGCAATCATTCCAATGCAAACAAATAATGACGATTCCTGGCAAACACCAAATCCAAAAAAGACAAAACGATCTGATAATGACGCACATCGCCATTCGAAACAAACGAAAACAGACAATTACTGGTTAAACGCTACAGAAACCTCAAACCGATATCAGTCTCTCGCAGAAGAGCGGATCGAAAATATCCGCATGGAAGAAGTACAACCACCATCAATATTTGTTTACGATGTTAATAACACCAAATCCTTTATCAATATGTTAAAAGAAAGTCAAAGATCAATACACACTCAAACTGATAGGAAACACGTAAATCAAAATACAGCTTCACATAGCCGAACATTACAACACCATTGTTAAAATATTAAAGGACAAACATACAGCGTTCCACTCGTTTCAAAATAAAACCGATAAAAAATATAAAGTGGTACTGCGAGACACGCACCCCTCTATCGACCTCAAAAAACTAGCGACAGAAATTATAACCCACGGACATTAAGTATTGAACATTCATAACATAAAACACAGAATTACAAAACTTTCGCTACCCTTCTTTGTAGAACTTCAGCAACACAATAATGATAAAGACATCTACAAAACTGATTTATTAATGCACTCTAAAATACGATTTTAACCCCCACATATCAAGTGAGGGTTATTCAATGCCAAAAATGTCAAAGATACGGACAGTCAAAAAATTACTGTCGCAGATCAGCCCGATGCGTGAAATACGCCGGCGAACACCTAACCAAGGAGTGTACGCGTAAAACTAAAAGTATAGACGTATAAAATGCGTTAATTTCCAGGGCAACCACCCAGCTAATTATAGAGGTTGTACAGTAGCCAAGGAAATACAAAAACAAAAATTTCTCCCCTTACGCTCAAGGCAAGCTGAAACTACACCTCCTTCAAACTCATTAGTACAACAGGGACTGACGTATTCACACATAACGCAAGGAATCATCCAAGAACCGTCTACTTCCACATAACTATCCAACAAAAATTCACCTACATCAGATAACAATCTAAAAAAAATTATGATATGAAAGAATGGACAATATGCTCAATCTTTTAACAGCCTTAATTAGCAAATTTCAATCATAATAGACAACACCTTAAAAATCGTTATCTGAAACGTCAACGCACAACGCGGTTTAGTAGTCAAACAATTTTTCATAAACAACAACATTGATATTATGATGATATTGAAAACACATTTCATATTATGAAAATACCTAAATATACAATCTACGCAACCAATCATTCAGGCAACACTGCTCACGCAGGAACTGCACTCATAGTTAAAGATAGTTTAAAGCACCACGAACTTACCAAATATCACCAGGAACACTTACAAGCCACCCCATCGTTGTACAAAAACAGAATAAGGAAATAGTATTCTCTGCAATTTACCGCCCGCCCAAGCACAACAACCATACAGCAGTTCACCGACTTCTTCCAAACGTTTGGACTCCGCTTTATAGCAGGAGGAGACTATAACGCAAAACACCAAACTTGGGGATCTAGGGTTACGGTCACCAGAGGCAGATAGTTATTGAAATACTGGCCTACCGATTGACGAAAACTTCCTGATCTCTTGGATTTTTGTGTGATCAAAGGAATATCTGATAGATACACCAAAGCTGAATCCAATCTAGACCTTTCGTCTGACCACTCCCCGATAATCGTAACATACAGCGTAAAAATACTAACAAGAAGTACCCCTCCCACTATGTATAGTAAACGAACAAACCGGGAGTATTTTCGAGAAATCATCCAAGAAATGGTGAAATTAAACATTCCTTTGAAAACGGACATAGATCTATTCAATGCAGTGGAACATCTCCACCAAATCTTATAGGATGCTGTCTGGGAAGCAACTCCTGACTACAAAAAACAGGGTACATTTGACCGTTGCCCCATAATTATTAAACAGAAAATAGCTGAGAAACGAAAACTTCGACGTATTTGGCAAAACAGTAGATCCTCACGAGACAAAACTAATTTTAACAATGCTACCCAGAATTTAAAGCTCTACTGAAACAGCACAAAAATCCAGAAATGCAAAATTACCTATCTAGTTTAGCACCTTACAAAATAACAGATGCCTCACTCTGGACAGCAACGAAGAAATTAAAAAGACCAACTACGTTTATAACCCCAATCAGACTCCCAGATGGTAGCTGGGCTCGAAGCGACGAAGAAAAATCAACAGCATTTGCAAATCACATGTCTACAGTGTTCCAGCAATTACGCAAAACCTGCATAGTGGAAAAAGAACAAACAATTCATCACACATTAGCGGAACCACTTGAAGCACAACCTCTTCTAAAGCCCGTAAAAGTCAAACGAGTAATAATAATAATAGTTCTCTTTAACAGGCCACGAAGGCCTACGGGGTCGTAACAGGATAGGTCTGCTACAAACTAGAGCCTACGGTACACAAGGGTAGTACGTGGCTAGCGCTACGTACCGACCGCCTATTATTACCCCAGAGTTTGACCTCCAGGTACTCATTTATTTCGGCCTGAGTCGAGCTGGGCCGTAAAAAATGCCAGCGATTGAATTGGCGAGAGCGGGATTCGAACCCGCAACTCTTGTTTCGTAGTCTAGCGACCTATCCACTAAATCACCACGACTCTCAAACAAGTAATAACTGCTGTTAAAAGTCTTAATTCGCATAAAGCACCAGGATATGATTTACTCACGACGGGTCTATTAAAACAATTGGCAGAAAATGGCTTTAAATTAATTACATATATATTCAACGCTGGTCTACTACTTAAAATATTCCCCGAACAGTAGAAAGTTGCGCAAATACTAATCCCAAATCCCGGAAAAAAACCCAGAGGACATTACCACTTACCGAACAATTAGCCTGCTACCTATAGTCTCAACTAAATACAAACCATGTTTGCAGACAGGGATATACTCTCACATCAATTTAGGGAAGGACACGGCACAATAGAACAAGTTCATTGAAGTGACAAAAATAAACCACGATTTAAATCTTATAAGATACTGCACTGCTGTATTCCTTGACATTAGACAAGCCTTCGATAAGGTTTGGCACACGGGATTAATATATAAAATTAGAAGGGATCTTCCACAAATGTATGAATTTATCTGGTCATACCTAAAAGGACGAACTTTTCAAATCAAATTAAAGGAAGTATTGACTGACCTCTATCCAATATACTCAGGAGTGCCACAGGGAAGTATATTAGGACCAGTTCTGTACCTTATATATACGGTAGATCTGCCCACAATTCCTCAAACACTCACAGCCACCTACGCCGATGATACATCAGTACTAGTATCACACTCAAATCCTCGTGTAGTTTCTACCTACCTCCAAATCATCCTTAATAAAATACATACCTGGTTACAACTATGGCGTATACAGGTTAACGAAACAAAATCCGTACAAACAACCTTCACACGACGGACAGAAACCTGTCCATCAGTGACGCTTAATGGAGAACATATTCTACTACAGTATCACGTCAAATACTTGGGAATTCATCTGGACACAGGCTTCACATAGAAAACACACATAATGAAAAAACGAATGCACTTAGGGCTTAAATTCTGACAAATGTATTTGTTAATTGGAAGAACCTTCTTATCTCTACAAAAAAGTTTGCTACTATATAAAACGATCATGAAACCAATATGGACATACGGATTCCAACTCTGGGTATTGGCCAGCAATTCCAACTAGGAAATTCTTCAAAGCTTCTAAAATAAAGTCGTAAGGACGATAGCTAACGCTCCACGTTATGTCTCCAATTGGGTTCTTCAACGGGATCTTCCTCTCCCAACCGTACACGAGGAAATTCGCAGAGCTAGTGCAACATATCTAAGAAAACTTAGTGTTCACCCCAACATCCTAGCAGCAAATTTGCTTGAGAAACAGTGTATTAAATGTTTAAAAAGATACGATCCATTAGACTTAGAGACACGATTTCAGTGATCAGTGTAATTAGTGACCTCTTCAGCACCGACGCAATTTGATCTTAATACGCAAGAATGAAGTGAGTGAATTTTATTCTTACAGGATATTGCATGTCTATTAGCCAAACCATTTACTTATTGTGGATGTGCAGTATTTAAAATAAAAAAAGTATATCGATAAAGAAATAAGGGAGTTTTGTGATGAAAAAGTCGTTTTGAAAAAAACCCATTTAAAGTTTTGGCAAATGTTTACGACTAAAAATTTTCAATTTACCTTTAATCAACAATCCCTACACCATATAGTTGACTTTCTGTATCAACACAGGACTGCTCTTGCTTCTTCCGGGCAGTCTTGTAATGATATTCTAATTTTTTGTGCCTCGATAGAAACGCGCGCTCCGAAAAATTAACTCGACGCGCGTCGGTCTACTCGTAGTAATTATAGCAATTCGAGGTAATCTTTAATTCTAAAATGTTCATAATTTGTAGGATATCACAAAAACCATAATTTGCAGCTATGCCAATAATAATTTTCCCGCTAGATAAATTTTTTTATAGCCAGTGGCCACAACATTGCGTCGAAACTTGCATTATTATTTTGCATATAACTGCCGACGCACCGACTCAGAAATTCATCGCTACCCGTAACTATTACTATCTAAAATTAGTATCTTAAGTACTACTAGCGGGTCCCTAGGACCCAGTTTTAAAATCGATGTAAAAATAATATTTTTGCAAATAAAATATAACTGCTTTGTAATAATGTTAAATAGAATCTTACGTAACCTATTCAACGAAACAAAAAATATATATATTTTGCACATCACACAGTAGTTGGTGGTTTTGCGGTCTTTTTCAAGTGGACGCACGCGACATCTTAGTTTCTTTGATCTTCCAAGTTTTTGTTTAGCTACAGGAGTTTCTTCCATGATAGTTCTCGATATATCTATGCCATTGAGTAAAGTTTGCATGATACATTTGAATTATATGTTTGAGAAGTCATATACGGAGTGTAGTTCCTGCCCTAGCTCTTTCAAAAAATTGTACCTAGAAATTTCTTTTCCTTATTGGGAAATTTGACACAGTACTCTATTTACTCCAGCAATATTTATTATGGCATGAAACAGTGACATTGGTCATCTGCGAGTTCGTCGTGAAGTTGAATAATTGGCACATTTTTCCATCAAGCGCGCCAATTCTTGCTTTGGTTGAGCTGTAATATAAAACTATTTCCAGATTTTTGGTATTGGTGTCTACAGAATTATCATGGTGCATGCTGGAAACTAGAATAACCGATTTTCCACGTTTTGGCATATAAGAAACAATCGTGATTTTTGATGAAAATCCGAAGAATGAAGAATCAAAAGTTTTACATCGATTAGATTGAAATTCTTTGGGAATTTGCCTCTTATTCTACTTCAAAATGCGGAAGTGGGTGAGATTACATTTTTTTTAACTCGTCAACTAATTGAATTGAGGAGTACTAATTGTCTGCTGTAATGTTACGGTTACTTTTTTCAATGGGTTCAAGCGTAACACACTTCTGTTGGATGTGAAAGCTTGTTTTAAGAACTTTTCCTGAGTAAATTTGCCGTATAATGGGTTTCACTGTCTACTAGTATTTGTACCTAGTGGGTTTGTTAGGAAAGTACATCCAAAATGAACATCTCCTGCGAAAAGGTACCAGCATTTAATTTATTGTGACATTGGATCCTGGAGAATATTTTGCTTTAGAATTTTTTAATTGTGAAACTGCAGCAGTCTTTTCTTCTTTGCTCTTTCGCGTCTTGGTTAAACATCATCGAAACGAAAACATGACAATTAAAATGAAAGACGCGCTAGTAACGTCGTGCAACGGAATAGGAACTGACCTGTGCCGTCAGTTATCCGTAGAGACTTAAGGTCTTTATGTCATGACTTTAATAATCCTTGCATATATCTGTACCGTAGAGGTAAAGAATCGTGTCTCCATTATTATAGATTTAGAGAAAACGGGGTTTAAAGTTTCAAAATATATGAGTGGTGTGTTTTGTATAATATGAAGAAAAAAAAACAACAGAAAACATAATTTATTAAGTTTTTAATTTAAGTATTTTAAGCAAAATAATTTATATTATAACATGAATCATACGCTGTACCTGACAAAATCAAGGGACTTGAGATTGTTTACCATTAAATAAAAAATCGGGTAAAGAACAAGAAAACATAAAGCGTAACTCCAAATCCATTTTGAATATTAAAAAAACTATTGCAATAAAAAAAGTTAAAAATCCTCCTGCTTTCCGATTGGGTATTCTCATATTTCATTGAAAATCATAAAATTGTATTGGTATCCACTCAAATAAATTCAAAAAATCTTTATGCTTTTTAGCGCTTATGCCTTTGTAAGTTTTATGAATAATAAGCAACTCGTGTGGAATAGATTGTTTTTTTCTAGAAAATTTATTCAAATCGACACTTTTAAATGCTTCATTGGTAAATGATGTTTTGTAATAAAGTACACCTGGTCTCTGATTACGCACTTATAGCTGCATTGACGAAGAAATACGAAAATTCTCTTTCTCTGTATTGATTTTTCGAATATTGAATTTCGATATCGAAATTTTTAGTCATTTACTTCCATATTCCAAACTCTAGCCCTTGTTGACCTAATTAACTGTTGCCATTCCCAAGCTGTAGTTATTGTCATTGTTGGTTGCTTCTTCACAGTCCGTTCAATAAGAGGCTGGATGTGGCCTGCTTCCATATGGGTATAACCTTTTAGAAGGAACTTATGTATAACCGACTTGAATGAGGGGGATATATTCAAAAGGTAGAAATAGTTTACGGCCATCATAATGTTTCGATTTTGGCTTGGGCAGTTATCAGACCAAATTATTGTCTCTGTATCAGAGCTTTTCAAAAGTTCATTTGCCCATTTTAGCAAAGCTGATGCTATTTCATGTCCGCCTCTACCGGCAACAGATTCATCCCAGACCATGCAATAAGCCTTTTTCTTTGTAGCGTCATATAAGGTTAAATTCAAGGTCCAGAGCTTCAACCAATAAAAACTTTTTACATTAGATAAATGTGGTGTGGGCAAGCACTTTTGTAAGTCTAACTTTGTTATTTTCTGGAGAGTTTAATTTATCATTTTTCTTGTTACTGTAGCGGGTTCAAGCATTTTTCAAATCAATTTTCTTTTGAACAACTGCTTGGTCTTCTTCTGACTGAGTTTTTTAATATCATTTTCAAACTATCGCTCATGTCGCAAGTGTCATTAAATGGCAGTTTGAACGCTAAATTAAACTCGGTTTTGAAAACATGACCATACAGCCATGACATAGTTATCTCACTCTTTTCACGA
Source organism: Sinelater perroti (assembly GCA_036346155.1). Classification (NCBI taxonomy): domain Eukaryota; kingdom Metazoa; phylum Arthropoda; class Insecta; order Coleoptera; family Elateridae; genus Sinelater; species Sinelater perroti. Next base: position 1,143,971 of record JARFIY010000374.1, read on the forward strand.
TTTTCTTCCTCACATTTAACTTTGTAAAGATTGTTCATCTGGTCCACGTTAAGTTCACTTCCTAGGTAACTTTTTTTTGTTCTGTTGCGACTGTAGTGCCTGTCATAAACAGGAAAAGACCGAATATGGGCGCGAACTTGTTCTTTTATATCTTCTGGTGACTTATTTTTTGGCACGTGTCTCCCTCGCATGTCTTGTGATGCGAAGCTTCCACATTCTGATTTTTTTAGTGCATTTCTAACAACTGCTTCAAATATACCTAATACTTGGTGGTAAACAGTTATATCATTAAATAAACAATTTGAGCAATATTTCATTCACTTAAGTTTGAATTGTAAACTTAACTTTTTTTGTTGTTTGAAAAAATGAATTGTCAGGGATTTTTAACTTGTCTTGTTTTGTAGGATTATCGGTAGTATTATTTAATGGAAGATATACTAATTTTCTACCTCTTGATATCATTTTGTGACACTCTATTTAACGAACAGTAACACAAAGATGGAGTTACGATTGTTTACCAATTTGATTTTGATGAAAATTTAACCGTGCATACTTGTTCTTTGGAGATATGACTTTTTACCTTCATGAAAAACTTTTTCTAAACATCGTATCTAAGGAACTAGTAATAATGGACGTACGATCCTTTACCATAATAAAATTTGAACTCTTGGCATGTTGAAAAAAGTATTAACTCCAATTAACAAAAAATTGGAGATATGATTCTTAACCGCTAAGGTACATATATAGAAGTTCTATGAAAATTCTTATTTTCACATCAGTGATATTCACAATAGTTGGCAAATATTTTCTTCTGTTGTTTCTACGCGTTTGGAATTGACTATATTTAGTCATTTTCTCCCTGTAAGATTGGCTTGGTATTTATCTACGTGACCTAGCTATTCTGTGTTCTTTGGTATCTTCTTTCTTTGTTTAAAATTTACAAGCCTGACAATATTTTGACTTAACGACAATATCAATTACTTTTCCGGTATGTCATTCAATCAGAGTCACTAAACCAAATAAAGATGAGAAGCCGCGTTTCCTCCACGTTCCGTCATCAGAAACAGTTAGTCCATTAGCTTCGTTATTTTTACTGGGTTTTGCTTTTTCTTCTTGGGCTGCTTTTTTCATACTTAATTCATGAACAGCTGATGTTGCAGTTGAAATAGATATAAGATTTTTTTTATAAAACGAATAAAAAATTGGATGAGGTAGGTTTATAAAACTATAACATTTTTAAATTATGTTTAAGCTAATTCCTAATAATCGCATTGGCAGAACAATTCTTTGGTTAACTTTGTAAGCTTTATTGATAAAAGGGCAACTATTATACGTTCAGCGAATACGTATAGTAATAAATCATCACGACACACCCCTAAACCGCCCCTAATACGTAGAAAGATGTGTGCCGAAGCCAGGTTTACTATGTAGAATTTATAACAATATTTTATGTTTACCTCTTTGCGTTAAACAAATAAATTAAAATTTAAAAACTCACTTTTACAATACATAATACAATTAATAGTGAGATACAAATGGAATTAATAATAATAATAGTTCCCCGTAGCAGGCCCGAAGGCCTATGGGGGGTCGTAACAGGATAGATCTGCTACAATCTAGAGCCTATGGTACACAAGGGTAGTAACGTGGCTAGCGCTACGTTCCGACCGCCTATTATTACCCTAGAGTTTGACCTCCAGGTACTCATTTTATTGCCGAGCTGGGCCGTAAAAAAGCCAGTGATCGAATTGGCGAGAGCGGGATTCAAAGCCGCAACTCTTGGTTTCGTAGTCTAGCGATCTATCCACTAAGCCATCACGGCTCTACAAATGAAATTACCACTTCTAAACACAACAAGTTACCCGCAGTACTAACATATGAGTGCCCAAAAATGGGTCAATGTGTACCTGACTACTGAAATACCCGCACTTTTTCAAACCGGCCAATAACGGATAGTTATTTAAAACAAGCGGAAATTTTTATTACTATATGTATTCGCTGAACGCATTATAGGAATACATTTTTGTTTACAGTTTGCATATGAAATAATTATTTTATCACTGAAACTAATTTCCGATTTGCATTTTTTGCATACAGCAAATTGAGAAATTGCGAAAAAAAGAAATATTACAAATCTATAACCAAAAGTTTCAACTTCAACTATTTTATATTTTTTGCAAATTTTCTCAATTTTTTACAGACGTGATTACGCTTTCCCATCCAGCTTCAATTTCGAATCGATTAGGCGCCCGTTTTTTGGATTTTGCTGGTCTTTTTGAAAATCCACTGTTTGAATGTGTGCATTTTTTGTTCCGTATTTTCGACTCATTGTTATTTAAACAAAATAAAATTTAAAAGTCAGAGTAGTAAAAAAACTATTAAGCGAAAAGGAAACGGAGCATCGTATACTGTTTAGTAACGTCTTTTGCACCGGTTTCGAACTGAACCGCTTTGTATACATATAACATTTTAAATTTACAGGTAAGTAAATCTAGGAACAAAGTCGCGTGACATTGTCTAGGGTCAGTTGCGATACATTGTCCCTAGAATGTCGCTATATAATGTCGTGCGTCTATATCTACGCAATGTCTCAAGAATAAGATAATTTAATGTCATTAAAAAGGAAAAATCATAAACCTAAACGGTACTGGAGGAAAACTTTTGGGAGGCATTACTATGAATTTTCTTAAAAAATTAAAATTAGAAGATTGCATGGGTTTCAGAAATTTTTTAAGTATGAACCCTGCTGATTTCGAAAGCGTTTTGCAGATAGTTGGAGAAAATATTTCGAAAGAGTGCACTGTATTTAGGGAAACCATTCTAGCCTCGGTCCGGCTAACTGTTACCCTCCAGTTCTTTGTCAGTGGTGAATTTTTACCAGCCTGATGTGTACATTTCGAATTTCGAAACAAGAAATTTCAAATATTGTTCCAGAATATGTGAAGCCATAATTACTTCTCTGAAAGGGTTTGTAAAGGTAAGATATAATACAATTTTTATTTACTATATATCGTATTTTAGTAATGATTTTTCTTAAGAATGTAACTTTATCAGTTTCTTAACAACTTAAAATTTTCTGGTTTGGTCTTGTGTGGCCTCTGAATTTTGGACGAGAGTTTCAAAATGTTGAGGTATTAAGAAAGGAAGAGTCAGAAGATGGCGAAGTGTGGATTGGAGGTGTTATTATGTGACATTTCCAATTTTAAAAAAATATCAGCAATTTTACTCTGGGCTAAGGAAATTTCATTGCGGTTTCTTCTGCTGTTTCTTAATTTATTAGCGACATGCTCTCCGTAAATTTCAAATTTATCTCTACTCCTAGTAGCCTCTATTAAAGATTCTATTCAGTTTACTGTTTTTCTGGTCATAACGTCGTGTTCTGTATTCTTCCTCCTTTTGGGTAATGGTGGTCTTCTGAATTCTTCTTGTGGTTGAAGATACTCCTCTGCTCCATCATTTCACTCTTCTTCCGCTACGTTTTTGTCGTGAACCTCCTAGGGAAAAGCAAAACAGTTTATTTGTTTATTTATTATTACTTTTATTTATTTAATGTTATTTTATTATATTGTATGTTAGTTAATTTATTGTATTTTTAGATGCCGAAATCTAGCTTTGAATGGACAACTGTAGCAGAACAATTCTCAGCGAGATGGAACTTTCCTCACTGTTTAAGTAGCATAGACGGCAAACGTACAGATAGTGGCCCCAGAAAATAGTGCCAGCATGTATTTCAATTGGAAAGGAAACTTCAGTATTGTGTTTCTTGCAGTAGGTGATGCCAATTACAACTTTATATATGCAGATATATATGCGGTGTTTGTAAATTTACATCTTTGTATAAGAGAATGGTGCAAAATAAACTGAATATTCCTCCAGAAAAAGCTCAGTCCTGTCCTGTATGTATTTGTCGCAGACAATGCTTTTGCATTATCCACCCATGTGGTGAAATCTTATCTAGGCCAACGATTGTGTTCATCATCAGCAGAAAGAATTTTCAATTATAGACTCTGTAGAGTATTCTTTAAACCTATTGCTCTGCACCTTGACAACGTGGAATCAGTGGTTATAACATGTATTCACCTACACAACATTCTAAAAAGAAATTCTGAATCAAGGAGTTTTTTTTTATTTGATTTGGAAGGTATAAATGGAAATTTGTTAGCGGGAGATAGTGGAGATCTGAATCAGAACGAGCACCTACTAATGTGCAGAAAATTCGAATGAATTCAAAGATTGTTTTATATCTTCAACAGGAGCGGTTCATTGGCCAAACAATCAATGAAAGGGACAATGGCATCTGTCTGCTTATTAATTTATTTATTTATAAACCATTTTTAAATAATTACCATTTCTAATTATAGTATAGATAAAAGTCAAAGTGTACTGTGTAAATTGTTAAATAAAATATAATTTACTTACTTCATTGAGTGTCTGTCTGTTTTCGCCTTCATCACAATCAGTGCTCCGACTTCCTCTGAATTCCATTACTTGCAGCAGAAACAGTAATGGGTGTTCCATAACATCCCTCCTTTTATTTCTACTCTTATAATTCCTCAGATGTCACATCCCATAGACACGGGAAAGCAACACCAGTGAGACTTGACCCAAGACACTTGTTCCGCGACTATCTCTTGATGTGTAGTAGACTTAAGCTCTTTTGTATCAAAAGAGTCGGGACCTTTATTACTACCAGAAATCGTCGCAAGATGGAGAGTACTCGGTAAGACTGCAAAGGTGCTCGAGTGCGCGGAAGGTAACCTTAGCTTACTTTGGAAGGGTACTTACAGTTTCCCTACGGGTATAAGACTTTTTTGCCTTATTTTTAAGGCAAAAATAATCGATTTTTTAAAAGTTACAGTGGCATAACCCCTGAATTTATCAACTTGTATGCTCCACAATACTACTTTCCTAATTTTCCTCCTGCTTGAGTTACAAAAAGTATCCACAAAGGGAACTACGACGTGAAGTGGGTCGTCTTTGTCTGATTTATGATAAGAAATGTTCCTACAAATTCTAATAATTGGAAATGTAAAGTAAATGAATGAAAATACAATAAAAAATGATAAAATGTAAATATACAAATGTAATTCCCTTGTAGTATACTTCTTGTATTAATTATTGATTTAACTTGTTATTTATTCTCAAAAATGGGAAAAAATTGTCGAGACTGCTAAATGGATTTAAAAATTTAATTTAATCCTTTGTCAGACGCAGTCCTTAACACTGTTATTCATTATATAAGAGGTTTGGTTTTAAGGTAAATAGTAAAACAAATATATTTTCTTTCACACGCTTTTTTAATAAATATTACACTGGAAAAGTTTTAGAGGAACATATATAATTAACAAGAAACATAATGGTGTAAAAATGGCGAGGTAAATCGCGATGATGACAAAGTTAAATCATTTTTCTCTGTCGTGCATCCTTGGCATCTCTGCCTCCCTCCAGATCTTTGTGTTTCTAGTCTTTCTCTTTGATTCAGCTTCTCTGAATTGTCTATAACTCAAGTAAAGCAGGTGTTGATGTAATGAATATAATGTGTGAAATATATAATGTCGTCCGAAATGCTAAATGCTGGCGTATAGCTGTTTTGTTTTCGATAGTAAATGTTGCTGGAATTAGCTCAAGAGTACTTCACATGGTAAGCAAAAATAATATAATTACTAGGAAGACATTTTTTAAGGCAACTGTTGGACGAGTTGACTCGTAAACACACTGAGTACCGCAACAATAAAATACACAGAGGTATTGAGCGCCTACCGAAAAAAATTAGAATATGATGATAACCAGTGTCTTGGCAATTTCAATTTTAACATCAATTTTATATATTTTTTGGTTTCAGTACGTAAGATACTTTTGTTTAATCTTTCTGATGTCTAAAAATACTAGAGCGTACGTTTCTTCTATATCTGGCGTATTTCACTTTAAAGTTCACACAATAGAAAACTTTTTCCGGCTCAGATTCTTCATTAGATCATAATTTATGAACCAATTGTTGTGTCTCTCAGTCCCATAAATCTGTTCTGTAAGTCCAAGGATAACATATTTTGGCTTATTGCTGATGTTGTATTCAGTGTGCTAATTTTTCTAGCACAAATTTTAAGTTGTACATGTAAAACAATTTTGCGTCGACCACGGGGAAATTTTAATACCATGTATTCTTGGTTTTGCTAGACTGTATTGTTTAAAACTGCATGTCTGTAAATTCTGCTAACATTTCATCAAATGTCACGTTTTCTCTTAAAGAATACAATTTTTGATAATTTTTAACAAACATCTCGAAAATGTCGCGGATAGGAGCAATACGATTTTTCTCTTTTCTCGCGTCTCTCGTTTTTCGATCGTCAAATTGAACACGTTGCAATAAGAAAGGAAACGTTCATAGATTCATTGTGACCTGACATTTATCAGCCCCATCACCAGTTGCATCTCAAAAATCTTCCAGATTTGATTCTTTGCATTTATGACCCTATTAAGTTGAGAAGCCTTATTCACGCGTTTATTGGAGTAATGTCAGTATTCGGAACATCTCTTTCTTAAGAATATTTGACTTTAATTAATTAAGTTACCAATTGGTCAGTGAAAGTCACAAGCGTGCTTGTAGTTGTCAAAAGTAGTTTGCATATTTCGAGGACCTCCTTTGGTTCCTTTCTTTTACCAATTACATCGGGTAATTTTTTTATGATATTAAGTTTTTACTTTCGTTGAGCAAGGCTTTTTTCTCAGCACCATAATTTCACTTTTTCGTTTGAAAAACCTTATAATATTCTTCAATAATTTTCCTCGACTCGGATTCGGATTCTACATCTTGATCAACTTCTGAATTTTCGATTCTTTCTTTTGCAATATCTTCTGCATCTATGTCCGAGTCTTCATAAAGGACTTCATCTTCATAATCATCTTGTAACAGCAAGATCAGTTGGATTATTGAAATTAAACTTTGTTTACTTGGCCGCTATTAGAAACCTGAAATGATATTAAGCATTCTGGTGCGGCCGGAATAAGTGGACTGTATAGGTAATTTTGAATTTTGAATAGAAAACTTGAAACAATTAAAACACTAACCTGTGAAAACGGCGCTTCCCGCAGATATCGGTTCCCTGCTGTTGGTCCTGGGGCTTCCAGAAGAAAAGGAGAAGGATATGGATAAAAATTAGGACAAGTTACCCTAATCTTCACAGCAGACGAAACGGTAGCGACTTTCCTGGTGTGAAAAGGTTCCCTCGTCGAGCCAGATGAAAGAAAATGGACCGAGTAACCCCGCCGGCGAACTCTTGGTTAACAAGAAAAATGTTCCCGACTTACGGATAATTTACCGGCGAGAACACAGCCAAAAATGCCAAATGCAAAAACGTGAACAAAGGCAAATGCGTAATGCCGCGAACAAAAATGCGAAATGCAGGTTTTAATGAATAAAAGCAAAAGTATAGTCGCGCGAACTTAACGTAATTGAAATGGCAAGTTTAAAATGAATAAAGCAAAGGCTTAATGTCGCGCGAACTAAACGAAACCAACGTGCCAAAGCAAGTGCTAAAAACAAATTGCACGAGTGCGGCCTGCAGCCCAGACCGCAGCCATAATCGCAACGCGTGCTTCCAGTCAATTGGGCCGATAAAACAAATTTCAAATATATATAAGAAGGAATCAAAAATTATAGCCGGCCCTAATTTAAACTTCAAAAAATAAATATAATTTTGAGATTGGCCTGAACACATTCAATAATTAAAGTCTGCTACAACGGCCGACGCAATGCCAAGTTTTGACAGTATTCATTACAAAAAAGTGTTAATATGATATCTTTAATTAAAAGATTATTATTTGAAAATAAAATTAATATAACGGAAATCAATAAATAGAACAGATAGAAATTAAACAGTAGAAATTTACTTTGTAGATGAATCTTTAAGATAAATTCGGTCGTTACGATCTAAAACCGGTTTCTGAGCAAGCTCACTGAAAAAGTTTTTTTAATGGTAGGAGTGTAACGAAAATTTTATCGGCGCCAAATACAAAAAGAGTTTCTTTCTGTACGTAAGAGATAATTACTACTAACGGAGGGTTAAATACCACAAGTGTATTACTAAAGTAAGTTTCTTATAAATTTATGTGCATATATTTCATCGAACTACAATAACAGTTGGGCTGAAAAGTTCGTAGGCTAACATAGAAAAAAATTTTTTTTGATAAAATTGGATTTTATTATTCAATATAATTGCCTTCGAGGGCGATACATCGATTATAGCGATCATACAATTTTTCTATACCATTTTTAAAATATATTTTGTCCTTAGCCTCAAAATAAGCTTCTGTTTCGGCAATTACCTCTTCATCGGCGCTAAATTTCTTTCCAGCGAGCATTCTCTTGAGGTCTGAGAACAGGAAAAAGTCGCTGGTGGCCAGATCTGGAGAATACGGTGGATGCGGAAGCAATTCGTAGCCTAATTCATGCAATTTTGCCATCATTTTCATTGACTTGTAACACGGTGCATTGTCTTGATGAAACAGCACTTTTTCTTCTTCAAATGGGGCCGTTTTTTCGTGATTTCGTCCTTCAAACGCTCCAACAACGCTTTGTAATAATCGCTATTGATGGTCTGGCCCTTTTCAAGGTGATCAATAAATACTGATGCCATAAACCTTGCTAGCCGATTATTGCGCCTTTCCACTCTTTGGATTCGGTTCATCGCGTGCAGTCCACTCGGCTGACTGTCGATTTGACTCTGGAGTGTAGTGATGAAGCCATGTTTCATCCATTGTCATATATCGACGGAAAAATTCGTTATTATTACGGTTGAATATCGCTGAACATTGTTCTGAATCAACGACACGTTGAAACTTTTGCTGGATTGTGAGCTCGCGCGGCACTCACTTTGCACACAGTTTTTGCATGTCCAAATATTCATGCAAGATATGTCCAACACTGTATTTTGATATCTTCAGAGTCACAGCTATCTCGCTTAACTTCAATTTACGGTCATTCATAATCATTTTGTAAACTTTTTTATGTTTTCGTCCGTTACAGCCTCTTTCGGGCGTCCACTGCGTGCATCGTCATCAGTGCTCATCTCGCCTCGTTTAAACTTGGAAAACCACTTCTCAACGGTTGATTTTCCTGGTGCACAGTCTAAATAATGCTTATCAAGCCAAGCCTTGGTTTCAACGGTATTTTTTTGCCAAAAGCAGTGTTTTATTAATACTCGAAATTCCTTTTTATCCATTTTTTTAAAATTAACAATAGTTGCTTCACTCAAAATACGATATCTCCTAAACTAATAGTCCGACAGTTGTCAAATTTATACACGAGTCTTTTGAAGGTTAGGGTTAACTAAAAAGCACATGGATTTAATACTACTAGCGCCGCTTATGTGTCAGCCTACGAACTTTTCAGCCCAACTGTTACATATAATTTCAGTTAAATAAAAGCGCGTATTTAATGTATAAAACGGAACAAAGGTTGCACGAGTAATTGCAAAACTTCTGGCGAAACACAATTAGTGATTTCAATTTTTGGAAACCACTAAATGTATTTTGATAATGAAAGGATCTTAGATGGTTTAAAATATAAAATGAGACCCTAAAAAAAGGAAAACGAGAAGTTTAAGACACAAAATAAAATAAAGGAATAGAACTATTTAAAAAGGAAATCAGACAAATATTTGTATATGGGTTACAAGCATTTATAAGAAAAAAAATTAGATTATAAAAAGATATGGAAATCAATATTTGAAAGGTCAATAGTTTGGGAAAACAAGCCCAAGAGCGATAAAAGATTCTTAAGTAATTATGGAAATGACAACACTAAGTAAAAAACTCACAATTATAAAGGTAGTCAAAAATTTAAAGGTCTCACGTAATAAAGATTATACAAAATACATCTAAGAACAAACAGAAACTTTGCAACAGCATATAAAAAAATGTAGAAAATGGATATAGAAAATATATAGAGATCTGCAATAAATCGATAGTGAATGAGGAAGTTTATACATTAGAAGAGATTTACAGCCACGATATAGAAACACTAGATAGCTACGATGAAGACAAAAAGAAACGACAGAATAAGAAAAAGATGACCGGGAAAAGAATCAGAAGGCAAAGACCTCTTATCAAAGAACTAATAAAACAATAAACTAGGAGGGAATTAATAAATAACTGCAGTAGAAAAAGATAGGAAAAAGGAAAATGGAATAATAAAAAAGAAAAAGCAACGTAAGAAATGTAGCTAAATAGGAAGTACTACAAAATCTTAAAGAAGATTTTTTTTTATTAGCATTACATTACAATCTGATTAATTTGTGATCAATGAATAATTTTTATCTAACGTAATTAATAACAAAAGTCTTGGGCCGACTTTTCTATCTCTGCATTGGTAAAGAGCTGAATAGCCTTCGTATTCATATGGTGAAGTAGCCTATGTTTATTGTTATTGGCAAATCTAGAAATGATCTTGTTAACGGTATTCATTTTTGAGTCCCGATAGATATCGCTGGATAAATTGATGATGTACCTTGGTACTTTATTTGGGAATTGTTGTGTAACTTGCAGGTTGATTTTACTGATTTCAGTATTTGCTTGTATAAGAAAAATCTGTTCTATATCGATAGCTTGGAAGTTTCCCCCAATTCACCCATACATTTTTTTGTATTTAATGTCAAGTCCTTTACGTTTCTTTTCCACGTGAACTTTCCAGTGAAGTTCAGATACTTTGCTAAGTTAGCATAGGAAATCTGAGTATCATTTAGTGTAACAGGTAAGTGTTGATTATGTTTACTGGTAAACGTGCACCGTCTTGGCCTCATTCAACTTAATATCTTTTGGTCTAGGTGTTAATCTGGCCAATAATGTTTGGTTTTTGCCTGTTTTTACATGGTTTCTGCTAAGTGCAAGTATTGGAGTTCCATCAGCAAACGTTGTTCAGGAATTTGGTTTAATGTTAGGGATATCACTGATGTGCAATAGATATAATTCTGGACATAGTACACGTCCCCGGGGTATTCTTGCATTAATTTTTTTTAGTTTAGAATAATCTCGCCTTGTTTTATATTACATCTTTCTATAGGTACAATTTCAAAAGTTCTGAGTACTGGCGTGAAAATAGCTTATTCGTCTTGTAGAACAAATCTTCATGACATACTTAGTAAAAGCGCTACACCAGGGAAGTTACTAGTGCAGACTATTTTTTCTTTTAATGATTTCTTATTTATGCAATGGTCGAGTAACTTTCTCTGAAATCAAGTTGATGGGAAATTAAATCTTTCTCTTCTATTATTGGTTTTAATCTTTTCAGCACTAGTTGCTCATAGAGTTTTGAGATGACAGAAATACGTTTGTAGGATGAAACTTTATGAGGAATTTTTTCTGGTATCTGGATTATTATGGCCTTTACAACTTTCTACATCTTAGGAACGTACTTTAGTCTGAAGGATGCGTTGATGAAGTTGATTTACAACAGCTTTCCTTGATAGTTGTTTCAAAATTTCTTCAGTAACCAGGAGCTTTTTCGAATTACTGTTAACTAATTTTTTTTATAAATTTCTTGTGGGAAGATAGGTCTTGCTTTGGTTCCGTCGATCCTAAGGATAATCTTATTATTTGCTCTGCAAATTTGCACTTTTTATAAATTGGTACGAGCTTTTCTGATTGATGAATTCTAAAGTATAGACCCTTTTAATCTATTGATGTTTTTTCATAGAGTAGGTAGTTATTTTTATTATTATTAATAAGCTCCCTTAGGTATTTGCTACTCGAAGACTATATATAATAATTACAGAAGAATTTCTCTAGTCAACCTAGGCTATAAAATCTTAAGTACAAAAATAACCAATAAATTGACATCATTCATGGAAGAGAAAGCGAGCATTTCTAAAGAATGTTTTTAGAAAGTTAAGATTTATCTTTATATTAAAACAGATATTGAGGAAAAGTTATCAAAAACATGCCAGTCTATTTTTTATAAATTTTAATAAGGCATGTGATAAGATAGAAAGGTTTAATTGTATAAGATATTACAAGAATTAAACTTACCGCCAAAATTAATAAGACATATAATTGTGCTTAAAAGATACACAGGGTTTAAGGCTTGCACTAGAAGAGTTTAGTATTAAAGAAGGTTTAAGAAAGAAAATCTGTTACTATCTTGTTTAATATGTCTTTAGAGTGGATAATATAAGTATTAAAAGAGGCTCTATTATTTTTCTTATTTAACAATTATTAATTTTTATTCTAACTTATTATGCATACAAATCCTGTCGCGGTTATACTTCCACTATATTCTGCTTTTCTCCACCGTGTTACACTTCCAACTGCACAAACTCGAAGGGATTTGTTCCTTTGAGCTTGCGGGCTAAATTTTTATTGGCTAAAAATTGTATAGCTTCTAGATTTGGATGTTTATGGGTCCGTTTCTTATGGGTCACGGCAAACTTCTTGATGGTCGAGGGGGTGGCCATCTCCTTATGGAATTTCCGATGCAGATTCTTATCTCGCATGTACCTAAAGAGCTTTTGTCATATTTTTGAACAGCTCCACAACTGGATGCCATAAATCTATACTAGTCGCATCACCCGTGTATAAACCACTATTTTGTTTTGAACTGATGGTAGCTTCTTGACAGAAGCTTATATGTACTGTTATATTTTAGTTTTAATTTACTTGTTCTTTTTACCAAACCCTTTTCACTTCAATTTGGTATCCAAATTTTAGCCTCGGTATTTATTTTGTTCATGATATTAACATGAATAGATTTTTCTTTATTAGCTTTCATATGCCACCTTTTTAGTTACAGGTTTATTTTATTAATTGTGCTTATGGCATTGGTCATTATTCCTTGATGTGGTTTCATTCGCAAGTGTAACTAATTTGATGTTTTTTTTCGGGAATGTCACAATCATACAACAGTTATACTGTTGGCCCAAGGACACTGCTTAGTTTTGAAGGTGTAGTATAAGTCCAAGGACTGAACATCTTGGGTTAGTAAGTATCTTTCAAATTTCATTAGTAGATCTTTGTCCCAAATTTTCTTGAAAGTTTTGGCGATATCTAAAAGGTAAGATAAAAATAAAAAATCTTTAGTACGAAACTCATTGATGTAGAAGAACAAGTTGTTTTCCTTCAATTATCTTTTTCATTCTTTTTGAAAATACCTTCTCAAATAGTTTTTATTTTATAAGTTGGCCTATATGAGCTTATATGGTTAATAGATTTAGGTATAACGATGACTTTAGATGTTTTTCACAAGACTAGATTATGTAGTCTGACTGCTCTATTTATAAAAGATGTAAGTTTTACAGTTTCTTTTCTTGGTAGTTGTTTTAATATTTTTTTATTGATTAGATCGAATCCTGGAGCCTTTTTTGTGTTGATATTTTCTTTTAGTTCTCTGAATACTTCATTGGGTATAGCTAATGTTATATTTACTATTTCTGCCGTTGGTTTTGCTTTATATACCTTCTAATTAAGGAGCGAAGGTATTTGTTTTTTATGTTTGTTCTTGCTAAAAATCCATTTTCTCTGCATATCGGTGGAACATGTTTTATTGGTTTATTAATTCTCTTTGTGATCTTTTATAGTGAGTGATCAGTACTTTACTCCTCCGTTATTTCTTTAAGATGTGTATTGAGTGTTGCCTTCTTAATTTTTGAGATTCTCCTTTTGAGTTTCAATCTATGTTTGTTTTCTATTGATCTAGATTTTTGCTACATCTTTGTAGTTTCTCTTTTTTTTCTTATTAAATCTGTAATTTCTGTAGGGCAACTTTTCCTGATTATCTTCCATCTTATTTGTTATTACAGGCTGCATTCTGAATATTCAACATGATTTTCTTTCCTTTATATTCTAACTGCTCTTTTGTTTGGATGGGTACATTTAATATCATCTTTTCACTGAGCTCTAATTTGAAGCTGCTCCAGTCTGTAAATCTATTAGGTAATGTTAGATTAAATTCTCTGGTGATTGTTTTCCTCTAATGTTAGCAAGATGAACGATCAGACATAAGTTCCTCAAAGTGTTGATTAAATTTGTCGGTAGTTTTTTGAAATAAAGAAATCTAGAAGGCCTGGAATTTTTTCATTACCTATTAACTAATATGTGGATCTACCAGTTGAATGCCAATTGCCATTACATTCTCTGATTGGGTGATACAGGTTTTTATCCTTAGCTATCCTTAGTCTCGCCCTTAAAGGTTCGAAATAAGTTTATATAATCCTATTTTCTTAGATTCAGCTGTGCTGCTGTTACAATAATTAAATACTTTTGAGTTCTCATAATGGTTTATACTGTTATTAATTATAATCGCTGTTGCTCCTCTAAGTGCGTTCTGTGGATGTAAGACAATCCACTTAACAAGCTTTCAGTTTGACATACGCTTCATTTCCAAATTTCGAATTTAAACATATGTCGATATTTTGAGTTCCAGTATTTAAGTAGCTTTTAGTTTACGAATTCCAAGATCATTAGCTAGGACTTATGTCTAGTTTTGAATGTTAACTTTTCTAGCATAGTTAATCTTTCTAACATTGTTTTGTTGAATATTTTTTGTTTTTTCCTGTTCTTTTTTACCCAGAGTTATTTTATTGTTTTTTATACTTTAATATTTGGTCGTAGGTTACATTCTTATTTACCTGTATTTGTTCTATGTGCTGTTTTTTAACAATTTTTGAGTTGACCTATTGCCTTTACTGGATTTTCTTATTTAGTCTTTTATTTTTTAAATTTTGAAGAGTTATTGGTTCGATGGAGTCTTTTTTTAATTAGCCGTTTTTAATCTAGACTTTAGTTTACATTTTTTAAATACATTTATCTTTACTGGACGATATCGTAAAGAGGGGCAATGGCGCCTTATCTTCCCATTTGAGCAATTGTGTCAATTCAAATATTTTGAATTTTTAAAATTTTCCAAAAATTTGTTCAGTTTTGGATATCTGAGTTTTCGTATAACGACATTAACGGTCCCATTTGTTTATTTTTAAATAAAAACCATTTAAGTTTTGCCTTGTTAAGAAATTGTGTTAATTTTCTATAACCGGTTTCATCTTCTACACCGAATTTCACATTGTCTTGACAGCATAGTTGCCTTGTAATTTACTTCACTTTCTGTAAGAGTAAGAGTAAGCTCTTAGGGTTATAGTTTATCTAATATTGCCGTATTACAAATTTGATCAACTATTATTAGTTATTATCAGTTTATTAAGGTTTTATAAGCGAGGATGGTTCAGTCACATTCCTTTAAAATACAAATATTTGGAGTGTTTAAAAATATTTTATTAAGAAATTAATATTTCTTCAATGTTTATGCATTTTTAAGGCTCTTGGAAACCATTCTTAGTACCATTTGTGGGTAGCTTATTGAAGCTTGTCAGTGGAGGACGGCTTTATCGCACACTGTCTCTTTTATTGCGTCAAACAAAACGCATTTGCAAGATCCGGTGAATCTGTATGGTGCAGCCGAGAATTTGCGTAATAGTGACCGTGTGGTGACCGATATGTGGCCGCGCATTGTCATGTTAAAACAACGCGCTGCGTTTCCATTTTCCGTGGCGACGTTGCTGAATACGCCAGCGGATTCGCTTCAGTGACTCGCAGTATTGATCACTGGTACATTCTTACGAAGGGGCAGTCAGTCTATTAGCAGAATCCTCGTCTGATCTCAAAGGGAAATCGACATTTGTTTTAGCATTAACTCCCAGGCATAGCTTCTTGGAACATGCTACCATTCTATAGACTAGCGTTTCTGTTCCGGCCCGCAACCATGATTTTTCTGCTGTACAGTTGCAGTAACTGTTGATATACCTCCACAAACTTCTGTGAACAGTGACAGTATGGGGAATCTATAGGACATTCTACAGTCATGTAAAAATCTTTATTCTTTGTCAATATAGCACTATTATAATTTTGTAAAATTTTGATGTAGATGTTCAGTATTTGATACCGAATTAGTTGGCTAATTTGTTATGATAAAAGACGATAGCCATATTTATTTTATAGGCGAAGTGTTATTGAAAGGTTTAAAATAAAAGATGTTATGTACAATATAGTATATATTTACATATATAGCATTTAAACCAGAAAATATTGACATTCACAACATTTCACAGCAAGTGTCCAATAAGTAAGTTTATTAATGAGCTGAGAGGAATCATGAAACATATGGCTCATAGTTATAGGCAATTATGAGTTAAAACAAAAACTGAAAGAACGTTAATTACACAAGATATTTCAAATTTTACTTTTTGATGTACATAAGTTATACTTAGCTAACTAAAATATAAAGACATTTGGGGTACTGATTACATTCAATAATTAATTTATGTTAAACAAAGTATTAAGACAAAAATAATATAAATGTTGTTATGTAATTGATTATATTTACGTAAAACGTAGCTTTTTGTGGTTCTAAAAGATCAACATTTTTGTTTGATGACAACTAATAATTTATTATAATTTGTTAACAGAAAGACCACCTTATACAAAGAACTGTGACAAACTGAAATCTACAATGTTTTTCATTCACTATAGGATGTTATGATGCTGTGTCATTTTTCAAATGCACGAAGTGAAACATCATCGTTCACACTGGTGTTGTTATCACTATTTGTCTGTTTATTTTATATACATAACTAATTTTTCATTCATAAATGCACCTATGCATTCTTCGTTCATCAATAGCTCATTAAAGCCTTCTTGACTTTTTTAATGTGTTTTGATGTAATCATCAAGAAGGTTAATTATACTGTTTAGTAAATTTGCTTTATGAGTTATTGCTTCAAACATTGACATTCATACTTAATTATATATTAACGTTCTCGTCCCTAATTTTACTTCCCATACAAGTAAAAATTGAAGTTTAAAAAAAATAGTTTAAAAAAATTACATGACAAATTTGCCGAAAATTTAAATGACATCTTTGAAAATTAACTCTCAAAAGATAATTTAGATCTAATTCGTAATTTAGTAATTTCGATATAGGCCTAGATGCGCCCGGCCCATTTGCACCCACCGCCATTTTCGGCTCACTTGCGCCCCAGAAAAATGCCAACAAAAATAATGGTCTCATTTGCGCCCAACGTTGCAGCTCCTTAGTCATTACGACTAATTACACAAAATTTTATAATTTTCCGCTGGGTTCCCCTAGCTTCAATGTGTACTTGGTTTTTGTATTTATTGGGGATTGATTTTTGTGTTTTATAGAAGTTTATTTTTTATATTTGTTGTTTTTGGCATTTTAGATTAATATTCACAATATATACATACATACATAGTCGAGTAGTACATATTTAATAAACATTTCCCTAAATCGCCTGTATTTTCAAATTCCGCAAGCGTCTTCTCTATTCTTTCGTCCAATCTTACGTACTTCTTTGTTTTTCTTTTACCTTTCAAGTTTAAGTAATGCCTATCGTACTTATAAAAACAAATTGAAGCTTGGGGAGCCCAGCGGAAAATTATAAAATTTTGTGTAATTAGTCGTAACGACTAAGGAGCTGCAACGTTGGGCGCAAATGAGACCATTATTTTTGTTGGCATTTTTCTGAGGCGCAAGTGAGCCGGTAATTTCCAGTTTGTTCAGATAATTTGTAATAAAATAATAGTTTTTCGGAAATTATAAATTTTCAAATTTTCCAATTTTGTTCGATATAAGAAACTGAAATTTGTCAGGCCAGACCTTTAAAGAAAGAGTACCTAAATATGATTAAAACAAATCGAGCTCTCTCGCCGGCTTTTAGAACTCGTATGTTCTAAACGCTTTACCGAAGTTTTCGTTGTTGTTGAATTGGTGGCAATTAGTGTAATCCTAATTTTGTGCGCTTAAATGGAAGACTACGTTCGAAAACTGAAATATCAAACATATTCTATCGGTTTGTTGGTAATCTAGTAATATAGTATTAATTAAAGATCAAAACTTCTGTAGGTACTTTTAAACCTAAAACAAATGCAAAAGATAGAACATCTACATCAACAGAATTGCCAAATCAAATTCATTCTTGAGCAACTATTCAGGCTATGTTGAAATATATTACAACCAAGTGAGCTTGTTTAACTTTTCCTTAAAATCTAAAAAACACATTAATTGGTGGACAGATCTATAGAAAGTAAATTTTCTTACCATTCTAAATATTTTACATTAGCTAGTGCGATGTAATAGAAACTCACGTTAACATATATTTTTTTAATGCTTATGCTATGGTGCAATAGGTGATTAAATAAAGTTTATCTAAATAGAAATGAACCAAGTTAGAGAAATAGTGCACAAAGAAGTAAAATGTTACTGAGAAACAAAAAGAAAGAAAACTAATGAGAATTTGGTTACAGCAAAATGGTTCCGAGAAGAGAACTATATTAAGTGAACCAATCAGCAAAAATAAAATTAATTTAATTACAATTTTGACAGCATAAGACGTTTTTTTCGGTGTTTTTATAGCAAGAAAGACTGTGGTAAATGGATGGGCGAGCTATTTACTAAAACATTCATACAGCTTAATTCGGGAATATCAATTACGCACACATAATTTATTTATAATGACTAATTCTATTTACACCGTTGTTCAGCTTCATATTAGGTAAAACCCGTAGAGAACATTGTATTTGTATATACAGAAATAATTGTACCACAATAAATAATGTTAAAAAATGAAGTTTTTGATTACACACACATGAAAAATAAAAAAAATACTTTTTAAATTATCTCTTTAAACAATTCCGTGAATTAACGTAAAATTAAAATATATATTGGAAAGTATGATATGACACAGCATATTTGGTGTTATGTACAAACGCGGTGAATTTAGAAGCAAATTTAAAATTGTACGTCAACAAATACCGAATCTCAGGAAAATATATCGTTTACCATTAGTAGCTGTAAATAAATAAACCGATTTAAGTTTTATAAGGCCTATCACAGTGCTATGTAAAAATTGTTATTGTAACTACTTACACCAACACACATGCTTATAGAGTCAGACCCTGATTTAAAAATGGCAGTCTCTCTGCTGTAAACTACCAGAAGATGGTTATTCAATTTTTATTTTTAATGATGTAATAACAACAAAAGTGTGCTAATGTTATACGATAAAGTTGTCACCATAATTTTCAAATATCTTTTATAAATTAATTATAATTATTTAAAACTACTTTTTGTAGTATGTTATTTATATTGAGGAAACAACGAAAACGTAAAATTCAATATAGTGATAACAAGATGATTTTTAATTTTCCAAATTTTAATTAAATATATTTAAAATATGTTAAGCAATCAATTAATTGATTATAAATAATTTTTAATTTTAAAAGTCTTGTGTAAAGAACTAATTAACTTAGCAAGTAAATTTTACGTAATTTACCTATATATGTCTGGTGTTTCCAGAGTTCTTCCATTAGTTAAAAAGATATAGCCTGAATTAAAATTCAGCATAAAAAGGTGTACCATAAGCATTTGAGCCATAGTTTTCATTCTTATGCAGGTTTACTAGAGGTATCAGGTTTGCAATCAAAGTTTATCACATATATTGGTTCTGTGCTGTAATAATTATCGTTATGAAACGAGCACTGAACGGTGTTATATTTTTGTCATGGTTAATGGTGATATTTTCGGCTAGACCAAATTACATATATAAATTTCTCACTAAAAACAAGTTGATAAAATTTGAAGACGTTAAACAACTGCCAAGAGGCTTAATGATTCTGTAACCTTCATAACAATCTACGATATATTGATCCTTACTTATATACTTTCACAAGATTTGGATTGCACAGAGACCTTTTATTAACAAAATCACAACACATATAACAGTTTAGATAGAGAAGGAACCTTTGATTTATTTGAAATTTGTAGTAATCGAATATTAAACCAATCATTAAACATAGCTTTAAAGTCTTTTGATTTTATTTTTTTTGTAAATTTCTTAAAACAATTCGCTACTGTCACATTAATAATAAACAAAATACTTCCTTCTATTTCTAAAATGTTTGGAAAACAGTGAACACATAGCATTACACAGAGTATTTCTAAGCAGTACATCAGGAATCTACTTTATTAAAGCTTTGTAGCTTGCTATTCAGAACGTAAAACCAAAAACGTGTTAGAGAACTAAAAGTACAAGAAAAAATTTCTGAGGTTTTTAAATATGTTCGTAGTAGCATAATACTGCAATCTGCTATCTGTCGAGGTGCTAGCTATTAGAGCAAACAACCAGGAAGTTCATGAAAATCACCAACAATTTCTAACTCAATTTTGAGGTTTCCGGACTCTTTCGTGGTGTTTAGAAGTTTTCACCTCTGAATGCTTCACTTACAATTAAGGTGGATATCTTCAGAAGGAACTGTCTCAATGGATCTTCCTTTTAAACATGTCCATTGCAGTTGTGGGAGAAACATCCAGCTTTGACAACTTTAAACACGAATAAACCATTCAAAAACTTTCCAAATTGAAGTATTATGATTTTATTAACGAAATAAACTAGAAAGTAATTTTCGTAGCGAGACAAAATACCAAAATTAATTTTATCACCGAGCGTAAATATAAAATATTTAAAACGAATTTTAACGGAAGTCAATTTGACGTATCTACAAAAAGAAGATCCACGTACATGTATACACATATAGATATTTTTCGGATTACTTAGTTGACAATGAATGAGGGATTCGGTTTATGGGGTGCACCGCGTCGATTATTAGAAAATTCTCGACGCTTCAGCATCCGCTTGATAATGGCATCAAAATGGATGCCGAAATGTTGAAACTTCTTAAATAATTGAAACACTGGAGCCCGTGAATCGAATCGTCCATATATACACACATACACACCTATATAGATGGGTTTTAGCCAA
Source organism: Sinelater perroti (assembly GCA_036346155.1). Classification (NCBI taxonomy): domain Eukaryota; kingdom Metazoa; phylum Arthropoda; class Insecta; order Coleoptera; family Elateridae; genus Sinelater; species Sinelater perroti. The sequence continues at coordinate 1,164,787 of JARFIY010000374.1, forward strand.
CGTGTTTATGTAAACACTTACTAACTGAAAAGGTTAATTAAAAAGTTGTAAAATTATAAAATTACTAAAATGTAAAAACATATCATTTTAAATTTCAGATAAGAGTAAAGAAGGTTAATGTAAAATATTAGAAAAATCGCAATTTATACGAATAAACAAAATTGATTAAAACAATAATATTAGAAATAAATGCTGGGAATGTATGAATAGAATAATAAACAAATAAAAAAGGATGTAAATAAATACTTATAAAATTCAAATGATTGGGACCACTTAATAAAAAATGTACAATAACTGAATAATGAACATATCACGTGAAGATTTAGAAGAAATCGAATTACAAATAAGGAAATTTCTCGTTGGTGAAAAAGAGAGAAGCTTATGGGAATGCCAGAATTTCAATAAAAAAATAACAAATAGAAGAATTAAATGATCGGAAACATTCAATAAACATATATAAAAAAAGATAGGGTCACATCAAATTACAAAATATTTTAATGATTTTTGACAAACGTTGTACCCTAAATAAAAGCATCATACACCAATGAGTAAAAACAAAAATGCTATAGTATTATATATTTACAACAAATATGATTAATATTTTATTATAAAATTTCTTGGAAAGTCAGAATGGATACTAAAGTTAGATTTCAAATAAAATAAAAAGTCAATAAAGAAAGTAAAAGTATAGTATCTAAATACAAAAATTCATGAAGAGGATACATAAGAAAGTCATGAGAAAAATATTTAATAATTTGGAGCAAGGAGATATTACTTTCAATATAAAAAGGTGGTCAAAATCAACTTGGAAAAAGAAACTATAGCTGCTTTTATCAATTAATGAAGAGAATTAACTAATAAAATCATCAGTTATATATAACCATACGCAAATGCATTATTGATAATTTTGAGAAAAATCAAGAAGAGGATAAAAAAAATACAAATGCATGTTATTATAAATAATTTTTTTTATTAAAATGGGGTTATATTCAGACTCAAAATTAGGGAAGAAAGATATTTGAGTGAATTTTTTATCAAATTTTACGTACGAAAATTAGAAAATTTAATTGAACGATCAACAGAGAATTATTAAGACCACAAGGAAACTAGTAAATATAAATAAACAAAATTTAGTTAATTGACAATTCATCAATTAATTGAGAGCATTAAAATTTGATTGATTTTGTTAAAAATGAGAGGAAGTCATTTTATGAAGGCAGAAGAATATTCAAAATTCCCTATGAAAATTGTTTATACAAAAACCAAAGGATTAAAGAGAAAGATAAACAGAATCATAGAAAACGTAGAAAACATGAATAAACAAAATATGTTAGAAAATTCTGAATAAATTTAAGATCAAAATGTTTGGAGGGGGTTACACAATAAAATCATACTAAATACCGAAAGCTAATAAAAATTAAAGACGTTTGCTCCTCTGCGATTTTATCGAAATATTTTTTTGAGCAGGAGGGAGACTAAAATTACAAAAATGGTAAAATGCAAATCAACACATTAAGAGAAAACCTATAATTCTCAAAATTATAAGAAAATAATATAGCAACGGTTCAAATTTTTTTTATTTTATACTAAAGTGATTAATTTATCAAACGGCAAGAATACTAGATGATAATAAACAAATATGAGACTTCAGGTAATAAATTTAAGAGTTAACAATTTGATTTTAAAAAATGTAAGAATTTTTAAATGGCATAACTACTCTAATATACACAATGAACAGAATAAGAAAAGTTACGTTTATATTTCTAGACAATTTTTTATGTATCTTAAAATATTTTTGAAGGTTTGGAAACTTTAATATGCAGATATTTTTTAAAATAATTTTATGAACTAATTTACAGTAATATTTATTTGTATCCCTGTATCTTCAAAAAAAGGTAAAAAGATAACATATTTGTTAGTATAAAAAAATTTAAATTCAATTTAAAAATTGTTGGTGATTTCTCCAATTAAGAGTTTAAAGAACAAATGTTTCTAACAAACTATTTTTAAATATACATTTAATGAAATTGGTGAGGAGTACAGGAGCATAGTTTATGTTTTTTGCTAACATATTAGCGACTAAAAGAAAAAACTATAAGTTTCTTCTAAGTTAATGCAAAAGTTGGTTTTATAATTTTAGTGCATCCTTCATTACTGGTTGGTTAGATTGTTTGCAAACCATGATTGTTGCTCATTTTACTAAATCTAAACCTTTATAAAAAGTGGGGCTGATGGCACATTGGAAGTATACGATTTGATTGTGTAATTTTTTAACGACTAGAAAGTTGAATGTTCACTAAAGAAAATTTCACTGTTAGTTGGGATTGTCAGAGTTGCAGTAAGATAATTGTCTTTAACTGATTATTGGTAAAAAATTTACTAGTAATAATGTGTTTTACGATTTCAAAGAGCTAATAGGAAAAGGAAGCTGACCGAGAGTTGAACTGCTTAGACGCGATGTCCTTGGCTCTATCTCCAGAGATAGCCTGTACATGTCCTCTTCGTCCATAAGTAAAGTAGTATCCAATAAATAATCTGCCACTTTTTGAATAAGCTCGATTTTATAAGGGGTTTGTTGAAAGTGCCTAATTTCTCGAATTACATGTGCGATCTGAAATTACACAAAGCAGTTTTAATAAGAGTTAGCACTGTTTGAGGTATCACACTTACCATGCGCATTTTTGCAAAATTTAGTAATCCTTCCGGAGTAAAATTTTGAGTTCCTTCCTCAATAAAAGACAAATCTGTTAAATACATCCCTAAGTATGGAATACATGGAGGATCACAGCGATGAAGAGCATCACGCAATGAGCGAAAACGGCCGTCTGAACTTACAATATTTTGCAATTTATCAATGGTTTGCTTAGTCTGTAAGTATAGATGTGAAAAGCATTGAAATATTGAGAATATAACTTACTGTTTTAGAGACTTTATCCCAAGTTTTCTTTAATCTAAAAACCGAACTGTTGGTAAACGCAGAACAAATTTGGAGAACTCCATTAAAATTGTGTAAACAGCGAGCAATGTCGGCAACAGCAGCCCATTTTTCAATAGTAGCCACTCTTGTTTGTAACGTTGGACGCCGAATTATTTCAGAAGCAACCAAGGTAGATACATCATTAAAACGTTTCGTCATTAATAAGATATTAGGCGCTTTAACAGCTTTATCTTGCTTCATCCAGGCTTGTCCCAAAAACTCTCTAAAAATTATATTCTTGAACATTTTTATTAAGAGAAAATCACGAAACGTACTCGCTAGATATAGCTACAAAAATTTGATGGTCGATATAAGTAAGTTGTTCGGCAATTTCTAGAGCGGACAGAGTCTCGATGGTCTCTTTGTTAGGGGTCTGAAGAAATCTGATGTAAAGATGCATAAAAAAGAATGTATTACTTACAGTTGGCACTGACAGAAGTGCCTTCAAATCTATCCTGGAGTTTTCTGTTTCTTCTTTGGTAAGCAAACGAAGTAATTGAGCCGCTGCCTTATGTTCAGCAGGTAATAAATTAGGGCTGTAGATAATGTCATCCAAAAACTCAATTGTTAATTGTTTTAGACGGGGATCGTTTTCAAAATCTTGAGCGTGTTTTGATATCCAGTGTCTATAAATAAACAATGTATACTGAAATATTATGTCATAAATGGGGAGTAGTTACTAGTCCTTGCAAGATATGAGTTTCAGAAAAATTATAAAAACCAAAGAAATCACAATAATCCTAATGGCTCTTCGATTTTTTAACTCCCCGTGGGAATCAAAAAAACATATTTCTTGATTAGTAATATGTTTGCAGGTTTGTGACATTAGAAAATCCTAATCCTTGGCATTCGAATTAAATTCAGCTACATTGCTGATGTTTCCATATCTTTTTAAATTTTTAATCTAAATAAATTTTTTAGCATTGTTTTACCAAAAATCTCGTAATATTTTGTATTGTTTGGTAATAGACAATAGTAGTTCATAATTCATTTATATATGTCTTGTCAGTAAAAGTATTAAAATTTTTAAAAGGATTGATCTAAGACAACGACCATGAATATACATGATTTAAAGACGATGAGAATTAAAAACTACAAAGTAGTAGTAATAGAATAAAGGAATGATGAAGGAATACTGAGAAGAATGTAGAACAGCTGATAAATTAGATACAATCATCAAAATTTGATATAATGTAATATTACTTATTATTTATTTACTTGGATTGATTATCTGAAGTCAGCTTGCCGATATATTCTGACGTTAAGAAATATCTATTGCGTTTGTTAAATTCCTTAGAAATTAAAAAAATACCTTAAGACATTTAGCACTCTCATAGTGCAGGCAGTAGACATTATGCTCTCTTTGTAACGAGCCCTTTCAGCGTTATAGTCATCCTGGGAGTCTGAAGAATTGGGATTACAAGTGACGTCTCTAGGATTACTAGAACCAGATGTTGCAATAGCAAATGCTGCTGCGGCGCTAGAAGTGCTACTTCTGCAATTTGAGATTATTGTAAACAGTAATATTTGCAAAAGCTTTAATTCAACCTTCTTTTAGATTGACGGAAAGATGTGATGACCACCCCAGCTTTGCTTGGTTTCTGGGGTGACTCATGCTGAAAACTTGATCTGGCTGTAGAAATATCTCCATCCTGCATAGATTTCCTAGATCCATAATAACCCTAAAAGCAGAATTTTCAAACTGAAATGTTATATATTATTATTTACGTACATGTATAATAGAAGCAGATATTGAAGCTGATCTTGATGAACTGCATGAAGTTCTGTGGGTGACATTATAGACAGTTGATTCTTCGGTTTGTTCTACAAGGGAAACTATTACACACGGAAATAATTGTGAAATAAACGCATAAACCTTCTACTTCCTCTGAAATAACACGCTCCACTTTTTTTTCAATGTGGGGCTGGTCATGTTTATTAGCAGGAGGTCGATTAGTTGACTGCGCGTCCGTTGTAGAGGACTGTTTGGGAATTTGTTGCGTGGTCGGTGAGATGTTTTGGTCAGAAGATGATGAACCTACTAGAGTTACAGAACTTAAATTGCTTGGGGAACATGGGGCGCTAAGTATTGTTGCATCTGTAAATTTAAATTAAATTTGTTTTAAAATATATTATGATTTTTATGAGTATTTAAGTTTCAGTTGTTTTTTTTGTAACAAGTTGTAAGGTGTGTACAAACGTATTGAATAGATCTTTTTTTAAATTGTCGTTAAAAACATTGTACAAAAATATTAGTATAATTTACATACCGGTAAGGGTTTCACTACTACTGGACGCAGTGACTTTAGGAATAGCTAAATGAGCAGCATCTATTTGGGAATCTTGACTGGGCTCTATTTTTATCGAAACAGTTTTTTGGTTTAATAATGTGCCGGATTGTTGTACTTCAGATTTAGTTTGACTATGATGGGTAGGACTATGTTTTACAATACGAGGATGTGGATGTTCTGTTCGGGTAGTTTGTTCATGACCTTCTTCTGTATCTGTTGAATGTCAAACTAAATATAATGCATTAAAAAAATAGCAAAATTACATTTTGGTAAAGTAGATTTCCAATGCCGGTGGCCTTGTGAGTCATAACTATGTGAACGATCCCTTTCACTAGATTCGGAACCATACCCAGATACAGAGCTAGCACCGCTTGTTCGCCTAGGGGAGTAACTACTTCTCCTTCTTTCATCAAACAATAAATGGTGACTTCCTTCTTCTTTCTGGGAAAAAGCTTCTAGAGATACGACTGAGCCGTGTGGTTCAATGTCCGTGGTATAAAAAACCTTTTTAAGGGCTTCTAGAACCGTTACGCCATCCGTGAACACTCGGTATGTAAGAAGAAAAGTATTCAAGAAGTCTATGGAAAGGAACCTTAGATCTGAAAAAAACTTTTACATTTAACGGTCACCAGTTTTGGGACCGAATATATACCTTTAATGATTATGTAGAAAGTTGATCAGGAAATGGGGTATATCATGCATTTTCAAAGGGGATAAATGATAACAAAAGATAGTTGATCCCAGATTATATGGATATTATATCACACAATGAACGATGTGTGAAAATATAAAGAAGATCATTTTCCAGTTAATTTACCGGTTAATCGCTGAAGAAGTCGCTCTGGCGTGGCGTAACGTATCTGAGGTACTTTACAGGAATTCAATGTTCGACTAAATCGGATATCAGCTTCGTCTTTAAATAACTTCGGGTCGTTTTTGATTGATTGTGGTAAAATAATTGAACTATTGTCTGTTGATGGTCGGATCATATCGTTGAATTGCACATTATCTAAACACTGGCTTATGTCAGATATCCAAGCAGCTTTTTCCTGAAGTGTGGGTGCTACAAAATGTATACACACCTACAAATACTTTGTTTTACTTTTTTCTACTACAATAATGGCGCAGCCATACTTGGCCAGACTGAGACCCGCTCTTCAATTCTACAATTAGTTTAAAATCGCGATTTTGCATAGTCATATTTGTTGCTGTGGCAGCAGCCGACTGTTCACTAAGTCCTGATGATTGGCTGGAGACTATAAACAGATTTATTAGATATAAAAATTAACAGACTCAAGTACTTCAGTAATACCGTCATCTTCTTGAGTTTCATTAGGATCTTCTACAAGCAATGTATCTGCAAGAGCTATTTTACCAATTTCAGGAACTAAATGCAGTTTTCCACTGGATGTCCTACAAAAAATCGCGTTTTCTTTGTTTTAAATTTGCACGCAAATATTTTTTCGCTATAATAGAATTAGGAAATGAAATTTCAAACCATTTTAAGTGAAAGTCATATTAATTAACTCTTTGGTTGATCATATTACACTAACAACTATCGATACTATGACAGTGGATTTTGTTATAAAAGTAACAAAATAATGTAAAACAGTTTTAGTTCAGAGAAAGGTGCACATGACCTGTTAACATAGAGAAATTGGAAGAAGAAATGAAATTTTAATAGTTGTGAAGTACAGTTCAAATATTTGTCGTTACAGAAAAAAGTTTTTCAGGTTTTAACGACTCGATACAATTATTCTTTTAACACCACCACACATTTAAACAAGCACATAAAATACTAGATAATTTTCTTATTGCACACATAACTGAGGAAACAAGTAAAAAGTCTGCGGATTAGATAAGATGTAATATTAGGAATATAACACAAAAATTTAAACCAAATAAAAAAAATTAAATGCCATAAAAAATAAAATACATACGAAAGTGAAATATAAGTAAGATATTTAGGGGTATTTAAAGTCAATATCATACGATCTAGTCCGATAGATTTGATAAAGAAAAAAAAACTGATATGATTCATGAAAGATATTGGATAATATAATCAATGAATGTTTTGAACAGATGGACTAGAATATTTACTAAGGCCTGACGCGCACTAGCGATTTCAGTTGATTCATTTCAATATATCATTTAAAGCAATATGATTTATTTAGTGTTAATTAACTAAAATCGCTGCTGTGTTCCATGCTTCAAAAAGTTATAAAATGAAAGTGATACACAAATAACCAGCAAAAAGGGGAAAAGTAAACAGAATAACAACTGTTGGATATATGCTAATCAGATATAAAATATTGCAAATATGCTACGTTATATGCTTATTGAATTAGAACCCAATGAAAAATTATGTGTTTTGCAACTAACTTTCCACTATTTTACTGGCCAAAACTACGAAAATGCAAAGTGAGATTTAAATTATAAAGTAGATAATAACAATAACAATGAATATATATTATACTGAAGCATGTTAATCATCTGTCTATGAAACGTGTTCTTTGCATTTGTCCATAAAATTTCAATTTGATAGTAATTAGTGTAATTAGCTGTAAAAAGTTTTATTCAAACCTTTTAAATAATTACTAAGAATTTATGAAACCTGATTAAAATATTCATATGAAACAAAGAAGTATTTGCACTTTAATGACAATAATATGTTAAAGATAAATATTAAACTTACCTAGTAGCAATAATTAAATGATTAGAAAATAGAAAACATTGTCGTAAATATTCTTTTTCGCTTTTAAAATTTAATTTGCTTCGAGATGGTTTTTTATGATCAGAAGGCAACTGAATTAAACTACCTGAAATCATCTAACATATTAAAAAACGGCAATGAAATTAGTCTTTAAACCTACCTTGTCTTACAAATACTTGATTGACATCAAGTAGTATATCACAACCTTCCACTATCATGCGCTCAAGGGCCAAATTTTTTCGTAAATTTTCTGTTTCTGATACCTGTCAAATCAGACATTTACATTTCCAATTTAAAATTTTGATCTCAAACTTACTTCGTCATGCATTTGTCTAGATAAATCTTCTAACTGCTGCCGGGCGTTTTGCAAACTTTTGCGTTCTACGTGATCATGTGGAGTATGGGCCAAAAGTTCATGTAAGGTGATGATGTAACGAGGAACCTAATGCAGGAAAGCAAATATGTATATACAATTAATATATTAGTTCTTAAAGACATATTTAGTTATACACAGATATGACCATGAGATAAAATACTTTTTTATTAGGTATTGTATATATTTAACATTTATTATACAATTAATTTTAATAGTGTGATTATTATTACGTTTAATATAAAAAAATTAAATTCTTTCATTTATGTAGACTATTGTTTTCTTGTTTATATTTTCATTGAGTGAAGGTTGAACTTTTTATAATACCTTTGTGACTTTTTTGCATGTTCTACGCACTTTTTTAAAACATGTATCTTTCTAGCTGCATTTTTAGAACACAACAAAAACATTTACTATACGATCAAGAATAATTGTCAAATGTTAGTAAAATTACTGAACAGTGGAATAATATCTCATTAGTCTTTTTTTCCTAATTATTTTTTGTTGGGTTAGTTCCATTTATTAAATTGTAGAAAATTTATTGGTCAAAACAAACATATAAAAAGTTGTGGATATAACACTTGTCACTCTTAGAAGAGAGACAATAAACTGTAACTATTATAGACTGAAATTATAATGTTAAAGAAAAAAAAAGAAAAAAGTGAAATCCATAAATATAACAAAAAAAATTGTGTTTGGTAATAATATATCCAGTCCAACAAAAATATAAAGAGATGATAAAATAGAAACCATATAAAGCATTAACAACAGAAGTACATCATGTGCAAAATGTTAAAGTAATTTGGAAAAGCAAAGCAATGTGCGAAGGGAATGTCACACTGAAATTATTTAAAAAATATATGGCAAATATGTATACAATTGTAGGATATCTTCTTCTTCTTCTGCTCTAATTCTTTAGCGTTTTCAGGTGTTGGATACTTGTAGGATATAAAGAATATATTAAGTGATTGAATGTGTAATATAATCATATTCACACATAAGAAAAAAAAATTGCTATATTATCATTATCAAATTACGATTTTTAACATTACGTGTGTGTATAAATACAAAGAATGTTATAAAAACAGTGAAAATAGTTCTTAAAGAAGCTTCTAAAGCCACAGATAGTTTCAGTTCACTTTTATTAATTATTGAGTTACTTTCAAAGTAATTTTGGTTTTGTTGGTTTTTATTTTATATTTTTCTTGGCCGCTTTGAATAATTTTAAAGGAAATGTGCCTTATAGTTATCGATGATCTTTTATTAACGTTTATTTAAATCGTCAATTCCGGCTTTGCGGAACACCTTCGATTTTCTTCCCATTGCTAAAGTTCCTCTTTCTTATTAAACTCGTGTCCTTTCAAGCCATTGTTTAGTACTTTTTTTTCAAGCTCCCAAACAACGTGTGGTTGCACATTAGCCACAACGTCATCTCGCTTTTAACCCTTATTTTAAGTTGTAGCAGGTTGTAACAAAAGTTTCTTAATATTTTCGAAAAAATTGGCTTGTGTGCATTTTTTCTTGTTTTCGTATTTATGGTGTAATCATAATCTTCATCTTTAGATTCCAGATGGAAATTGATAAAATTAAACGAGTCTTGATCCCTTATTATGGGATTTAGAACAGCAGTTGATAAACTAAAAACCATGTTACTGATCGCCAATGTTTTCAGAGAGCAAGACACTTAAAGAAGAAGAAGATTGTTGGAAATGGAGATTGTCAACAAGATATGTTACCTTGTTAACTGCTGGGTTCTTTAGTAGGGTTTTAGTTTTGTCAGTTGCTTGGCGGCATAATTTTGGCAAAAAGTTGTAATCTCTGTTTGATGGAATGTTGACGGTATTGTGTATTTTAAATTAGTTCCATCTGGAAAAGCCTTAATGCTGGCCTGTACAGTAAGCAACTGGGACGTGTCTAGAAAGTCTTAAATAAAGTTGACATTAATTCGTAATAAAGGAACTTTTTCACAACGTAGTATAATAAACAACTGCACACAAAAGGCTTGATTAAAGGCGGTGTAGAACTTATGGTCAGTGATCGGACAAGATACTAGCACGTGTTTGTGAATGGCTGTAAATAGATCTAACTGTCCTTTGTAGCAAATATATAAAGATGCTGAACCAAAATTACTTTTGCAGTAAATTAATATATAATGGACGTTTAGATGAAAAAAGTATATAAAGTTTTCTTAGAAAAAACTGAGTACAAATACAAATAAAAAATAGTAAAGTTGGTTACGAACATATAAAGAAAAGAACGTACAAAAAAGGGGCATGGTGATAAATCGCGAGGAAAACAAAATAACGATTAGTAAGTTATGCAGTTGCAACACATATCACATACTTAAAAGGAATAAAACAAGTAAAATTGCTATTCAGAATCTAACATTTTAAAACTAGATGTAAACAATCTAGATCACTTGTTTCATTAAAGCTAAACGTTCACCTTTTATCTTCTCTAAAGTTTCATTTTGTTATTTTTATCCCACATTTCTTTTAGACTATTAGTTGAAGCAATAGTTCTTTATATTTTTTAAATGGAGGTCTACTAGAGTACAGTGATAGCTTTTTTTGATTAAGAATCAATTAAAATTGGTGTTTTCTAAATTATTTATTTTCTATTCAGAATCATCACGATTGGAATTTTACAAAAAATACATCAAATTATTTTGCGTAAGGTTGAAACAATTTTATACAACTTTACTCAAAAACATTAGTTTATCTACACTTTTTATATTGGTCTTTATCTATGTTTATAATTGCAGCCTATAGCATTGATTTGTGTAGAAACAAATGCAATAATAAAAAAGATTTGAAAGCTTTTAGCTTACCTGATGCATAGGATAGGTGAGAAAAGTTTCAAGGGATCTTCCATGACATGCTGGTTTGTTTTCTAATCGGGCCAACAAAGCAGTAAACGGTTGAGATTGTTTGCATTCGGTGAGAACTTGTAGGGAATAGTGATGATTGCGAACGTATTCTTGATAGATACTTAACATAGGTAGTAGCATTGAAAACAGATCACCTAGAGAATAAAAACCATGTACAGAACGTGCTATTTTTTTAAATATTGATTTTATTTTTTGAAATGTGACAAAATAAATAAGTGCGAAGTTAAATATCAAATCTAGGAGGACAAAATTTGTTCGTTTTAGTTCAGTGCAGCCTTGATTTGTTGTCAGATAATTAATACATTTTGATTACTTAAAAAGATTAAAAAAAAATAATTTTGCACATGTAAATTTCCTTTAACAAGCTGTAACAAATTAATATGCGAAAAACATAATGTTTATTAAGTAATAGTGAAAAATATAAAAGTGGATGTATTAGCTATTAGAAAACGAACACAAAAATTTATAAATATTGTAAAGAAATATCTAACAGAAGTAGTAACTCAGTTTAGATAATTCAACGTTATTATTTTTATGTCTCATAAATGTTCTACACATAAATGTGTCGAACGGAATGAGCAGTAGAAGATCATGACTAAAAAATCTAAAACGTTAATATAAATCCCATCGAAATAAAAGAATTAATTTCTGTTCTGAAACACTAAAAATCTTAAAATAGCTAGAATAGACAACATTAACAGCGACTTAATAAAATATTCTTTGGAAGATGTAACAATGATATATCTATGGTGTTTAAACAAACGCTGGCCAATGGAAGAATATGATAATAAATCCAATTTTTACAAATGGAAACAAATCTCAGTGCGGAATCTGCAGCGGAATAAGTTTACTAAACGCAGTCCACAAGATATATATTGCAATTCTTAGAAATACATTGCAAAACATAATAGACAATATAATTGTACAAAAACAAAGAAACAGAAATACATGAGAACATCAACATAACTGAAAATACTAATAGGTTTAAGACAAGAGTGCAGTATGTTACCAATTATTTTTAATCTGTACATAGCCGAAGCTATCAGAGAGTGGATAACAAATATTGTCGAGTATACACACATACGATATGAATACAGATAAATAACTAACTGCAATTCTCTTTACAGATGGGCATTATACAAATTAAAACGTGTTATGAAAATATACAACTTAAATATTTCCATTATTTAATCCAAAGTAATGGCTTTCCAGGTAAATGATCCTATCCGCTCAAAAATCGTGTTAGATAATAAAACACTCGAACGGGTGGAAAACTTCAAATTCCTATAGTGTACAATAGCTTATATGGAGGAAAAACATACATAAAAAAACAAAAATTTAATTACTATAACGTGACATAATATAGGAGACTTAAAAATGTCCGCCAAGGAACACTAATAAAAGTTTACAAAACATTTTCTGTCCAAAGTTTCACATACGGTAGCAAATGCTGGATAATCTTGAAGAAAGATGGATTCCGAGCAATTACTGCCGAAATGGGATTTTTACGAAATATAGCAAATGCACTCTATGGGATAGACATAAAGAATAAATTAAATATATTCGACATAAATGAAAATATTTAAAAATTCAAACAGAAATGGCACAATTATCTACAAAAAATGAAGAATGACAGATTACTGAAAATATATCATAGATATAGAGCAAAAAGAAGCAGATGCAAACTGAGGAAATGTATAAAAAAAAGAAGTAATCCAAAGAAGAAGAAGAAGAAGACGTTTTACTTCTGTTTTTTTTTCTAATGCAATATTTAGATATGTATATTTGCATTTTAAGCTTTTCCGCATTAATCGGTAATATTTTAAACTTAGTATTTAATTGAAGGCATAGTTAACCACCTAAGTTGATTTCGTTTTGGTTACTTTTTTGAGATTCAATAATGTTCAAAACCATGTATGTAAAATTTGAGATAAAAACCAGTGAAATATTTCAAAATCTAAAATTCCACAACTGAAAGAAATAATAATAGAATAGACTAAAAACTTAGTGGAAAAGTTTGAGGGGAAAATTTGAGAAGCGAACTGCAAGAAATACAGGTAAATACTAAAGAAAATTTTAGAAACCGAGAAAGAATTACAGGCAAATATAGAAAAATATTATAGAAGTTTAATCGGGCAATTAAAAGATAAGTTGGAAGAAGCAAAGACAATTTAGAATTTTTTAGCATAGCGTTTGTGGAAGAATTTCCAAAAGTAAAGACAAATACGGAAAAATACTTCTGAAGTATAAAAGAACATTTGGCAAATTGAAAACTGAAGTAAAAAAATAGAGCAACAATTTAAGGGTTTTAGAAATGATTTGGAGAACACGGAAGAGTACTTGGAAAGCTTGAAAAAAATTAGAAGAGTTAAAGGTCGAAGCGGATGTTTTGTTGATAAAGTCGTGCAGCAATCATTTGCCACTAGGAGAAAAAAGACTGTCGTCTTTAACAAACAAGGGGCGAGACCTCTATGGGAAGAAATTAGCCTACTTAATCTTATTATAAAGCTGTATTAGGCACAATGGGGTTCCTTGAAGTTAGAGGATGATTTTCTGGAAGACTTTGCAGAACCTTAGTGGCGCTAAATACAAGTGAGAAGTTGAGTGTCGGAAGTTCTACATCACCTGCGTGATCGGGTGTCAGGAGGACACTTTAAAATTGTAACGATGTTCTAGAAGGTTTGAGAGCGTTTTTATAAGCTGAACTGTAAAGTAGGTGTGAAAAAATGGTTTTAGAAATGCGAGTTGTGTACGGCAAACAATTTTGTTGGAAAGAGAGAAGCATCGACGAGGCAACACAACCTAGGAAAAAAGAAAAGAGGTGACGTTTCTGGTTTAATTGTGTACACTGATGACAGCAACAAAATATCCTTGTTGCCATAGGTTACTTTACCAAGGGGTCTAAAGCGTACGTAACACCAAATAGTCATCCACTATTTATAAACACTTCTACCATGAGCACACATGTAATTTGTGGGGGAGTATGATGATTTTCCACAAATGGCGTAGGCTATTAACTGTTCGAGACAGAAGGGAGCAGTGTAACGATTGACTCGTGGAAGCCGGACCTTCCTGAAAGGACTTCGATCAGTTGCGGTAAGAAATAAATAGCTCTTGCATGCTGTTAAATAATTGTTACGTAAAAATAAATAATCCAACATATAAACCGGGATTATTACAATAATATGTATTTTGCATATAAATTCAATTACGGGAGTTAAGGGGTGTAAGGGGTGGAAAAGCGCTAGACTATAGCCTCTGCCACCTAAATGCTAACCGCACCTTTACGTGGTGCACCCTATTTTTACAAAAGAGACTCTAGCGACCGAGTACCGGCAGTATAACGGAAGACAAGATACGTGTAGGAGGAAATGCTTATTCGTTGACAAATACTATTACAACATAAGACCGATGCAGAAGGAAATGGGAAACCACTGCATCCAAGATAATGATTCCCTAGTAAAGCAGCAAAATATGAAGTCTTCAATAGTTAAATATATATCCGGAAGCAAAATAATCCCACATTCGGATTTCCGGGCTGGGACAACTGGAAAAGATAGGATCAAAAAACAAAATAGGAACACAAAACAAATAGCATGCTGGAACGTGAGAACACTACTACAGTGCGGGAAATTGGAAAACCTAAAGCTAGAAATGAGAAGAAAAAGCATTGACATACTCGCAATAAGCGAAATGAGGTGGCCACAGCAAGTTGATTTTTGAAGTGATGGCTATAGATTAATCCACACGGGGGCTACACAAGATGGAAATGCGGGAGTGGGAATAATGCTAAGTAACGAATTAGGAAAGAGGGTAAAGGGGTACCTACAATACAACGAAAGGACTATAATGGTGAAATTGGAAACAAAACCGGAGGATACAGTAATCGTTCAAGTATATATGCCCACAACGGGTCATGATGATGACACGGTAGAAAGTATACATGAAGATATTGAACAACTAATAAAATATGTGAAAGGAGATGAAAACTTGTTAATCATGGGTGACTGGAACGCGGTAATAGGAGAGGGAAGAGAAGAAAGAATTGTAGGGAGCTACGGACTGGGAAGAAGGAATGATAGAGGAGAACGTTTGGCCGAATTCTGCGAAAGACACAAATTAGTAATCGCCAATACGCTGTTCGAACATCATGTAAGGAGGCGATATGCCTAGAAGATGCCAGGAGACGGAAACAGAAACCAAATTGATTACATATTAATAAAACAAAGATTCAAGAACCAAGCAAAAGACTGCAGAAGCTACCCAGGCCCAGAAATAGACAGCGACCACAATCTTGTCATGATGAAATTTAGGGTAAACCTAAAGAAATTAAAGAAGAAAGAAACAAGAAAATGGAAAATCGAAAAGCTAAAAGAAGAAAGAACGGTTAAACACCTACAAGAAAAAGTAAAACAAGAGATTACAAATAAAATAAGAACTAATGATAACAATGTAAAGAAGTGGGAAGACATAGAACAAGGAATAATAAAAGGAGCAAAAGAAACTATTGGAACGAAAAAGAAACAAAATAAGAAACCATGGATAACTATAGAAATAATTGACTTGATAGAAGAACGAAGCAGGTATAAAAACATAAACACAGAACAGGGACAACAAAGGTACAGGGAACACAGGAACAGAATACAAAGAGAAAGCAAAAGAGCAAAAGAAAACTACATAAAAGAAAACTGCGAGGAGATAGAGCAAGATATGAAAAATGGCAAAATGGACAAAGCATACAAAAAGATCAAAAATATGGTTAGAGAAAAGAAACCTAAATGCCATGGAATACAAAATGAAAATGGAGAAATAATAACAGACAAGGAAATAGCGGAAAGGTGGAAGAGATATTTAGAAGAACTATATAAAGAGGATGAAGGAAACCCGGCTAACGAACTAGAAATCAATGAGAACGAAGGAGAAGAAGACGATAGGACAATATTAAGATCAGAATTTGACAAAGCTTTAATAGACCTCAGCAAAAACAAAGCTGTAGGTGTAGACAACATACCAAGCGAAATAATCCAAGTCCTAGATTAAAAAACACTAGACATAATTTATAAAAGTATACAGGAAATATATAATACAGGACTAATTCCAAAAACATTTACAAAAAGCCTGATAATAACTATGCCGAAAAAAAGCACAGCAAGAAAATGTGAGGAGTACAGAACAGTCAGCCTCATAACACATGCATCGAAAATCCTCATAAAAATCCTACAACGTAGAATTAAAAAAAGAATAGAAAAGAATTTATCAGAAGATCAATTTGGGTTCAGAAAAAATATAGGAACCAGAGAAGCAATCATGGAGCTAAGAGGAATAATAGAAAAAAGGATTGAGAAAAATAAACAAACATACATTGCTTTTATTGACCCAGAAAGGCATTCGATAGAGTAAATTGGAAAAAATTGTTCGAAATACTGAAAGAAATAGGAATAGAAGAAAAAGAAAGAAAAACTATATACAATATTTACAAAGATCAAACAGCGGTTCTAGAGTATGAAGGAGAAAGGGAAGAAGCGAGAATTAGACAAGGGGTTAGACAAGGCTGTCCGCTATCACCCTTGCTGTTCAATTTGTACATACAAAAAGCCATAGATGAACTGAGAATAGAAAGTAACGCAGGAATAAAAATACATGGAAACATAATCGACGCGATTAGATATGCTGATGACATAGCCTTGTTGGCTGAATTAGAAGAACAATTAACACAATCCATGGGAGATATGGACAAGTTATTTAGAGAGGAATATAATATAAAAATAAACAAAAAGAAGACAAAAGTAATGGTCTGTGGAAAAAACGAACAGAATATAAACAATAACAGCATAGATGACGAGTCGATCAAAGAAGTCAACGAATTTAAATACCTTGGCAGCATAATCACGAAAGATGGAAGAAGTAGAAGAGAAATAAACAACAGAATAAATCTAGCAAAACGAGCCTTCTATAACAAAAAACAGTTACTCACAGCCAATAACATCGCCATAAAGACTAGAAAACAGTTCATTCAAACATATATATGGAGTACAGCACTATACGGCTGCGAAACATGGACAGTAAGCAAAAGTGATAGAAGGAAACTAGAGGCATTCGAAATGTGATGCTATAGGAGAGCTCTAAAAATCAGCTGGATGGAAAGAAAAACCAACGAAGAAGTGTTAGCACTAATGGGCGAAGAAAGAAAAATATGGAAACATATCAAAAAAAGAAGAGACCAAATGATAGGACATGTTTTACGAAGAGAAGGATTACTGAAAACAATAATAGAAGGAAAAGTAGAGGGGAAAAACCCGAGAGGAAGACCACGGTTGAGCTATATAAAACAAATAATTGAAGACACAGGAAGAAAAAACTATCAAGAAATGAAAAGAAAAGCGGCGAATAGAGAAGAATGGATTGCTGCTACAAACCAGTCTGAGGACTGAAAACTGAGGAGGAGGACGAGAGTTAAAAAATTATATAAAAATTTAGACACATTGAGGATTAATGTAAAAAAGTAATGAGATACTTAAATATTCTTATGGTAATGCACTCGAATCGCTTGAAATGTAAAGTTTTTGGTAGTGCATCAGTTATATACAAAAGCAATGGCGTTTATGATTGCATTTTACATTATGTGATTGTCACCTTTTCAACATTTGTCCCCCAAGAAATGATTTTTAACCTACTGGGAATCGCACTCTATCGTGATAAAAAATTGAGCGTAATATTCTAATTTATGTCTAGATCAATTTCTAATTATATTTGTAATCAATAAAAATAATGCCTTACCTAAAACTAAAGTAGGCCAACTTTCAAGTCTTGACGTTAGTCCTTTAAGAAAAATTTGATGAAGAAACAATACAGTTTCGCTATTTAAAAAAATAGAATTTACGTCTTCGTGAGAACAAGGGGGTTTTTTGGAAGAGGCGGCCATTTTAAAAGGACGCAAAAAGCAGGAAATAAGGACCTCCATCTGTTCGGTGTATTCTTCCTCGGCTTCTACCATACGAAAAACAAGGCTGTTGCGCTTCCTCATACTCTCTGCGTGAGGGCTTTTGATGTATTGCTCCACAATTTGCTTCCAGCGTCTGCGACACAACCATCCTCTGAAAAAGCTTTGCACCTTTTTAATTTTGCGGAGTTCAGCAGAATCCTCTTCAAAACGGCTAAGTAAACAGCAATCCGAGCCTGGTGTGCCTTGACTGGAACCAGAACTTCTCCCAGATTGATATCCTTGCAACGGCCTCCATTCCTTTTTCAATGCAAATAACTGTCAAAAACATGAGCCGTTATACAATTTCTGCCCATAAAAATTATAAAAATATAAACAGTATATAGCAAAAATATACTAACCTCAGCTCTCAACTTTTTTATTTCAGATGCTAATTCCTCACACTGTTGCGTATACTGCCATTTGGCCGTTTTTTCTGATTCCACAATTTGTAGCAGATGTAGATGTTTTTGCTCCAATTCTTCTTTTTGTAATAATAACTTGTTAAAGCTGTAAAAAAAGTTATTTGGTTATACAATGCAGTTCAATTTTAATAGACGGATACGACTGTAATCGGCAGATGAAAACCTGCACAAATACTTGATTTCTTAGAATGTATAAAACTGTATTTTTTCTTTTGAGTTTATGCACAGAAAAAAAATGTTAAGACAATATGGGCAAGCATGACCGTCGAGGGGGAGAGAGGGTACAATTTTCCGGGCTCATGATCTCTAAGGGTCCGGAAAACCTCCAATGTATTATTCTTTACATCAATAAAATTTTTACTTTTTTAAAAAATACTACTAGCGCGCAATTCAAAGAGCTGGTTGGTTCTGATACACAATTACATTATTTTGTTTGCATTTCCACAGAAGAAAAACTGTCTGAAATGACATTCGAGGTGAAATGTGCAGTCTCTTCCGAAAATATTGAGGCGTATAATTTAGAAAAATACAATTACAATAATATTACATCTATAGATTTATATCGAACGTAGCCTCAGCCACCTTTAAACCAAAGACATGGTAAACTAGGAAACTTTTCTTGGGCGACAAAGCTATTGATATCGAACTGTAGCCGTAGATGCTGAGGAAATTTGGTTCTTCTACCGAAGTTTGAAGCAAGTCATTAGTAACTGCAGCATGATCTTCCTTCTGCTCTGGTAACAGTAATCAACACGTTTAATTCCAAGATCTTCCGTTAAAATTTTACATTCTTCAGATTTTGCCATCTTCTAGTTCTTGAACTATTAGTCGTTGATCCTTACCAATCTTAGCTCGTACAAGTTTAACGTTTCCTGGAGATCTTTTTGATACGGGCCTTTCAAAACGTGACTCATGGATTTTTACGCATCTCTAAACCCTTCGTACCATGCCTTTATTTGTGCTTCATTCATTTCATTGTTCTGCAAACGAATTTTGTAGCTTCGCACAAAATTTTGATGCAAATTCGCTGATCCATGTCATGTTCATTCATGCATGTGCATTACAGTCCACTCTCAACTGCTGCCAGGGTACATCGAGGTTTGACAAACTGTTTTTATTATATTAACATTGGCTTTCCTATTTTTGGATAAATCTGGTACGTTCATCCCCTGTGTAATTGATTTATTATATTAATTGTAAAAGTGACCTCGATTTTAAGTCCAAATTATTTAAGAATTGTTTTAATATTAGTAACACGTAAAGATATCAAAAAATACTTAGGGACCCGTAAAAATTTTTTTCCCGAACCCGTAGTTAGCTCTTGATACCCCTGACAACCAGTGACCCATTTAACACTATGCATCAATGAAGCGTGTTGATTAAAACCGCAACTTCGTAACATTATGACTTAATTATGCCAATCCTGGTGTGGGTTTACACGGAAAATCTTGTAATTGTGCAATTTGATTACGACTGTGGATATAGGCGCATTGATAACTGATGACACAAATAGAGTGATCTCAAAAGGGGTAAGAAATGTAAAACGAGTGACAGAACTATCCCACTTGAAAAGCATGCATACAAATTGCTGACCAAAATATGGCATATTTTTTTATATTTCCTGTTGGTTCTTAGATTCAAAAGGATAGGTCATTGAGAAAAATATACTTGTTCAATAGAGTACTCTGAATTTACATATTTTAATATATTAAAGTATAAAAAAATTTAGTTCATGAAAACTTTAAGAAACATTTTAAGCGCGAGCTCGGGGTTCAAATTGAGGGTTTCCATTATTTTCACATTGGTGGATCTGAAATCTTCTAAAGTTGTGACATCTATTACTATAATTTAAAAATATATGTTACCTGTATTACAGGATACTATATTAAAAAGTAATGTTGCGATTGTGCTTAATGGCGGAAATTATGGTGCAAATGAAATGCCGTTTTAAATATGTGTTTAAATGGATAACGCAAAATACAACATTAATTATTTGTGAAAATCAGTTCCACAATAGTTGCAAGTATCTATATTACATCATGTTTCCTACAGACTGGTGCTGGTATGTAAACATTTTTTTCCATTTACTAAAGTATGATTCATTTTGCGTCATTGTGCTTTGACAAAGGCGATGGCGTTTCTTATAAATTACACATTCATAATTAAATTTTAAAATAAAAACAAACTAGATTTAAATTGTTGACATTTATATCAGAAATAAGTAATTTTATATTTTTTTTGAGTTGCTACCAATTATGTTACGAAATTACAAGAAGTACTAGTTTTAAGCAAGATGCTTTCTAAGGCTTAAAGTAATAAAAATTAACTATAAGTGTAAGTAAAATTACCAAAATACTACAAAAATTGCAATTAAAATTTTTTTTATGCTTAAAAAAAGTTTACTTTCACATTTCTTCGAATTTTGTGCCAGTATTTGTAGTATACCAATGTAAGGGATAGATGGCAGAATTTGCTGTTGGTAAAATCGGGGGCGATTCTGCAACTCGAAAGCGATATCGAATTCGATTCGATATCGAATTCACAGCGCTGTGACCGCAATTAAGAAATGTATAATCATCAAAAAAGTGTAAGGTGATAATTAAACATGTCTTTATTTCTACTTTTTTGATGATATATTTGTTTTTATTTTTGCTAAATATTTTGGTTACAAACTGTTTAATAAATTGATATTATATAGCAAAAATGGCGCAGTCACAGCACTGTGAATTCGATATCGCTTTCGAGTTGCAGTTGCCCCTGTACTGGAAAGTGATAGGTCAATTCTGTAACTGGAAAGCGATATTGAATTCAATTCGATATCGAATTCACACCGTTGTGACTGCGCCATTTTTGCTATATAATATCAATTTATTAAACAGTTTGTAACCAAAATATTTAGCAAAAATAAAAACAAATATATCATCAAAAAAGTAGAAATAAAGACATGTTTAATTATCACCTTACACTTTTTTGATGATTATATATTTTTTAATTATTCGTTAAATATTTTGGTTATAAATTGTTCAATACAGCGCTGTGAATTCGATATCGCTTTCGAGTTACAGAACCGGCCCCCTGATTTGTGCGATTCACTTTTAAGTTTCCTCGAATTTTCTCCTAGTATTTGTAGTATAGCTAAGTAAGGGATAGATAGCAGGACTTGATGTTGACAAAGTCAGGTTGCCTATCTTTTTCGGTCTGATTTGTGCCTAACAGGCGATTTCGTCTACACGAGGTCAATGCTCCGCTTAATGATGACTCAGACCTGTAAGATTCGCTGTAGTTTGGGTACCGTTTGAATTACATTTCCAAACGTAGGCTTTTTTGACAATTATTTGACAATAAGTAGTTTTAATTGTGTCTAAATATTACTTTCTTTTTTTTTTGGAAACAAGACGAGCAATTGCTGCGTATTTCTTTTTTGTATTAAAATAAACTTTAAATGTCTATTTACTTTTAAGGGACATGAGTGACAAGGTTCTTTTTTTATTGTATTTAACGTTGTAGACAGAGTCTCTAGTTTGAAGAGGGGGCACATAAACGCAGTCTTTTATAAATCCCCACAAGTAAAAATCGCACACACTGAGGTCCAGTGACCTTGGAGGCCAGTGATGTAAACTTGAATTGTTAGATCCCATAAGGCCGATCCATCGTTGAGGAATTTGATTATTCAAAAATTCTCGAACTCCCAAGCTCCAATGTGGTGGTGCCCCGTCCTGCTGAAAATCCGGATCGATCTCTAAGTGTGAATAAGCCAGTTTTCAATCATATCTAGATATGTGATTCCCGTAACACGTTTGTTTTAGTACCACCTTAATAACTCATGTAGTAGGCGCGTTAATTAAATGTACTAAGAGCAGCGCTGCCAATGAAAAGATTACTCCTTGCATCTTAGTTTAAAATTTATAATGTGTATAACAATATGGAAATAGATTTAAAATATCATAAACATAATACGAAAGGGCGATAATTCCTCGGGGCTGGCCAAACAATAAAGAAACCGGACGTAAAATTAATGTTCCAATTCTAAAACACTGGCTCTCTTCTTACCAACAGAATTATTCGTGAGGCTATCGAAAACCATTAATTATCGTATGTCATCAGTTAATGTAATTTGTTTAAACAAACTTTTCCCAATTTAGTACAGTCCCTACAAAAACATGTTTCTCCTAAAATTTCATTTTCGATTCTATAAAAAAATTGTTAGTCTTCTTTGGTTCATGGTTCTCCTTAAGAGTAGGCAGATTCAGACTCTGAGTAAAGGATAAATCCTAATTTCTTGATAATGACATTAAAGTGGATGTCGAAACGTCGTAGATTTAAACCTGTCAACCTAATTGTTTATTTTTGACCGTGGAAACCTTGCCGAACATTTTGTGCCCTTCCACGAGGAAGAAACTTTAACTTTACTAAGCTGTATTCTAGGAAAGGCTAGACTTTTGTATGATCTTGCTTTTCTAAAATCCTGCAGGGACAAACAAGTAATCCCTTTCGGGTTACGCCTAAAATAATATCAAAAATCCTTTTCTATCCTCTGTATTCTCAAAAGGAGCAGAACTATATCTCTTTAAACTCTCTAGACACTCAACTCGAAGAAACCTGGACCGAACAAACTCTAAACTGTATGCCACTTTCAATAATCTCAGATCCTTCCAAATTTATCCAATCATTTGGGAAACAGAAATTTTCCAAACTATGCTAGAACCATTTAACTACTGTATATTCCAACATCACTGTGCATAATCTCTCCGATTATTTTTTAAGTGAACCGGTTATGTAGGAGGTTTCAATTTTATTGTCACCACAAATCGTCTCTTCAACGAACATTTATATCAGATGTGAAATTTCTCTAAACATAATCAATGAAACCAGACAAGATGTTGTCAAAGTGCTACACACAACCGTGTTACTGAAACCCAATATCAAGCTTTCTGAATTACAAGCCTTAAAAATACGTAAAGATAACATAATGATCAGTTTCGATGTTGGCTCCCTGCATGTCAATATACGCATCCCTTAGACTTCGCAACATTTAAAAATCAACCACAGTCTAGAAGACGCCATCCTCTTCTTGAATAACCGTTTTTTTAAAGTTTTTTTAAATAAATTTTACCAATGGTGCTGCTATGGGTTCCCTACTCTCACCAGTCATAGCAAACTTGTTTATGACCGATTTCGAAATAAAATTCCTCGCTTCTTTTTCCTTGAAACCCACATGTTAGTTAAGGTACGTTTGTTATCTGGCCTCATGGACAAGATACGCGTTTTCCAATTTCCCTCCCAACTAAATAAACTTACGCTGACATGAAGTTTACAACGTGCGACAATTTCTATCATACCGTCTACAGGAAGCATACTAATTGTTATCTGAACCCAAAATCCCACCATCACCCTGCTCAAATTTCTAATTACCAGAATTCTTAAATTTTTCAACAGTTAGAACTGTCAAACTGAAATCAATATCATTACCAATACTTTAATACAAAACAGATTATTAACAAAAACACCATTTCCAAAACTCAGGACTTTCTCGATTAAATAAAATAGTCGACTTCATCCGCTCAGCAAAGGACAATTAGTTTCAAGAATCCCAAGGAGTCTACGAAATATCTCGTGGTTACTATGACAGAACTTACATGGGCCAAACGAACAGACAAATATACAATTGTATATACGAACATTCTTTAGCTGTACAAAAGGGCGGTAATTCTACGGCGCTGGCCAAACATAATAAAGAAACTGGTCATAAAATCACTTTTTCCAATTTAAAAATACTCGCTCTCATTCTACAAGTAGAATTATTCGTGAGGCTATTGAAATAGAAAAACACCCTCAATTCTTCAATACAGGAGACAATGTTCAATGTTTACCTGTTATTTGGAAATCTCTAATTATCACAGGTCGTCAATTACGTATCTCGTTCAAATAAAGGAACTTTCTCAGCCCAGTACATTTCTTGCAAAACATGCACCCTTTAAACCTTTACTACTGATTCAATAAATAGTAAAGCACACAAAAGTCCAGTTTTCTTTGATTGATAGTTCTGCTTGAGGAGAAGGCAGATTTCCGATTTCTTGATAATGACATCACAGTAGATGCCAAAACACCTAATTGTTCGTGTATATTTGACAGCAGAAACCTTTCCAAATATTTTATAGATATATGTTTTTATTTCTAATATTGTTCTTAATTTTAATAGCAATCGAAAAAAGAAAAAAGCACTCAGTAGGTAAGGTATTGTAACTAATCTTCGAACTCCCTCCGTAGTATGTGGGCTAGGTATCCACGGTCGCAGTTTTTGTTGCGTTTCGTCGTGCTCGGCAGCCGACGCGGTGCCTTTTAGGAATCCAACTGTCGCACCGTGCGCGGTGAACATTCTAGCCCTTTTCATGGCGACGTTTCGAGATGTTTTAGATTCCCTTCTGGAATGCCGCCAGAATGGGCAAAAATTTCGCGCGGTGGGACGGCCACGGTATTCAAAGTGCGGAAGCTATGAGTTGATGTAAATAGTGTGTAGCTTTATATTATCTGTTGTATGTACAGTATATAGTGTTTCGAATTTACATAACCTCTAAGTCAAAT
Source organism: Sinelater perroti (assembly GCA_036346155.1). Taxonomy (NCBI): domain Eukaryota; kingdom Metazoa; phylum Arthropoda; class Insecta; order Coleoptera; family Elateridae; genus Sinelater; species Sinelater perroti. The sequence goes on from JARFIY010000374.1 coordinate 1,190,017, forward strand.
AAATAAGTAGTTTTAGTAGTAACAGAAACGTTGCAGTATATATGCGAACAAACGTTTTCTCCACTACTCCGCTCGACTAAACTACGGTGTCTTCTTGATGTACGTCTTATTGTTACGGTAGTAGTACGGCATATTTAATTTAATTCGCGTTTTTTTTGAGCTTGAGAAGTGTGTCGTCTCCAAATGGCATTCATGTGTCAGTTCTATACTAATACTTTGTTGTGTAAAATTTCGCCAAATTACGTTTCAATTTTTTTTGTTATGTTAATGGCATTTGTAAGAAAAAAAAATCAAAGATGCATTTACTAGCGACTTTATAGTTTTTAAAAATGATTGCCACGTCGCCCCGCATCAGAGATGGTGTCCGACGGCCGGGCATTAAAGTCGGACATATGAGAAACTTAACCTCTTAGTTCGCAGAGTCTTACTATAAAATCTTTTACTTATAAATAAATTTTTTTAAGTTGTAAAGAACCTATTTATATAGGATCTTGTGTTATTAAATAGTGAATTTTATTTGGCCACACATCAGTCTTCTTCGTCAAAATTTGTAACTTTATATTTACGTATACACAAATGTTTGTAGAAAGAGCTAAAGCGATTTCCCATTGAAAAGACTCCCAGGATTTGTACCATTAGAAACATCGCATTGCGATCGAAAATAAACAAGGCCAAGTTTTTTTGTTCTTGGATATAACTAAAGAAGAGATCTAAAGCTCACAGACATTGTATGGTGTTGGCGAGGATAAGGTTGTGACCGTTTAGTATCGTCATTTTGTAAATGAATTTATTATGTAGGGTAAATTTTTAATGTTCAGTACAGGGATCTTCGGAAACTAGTGGACCTAGAGAGATGCTTTAATAGGAAAAGATTTTCAATTCTTACTGCTTTTGTAAAAAATCATAGCTAAGTAAATAAGTAGAGAGAACTAATTATTGGTTTTAGAGAAAAAAATGTTGAAAAATTTGTAGATAGTTATGTTATTATTATTAAGTGTAATCTGTTATTCATTGTATTGTGCCATTTCTGAGTTATCATATACACTTGTTCTTTAAATGGGAATTATAGTTGGCTGTGGCTTTAAAAGAAATCTTTTTTGTCTTTTTAAATGATATAACACTTGATATGTTTATTTTAAAAAATAAAACCATTTCTTCGTTTTCTTCTCTCGAGGAATGACAAGTTTAACTGCATAAGTAAACCTTCAGGAATGTAGATTGGATGAAACTATTTATCCTAAAGGGTATCATACTTTCCTTTAGTTAATTCTAACCAGCAGGAGGCTGGATATATCTGAATTATGCAAATTGAAAGATCTTATAGATTTCGTGAGTATCTAACTTTAAGATGATTGTTGAAATAGGTAATATTTCCTACCACACCTACTCACTACCTTTGAATAAGCCCCCGCTCTCCCCAACAATGATATTAGTACTGGTGGCTTTTAGTGATGGCTTAGTTAAGAAAATGTTTGTTGAGGTGAACTTCGATGGTAAAGAAATGTTCTACTTGTTATATCTTATACATACTAACATCACGAGATAAAGATTTGACTATGTTATTGCTAGTGGAGCTTTGGATATGTTAAGTCATGCAGTTTTGCTGTTTCTTAATGTGTTAACCGTCTAAATAATTCAAGTGACATCCTCATCGTTCATTTGCACGAAGATCTAATATAAGCGCTATTTGCTTTGCTACTATTTTTATTCGCATTGGAAAAGAAAAGAGCTTTTGTTTTCGGGGTAAGAAAAAGTGCCAGAGAAAAACGGCGTGACACCGTGTCTAGGGATTTTTTTATTCTGATAATTATTAAGAGTACAAAAGACTGACTGCCAAAGTCAAGATCGCTGTTAATAGAGTTCAGGAGACTAGATTGGGGAAGCGATAATTTTAAAGAGCAAATTTTTTGATGTAGTATTAAAGTAAAAATGGATGGTACGGGTGTAATTGGCCTCCTAAAATAAATTAATATTTAGTTCACAAATGCGACTTATTATTTGATTAGATTCACTTATACGTTAGGAAAACTAGATAAATATAAAATTTAAACAATAATTGTTTTTTTAATATAACACTCAAATATTCAACTAAAACTTACGATTAATAGTTAATTAAATCTTTTGTTTTAATATTTGAGGCATGATATTGATTAAATCATATATCGTTTTCTGGGGTACTTTATACCATTCTTGTGACTGAGCTTTGTTGCTAGACTTTCAATGTCTGTTGGTCATGTCTTGTGCTACAGGGTTTCCATCAGGTTCACCTCTGGAGACTCCTTCGACCATGGGAAAAGTCGAATTTGTTATTCTTCTCTTTGTATGGTTTCATCCTCCATTTAAACAGCAGTTTCTTTATCAAAAATGTTATTCTTGAAGACAGATAGGAACCCATTTCTTCAAATTTCAGTGTATTTGACGTCATTTACAATGGCATAACACATTATGAAACGTGATTTCCTACCATATCAAATGGCACTCTGTATGGTTTTTTTTGAGAACCATTTGACCGCTGTCTCCGGTAGTACTGCAGTTTGTGGTCTTATTGTAGTTCTCTCATTTTTTTTACATCACTTTTTCCAGTGTCTTCGTCCCTTGTAAAAAATTGTACAAGTTTCTTATTGAATATATATAATGATCCATTAGTGGTATTTCTACAAATAGTTTGTCGCACAAGATGTGGATGGCTCTCTTTTTCCCTGACGCATTTTCTGCAACTCCGTTTCCATTGTACAGCCCTATTTTGTTAAGGTGTCTCCTGAGAAAACAATGTGCCGCGAGAAGACCTGTAATGGTTCGTAACTGATTCCTCCTTTGTACTAACAGTTCTTCAGTTCTTTTACGAGATAGTTCTTTTATAAAGGTTTTTCTATGCCTTTGTCCTGGTACATTTTCCTAGTTTTTTTACGTTATTTACTGACCCATTTTCTCTCTTGGCTTCCTATTACACCTTAGGTACTCCCAGAGCTAGTTCGGTGTGGAGTTGATGATCCTCTTTGTGCTAGCACATCTGATTTCTTGTTGCCTGCAATGTCATAGTGCCTTGATACCCATAACAGAGTTATCTTGTTGTGGCCTGTCAGAGACTACATGATTATGCTAAGTCTCGCAAATTTTACAGTTTGGTAAAGGAACTTATCATTCTTTTGGCAGAATGCGCTTTCGTCTAGAAAATGATGGATCATTAAAAGTTTTCTGTTGCCCAATTCTGGTGCCGCTTTTTTGGAAGGATGTTAACAAAGGTTTTTTCTTGGCAACGCTTTAGTACCGCCCCATTTTGTATAAGTAGGGTTTAACGGTGTTCTTGCTGTTTTACAACATTGCGTCAGTTCGGCTATTTTTAGGGTGTCCTAAAGAGCAACTTTTACCACTGCTAATTTTGTTTGCTGTGCATGTCCTAGAAAGTCGAATTTTAGCAGTGCTAATCATTTATCCAATTTTTTAGATCGAGTAATACTCCGAGGGTATTTTTTATAACGCACTTATTTCTCGTTACAAAGCACTATAATCAGTCGGGTCTATGATACGCCCGCAGTTGAAATCATATAGATGTTTGTATCTAAGTGAACGCGGTATGGTTAAAAAAATGTTATTTAATTGCATATATTTTACTCTTATTCTCATAATTTTGAATTGCCAATTTTTACATAATATCTACTTTGACAGTATAATAATATAAATAAAAAAAGTTATTCTAACATCAGAAAATTATTGTTGCATTTTGATTCTACGTTTGCCTATTTTAAATGTTCCTTTTGAACAATAACTTATTAAATTATTTTATAATTAGATAATTAATTGATTTAAACCAAATAATGAAGAGAATGATGAATCAATCGTTAATTGTGAATACAAAGTAACAGGAATTGGTCAAAATTTTTACATGTTTCCTATAAATTCCTGTACAACTAAATAAGTAAAGCGAACCTTGTCGTTTTTAATTTTACAAACACCCACTCAGTTTCTGTTAAAGCTTAACGAAATCCTCTGTGATTTACTTTTATTGTTGTTTGTCTACAGATAAAAAAGTTTCAATATTTTTAGAAATCCTGCAAAAATGTTTAACAGAACGATTATTTCGCGTCGTTTATTTAACTTTATTCGTTGCAAGTTATTCGTAATTAATCAGTTCTTTTACTCCTAAAATGGCTACTTAATTTAATAATAGAAAATTTTAATTAAATACAACACAAAAGTGCAAATATGTACATGCACAAATACAAACTACGGTAAAACTTCGTTCAAAGGCGGTTATTTGTTGCTGCCTTGAGTTTTATGTTAAATTAACTCCCCGATTGTTTACAGTGCGCGATATTTACACACTTTGTCATACTTTGTTTACTACAAACAATCCAGTAAAATGTTTACCGATTTATTTGCGTATGTACATATTATATGGGTTCAATAGTTTAAATTTTCGTCGTGAGATAATTATTTTTTATACCACTACCTTATGCTATTAGTACTAGAAATGGGTTTTTAGGTTAATCTCTATAGAGGGCATTATTTGGCGTGATTTATTATGCTAATCATTTTCAAAATTAATGTATTAAGCGGCAAGAAAATTTTAACAATGTAGAATCTTACTAAATCTAGATATTAATCAACTAATCATAGTTTAAAAACAAACATTATTTTGGTAAAAAATATTTATTGTTATGTTGAGGTTAGAGAACACCAAAGTCATTTAATTTTATCTTAAATGTATATTACATTAACATTGTAAGCAGTAATTGATTTATTGAAATGTCAAACTACCACCAGATGTTTTGGTCTGTAGAAGGAAGAATCAAGCGAGTCTAAATTTACGTTATAATACTGTTTATCGCATAGTCAGTTACGCTAAAATCAGAAACTCGAAAGTAAAATATAACAAGTAAATTATTTACTGACAAAATCTACATGCTAGCGTAAGAGAAAACGTCCAGTACATTTCTCGCCTAAGTAAGATTTGACTCGAATTTGGTCAAAACTGAATTACTGCATGAAGCACTAAGTTTATAGTTTTGTAACATAGGATTCATTTGTTTTAAATAAACTTGTCAAATGCAAAAACTTATAAAAAAGAATAAGAAAATAAATTTAACTTGTCAAAAGTTGGAACAATACATACTCTTATTACGTAATAATGAGTAGAGTATTTTGGAATTTGAGAGTTAAAGAGGCAAATATATATATTTGAACAGAAAGTAAAGAAAGAAACATGGCGTAGTCTTAGTTCTAGAGGAGGTCCGTGCGTAGTAAACAAAAACAACTTATATATTTGAACGGAAAGTAAACAAAGACAGCTGATATGTACTGTAGCATGGCCGAGCTCTGAGATCTTGGTTTACACGAGGAGGTCCTTTGGGGCTGCTCTCGCTCCTTGCCGAATGGACCGCTGGAGCCGGGCGGCCGAATTCGGTTAAATGATTTTTTTTCTAACCCACATATATGAATTTGGGATGATATAAAAATGTTGTGTGAAGGCAAAAAATTGGACTACACTCGGAACAAGCCATGCTTTAAAAATATCAAATACAGAAACCTCAGTAGAAGACTAATTTGGCTCTAGAAAAGATTTTAGAATATACAATACACTGCAAGCAAATAAAATAATAAAAAATAAATATTGTTTTCGAAAAGAAGGGAATCTACCATTATTTGGGATGATATGATCGAGTTTTGGACGAAACTCCCAGGTGAGGAAAAAAGGAAAATTATAATATACATATTTGTTTATTATATTACAAAAGCCAAGGTAACATTAGAAATTATCAATTTCCTAACACAACGTCTGCATATTCTCATTGTCTTCTTGCCACAAGCAGCACATATTCTTTGGGTTTTTATCGCTATGATTATGTGGTTAATTTTATCAAATCGTGTTTCCACGCTTACTCGCCCCCCAACAACTTTCGATTTTGGGGGCCAGGTCTTTTGCGACTTGATTTTGTGTTGCATAAGTGAGCGAGCACAATTTTTCGTCTTATTTGAAGCAAAATATCAGCCTCCTCTGAGTAAGCTACTTGGTAGTCTCCAAGTGTTTACTATTGATATATTCAAAAATCGAGCACATTATGGCCACCACCGTTTTTTTGTTCGAATCCTTGTTGAGTATAGAGGTATTTGCTTATTTTATAAGTCGACTCTAACTATGGGGCTTTTGTATTCAATAGTGAGTGAACGCAGCGATATCACGAGCCCGAGCGCGTTATCAGCAATCAGCTGTCATACAATTCGCAGGTAAACTGCTCCAGTATGTATAACAATAGTAATAATTTTAATTATTCAGCAAATTTAAACGCATATAATTTTCAACAAGTCGCAAATTAAAATAATACTTCTATGCTTTATAATTCTCAACGACAAATACAATGGACATCGTTGCCTTCTCAAGCACAACCTCAAATAATGGCATGGCAACAGCCGCAACAATAATTTACACCACATTACACATACCAACAAGGCCATTTTTTCACAAAATAGCCTTCTTCTCCAGTCAGCACAAATGCAATATGTGCCTATGATGGAATCAAATCCTGGTCATCATAATTTCATCCAATCTGAATTCATACCTACCGAAATGGACGTTGGGTATGCAAAACCTCACACGTCAATGCCAGCACTCCAAACACATTATAGTCAACACCCCACAACATCACAATCAAGATCAAACGACCTCAATGTAGACAGCACGTCAGTTATTAGCGATAAATCAGAAGTCATTACTATTAACAATTTTCAAGAGGTAACATCATCAAAAAGAAAATGTTTGAAAACCAGTCCTCCCTCTAAAAAAAAAAACATGCAGTCAAACATTGAAATAACTACCAACAAGTATACGCCCCTAACAAAACCAGGCGCTTCAGAGCAATCAGAAATCACTCCGAACAGAAAAGAAAGTACTACACAAGTTCTTCTATTCATACTCCACTATGTCACAGCAGTACAAACCCTGTTAAACTTGATTAACTCCCATATCGATAAGAACAAATACTATTACCAATTAATGCAAGGGAACAAAATCAAATTACAACTAAAAAGTGGCGAAGACTTCAAAAAAATTAGGAATATATTAGACAAACGCAAGGTAGCAAAACACACATATAGCCTAGAAGAGGACAAAACTTTCAGAGTTGTTCTCAACCACATGCATCATTCTACAGATACAAACTTAATTACAGAAGTCGTAAACACAGAGGGTCATGAAGTAGTTACTATTACTAACGTTATTAACAAAGAAACCAAACAAAAGAAAAACTTGTTTTTCATTGGCATTAAGCGTAATGCAAACAATAAAGAGATATTTAAAATTAAGCACATCGAAAACGCAATAGCAATATTCGAAGAACCAATAAGAAAAGCTCCTCAGTGCAAAAGCTAGCTAGATTGACCCATACAATGTTTGATCAATGGTAATCCAGTCAGCAGCCATTACAATAGCAATCTCCCATACACAAGCCTACTCCACATCGTGACATCTTAACTCCAAGTCAAAGAACAACAAATACTACGCAAATTAAAACAGCCCTGCATCACAGTACTGCAAACACTACAAACCATCCTACGTTTGTAACTTCTCAAATCTCTCATAACCAACCTACATTCATGTCTTCACAAATAAAAAATAACTTGTTTGCTTATAGCAAATAGCAGATCTAACCTCCATAATAACTTCAACACAGCAAACCATAAAGCCCAGCAACAAACTATCAACAATCTAACGGAAGAGATCAAACTCTTAAGAGAAGGACTGTCGAAAAACAAAAATGGCTCCACTACATAACATAGCCCTTTGGAATGTCAATGCTCTTTCCAACCACAAGCAGGAAGTTGCAACGTTTCTCGTACATAACAATATTGATATATTATTAGTATCGGAGACACACTTCACCAGCAGAGGCCAGATACCCAATTATCTCACTTATTCCACAAAGCATCCCGACACAGAAAGGTAAGTAAGAGATGGCACAGCTATAATAATTAATGAACATACCAGACATCATGAACTACTACATTTCAAAGAAAAACTACTTACAAACAACGACTGTGGCTATTGAAGATTGACATGGTCTATTCACATTGTCTGCTGCTTATTGCCAGCCAAATTACCCTACCAACATGCTTTTTGCATATTTTCAATCATTAGGTAACAGATTCTTGGCTGGAGGAGACTACAACGCAAAGTACACGCACTGGGGGTCTCGTCTTTCTCCTCCAGGCATGGGTAGGGTCCCGTATAAGGTTATGCAAGAACTTCAACTAAGCCACTTGTCTACGTATGAATCGACATACTGGCCTGCTGATCCTCAAAAAATACCGGATCTGCTCGACTTTTTCGTCACAAAAGACATTGGATATATGTTCTTGCTTAGATTTATTCTCTGACCACACTCCTGTGATATCCAAGTGTCACAATTATCGTAAAAGAAAAGCCAGTTAAACTATTCAACAACAGAACACATTGGAATTACTTCAGAAACTTAGTAAATAACCAACTGAACATGAGAATCCCCTTAAAATCCACTGAAGACGTAGAAGTGGCCGTCTCAAACTTTACAAGAATCTGCCTTGACAGCTACATCTGAAATTCCAGCCAAAACTACACAAAAATGCTGTCCAACATCTGTCAAAAGGAAAATTGCAGAAAAGAGGCGGCTAAGAAAAATTTGGCAAACTACCAGATATCCATCAGACAAAACGCGTTACAATCAAGCTTTTAATGAATTAAAAAATGTAATCAAAAATCTTAAAAACAGAAGTTTTCAAGAATATCTCGAAAATGCAAGTGCTACTGATGACTCGAATATTTTTTTATGGAGAGCGACGAAGAGAATCAAACATCAAAAACAACCAGTCCCTCCTCTTAATAAAGAAAATGGTAGCTGGGCGCGTACAGACTTGGATAAGGTTGACACCTTTGCGCAATATTTAGTGAAAGTATATCAACCTCTACCGTCGTCAAATACTCGTGCAGCAGAATTGGAAAGTCGGGAAGCACTAGAGGCCCCATGTCAGATGTCGCCATTACCAAAACTATTCACTGTCAAGGAAGTCTCAAATATGATTAAAACCAATCTCCATCCTAAGAAATCTCCTGGTTTTGATCTGATTATTGGCCAACTTATCAAGGAACTACCGCATAAAGGCGTAGTCATGTTAACAACCATCTTTAACGCTGTCTTGAGGCTGGGCTACTTTTCAGCCCAATGGAAAGTTGCGCAAATAATTTTAATCCTAAACCTGGCAAGCCGCCAAACGAAGCTAGTTCATATAGGCCCATCAGTCTTTTACCCATACTTGGCAAGTTATTAGAGAAGCTGATACTGACAAGACTTATGCCTATTGTAGAAGATCTGCACCTTATCCCAGACCATCAGTTTGGTTTCAGACAACAGCATTCCGCCATGCATCAGGTCCATCGAGTGGTAGACTGTATAAAACAATATTTTCAAGAAAGATGTATTGTACAGCAGTCTTCCTTGATGACAGCTAGGATTTTGATAAAGAGTGGCATGATGGTCTCCTCTATAAACTGAAAGCCTCGCTACTGCATTCATACTACATTATCCTCAAGTCTTATTGAGAAGAAGGTTCTTCCAAGTGAAATACAAACAACAATCAACAGAACTTTATCCAATCCCATCTGGTGTGCCCTAGGGCAGCGTACTAGGGCCTCTTATATTTTTTGATTTTTTACTTTGCTTACTTGGTTCCGAGGAAGCACTTGGCTACAATTCTTTCAGTTTCTTTTATCGGTAATGACGATGGTCCCGAGAATGGATCGGTTTTATTTTTATCATCAGCAACATCTTGAGAAGTAAATAATTTTAAAGTGCCTGCAACATCTCGGTAATTTTCTATTTCATCTAGATCTTTATCGTCTATATCCTCCAAATCAGTTAGCTGGTGTGGGTCCAGTAGTATTATAGCAACGTTGACATTATTAGTGTCATTTTGTTAAAGGTCGGCGAAAAATCTTCAGTTTCAAAAAGAGCAACAAAGTCATTTGCTGTTAGAAATTTTTTCACATTCATTTTTAGAAAGTACAAATTTGGTTCCACATTTTTTACACTTAAGAGTTTTTACAATTTCTTGGTAGACACTTTTAAGACCGTACACACGAACGTTTGAGGGTGTGTGTTCCAAGCGACAGCATGTAAATAATGAAGGACCGATAGCAACATCTATTAGTGTTTTCACAAAGTGCTAAGTTCACACTTAACAGAAATACGAATTGGTTTTATTCAAACACTAACAAATATTTGTAAAAAATGTTGAATCTGCGTCCCAAAAATGGGACATTATACGTTATGGTGGTCTAATAAAAGTAATATTAGGACAATTATTAGAAGTATTTGATTTGCCAAAAAGAGTTCAAAGTAAATAAATAAATGATTCTAATAAAAAGATCCAGGTACCTTTAAAAAAAAATGGAGTTACATTAATGAATTACACATGGTCATCAATTTTTTCGTTTATATGAACTATATTAAGGCATTGGAACAATTGGGAAATTCTTATAAAAGAGATTTCACATGAAGTTATGCTTTATGCACTCTGTAATTGTTAAGCTCCATTTTATTAAACTATAAGTTGTCTCTTTTATAAATAACAGTAGTTATTGGAAGAAGTCGTTTATTATGTTCATGTTATGTTTGATACTCATTGTATATGATAATTGGCTTTGGATTATATGTTAATTGTTGATTAAGTCTATAAGAATTTTTTATTTGGTTCATATTAAAATATGTTTCAACATAAAAAAGCAAAATTGTGTTTCACATTTCACAGCGGCATTGGCAAAGAGGGTAGTGATGCGATCGTTATTCAGTATACTGCACACACGTATAATTACTTTTGGAAAAACTTTAGAATAGCTTTTCGTTCGATCTCATTCAAGTTTGAATGGCGGCAGTCAACACAGATTTAATGTTCTGCAGTTACGTTGTATAAGTTAACCCTTCACTTTGCACCAGTAACATTATAAAACTGTGAATGTTGTAGAGGAAAGTGCTAAAATTTACTTTCAGGATTTATTCCCGCGGCTTTGACGAACTATAAAGTGAGATGGTCGTCAGGTGGATTGGACTTACCTGGCTTCCCGAATAGCTTCAATCCAGTTCTTGCAATCGGTTTCATTCAGCGCCCGAAGCTCGTATTGCCGTAGGTTTTCTCGGCGGTAGGAAATCGCGAAGCAAAACTGAAACAACCGGAAATTACATTTTTCCTAAATTCAAGGAAATACGCGTAGGATATTATAAAAATGTATCAAATGGGCGCAGTAAGAATGGTACTGAAATATTTAATTCGATGGAATGATAAATTTTGCAAGATAATTACATAAAGGTAAAATTATTGGAATCTTGATCAAAATTCCTTAAAACATTATTTTTTCAATAGGTGTACACGTTAATTATTGTTGAAGATCTAATTTGTCTGTTTATAGGGGTAAAGCTAGCAATGTTTTAATTCGGGATAAGGATAGCAAGCTTTAATCCAGATTATCTTTTTAAAACCATATTACAGGTATAATACAAAGTAATTAATACATCTTGGAAAATAATTTTAATAATTTTACCAGCAATTAACTAATAAATGATATATTAAGGATTAACCTTACAGTTATACACTTAAATTTTGTAAAATCTAGAGGAGATTAACAGTTTTATTTGAGTGAATTGGAGAGAAATATTATGATTTAAACCGGTATCTTTGAATACGTATTTTCTAATGTAATGGTGTATTGATAATTCCAGAATGAGTGGGTTAGTTTTATATGCCTAAGATGTCTAAATAAAGTTTGATCTGTTTCTTGTACAATTATGTTTATGAAAATGCCATACCATGGCTCGCATTTAAAATTTTTCGAGTAAACAGTGGTTTTGCCATTTTTGCCTGCCATATTCTACCAAATTTACATTAAAGCTGATGCTACTCCAAATTGTTGCTCTTTGAGACGACCGTCTGATTGTTTAGATACTAACGTCGCCACCACATACTGAAAGCATCAGATTTGTTCATGGTGGTATAGATGATGCATTTTCTTTCATGGATGAGTCGAGTCGAAGACCTGTTTGTTAATACTACGACTGGTTTCCCGATGAAACTAATAAACACATTAATTACAATATTCTTTGTCGCTAGAGCATCATTATGGTTTGTTATAATGTAACGACGCCATGTCCTGTTTAGGACCAAATTGTAATTTTATTTGAATATACCTTATAAGATCACAGTATCATAGAGTATTTCAAATGTCTATTGTGCTTGCAATTTGAATTTTTGTATATATTAAGTATCATAAGTTGCATATGTTAAGGCGCATGTTTGTTCATTGGCTTGGTTATCGTGAGTGCTAAGTTTTTACAGATTTAAAAATCGTGAGTAATGAAGAAGTTTTGTAATGCTAATATTGAAATTAAAAATATTATAGAAAATAATAGTTTATATGTCGATTATTACGATATGTAATATGGACCGGACAACCGCCCTTCTTATCACTAAGCCAATATTCTATAGGCCAGTTCAGGTAATTATTTAAGACTTTGAGATATTACAAGGTTCTTTCAATTTTTTTTTATTATCAACTTTGCATATTTACAATCTACTCCTTATGGGAGGAATAAGTAAGTGTTATGATTTTAATTACATGACATGAGGGGGATTCGGCCAGTGTCTTAGCCCCATATTTATTTCAACTAGTATTAATTAATTATCGTGAGGAGGTAGGTCATGTGGCCATTTTCTTTTTAGCCTCCTGGTGACGGTAGGTTGGACGGACAGTTGTTCCACGAGTTGGTTGGTATGCTCTGCCAATTTTTTGGTGTACGATTTAGCCAGTCTTTTGATCTCTTCCGCTACATAAGGAATTCCAAGGTCATTGTAGAGAGTTTCATTTGAGATATACCACGGAGCATCGGTTATGGTTCTAAGAACTTTTAATCGGCATCTCTGTAGGATCTTGGTATGTGATGCCTTGGTACAACCCCACAGCTGGATTCCATATGACCAGATGGGCTTTAAAATTATTTTATAGAGGAGTATTTTATTTTGTAAGGTGAGTTGAGATCGTCTCCCCATCTGCCAGTTCATCTGTTTTATTTTTAGGTCTATTTGTTTTATTTTTTTTTATATGCGTGTTCCAGAGTAATTTGTGATCTAGATGTAAGCCAAGATATTTTATTTCAGTTTTCTGAGGTATGGGGGTGTTTTTGAATAATACGGGTGGGCACACGATGCCTCTATTGCTAAACGTAACATTAGATTTATCGCTGTTCACTGTTATTCTCCATTTGTCGAACCAGTCTTGAAGGATGTTGAGGTGATTTTTGTAGATATGCTATAGCTGTTTCCGGATTTTCGCTGCTTGAAAGAATGGCCGTATCGTCGGCAAACGTTGCAATTAGTGTGTTATTTGTGAGAGGAGTATCAGAGGTATACAGTAAATACAGCAGAGATCCCAACACGCTGCCTTCCGGGACTCCAGAAGTAATCTTGTGATAAGTAGACACAGTGCTATTGATCTTGACTTGAAAAATCCTGTCGCTAAGGTATGACTTTAATAAAAAGTATAATTGACTTGGGAAGTGGAGCTTTGTACAGTAGACCTGCGTGCCATACCCTGTCAAATGGCTGCTGAATATCCAAAAATACAGCTGAGCAAATTCGTTTTGTTTCGAGACTCTCCATTATTTTAATAACGATTTGACGAGTTTGATGAATCGTCGAGTGTTGTTGACGGAATCCGAACTGGTAATTTGGTATCATGTGCTCTAGACCTACGTCACTATGGATTCTCTTGAGGTGTAGCCGTTCGAAAACCTTGGATGTCCGTGGTAAAAGACTGTTTGGACGGCGGGAAGAGGGTTGTAAAGGAGGTTTCTCGATTGCAATAATTTGGGCAAACTTGCACTGGGTTGGGAAGTGGCATAGTCTGAGGATGCTGTTAAAGATTGTGGTGAGGAGTACTATGGCTTTTCTAGGAAGATTTTGAAGGACTTCTCCCACTATCAGATCGTATCCTGGGGCTTTGCGGGTACTGGTGGCTAATATTTGTTGTCGTACTTCTCTTGGTGAAAATGGCTTGATTGGTAACGACAATTGGCATGGAGCCTCCAGGAATGAAATAATTTCAGAATCATCGGTATTCGGTTGGAATTGCGGTGTCGTGAATGTGTTAGCAAAATGTTCAGCGAATGTTTTGGCCTTGTCTTCTTCTGATGTGGCCCAATTGTCGTCCGGTTTCTTGATGGGAGGTATGGTAGCAATTGGTCGTTTGAATTTTGTGGTTGCTTTTCACAACGTGCGATCGTCAGGTGAAAGATTAGTAATATAATGTTGGAAGGTATTGTTTGTTAATAGAATTAACACGTTGTCTAGTTTCTGTGTAAGTCGGTTGAGTAAGGTTTTGTCGTACCTATCTCTGGTTCTTTGCCACTTTTTTCGTGCTTTCCGTTTCTGGATAACAAGGTCCCGAATGTGGCGAGGAATGTTGTGTTTTGTTGATGACCCATTGGGTTGGGCGTGGCTTGCCAAGCAGCATCTTGTATCATTGTCGTCAGGTATTCGGTTGCTTCGTTAAGGTCTTCGGCGCTTTTAATTCGCAGAGCAAGATGAGTTTTGTACATAGTTTTGGGGTAGACTTTTATAGATAATTATAGTGCTTAGGGTAATTATGACCGGGGAGTGGTCTCTTTCCAATTGACTATCGAGGAAGTACACCAAATTTACGGTGTAAATGAATGTAAGTTTTTCAAGAACGTCGTTATAGTTTGAGGAGTAAAAAATAATGTTTTATTTGCTTATATAGTAATTTTCGCTTGGAGCGTATGAATAATAATAAGATTTTTTCAAACTGCTTTTGTAATCTGGGTTTATCAGTAACGCAAATGCATTGAAGACAACACTGGCGGCCATGTTGAGGATTAATTTTTTTTAATAATATTTTTTGTCAGCAACAAGTAATAAGAGGAGGCATTATGTGTACCTGAACTTTAAGACTAGTTGAATAACTTAGAGCTGTTTTGGTGTTTTAGATATGTTGACGAAGTATAGTTGTCTAGTGATTTAAGTTCGTATGTATTATCAAAATATAAAGTAATTTCCTTACCAAGTCAGGAGGATCCCCTTGAATTTGAGCCAAATTAATACGTGATCTAGATATTGTCGATTGCTGACCACCTCCTTCTGATGCTTGGGACCAGTTTGCCATCTAAAAAGAACATATGATATAACTAATATATATCATAATATAAAATAAATCACAATCTAAAACATATTATTTTTTTTCTAGATTTAAGTGCATTAATTGTATATCAATGAAGCTTATTTTATTAGTGCTGTTATACTTTTTATTATAAAACGAAAAATGAAGGCTAGTTATGGCAATGCTTAAAAGAACACTGAAAATCAATAATAAATTGAAAGTTAATAAAGCTATTGATAAATTTTTAGACGTTATTTATAGGAGCAGATAAAATATTTTAAAAAATTACTTCTCTTTGGAATAGTGTATATGCCACGTTGCCATTTTGTTTGGTAACTACTAGTATTTAAATTTATTCAAAGATCTCATACGTAAATGTACTTATCATTTAATAGAAAAATGCAATATGTTCTAATAGTGCATCAGTTGGTTTTTTAAATTAACATTAATACACTTTCTTGATAATTTATGCTTTTCTTGGAAATAACGATTTATTTATGCTACAAATAGAAGATATAGAAGTATTTAATTTTAACAGGAACTGTTCTTTTTTGAATTTTTTTGGTAATTTTTAATAACTGAAATTAGGAATTTTCAACTCCCTTTTTGGGATATATGTCGGAAAATTTTCTATTATGTTTTCTAGTGTATTAGTTGTATTGTATTTTATAATCAATGTCCCACGTGTTTATATATTTGTGTTATTTTAATTATGTTTTCCAAAAGCCTCAACAGACGTTATTGTTCTAATTGTTCTTCTTTTGACCACTTATAATATTTATGTGATGCATATTTTTGGTTAGTGTTATTTATTTATTTATGTATTTATTGATTATTAAATTAAGTGTCGTTGTAGGTTTAGTTGCTGTCTGTTGAGGGACTACCAGCTGCACAGGGTATTACTAGTGATCTTAGTAATCATCTTTCACTTCACCACATCGTTGACATTTCAGTTAAGGTTAGTAAGCAAATTGAATTTTCCTTAAAACTTATATAAGTTACGTTCTTAATACACTTTTATGTAATGGTATATTTAGACACCTAAAATAACTACACATATCAGATAAAACAAAAAGTAGTAGAGTAATAGAGAGAAATTTAGGCAGAATGGATAAATGAGGAATTGGTAAAAGGATTTAAGACTTATAAGATGTTAAAAGATTTGAAGTAGTTGGATTTGAGGATTGTAGAAGGTTGATAACTAATATAAAAGGTAAAGTAATGCATCTCGCCCCTAAATTTATCAATATTTATTTTTATATTTCTTATTTTAGAAGCACCAAGAAATGTTTTTCACTATTGTTTTTAACTTAAAAATTCGTCATAACCACGTGATCTCAGTGAACATAATTCTTGTGCTATTGTCAACTTATTTGACAAATTATTGATGAGAATAGCCTATAAGTTTTTTAGATTTTAGACATGTATAGACACACTGGCTAATATTTGGGAGGGTCGGTAAATGCACAGACAGATAAATTACAATTAATACCTAGTTTTACTATTTTCGTTATGTAATTACGAGTAATTATATCAATAAACTAGTAGTATAGTTAAAAACTAAAATGATTCAGAAGAAACATCTTCACAATTTTGTATAAATTTTAGATAGGTACAAATATGGTAGAATGGAAAACAAAAAAGAAACTAAACAATCTGTTTCTGCTACACAATTTTCTAATGGCTTTTTTGGTAATTTTATATTTGTTATTATTTAAAAAATTCACAATACGTAGATTTATCGTTTTGAAAGTTTTCACAATTTTTTACCGCCATTTTATTTTTGTCTTCTCTTGGCACTCCACACGAAGTTACAGTAGGTCATTTTTGTTTCGACCTTTTCATTCGTTTTTTGCTTCTCTCTCCTGCTGTCAGTACCCTTTTGCTCCGCATTGCCACCTTTTTGTGTAGTTTCTCGCCACTCCTAAATGTTTGTTTTGCGTTACTTTTTCAAAATCAAATTGGTTGAAGCCCTCATTTTAATGTTATTTACTTCATGTTCATGTGCTGTTTTCCTATCCATATATTTTATTTTTTCTTTATTTATCAGTTGTTCATATTTTCGTGCTGTATATTTTAGGTACAATCAAATTAATTAAGTAATCGCAGGAGGGTCGTCATTGGGCGACTTCTCCAACACCGCTCAATACGATCAACATAATTACTTATTGTCAGATGTAATTGATTGTAATTAACTAATAAATACATAAAAAAAAATATTTTAGGTTCTTGAACATTATTTCTTTCTGTTTCTTGCCATTAATGCCATGTAGTCCGCGTAGGCTACACATTGTTGTTCGTTAATGTAGATTAATCCATTTCTTTGAAAGCCACTTTATTCAATTAGTAGCTCTAATCCCTGAACAGCCTTTCTTCCCTTATCACTCTACAGGTTGTCTTCTGTAGGTTTATTAATTTTTAGGGAATTTTTCATTTATTTAGGGTATTTAGGTATGTGAAGATCTAAATTTTCTTCATGCGCATTTTATAGCATTTGCTTCATTTTAAAGATTTGGTCCAATGTCGATCGCCTTTTTCTAAAGACTTCCTGGTTTTCTTGTATTACCTGAATCTCTTTCTTAACACTGATACTAATATTTTATAGGTTGCGTCTTGTAGAGCAATTTCCTGATACTTATTGCATTCTGTCTTGCCTCCTTTTTTGTATATAGGACTCACTATTGCTGAGTTAGGCATTTCTTCTTCTTACCATATTATTTTTAGTAACTGTAGAACGATTTATCTTTGCCTTCAAAATAGGCTTCAGTTTCGGCGATGACTTCCTCATCAGAACCAAATCTCTTGCCACGGAGCATCTTTTTGAGTTCGGCAAAGAGGTGGTAATCGTTGGCGGCCAGATCTGGACTATACGGTGTGTGCGGTGCAATTCGAAGCCCAATTCGTGCATTTTTGCCATTGTTTTGAGCGACTTGTGACACGGTGCATTGGGTCTTTTTTACGATTTTGGCCTTCAAATGCTCCAACAACCCAATATAATAGTCGCTGTTTTTCCATGTTCCATATAGTCGATGAATATTATACCGTGTGCATCCCAAAATACAGAGGCCATAACCTTGCCAGATGGCTGCTGCGTCTT
Organism: Sinelater perroti; assembly: GCA_036346155.1. Lineage (NCBI taxonomy): Eukaryota > Metazoa > Arthropoda > Insecta > Coleoptera > Elateridae > Sinelater > Sinelater perroti. The sequence goes on from JARFIY010000374.1 coordinate 1,208,304, forward strand.
TGGTCTTTGGATTTATTGAAAATTGAAACTCAGCATTGATTATATGACAAATAAATAGACATGTAATTTATTCTTTCTATTTTATTTTATTTTGTAAGAAATATGATGAGATTATAAGCATATGCTAGAATTGTGTATAGGCAAGCTTAAAACTAGTGCATCGTATTTTGGAAAGTTCTTATCAGTACTTTGTTTATCACTGCCTGAATTTCTTTAGTAATATTTTCTTTCAAGGCAACTATGGTTTGTGATATTTTGTGGTAAACTCCTTTTATCATCATCATCATCGTAATCATCACAGCTATATCATTCATAGTCGCATGTAAGCTTCCCCTTGCATTTTCCACTGTTGTCGATCTCTGGCCTTTTGCATCCAGTTTATACCTGCGAATTTCTTAACGTCGTCAGTCCACCTTGCTTGTGGCCTCCCCCTATTCCTCTTGTGACTTCGTGGCCTCCATTCAATTATTCGACGTGTCCATTTATTGTCATTCATCCTGGCTATGTGGCCTGCCCAATTCCATCTAAGTTTATATACTCATGTATCACGTCGGTCACTTTTGATCTTTTCCGTATTACATCATTGGGTATATGATCACCGAGTGCAATTCCTATCATGCGTTTTTCGATTGCACGTTGTGTGACTTGGAGCTTCTTTATTATGCTGTTATTAGGAGCCCTAGATTATGTACCATATGTTAATGTCGGATGTATGTGTTTATCAAAGACTGTTGCTTTTAATGTGTTCAGTATTTGAGATTTCAAAAGTTTTTGCAGTTTATCGAATGTGGCCCACGCTAATGATATGCATCTAGCTAGATCAGCTTTTTTTATCTTTTGATGATATGAGTTTCTGTCCTAGGTAAATGTATGAATCCACCTTCTCTACTGTGTGATTGTCAACTTCCAGATTTTCATTTTCTTTATCCTGTGTTATTTGATTGGTCATGTATTTTGTTTTCATCGAGTTCATTTTAAGGCCAAATTGTTTTGATTGTTGATGTAATTCTTGTAGCATTTGCTGCCATTCTTCTTTATCAGTGGCTATTAGAACAACATCATCGGCAAAGCGCAGATGTTTTAGCTTCTCTCCGTCGATATTGATGCCTTTGTCATCCCATTTTAGTTCTTTGAACATGTCTTCCATCGTAAGTGTGAATAATTTAGGCGAAATCGAGTTTCCTTGTCGCACTCCTCTATCGATTTTGATCTTTTTAGTTTTCTCATGCAATATAATTTGGAACATAGCATGTTTATATATCTTTTGTAATAAAGATGTATATATGTGATCTACTCGGTTATTGGTTAATGCATTGAGAACTGCCCAAGTTCCGATAGAGTCCACAGCTTGCTGATAGTCCACGAAGGCCATCTATAGTGCTATGTGTATTCATTCGCTTTTTCTATTAGCGTTCTAATTAATTGTAGATGGTCTAAAGTACTGAAGCCTTCTTTAGATATACCCATATAAAATAATTAAGCCTCGTCAAACTGGGCGAGTGTGATGGCCAAAAATACTTCAATTTTAGTTATGCTGCCCGGTGACTTGAAGATTTCGCTTCATTCTGTTGGAAACATCCAATAGAGAGTTTTTCATAGTCCAAATGTTTGACGAAGATGTTAAAGATTTTTATATAGTCAGCTATTGTGAGTCTTGAGAGTCGAACTGATGCTGTCTAGGTTTCATGAATTTGAGAATTACAATTTGTAATTCCGTGGTTTCAAGATTAGACACATCACCGAATTCTTTATTTAGCAGAAAGACACTTCGAAAAATATCTTCTAATTAATGGTTTTTTTAAAGATTACTTCACTATTCCACGAAATGTTAACTAATGATAGCGACTGTTCCGCTTCAAATGATATCCAATTTGGATTTGAGAATATCATGATTTTAGTTTGAAGAATCAACTCTACCAAGGAATTCAGGACTTGCAGACATGGAATAAGTTTTTTGACATCTCTTCGTTTTGAGAACAGCTTTTGATGAACTGAACGTATTTGTCAAACTAGATTCTTACCTTTTTTGGAAGCAGAAACATTCAAGAGCAGCAGCCGAAGCTTTATGTTGGTGTTCTTGTGGTCTCTGATTGATCTGTTGAATCCGACAAAGGCAAAACGGCAACTACTGTGTGTTAAATCGATCATTTTCATAGCCATCGTTTTCAATAAATAAATGGGAGAACAGAACTCGAACTTTTAGTCAGAGCTTGCTCAACTGTCTCACCAGCAACTGAATGGTTTTGGTGTATCTTCAAGAAATTTTTTCCTCTCGGTATTTGCGATTTGAATGAGACGAGTTTAAACACAAGAGAATTAATTACGTATTTCTTATATGTGTGGTGTTGCAATCGTTTGGTATGGCTTAATGATGTGCAGTTGTACCTCGATTAACACATAGGATACGTTTCAGGAAATTAGTTCGTTAAGAGAAACTTTTTCAGAATACAAAAATACTATGGCCAGAATAGGGATACGTTTCTACGTAAAGAAATTGAAAAGTTTTTTTGAACAAAGAAAAGTTTTACTAAATAAACAATCAACTTATATATAAAGTGAAATCACATTTTAAAATATGAGGCCAAAGTTGATTGTTTATTCTTTTTTCTCTGTTATTTAATAATTGCCAATACGAACACTTCTTCCTAAATCAGAATCATTTTCAGTAAAGAAATTAAAACATTTTCAATGTTATTTAAGCACATTTTTAAATCTTTGGTTGTTGACATTTTTTTGGCAGAAACATCTTTAACCTTGTCTTCATTTTCTTATTTTTCGTTGCTAACAAGATTTTCTAAATCTTACACTGAAAAACCATCACCTGCATCTAATAAATTTATAACATCCTCTTCGACATTTTCGAAATCTATTGATTGTGTGATTTGGATAACTTTATTACTATTTTCTTGGTTGTTATTTTCCTCTAGTACAATTTCTGGTCATATTTTACGCCAAATTCCATTTGAACATTTTTTGTGACTGTTCCAAAAACAATTGCGTTTTAAAAATGGTGTAGTTTTTCCAAAAAGATTTAACTGTCTTTTCCTCTTTATCTTCTAATTCAATGAAATTACTTAATGCTCGACCCAGATAATAAGCTATAAATTATGCTATTCCTCCTTGATCTAACGGTTGAATCGGGGAAAGTTCTATATGCTGGAAGAAACACAACCATGACAGGAATAGATGTGTTAAGATTAGTAAGATGCCGCGGTTTTTCTTCAAAGTTTTTTTTGATATTATTGTTAATTCAGGACAAGAGTGGTTAAGATACCAATTAGCAAACCATCCCTTAGTAACTCACGCTTTTTTATTTGTTTTTCGTATTACAGGCATATTCGTTTTTATGTTGCCTTTTGATGTCCTCGAATTTTCTGAATGGGAAAGAAATAATAATTTTGATTTATAATCGTCAGAAATTTGATGAGAAGAGCAGCTTTAAGCGATTTTTGGCTGCTTTAATAGAAATAAAGCTTTTCGATGGTAGCCGTTTCCAAAACAAACCGTTTTTGTCGACATTAAACATGAAATTTAGTGGAAAATTTTCTCTTTCAATTATTTCCTTTAGTATTTTTGCGAAACTTATTTGCAGTTAACGTTTGCACTTGCAGCTTCTCCTGTTAATTTTCCTCTATGAACCAACCACGGGAAGCTTCAAACGTTCTTCAGTTTGTTTAGATTTCAGGTGATTAAACAAAAATAATGCTTTTTCTTGAATCATTATTTATTTGTATTTAGTTGTATCGAAACCTCGTTATTCGAGGTATGACTATACATTTTTTAATTTTTGAAAAATCATTAAAAGATATTTCTCATGTCATCAAATAGTCCGAAGTTTTTACTTACTAAAAAACCCTTTTTTCTTTTGTCAGTTAACTGGAACTGCAGCCGCATTTCATCAGTGAGAGGTTATGTAATTTCTTTCCCTTAGTGTTTGCTTTATTTAATTTTGTTTTAATTTGGTGGACCATATTTTTAATGTTTCTTTTATTTGCGTCTTCCAACATGAATGCTACAATTCTTCTGGTACTCACTTTTCGCCTGTTTTTTCATGTTGTTCTTTTTGCTTTCATTGATATCTAATTGATGTACACCCTGTATCATGTGTATCTTATGGTATATTTGAGATAGTAGCTGTGAGCTGTAAAATAGATCCTGTTGTGCGCTTTATTGATTCTAATCATTCTTTCCCTTAATGTTACCCAACTTTTTCTACATTTCTCTTTTTTCTAATGCTTTATTCAAAACTGGCTACTAAGTACTTCAGATTAGTTTGGGTTTTAATTTCTTTGGGTATAAGTTTATTGTCTCGTATTTTTTGATGTTCTATTGATGTCACCGGTAAATTTTTTAGCACTAGTTTGTGCTTCATTTGCGTTTCGTCTCTCTTTTTTCCGCACCTCGTGGTTATTACTATCGCGTATGCAATCAAAGTGATACTTATGGCATGTCTATTTTTATATTCTATTGTAGGTGGCATTTCAAAAAAAATGTTTCCGGTATTGACCTCTCAGGAACATCATCATTTTAATTCTTGTGCCTTTTTCATTTTGATGTAACCACTGCTTAGGTAATTTGTATAATTTTGACTAGATAGATTTTTTCAAAAAAGTTTATATTTCTTTTCAAGGGGTTTAAATAAATGTGTTTTTTAAGCGAGCCTTATTATTATATATAACTTCTATATGTCTATATCTTTATTCTTTCTGCATGTAGTATGCTTTGTCTTGTCTTTCAAGTGTGTTACTAGTCTGTTATTAATTTTGTTAATCTTTCTGTGGTATTTAAGAGACATAATGCTCTATAAGCCGTAGAATGATCTTAATTCTTTTTCGTTTTTAACTCGGGATCTTCTTCACTGTCTTAAAAATTGGAGTAATTTTCTTTGTTCTCTTGTTTTACTCTTGTAATATAGTTCGGATTCAAATTTAGCTCTAGTTTTTTCTGGTTGGTTTATTTTTTGTTATGCGAAATTACCTTTTTTTCTTTTTTTATTTCATTGGCGCCACCAACATAGTTATTTCCTATCGTCCGAGGAGCGTTTCCGCCGATTTAGATTTAGTTTTTTCAGTCTGTGGACTTTTCCTGTATTATTTTATAGTCTAACATCAAAACATCATTCTCTCTATTTTCTAGGGTTTGTTCACAATTTTTTAGATTTCTTAATTGTTCTCTAATAATATTGGTCTCTTATAAACCATACATTTTCACCTAAAGTGTTTTACATTTTATCAGTGCTTTTTGATCCTGGTTTTTATTTCGCTATTTCTTTTATGAAATTACCCCATTACAGTGGATCATCTTCTTTAGAAGAGAATTTTAGTATACATACATATTGTAGTAACAATATGGCTCATCTTTCAGTTTTAATTTCTTTTTAAATCCAATTTGAAGGAAAGTATGGAGCGTGGCGTTTGAAAAAGCTAATAAATATTAAATCGCATTTTCAACAGCAAACTGTTTTAGCTGTTGCTAATGGTTGTTTTATTAATAAGGTGTACGTAAATCAAACAAAAAGCAAGGCATTTCTTGGGCTTACAATTTAAGCAAACTTTTATTATTCCATAACAATGTGTTAGGGACAAAAATAAATTATTTCACTTAAAATTCTTATTTGTAGGACAGTGAGGGAGCTAATGGCATAAAATTGGTACAATTGGGACCGATTCAACTCCTGCTAAATAAATGGGCGTTACGTTTTCATAATTATAATTTAATGTATCTGGATAGTTGCTGCAAATAGTACTACGTTAACCCAAGACTAAGATTAAAAAGTAATTAGGTTAATTGTTTCTGTTTTATAGCTAGTAGAATTTTTAATCAATCTAACACAGGAGTGTTAAAAGTTAAGAATATGTAAGTTGTTATAACTTTAGAGCTAAGATTATAGCTAGTTATCTTCCATTTTCATATTTTAGGCAAAAGTAAAATAAATTTAATTAACTACATAATTAACAGCTACATTATGAAAGTAGACAAAACTTTAGAAGTATACTTAAATAAAAGTCGTAGGAGCAGTATTAAGTTTGGAAAAGTATTAAACTTTCAGAGTTTTATTTAACTTGCAGCAGTCACGTACAATACTTGTTTTAAAGCTTTGGAAAGAAAATAGATCATTTTCAACGAGTTCAAGAAGTAAGTGTTAAAATTTTCAACTAAAAATCTGTCTGCTGTAACATTAAATATTTTCTTTGCAGATCTGTAACAGTTGAACTCGCTTCTAATGATTTTCTATTTATGATTTACCAACAAAAAGTGAATTAATCGACCAAAGATGCAAGCACCAAATGCGCTAGCGCCAAATTAAATTGCGCATTTCAAAAGTTGACAGCTTCACTTAATGAGAGAGTATAAAGCAATTTAAAGCGGGATGACTCGACATAGTCAGATACAAGATAATTGACAGCCACATGTAAATTAGATTATGCAATTTCCGATACTTTGTTTCCTGCAGCCTCAATGAATCATGGCGTATTATAAATCACGAGTTCAATGCAATAGTGTTGCTACTTATACGAATTAGCAATATATTTCGTAAGTGGAGACATATAAAACGTTCCAAAAAGATCCCGTTAAATATGTGGAAAATGCAGACCCAATAATGAGATAAAAATGTAAAAACAAATAATTTATGTGCTTGCAAAATTTACAATTGAAAAGTGTCAGTTACCACAAGTACTATTAAAGAACGGCAAGAAATTGAAAGTGTACGAGGGTTATCTTAAAATTAAGTTCAGCATTTTGAAACGCAAAATGAAAGAAAAACTGCAGAACGTATATAGATTGCTTTTTTGGCAACAATATATAAATTTTATTGTAAACGGAGCGCATTGAGTGAGCTGCTAGTGAAGGGCGTGTTGTTATTTACTATTTAAGTGTTCAGAAGTAGTTTACTGGCGAAGTTCATGCTGTAATAGATGATGTGAATGCCTTTTTGGGTGCGTTGGAAGAAAATGTTTATGGAAAGATAAACAAATGTTGGCGACGAACAGCGAAGCGGTCGGCTATCTGGCATAACGTTGGAGTGTTAGTGAAGTGTGTTCAAATGAACGCAACAAATTGCATCAGACCAATTATTAGAGATGTGCTGGGTTGTCGTAAAATGAGTCTTGGTATTGTTGCGGTCCTTTTATGTTTGCTATATGTCTATAGGTGCAACGAAATACTGAAAGACCTGCTATAAGAAGGAAACTATCACATTTTTCAAATAAAACAAAGACGTTTTTCTTATTTACAACACATGCCTATATTTAGTATTAATTCCTGCAGCCTTTCACATGGATAGTATTCTCATACTCTACATATTTGCCGGATGAAGCATGGTCGTCTTCCATTTGTTTCCGGAAGATACATTTGGGTGACGAACGAGGCCTGAAGTTTTTCTTTTTTATACCCAGATATTGCGTTATTTAGTAGAGATTTAGAAGAAACTACGACGTTTTCATAAATATTTAAATTTAAATAGTATGTAGAAAAATAAGTAAACTCAAAAACAAACTATTTTGGAAGTCTTGGCTCGTTTTCTTTAGATGTAGTAGAGAAACTTACTTTTGAGACAACCTTCATATTGAAAATGTTAAAGGGAATTAAACAAATACTCTCATGGAAAAAAGTGTTAAACGAACTCATCCTAGAAGAAGTACCTATATCACTATGGTCATTTTGGAGCTTCTTTTTGCAACGCCCATTAGAGTTATTGTATGTAGTATTATCTTTGAGTTTCGGAATGTTGTTAAAATATTGTCTTTCAGTTTTTCCCTTATTTTTGGATGAAGAAAAAAGTCGTCAAGTGAATACGGAGAATATTTCAATACAATTATTTGTTATTGGCTAAAAACTCTCCCAGACAATGTGTATTTTCAGAGAAGATTTTCTTAATCATTTCATTATTTTCAACGTAAACTTTTGCAATATTCTTGACGCTTCTATTCGTTACTAGCCGTACTGTTTATTTTGGTTGACTGGCATTATTTTCATAAGCTTGGAATAATATATCCTTGATTTCATTTTAACAAGAAATTTAATGCTTGTTGTTATAATTTGTTTTTTGCTACGGCACACAAAAATACGTAGCAACAATAGTGAACGTCATTTAGCAAGATATTTGTACACGGCAACAGGAACACAGCTGTGAGACCAATGTTGTAAAACTACCGAGTTGTTCGTACAGCGCTGTCAGCGTAAGCTCACTGTTGCACGTTCGCGAACTTAATTGGCAGACCTCGCACTTTGCTTCTCATAGTTGACTATCGATTGTTCTAAACCACAACTATACATCTTATATGAGTGTGAGGAACAACAGTTTATTAATTTTATATGTAGCTTTACCAATTGGTCTATTGGCACTAAAGAAGTCTACAAGTGAAAATAATAGTTGGACGTTATTCAAATAATCTGCCGCCAGGGACGTTCAAATCAAATAGTTTTATGTGTTGCTTTTTTCGATATTCTGGTCGTTTTGCGAGTAGCGAACGGTTCAAATCGATCAATTGTTGTTGGTCGCATTTGGTATTAACTGTTTCACTAGGCTTTAACAGCTCATAATAGACCACACCTTTCTGGTCACACCAAACACAAAGCATCGTTTTCCTGCCAAAGCGATTCGGTCTTGCGGTTGACGTGGATGGTGTGCCTCGGTTAACACATGATTGTTTGCGCTTGGGATTCTCAAAATATACTCAATTTTCATCCCCAGTAACAATACGATACGATGCAAAAACGACTTTTTTTTGTATCGTTCTAGCAAAATTTCAGATGTGTTTTTGCACCTTTTCATCTGCCTCTCGTTCAGCTCATGTGGTGTCCATCTGCCGACCTTCTGAATCTTTCCCATCTCTCGTAGGCGATTGGAAACAGCTTGTTGACTAATGTTCATTGCTCTGCGAGTTGTTTTTGTATGTGTAAATCGTCTTCGTCCAACATTGATTGCAAATCCACATCTTCGTACTTTTTTGGCGGTTTTCCGTGTTCCTTGTCTGCAACATCGAAATCACCTCTTTTGAAACGCCGAAACTATCGTTCACACGTATCTTGCGATGGAGCAAGTTCACCATAAGCTTCTCGAAGTAATATCTGTATGATTTAGCAACAGTTTTCTTCAAATGAAAACACAAAATTAATGCTTTTGGCGAATGCTCTTTATTTGGCACAAATTTCGGCATATCGAACACAGCAAAACAATACTATGCAGACACTTTTTCAACTTATCACTTGTGCGCGTTGATTCTTGTTGGTGGCACATCAAAATGGCATATGTCAAATTTTTATACTCTGCACCATTTGTTGTTTCAAATCCGCACTTCATACTTGTACACCTGGTATAATAGGACTATCTGGCTTTTGTATCTGAGATTATTTATATTATGTTGTCAAAATCGGTTGGACTGATATTGTTTCAATAGCCAATATATTTAGATTATTAAGATGTTGGCTCATAGTAGGTCTTCATGTTATTGATATTGTGCAAAAATATTTTTAGAGTAATGCAAATGTTTAAAAACTATTTTAATACATAACTTTTTAACTGTATTTAATAAATTGATCGATGGATACAGTATTCATAAAAGAAATGTCTATTTAAAATGATTTTGCGGTAAATATCCCAATATGTAGTATTACTGTGATACCTCTAGTCAACATTAGCAGGTGTAGGGAATATGCAATATATATTTATTTAAATTTTATATCTTTGAGGCTTCGAACTACAAATGACAATGTTTGACCTGTACCAAAAAACGTGATTGTTTATTAAATTTTTTTTTAATAAAACGGATGTCTTTATAAGTTCTCTTTATTTTGGTTCTGTTGTGACAATCCTGGGTAAAGATGCTTGTACACATTGTCGATAAGAAGAATGATCAAAACTAGAACTGACCGTTTAGAAAATATTTTGAGGTCCTAGCGGCGGTATTCCAGGCTAATAAAATATAAAATACTTAAATAATCTTCAATCAATAATATAACAAATTAAAAATTATTAAGAAATGAAGAATTTTTGTTCACGCTACTTAAGAAACCTTTTCTTTTTGCAACTATATGTCTACACCAATCAGCTCTTTGAATTAGTACAGGATTAAAAAGGGGACTCCTGGTATATTTTTAAGAAATAATTTTTTTTATTGAGATAGACAATAATTGCGTCTCTGGGTTTCTAAAAACCACAGGCCCTTCTTGACGGGTCTATCTGGTGACAACCAAGTGATTAAAAGTCAAATCTATCTCAGAATTTTTGAAAACCAAAAAATTATGTTAATGCAATTTAAGTTAAATAACGAAGAATCTTTCAAACTTACTTATCGTTGTGTATAGGAGATAATCAAAAAATAATATTATAACTTTTATATATATTTATATGTCATACTTTTTCAATATGCACTTTATTGAGAGTTTAGGACCAACTGGTCTATTTGAACTGTCCAAAAATTGCAAGCTTCTTGCAGTATAATTAAATTTTAAACAATATTTGACTTACACTCGTCAGAATCTTTTTATAGAATCATATGTTTTAGGTCTATCCAGTAAGAAAGAATCAGAATGGGAGACATTTTACGGTTTTTCAGAATTTTAGTTGTATTTGGTGATGTGTGATATATAACGCCGCTTTACTAAAATCATCAATACAATGCATTGAATTAGGAGGGTAGATGTTCACTATAAAATGACGACGGCCTTTTTTTTGAGAATCACTGATCATTCCATATTTTTGGATTAATTGTAAGTGTATCCTGTATACAAAAATGCAAATCAAGTTCATTGGAGCAGACTTTAAAATATTCTGCCAATATCTTTGCATGCCAGGAGTTTCATAGTATTTAAAATTTATTCAGACTAGAAATTGATTTTTATCACATAGTGGGTAATAAATTTTATGCCATTTTATACTGCTGGGTTACCTACTATGAAAGGATAGAGATAAACTAAACCAAGTACAATGTATTATAACAGTGAAACTTGGCTCAATATCGCCGCGGTCAACGAATTAGCCATACAAAGAACTATTGTACCACGTAGCCAAAACACGCCAAATGTAAAGAAAATCATTATTACACCAAATTAAAAAATATCCCATCCATTTTGGAGATTGTAAATATATTTGGGAGGCATAACCGAATCACCAATCGATTGAAAGACAATTAGAAGCAATAATACAAGTACAAACTAGTCATATCCAAGCATTTTTAAACACTCCTGCAAATATCATCCTTAATTACCAGCCAATAGCAATACTATTACGACTCGTCATTCCTCATTAACCAAATTCTATATTACAAATGGCTTAAAACTCTAATTCAAATAGATAAATAAATCTTATAGAAAACTATTGACAATTTAGAAATACGTTTTATAAATAGACTTTACTTGGCAATACCAATTTTTAAAATGGACCAAAATGGTAAACAATCTTTTTGCAGCTTTTTTAACAAGGTATAATATTGATGTGGCCTGTATCAAAGAAACACATTTGGCACTAGGAGAAAACATCAAAATTTTAGGATGCAGGGTATACTGAAGCGACAGAGAAGCGCTTCATGTATTAGGAGTTGCAATATTTGAGAGAAATAGCTTAGTTTCTTTATAAATATTCATACTAGTTTGCACTAACCTAGAAACAATTGGAATTAAATTAGTCATGAAAGATCCTGGACAAATAAACGTAATCTGTATTTATAAATAATCAAATCAGTTCCCCATAGAAATAGATACGACAACAGTTTTTAACATAAACAAACCCACTATTGCTTTTGAAAATTTAAATGCAGAAACTACTATTTGGGGATAAATACATCCGGAGACAAATCACTAAACTAGTGGCATTACGTACTTTACAAATTATTGCTCCAACTGAATATATTTGCTATCCCTATCGTTCAGATCATGAATCTAATATTCTCGATTTTCGAACAAAAAGACACACCAGGCTGTATGCATAGAATTAGATTCTGATCACGGCTTCGGTAATAATTTCATTCATAATCCCACTAGCAAATGGTATTACGAACTGGAAGAATTTCAACTATGCTTAAATGTAGATCTTACAATGTACAATTCCTTAACTACTTTAAAAGATACAAATGAGAACATTGAAACAATCACAAATGCTATCACCACGAATATTCAAATCGAATAATTATAAATCTACTACAAACTGTATAATAATTCTAATAAAACAAAAAAGTAGAGCAACAAGAGAAGTCCAGCGCACACTATGTCCTTAAATAATAAAATGTAGTGAATAATTTATTACGCCGAATTAAGAAAGAGATATTTGTTGAATACGGTCGTAATAGTATTACTTATCCAATTCATAATCAGGTGATTCCGAAACGTGGAAGGACATTATTAAGAAAACCACAAGAACTATCTACAATCAAAACAAATAACGTAGCATTAAGTACAGATGAAGAAAAAGCAGAAGCCTTCGAGGTCCATCTCGAAGCTACCTTCATATTTTTTTTTTATTGTAATAAACTATGTCGAAACTAATGTGCCGTGCCTCACTAATGACATTAAATCAACTTCCTCTGATCATTTAGCTGACATAAAAAATTTACCTACTAATAAGGTACTCCGACCTGATCAAAATACAAACACAGCTACATGGCATATTTATCACCCACTTTTAATGCTTATTTAACATTGGGATGTTTTCCTAAAGCTTGGAAACATGTCTATATTTTACTATTTTAAAAACCAACATAAACAAAAAAGAAATAACAATTTACAGACCAATTGGTGTATTAACTTCACTTCTAAAATTTTAGAAAAAGTAATATACTTTAAGCTTAATAATGAAACCACGCATTTCAATATTTCACCGCAGTTTCAATTTGGTTTTAAAGATTATTTTCCACTATTCATTAATTTCAATGCTTGGCGAATGTTATAGAAGATGGATTTGAAATGCCTTGTTGTATCGATCTGCATGGACTCAAATACAAACTGTTTAAAATAGGCGTACTTCTCTACCTACAAGCCATTATTATCTCTTTCTTTGATGAACACAGTTTTTGTGAATCAATACATAATACTTTATCAACAAAGAAAAAAGTAATAGCGGAAGCATCTCAAAGTATTATGTTAGGTCCTCTTCTGTTCAAGGTTTATATATAAAGGGTCCGCCAATAGGGACGCAGGAAAACAAACGTCAATTTGACACAGACGCCATGTTTTTTTCTGTCAATCCAGCATCATTGTTTTAGCTTATGGTTTGCCATTTTTTACTATGGAGTCATATTTGATTGAAGACCGCGTTAAAGTTATTAAAGAACACTACAAAAATAGTGGAAAAATAAAAAACAACCATCGAGCTTTTCGCGATTATTTCGGTCGTCATAACCGTCCAAATGAGACTATCTTCGGTCGTTTGGTGCAAAATTCAAGGCCACTGGTTCTGTTGTTGATATTCCAAAGAGTGGACGACCAAAAAGTGTTTACACACCGCAAATATCGCTGCGGTGAAGAAGAGTGCGAAAAAGGACAAAAACTATCAATAACTCGTCAATCGCAAGAATTGTGTATTTCTGAGACCAGCTTACGCCTTATTATACAAAAAGATTTGAAGTTACAAGCTTACAAGATCCAATTGATTCAAGAACTTAAGCCAACTGACTATTTCAATCGACGCATGTTCTCTGATTGTCTCTTCCAACATCGTGCAATTGATCAGAGTTTTTTATCGAAAATCTTTTTTTTTTCTTATTTTACATTGGATGGGATGGTGAACAAGCAAAACTGTCGCATTTGGGCCAACGAGAATCTAAGAGAATATCAAAAACAAGCAATGCATTCTCAAAAAGTGACTGTTTGATGTGCCCTGTGATAAAATGGTGTCATTTTTTTGAAGATGAGGCTGGCAATGCAATTACTGTGAATTCTTTCCGAAACTTAATCAGACTGACATAAATGATGTTTAGTTTCAACAAGACGGTGCAACATGGCACACAACACGTGTAAATATCGAGTTACTGCAGTCGAAGTTCGGTAAACGTTTAATTCCGAGAAATGAAATGTCAATTGGCCTGCTCGTTCGTACGATTTGGCGTTTTTAGACTTTTTTGTGGGGATATCTGAAAAGTAAAGTCTATGTCAATAAACCAACCACCATCCAAGATCTCAAGAACAACATGAGATAAATGCCATCGAAGCGACTCTGTGTGCAAATGTCATCGAAAATTTCGACCATCGTATCGACGTCTGTAAAGCCAGTCGTGATGAACATTTGAGTGATATTATTTTTTATACAAAAATGGCATACATGAATGTTTAAAATAAAATACCCTACTTGATTATACAATCATTACTGTAGCGTTTATTTTCCTGTGCCTGAATTGGTGGACCCCATATGACATTAGAAGCACAACAGCAAGCTTAGCTATGTTTGTGAACGACATTGCACTTTTAACCCAAGACGAGCATATCAATGCAGCTGTTTGAATATTAAAAATAACTGCAAATATTGGAATCTTCAAATTTATGAAAATAGTGTGTGTCAAAAATGTTTACTCTTTGTAAAATAGAAAATTCCACAGCAGACTAGATAAACAATACCACAGTTCCCTGGAATGACAAATCTGTAAAATATCTCGATTTTTATCTGACAGCAAGTTGACATGGAAATTTCACATCCTGCAAAAATTAAATTAAGGATACTCAAAACTCTTTCAATTTTTTCAAGTAATCAATAGAAAATCTTCATTAAAAACAGAATCCACCTTATTAATTTATAAATATATAATAGGACCAAGGATAATAATAATAGCAGTATGATATGGGGAAATATTGCTAAAATTTAAGCAAAGTTAAAGTTCGAAATAACATTCCTCGATTAGCTGTGGACGCCCCTTGTTACATAATGAACGATCAACTGCTTAGAGAGCTACGCATCAAAACTATAAAGGACTATATTAAAGCAACGACAAAACCATCAAAAATATGAAAGAAATTAGAATTACAGATACACAACAAAGAGGTGAAGAGGATACTCTACGTCATTGTATTTATATGTTTATTTATTTTTTATTGTATATGTTTATTTATATTGTTAACCCTGTCATATCAAATGCATAATACATTTTTTTATTGGAATTTACGTAAATGTGATATAATTATAAGGTGTATATTTTAAGGATTTGTAAAATTGCATGCAAATAATTGCAATAGATCGTAAAAAGTTAATAATCGTAATGAGATTTGGAAAGTGTAAAATTATACGTAATTTCAAGAATCCGTTAGCTGCATCACTACACTTTTAGCTTTTGGGCATTATTGTAGCAGCTAAAACCAATTAACAGGTGATTTTTATTGTCACTGTAATATTTATGTAATTTTAAAGATTTTTCTCAGAACGTTTTGATAATATATTCTATACCGTTGATCGCCAGTGTGGTCGTGCGGTTGAAGCACGGGCTGTGGTGCGGACGGACCCGGGTTCTATTCCCGATGCTCTCTGATGCCTGGCGGGTGGCCTACTCAGTCACTAAAAATAATTCAGTACCTGCGTTTACTACGAACAAAGGCTAATGGTGACGGTTGCCTAAGGCGCGGTGTCAGTTCGTAGGCCGTGTTCCCACGCAGGGCGTTAGAGCCTTACCATTATTGTTATTGTTCTATACACATGAGTTTAACAATTTAATATTCATGCCTATTTCGCAGTTGTTTGTCTATCGACGGAGTTTTAAATTATTATTCAATCTGTCAACTAAAAAATCATTTGAGGGTTTAGTTTAAAATCCCAGCATGATCATAATAACTTAAGTGTATTGTTAAATATTTTACTTCATTATAACTAAATCAAGCAGAAAAAATAATAATTAGGCATGATTTGAACATTTTAAGAGTGGTGCGTTATCCCTCTGCTCACTTTAATATCTTTGCGGCTAGACCATACGCGATCCCTAAAACGAGGTTAAAGAGTGCAAATATAATCACGGCATATTGCAATTAAACATGGAACGCTCCATTTAAACTTTTGCGTGACATGCAAGAGTAGATTAACAGTTAAGGGATACGAATAACAAATTTAATTAAATCGCCGTTTTCAGCATTTAATGCGGCCAATTGGTTTGGAAGTTGAATATAAATATGAGTTGATGTGGTAAGTTGTACAATTGCCCGGCTTTCATAAGGGTTTTATTATTTTTATATATGAGATTACAAAATTTTGTTACTAATTATCGGCTGTTTATTTATCTATTAAATGTAGCACCACCTTTATATCATAAGTACTTTTGTTTGTGATAACGAATTAACAAATGCAGTTTTAAATTACTCTTTGCCTTTGTGGGATTGCATTTTTAAAATGCTTTAAAAACTGTTCTGGTTGAAGCAGTAAAAAATATTTAATTCAAATACATCAAAGCTTCATTTGCAAAGCGTTGATTTAACACACCGCGGAGCAGCTGCTACATGGCGAGAGCTCTGGTTTTATAAATTGCGTGTGGTATTTGCTTAAATGCGACCCAACTTGTTTTGTTAAAACAGTTTTCGACGATCTGCAATTGCCGTTTTGATCAAAAAATGATATATCTTTTTTTACTATTATAGCATCGAGTCTTAAGGGGAGGTTTACTTCAAATTTGATCAAAAAATCGATTTTTTTTGCAGAAATTGTTAGTAAATTATATGAAGAATATGTTCCCAAAGTGATTGCACACTAACCGAATCTAGTTTTTTATAAAAAACATCCGCGTATTTCGGCGCCGGAGAATAGAATTATAGACCACGCAAAAAAAAACAGAACAGGCTAGCAAAATGATGGAGTACGAGATCGAGGAGGGTGTTATGTATGGACCTGGAATAGCTGATTAGTCGCAAGGTACTTAATTTCGTCATAATATTAAAAAATCGTTAACTAAAACTTTAAACGCGTTTTTCTCGAAACCACATTTTTCAAATTGGCGACCACGATTACAAGAAAATACTCGATGGATCTTTTTTATTTTATTTTAAAGATAATTAAATTGTTCGGCACCTATACCTAAGTCCGATGCATTTTTGAGATTTTTTTTATTGTTCTATAAAGAGCGAAAAAAGGGGCAAAATTCGTTACAAAAAGTTCAAACGCCCGCCATTTTTTTTATTTTCGGCATTTCATTGATATTGTAGGTATAGGTTCCAATAATATTCATATATTTTATGAATCTTTTTTGTTTTTTGATTTCAGTGTATTATTACCGACGCTATGATGGTCGCCGACAGGACACTTTTTTCGGATCGTCTCACGCTGTCTATAAAATGGACAATTTTCTATAATTTTCCTAAAAAAATTAATAAATATGTGTACAAATTTTGAAATTGATATTCACTTCCGTCTTTGAAAAAAAATTCCAGAAAAATGAGTGATTTTTGGTGCATCTCAAGTAAACCTCCCCTTAATAAAGAAACTCAAGGGTTCTCTACTCGTAAGTTATTTAAAAACTATGATTCAGACAGAACAAACAAATGTGGACCTTGAATCCTTCAAAATACATTCTTTGTAAACGAACTAAATATTAGAAAAGTTTGCAATTTTATTAATATATATGTTACATTTCGGTTTTCAATTGTTATTCTTATTTGTAGTGACGATTGTTTTGGTTGAATCGACATGTATAATTAAAACCTAAATTCTTGCATCTATTTACTAGTATTACTCTAGAAATACGTTTGTACGTTTATCAGGAAACTTATTTTAAACTTTAATAAAGCAATTCAAATAACAAAAATATAGATGGTAAAAATATTTGTTAAAAATATCTACAGGTTATTAAGCAGACTATGTCACAGCGAGTCATTTTGCTAATTTTAAAAAAAATTTTAATTTTAGAATATAAATTTTAGAAATATTGAAGAATATGTTTGGAACTCGGGAATGAAGTAGTGCATCCACGTTATAGACTTAAAAATGCATCACTCTCGTCTTTAAACTGCTGTAGAAGGCGATTGACAGCTTGCATGTGCACCATTTTCTTCAGGTCCCTCAAAGTGTGTGGTACCACCGTACAGTTACTTTGCGATAGTGCAGGTGGTTTTTCACGACGTTTTCTACACTACCAATACTGATGGACAGTCTTACTCCGAGTTCCTTGATAGTGCTGCGCCTATTCTGAGGAATAAGCCGTTCGCGGCCGACGATCATCTGGTTCAATCTCCACGCGCTATCTGCCCTGTTTAAAGCATTTACATCACTCAAACACACGGGTCCGTGAGAGACACTTTTTCCTTTTTACTGTTATTGGAGTCTGTGGTGAATTTCAGCGCACGGGATGTTTTTCCAACGAGGAATTTGATCACGTTGTTCTACGCTCCGCGGTACCTCCTGAACGCTTATCATTCTAGCAAATATCAAACAGAATATAACAGGTTCTAACCTGAGCAGGAGGGAGGGTGGATATTGTGGCTCCACTCTCCCAAGGTCGCACAGTCGCTGCGCAGTGCAGGTTTATACACAAATCAGTTTCGGTCATATTTGAACCACTTTGTATACAGTTCCCCGTAGCAGGCCTCAAAGGCCCTTTGGGTTTGTAACAGCATAGGTCTGCTACAATCTAGAGCCTATGGTACACAAGGGTAGTAACGTGGCTAGCGCTACCGCCTATTATTGCCCCAGAGTTTGACTTTCCATGTACTCATTTATTGCAGCCTGAGTCGAGCTGGGCCGTAAAAATGCCAGCGATTGAATTGGCGAGAGCGGGATACGAACCCGCAACTCTTGGTTTCGTAGTCTAGCGACCTATCTATCACTACTCTCTACTTTGTATATAACCAATTACAATATCAAGACATCGTGGATGCATGTGGCGATACGATTTGAAATGGTGTTGTAGCGAAATTTAATGCCATAATATTGAAGAGTGTCACATAATTGTTGCAACTTCCACTCATGATGCATTAGATCTCTTAATGGTTGTAGCTACCTATCCAGTTAGTTCTATAGGTAGCAAGTCTGAAAATGGGAGTACATGAGGCTGCAGTACTGCTGTGTCTTTAATGTTCCTTTTATTATTACCAAAGAAAACCGAATGCATCAAGTGAAAATGGTTGGTTTATTCAAAATCAGCCGTGCAAAGTATGGAGGAACGACTAAGGAATTTAATAATTGGAAAAATAACCATATAATGAACGATGACGATGAGCTTTCAAGGTTAGAACACCAAGCAAAATTGATAAGTGAAACTGACGTCTACAAAACGGACATTACAAGAAAGAGGAAGCTAAAAATTTCTTTTTGTGAAAACAAACATGGAGATCACGAGTTTTCTGGACGACAGTCTTTCATGACAGAAACATATTACGTTGCATTTGATTCTCTGAAACTAAACAGTCTGTACAGAACTACATAAGGATTTCGGGTTTCTATGGGAAATCACTCAAGTGAAATATGACAGAATACGTTAGAGGGCAAATCAGCTGCTGGAAAAGTGTGCTTCCAATTTAGATAAAACATTTTTTTAGGAATATGCACTTAGCAGCATTTTTAAGGATTAATAAAATTATTGATAAAGAAGATAATAATACCAAATCAAAAACACAATTTGAATCACAAAGACTTTGCTAGAGACTATATTAAAGTCATCGGACGTAGATTCATGTTTCTTCAATGGTAACATCGTTCTAAGAGTTACTAACTGTGCTGTAGAATGACTCTTTTTATCTCTTAAGAGAGTAATAAACTTTTTTGATCAATGTTAAAATAAGAAAAAATTACGGACCTTGTACTTTCATTTGAGAGTGAGTGTTTCTTTTGATGACATGCTTCAGAGGTTTTCTAATTTTAAAAGCAGGAAAAGAAATGTTTTTTAAATAATTTTTTTAGATGAAATGGACTTTTCTTTTTGGTTTTTCTCACTGATGTGTAAATGTATGTAAAGAAAATAGAAAATCAAATAAATTTTTAGCTTAAACAATCAATTCTTTCTAATTTCCAAACATTTGAGGGAAAGCAAGTGAAAATTTGTCAGCCTAGAACGCCAAAAACTTTAATCAAACCATGGCCATCAGTTGTGATGGTATGCCGCTTCACAGTAATGTTCAGATTTGGGTGCTGTTCAGTCTTCTATACTCGATTATAGTGGTCATTTGTGCTCGGACATAATTTAGATTTGTTACAAAAACGATATATAGTAATTTCTTAATTAAAAACGAAGTTTTTGATATTGAAGAGTTAATAGACGACGGCGTAAAAGACAACGAGAATGCAAGTTTCCTCATAATTGTGTGTCTACTTTTATCGTAAACATTTTTTTGGAGTCATGTAACTTTTAATTAAAATTTAAAAATCTAATGTATTCAAAACGTATTTAACGTAATCTGAATAAGTAATAATGTAAAGCGGGGTTAACTTAAAAATGTATTTAATTGAAACGGACTCGAGACAAAAATAATTGTTTTACCAAGATTACAATTTCAAGTAATATCTAATCATACAACTTGTGATAAAATAGCAATCCTGTTGTTGGGTAGAATATTATTATTTAATTTTATCATATATGATTATTTAAGAAAAAAATTAATATTACTTATTTTTATTATATTTGTAATATAAGGATGTTCAGAATTATATATATAGTTAGAATGGTCATTCTAAGGGTCACAATAGTTCTCATTTATAAATCTACGTTTTGGAGATCCTTCACTGTGGGGTTTATAGTACTATGAGCTAACATTCTACACATAAAAATATGGGAATAACAGATTTAACGGGATAAAAACACAAAGAAAAATGTTTTTGTATGAAAATTGATACCTTATGGAGAGTTCTATGAAATCTTTTCGTGTAAACTAGAAAATAGGTGAATACGAAACTTACAAGAAAAGGAAAAAGAAAGTAGTAATGGAAATAAAATAGAAAAGTTTATTAACAAGAAGTGAATTGCATTATATGAGATGGAGTTTGTGATATATACGTAAAAATAAAATATAGATAAATAGATGAAGGTACAGGCATTAATTATGTGAATAATTAAAAATGAAATGTCTCACGCCCAGAAGGCATATAATGAAAAACGATAAAAAAATCATTACAAAAATGTTAGAAGAAAAACGGATTGCTCAGTGGAGGAAAATGTTTACAGAAAATATTGATACCATTGATCATTTTAGATTTTGTAGATTTTTTTGGCGAAAACCAAAAACAATATAAGAAAATAAAGTTGTAAAGTCAAACCAACTGCATACCGTAAATGTGCATCGGTGTTTTTTAAATATAATAAATTCTGTGTTCTTGAATGGTTAAATATAATAATAAATTATCGAGTTATTTTTGCTTTAAGTTTTGATAGTGGAAAGAGATAAATAGTGACACTCCGTCACTAAGGAATAGTTATAATGCTATTAACAATGATACAAAAAATCGTCGTGGTAATTATTAACCACTTGGAAGCTTTTCTCAAACTTAAAGATGAATTCGGTTCTCCTTCTGAAACATTTTTTTAAAAGGTATAATAGAAACAAAATATTTAGATGAGATTAGGAGGAAGATTTTTAATAAATTAAATGATTTACTGCAATATAATAATATTTTTCTGGATACATGTTAAAGTATTGATCACTTATGAAATTACATAAAAAATTGCGGTTTCTGAGGAAGTTAATGTTACTAGGATTTTTGGCAAAGGTTGATGGAATATCTAAGAAATATTTGTAAAGAAAAAAATTGTATACCAGATATATTTTCTCTTTGTTTTTCTTGTTAACCTCTATTTTATTTTTTAAATTTAACTCCATTGTTATATATCTTATTTACAAAAGATAAGTATTTTGTGTGGTGCGTGATAGAAATTAGTGCAAGTAGTAGTTGAAGCTGCCAATACTCTTGTAGAGTAGGACTCCAATAAGCCACCGTATTACAATTTTCAGTAGTCTATATTACAAGCGAGTGTTTCAGCAAGAAGCTGAAAAGAGATAGGAAAGTTAAACTTAAATTACTATTAGAATTAATACTAAAACTAAATCTAAGGCTAAACTTAAAAATTAAAATTGCTTTACGAGTTTATTGGGTCTGAATCACTAGAAGCGTTTTGATTTATCGATTTTGTTCATTGAAGTAATCACCAATTGGTTGGGATGTACCAATAGCTTGTCTTTATAATTTTTCCTTTCACAGTAGGTATCCACAAATATTCTGAGGTTAGGATTGTCTATTCTGAAGGAGAATATCGTTGCTGTTATGGAGAGTCTGACAGTAGTGTGATCTATCATTAGATGGAATAATGTTTGTTTATTTTTGTACCGGAAATTTATACCATTCTATATGATTATTTGTAAGTGAAAAACGTTTGTTCTTTTTGGGTGTATCTTGTACTTTTACTGCGAACCGATTGTATGATGAATTTTAAAAGTTTGAAAGTGGAACATCTTGCTATAGCAGCAGCAGTAACATACAGGTGACAAAATGTGGCTTTATTTTGATGATGTGCCTACTAAAGCCCCAAATCAAGTCTGAGTCTTTAAAAATGAAGACAACAGTACCCTTTTTTAGTCAGGAAACTCGTGGATAGAATGTAGTTGAAAGTGTTTTGTTTGTCTTGCAAAATTTATTCGGTATGTTTAAGATACAGACATAAAGTAGGCAATATTTGTAATTTTGTTGCCTTTAAAACAAACTATTTATCATATGGAACAGATACGACAGATATGGAACATTTCAGCAAATGTGAGGTGTTATATATTCATAAACCATTATAACATTATTTGGAAAATAAACTCAAGTTCAAAGTGTAACTAAGTAATATAATAATCTAGTGAAGGAAATCTTTAGCAAAGTATTGGTATTTGTGATACGATGGGCTAGTTTTTTTTTGAAATATAGCGATCTCATTGTATCTAATTTTTTGGAACTATAATAAATATATTTATCAGAATTTAATAAAATTTATATGGGTATTAAAAGTTTAATCTTTATTATCTGATTCTGAACGCTTTTAACTCTTTCAGTTAATATTGACCATCTGTTAAAGGGCTATAATATAAAACTTCCATTGTACAGCTGCCCTGGATGTCTAGCTGTAAAACTACTTTTGCACGTACAAGGAACAATATACGCATTCCAGCCACAACGGAATAGCGCTGCTCGGTGCGGCATAATAAAAATAAATGGTGTGCATTTGGAATATTTTTACTCCTAATTTCATCAACATACATTCGTAACATTTTGGTCTGTTTTTTTTTGAACTATCGAAATGTTTGGAACATGTTATTTCAGGCTACATTACAAGATTTATTTAATGACAGTGAAATATATTTATAACATCCAGATATTTATTAGAATAATGAATTGAATATTGAAGCTTTAATTGTTTCTGATGCTGGATACATGATAATCCCAGGGAATAAAATTATTTTTGAAAATTAAGTGGTTTGAAATTTTTTAGGGATATATCAAATTGTGCATTGTCATATGGTAAACGTTCAAGAAAGCTTCCAAATAATGAAATTTGTAACAGAGATTGGCTATGTTGGAGCATCAACAAATCAGTCAATCCATTGTGCACCATCTTACATTATAGATAAAAACAAACATTTTATAGTTAACAGATAAACTAGGATTTACCAATTAAAATGACTGGAAAAAGTTATATGAACACATATCATACATGAAAATTCTGTTACATATAAACAGAATTATGTTTTGTGGGAAAATTCACATGAAAAGACTTTAGCTGATAGAGGAATAGAAAATTTACTTCTAAATGAAATTAATGACCAAAGAAATATTGGAAAAAGCTGCCGGAAGACCATCTTGATGTTACAATTTTCTCTCCGAAAGGTGAGGCATAAGTTTAAGAAAGGTGAGTTTGACGTCGAAGACAAAGAACGTAGCGGAAGGCCGAAAGTGTACGAAGACGCGGAATTGGAAGCATTATTGGAGGAAGATTCCTGCCAAACGCAAGAAGAACTTTCACTTACATTAGGAGTAACTCAACAAGCAATTTCACATCGTTTAAAATCGTTGGATATGATTCAAAAGCAAGGAAATTGGGTTCCATATGAACTGAAGCCGAGAAACGTTGAACGCCGATTTTGCGCATGTGAAATGCTGCTTGCCAAGCATAAACGAAAGAGTTTTTTGCATCGTATAATCGCTGGTGATGGACACAGAAAGAGGAAATCATGGGGACCACGTGGCCATGCTTCAACACCGCCAGCTAAGCCGAATATTCATGGAAAAAGCTCATGTTGTGTATTTGGTGGGATCAGCTTGGTGTCGTGTATTATGAGTTGCTCAAACCGAACGAAACCATTACTGGGGCTCTCTACCGAACACAATTGATGAGATTGAACCGAGCACTCAAGAAAAAACGCGCCCACTACTACTCCCGACACGACAAAATTATTCTCCTGCATGATAATGCTCGTCTACGTATTGTGGCGCCGGTCAAAACCTACTCGGAAACACTCAATTTGAAAGTCCTATCCCACCCGCCGTATTCACCATTTTCCCTTCCGATTATCACTTGTTCCGATCGATGGCACATGGCCTGTATGGGCAGCACTTCACATCATATGAAGATAACCAAAAATTGGGTCGATTCCTGGATAGCCTCAAAAGATGAAGCGTTCTTCCGACGCGGTATCCGTATGCTGCCAGAAAGATGGGAAAAAGTAGTGGCTAGCGATGGACAATACTTTGAATAAAACATAAGGTTCCGTTCTTTCACAATGAATGCCCAATTTTTGATAAATAACGACGGAGATTTATTTGTACTCCCTTTATTTTAGTGTTGTGAATTACAGACTGAAAATTCAGGTGTTAATGATATATTGTAGTAGTGTTTCCAATCTAATAAACACCAAATATGTATTTGACATTTTGTGACTTATATAGCTATTATAGATCAAATGGTTGTTGTATAAACGAAAAATGTTGCATTTCTTTTACGCAGTCATTGCAAATGAGCTACAGGTGATCCTTTATTTCAAGGAGGTGACTGCAATCTATTTTAGGGCTATGTTAAACTGTTTAGTAAGGTGCCAGAAAATAAATGTATCAAATAATGAATTGATAAATTACAATAAATATACAACGTACTAATAATTTGCAGAAATACGTATATCTGTATTGGAACAGGATATTTCTATAAAATTATTATTACCTCTGTAAGCTCTTCTAAGAATAAGTATTTTGAAAGAGAGCCAGAAAGGAAAATGGAGAGAGAAAAAGGTGAAGGGGAGAAGTCAAATATACGTAATCATATCTGAAAAAGAAAAATGGAAATTATAGGAAATGTATAAAATGGTTTTAACTATTTTTCATTTGCTTAATCTACTGGTATACATTCACATGACTATAAACGTATAAAAAAGAATACCACGCATTTAAACTTTATAGCTTTTTTAGTGATAATTATGTAACTGGTGGTTAAATTATATTGTTTTTAGTGCACATATTGTAGATATAATTTGTGCAATGACAATAGCATCATATTGTTTATAATTTTTCGGTATTTTTTAGTTCATGGTGCAGTTTGCAATTTATTTTTATTATAATTTTAAAGAGTACAGCATTGTAGTCAATTAGAAGATTGTATACATAAGTTGTGTTTATTTAAAGTGGATGTTAGTAGGTACAATAAGTTTTCACTGAAATTTACAGGGATTACATTTGCGAGATTAGTTTTGAACTACCTTAGATTTTCAACTAACCATGACTATGGGAGTCTAATTTAAAAGGACTTATAGTAGGAATACCTAAATTAACAATGTGGTTCCACAGGATATTTTTAGACCTCTATCGATCTTTTCGTAACATCGTAATGACGGAACATAAACAGGTGCTCGGTCGCTGTGATTACCTGCTTTAATTATGCACGTCGTTGTACTCTTGAGATTGAATCACGCACTTAGCTATGTGGAATTAATATGGTTAGGCTAATATTTCTCAAATAGATGCATGCAGGACGTATTTGGATGTAATTTATCGGTGTACGTGTCTAATTTTCCGTTCAATTGAACAAATATTTCAACTTTTGAAAACGGATACATTAATTTAAAATAAATTTATTCTGCATAATTTACATGGTTAACCATTTATTTTGGTTAGCTATTTTTTTATTTTGTATTTTTTATTATAGTGCGTTCAAAAAAAGTTCTTCTGTACATAATGATTCACTAACTGTTATTACCAACTACCAAGTGAAAACACGAAATATTTCAACATAGGAGAAAAATTGTTTGTTGTGCAAAAATTTCGAGGGAATTTAGTTAAACTTATTATTTAAATGATTATTAAAGAGTATTATGAAGAGTAAAGAGGATTTATTTATTCATTTTTTCCGTTGCTTTTATGTAGAAGTAGAAATACTACATATTGAGGAAGCTTTCATGTCACATCTATTGGGCCAGTGTCGGTCAAGTTCGTTAATAAGCAAAATCAGTCAAAGGGACGAGGGAAATCAATCTTGAAATGATTTTGAATTTTTTATAACTCATTAGATTTAGATCAAATTTGCATCTATGCTTCTTACGTAAATACGTAGGTACAGTCCAATGGTCAATGAAGGGAATTGGATAAAGTAGCGGGGAGATATGACTATAAATATTTTGATTCCTTCGCGTAGCACATTAAATTGTGATTAGATTCACCTCAAGTATGTTTGAGTTTGGAACGATAAAGATGTGTTCCGCGCGTTAATAAATGTAAAGAGCTAAAAAATAGATTGGCACAAATTTCACCATCTCAAAAGGAAGAGCGGTTGCAAGATCAATAGTTCATTGGTGAAAATGAATTATTCAAGGAAGTTGATTGGACAAGGAAAAATAATAGGACAACAAAGAAAAATGTATACTTCACTCACAATTCAACAAGAAAACACAAAATCCCAGACACAAAGTAGTTTAAAGACATCAGAAAGAGAACCTACAAATAAAAAACTCCCGAAGCCACCGCCAATATATATAATTCATAAATTAATAACCAACTATTAGATTATAATTATAAGTGCAGGAAATATTAAAACTAATGTGCAAGATGAAAATGCCATAGAATGAGCAAAACTATAAGTGGCACTCCTATGAAAACAAGCAAAATAGTACGATTAGGGTGACAACTAACAAATTACACTTTCGTGTAATCCTGAGCAAATAGTGCATGAATTGAAGTATAAAACTAAATCCTGAATAATCCCTGAATATATTTGTACTAGCCTTCAGTCACCATGAAGATGTTAATAAAATGTTTGAAATCATTCATCAATTGAACAAAATAGACGAACGTGCTTTCAAAATTGAATATTACGCTCCAGGAGCCAATCAACTTAGAATAATAGAATGGAATGCCAATGGACTTTTGCAGTACCAACAGGAATTGCAAGTAGTCCTTGATCGATATATGACTCATTGCTGAAACTTACTTCACCAAAGAGTTATATATTAAATTTAAATGATATAGTCTACCACACCATTAATCCAGATAATACAGTAAAAGGTGGAAGATCATATAGTAATAGATCTGACATCATCAGAAAATGGTGTACCAGACTGAAAAAATATAGGACACATCTGTGAATATCAAAACTAAAACTTGCCTGACAAGGCATTCTATAAACAAAGAACAACACATTGAGTTTATAGTCAAGGATATAGGTTCATAGTAGGGGATAAGTTTAATACAAAGCACGCACACTGGAGATCTAGACTAATAAAAGGAGTAGAACTGTTAGTAGCATGCAAGCAATTGAAGTGTGATAGATTATCAACTAGCAAGCCCACCTAGTGACCTACAGATATGAATAAAATCCCCATTCTCAAAGAGTTATTGGTATCAAGAAATATCTCAGCAAAAAGCATGCAATATGGATTCAGATTATTCCTCCATACTACTAACTTTCCTAACAGACTTGTTAATAAACTGTAAGATTGGCAAAGTTTTAAAATTACTCTTGAAAACTCTATTGAACTATCGGCTTCTCTGAGGAACAATTACACACTGAAGTAGAGCTGTTTGCCAAAGACATTCAGCAAGCAGCTAAAATATACACTGGAGATCAAACTTAGAACAAAGAGCAATAACTATCTGAAACTGATTACAAAAAATAATAGCTTAGAAGAAAATAGCATCAGACCAGGGGACCTGTACATAAGATAACTTTAAATAATGCTAATGGACAAGTAAAACGTGAAATACAATGTACTAAAAATGAGTGGATTGGTGAATACCCAAATGAACTTACTAACGACGACAGAACTAATCTTTTTTGGAAAATATTAAAAAGGCCGATACTTTAGAATCCACCATCAAAAAGCTGGTGAAAGTTGACCTTGTAATAACTTGCAAAAAACACTAAGATTTGCAGAGCTTTTGGAGATAAATTTCAGCCAAATTATGAAAATTATCCTTAGGACGGGACCGAATCAAGAGAAGATGATATCATCATTAGACCTACCTCACCAAAAGAAATTTATAGAGAAATTAAAGTTAACATCAATCCGAAAAAAGCTCCTGGTTTTGACCTGATCACTGGAGAAATTGTGAAATAGGTTACCAAGGGAAACTGTTGTAAAGCTAATCAATCTTATCAACGCATCTTTCAGACTGAAGTACGTGCCTGAGATGTGAAAAGTTGCAGAGGTTATGAACAATTACCATCTTCAAAGAATGGCATCCACAGCGAGGAGGAAGAAGACATCGTTAACAAAGACAATAACGGTTGGCAAGTAATGAGAAGTGCAGAAAGGAAGGAAATATATAAATAACAAAAATCTCAAGGAAAAATAATAAATTCCAATGATAGATTTTCTGTGCTATTAAAGAGGGAGATACTTCAAGAAGAGTAAACACAAAAACAGTTAAGATCCCAAAACTCCCACCAATTATTGTGTACGGTGTTCTTAACTATAATGAAACGGTGAAAAGAATTAAAGACATAGCTGAAGAGGAACAACATGTTACAAAAAGTCTAACTAACAGTTATTAAATGTAATGAAACCTATTAAATAAAAGAAGAAAGAGCATATAGAGTTGAATTAAGTATGTTTACTATTTAAGATATTGAAGAGAAAGAATAAATTACTAACATTAGGTCACAAAGTTAGAAATATCAT
This sequence comes from Sinelater perroti, assembly GCA_036346155.1. Classification (NCBI taxonomy): domain Eukaryota; kingdom Metazoa; phylum Arthropoda; class Insecta; order Coleoptera; family Elateridae; genus Sinelater; species Sinelater perroti. Next base: position 1,237,320 of record JARFIY010000374.1, read on the forward strand.
AAACTCTCGGTACAGAATTACCAAAGAATCACTCAAGTTATTTTTTATAGATCTTAAACTAGCAGATATTAACAAAGACATATACAAAGTATTAAATGCTTTACAAAACAAAATAATAGAAATTGAACACTCTAGAGTAATAAAAAATAACATTGTTCAATGTATGAGGTGTCAGCAACACGGGAACACTAAAACCTAATGTAATAAACTTTTGTGTCAAATGTGGAGGGTCTCACAGCACTACAACTTGTAAAAAGAGTAAAGAAGCAGCACCAAAATGTGCTTTGTGTGGAGATAGCAACACTGCAAATTAGAAAGGGTATGAATATTATCGCAACCTAATCAGAGGAAATAAAAAAGGCGACTTTAATGCACAACGCATAGTAATAGCATCAATGAACACTAACATATACAGAAACAATATACAACACAGTACTTTTACACAACAACATATGAGCTACGCATTGTATAGTCACTGTTGATGAAAAATTGATCCACTATGGTAACCCGAAGAAGAGGAAATCATGGGATCACGTGGCCGTGCTTCAACATCGACAGCCAAGGCGAATATTCACAGAAAAAACTCATGTTGTGTATTTGGTGGGATCAGCTTGGTGTCGTGTATCGTGAGTTGGTCAAACCGAACGAAACCATTACTGGGGCTCTTTACCTAACACAACTGATGAGATTGAGCCGAGCACTCTAGGGAAAACGCACCCACTACTACTCCAGACACGGCAAAATTATTCTTCTGCATGATAATGCTCGTCCACATGTTGCAGCGCCGAATCAAAACCTACTTGGAAACACTCAGTTTGAAAGTCCTATCCCATCCGCCGTATTCAACAGACACTGCCCCTTCCTATTATCACTTGTTACGATGGATGGCACATGGCCTGTCTGAGCAGCACTTCACATCATATGAAGATACCAAAAATTGGGTCGATTCGTGGATAGCTTCACAAGATGAAGCGTTTTTCCGACGCGGTATCCGTATGCTGCCAGAAAGATGGGAAAAAGTAGTGGCCAGCGATGGATAATACTTTGAATAAAACATAAGGTTCCGTTCTTCAATTTTTGATAAAAAACGGCGGAATCTTATTTCTACTCGCTTTAAAATAATTCATTCGACGCTACGAGCTGATAAAATGCGAAGAACCCTCAACACAATCTACTTTCATAAAAGGAAATACACAAATATGTGGGTTAACCGTCACAGCGGTCTATTGCTCACCTCGTCATAACCTAAAGAGGGAACACTTTGCTGCGTTCTTTGAAACTCTAAGATCAAAATTTATCACTGGAGGTAGTTACAGTAGTAAACACATACATATGCGGATCACGTTTAATAACAAATGCAGAAAATCCAAGTTTTTCAAGATAAACATTATTCCATTTTATCAAGTAGCTCACCAACGTATTGGCCCACAGATGTCACCAAAATTCCGGACCTACTAGACTTTTTCATAACAAATTACATTTCCTCAACATATCAAGTTATCACAGCTATCTATGATCTCACGTCAGATCACAATCCTACAGTTGCACATCCTTAATAACCAGAAAGAGCATACCACGATTGCACAATACTGAAACAAATTGGAATACAGAGAATAAATAGAAAACAAAATAAACCTAGCAATGGGGCGTTAAGCAGTGCAAGACACAGATAAACTGCCAATTTAATAAAATTATAAGGATCAGCCATAAAATTCAGACAATTCAGACAACAACAAACAATGTACACTAGGAATAAAAAGTTAATGCCAGAAAAGAGGCACTTTCTAAAAAGCTAAAAGAAATAATGATTCTTTTGGAAAATATTAAGAGCCTGAATAGACAAGATAATTCTATTTGGAGACTGATAAAAAATAAGAGAAAGCCAACAGCAGTGTCATAGCCCATACGTAAATGTACAACACTATCTGAACCTTCAGCAAAAAGCGCCGAGGAAAAGGCAGACTTATATGCAGAGTATTTCTCTGAAGTATTTGTGCCGCATAATAATGATCGAGATAGGAATATAAATCAAGAACTAGAAACGTCAATCGTGGAAGAGCCCCTAAGACACTTCACACTAAATGAGATAAAAGTCGTAGTTAAATGCATGATTTAATAACGGCCACAATGTTGAAGGAATTGCCAGAGAGAGGTTTGAAAGCATCCATGTACATATTCAAGGGTATAATAGATTATATTATAGATATAATTAGATTATATTTCTACTTTATAGGAAACCGATAGGTAATAATCTATTTTAATGTTTTACACGAAAGTATTTGGTGCAAATAGCAAGCTATTTACAGGTGCATTGTTAACTGACGTATGTCGATACTTAAGCGGAAAATACGTTTTATTTGACGCTGTTCTGCAGTCTGGAATTCTAGAGTATAAATGAGAAATGCGGGGAACAATTTTATTAGTTTGGTAAAAAGCCGAATAGGCCGAAAGGAAAATCTGTTACCAGGACAATATATCCGAAGGTTTGAAAAAGATGAGAAACTTGATAAACCAACAACTAATAACTTGAATGTACGTGCTGGAAATAAAGCTTTGGCGAAGCAGAACGGCTACAGCAAGCCGTGATATATTTCAGCCCAGAGAAGGCTTTAAAAGCTAAGAGCTGCCGCGTTAAAGCGATCTGCGATAATGGCGGAAGTGAAAATGAGCAGAACCCAGATAACTTCTCATTAGATTTAGGGCGGCATAATATGGGGCAGTTTTTTGTCGCAGGTGTATGGGGCTAATAGTTTCAGTGACTTGATAAATTTACACCGTGCTGCAGCAATGCCCAGTAGAGAAGCAACCGTTATCATCGCTATAAAATATTTTACGAGTGGATGGGTTCATTTTATTTATTCGACCCCTGGGATTGCTGGAAGCACTACTGACTGCTAATTAACCATAAAATAAATTCATATTATTTTTTAATCGATAATATCGTATTATCTCATTTTTATTTTATAATTTTAAGAACAATAATAGAGTTACGAAGTTTTCCCCAAAAATATGGGAGTAATGTTAATAGTGAAAATGGGTTTGCGCAGCTGCGATGGAACTCGACAGTTGTAGAGAGTAAACTGTAGATGTATGTGTTAATAAAGACGACTTTGTTGGCCGGATCAGTTGGGAGTTAGTCGCCGATCGATGAGTACATATCAAAAAAATGCCCCAAAGAGCGCCTGGAAGGGTAGGACGATGTAATCAGGAAAATACTAAAACTAGACACATTTTTATGTAGTGTGCAGCAATTACAATAATCGCCATCGAGCTCCGTGATTTTAAGTTCAAATTGTAGTTCTTAAACGCACATCTGCAAGAAGCTTCGAGTTTACAGAGTTCTGATAATGCTCTCAAAGAGGTAGACTCCATTATATCACTCTAATATCCTACATTATGTTCCGTAAATGATGAACTTCCTAAGTTTGTGGCATACGATGGCATTAATAAAATAATAACCCTGATTTTCTGAAAGACAGTATGCCACTCAAAGAAGATTTTGTACCAACCATTTGTTTTATGAAAAGTTAATGAATGAAGAACGCATCAAGTGGAAATTGGTTTATTCAAAATCAACCGGATGAGTTGTTTTTATGGAGGAAAGACGTTCCTGGCAACTAAGAGGTTTGACGATTGGAAAAATAACCATATATTAAACTCTGAACATGGAGAATGCATCAAAAATTTTTAGTAGAGGTCGAGTTTCACAAAGAGTCAATTGCAGAATAGTAGAACAGTACAAGGAAGAAACTTGGCATTGGCAAAATGTTTTCGTAAGAGTTGAAGTTCTGAAGTTTTTAGCTTCCCGTAAACCGCCATTCATGGCGATAATGAAATATTGGGCTCTGTAAGAAACGGTAACATTCTCCTTTGTGTAGAACTGAGTTTAAATTTTTTTACACACTTAGCACATACATATAAGGCAGATATTGTCTAAGATATTGTAAATGGAAAGTATTAGGATATATCACCTCTAAATTCTCGAAAAAGTGCTTACTTGAAAAATACATTATCGTTTGAAAAAAATGAATCAGATGGCGTAAGATTAGGGGCGCAGAATGCAGTACGTGTCTCATTTTATTAATTTGTTGGTGAATGCATCTCGTTTGTTCATAGGTTTCACCGTTTTCTCAAGATTCATTAATTAATTCTTTCCTTCTTTTTCTTCGTACCCTCTCCTATCTTCGGAGGTTGGCTATCAGAAAGCTTTAGATACTGCAGCCCGGAAAAGAGTTGTAGTTAATTGATTGTATCATTTACTAAGGTTTTTGACCTAATATTCTGTTCTACATCCATGGTCTTTTTTTCCATTTACTTTGCCCTGAATTATCAATTGCAACAGTTCATATTTTGAGTTTCGCATGACATGGCCCAGATATTCCAATTTTCGCTTATTAACTGTGTATAGTAATTCTTGTTGTATGTTCATTCGACGCAGTATCTCCTTGTTTCGAACCTTGATATACAAAATATACATAACATACGTCAATATGTCCTCATTTATTTTTTTACAAAGTTTATCTGTTAAAGTCCAAGCTCCAATATCATAGAATACGATTGAAAAGATGTAACATTTTAAAATTCTCTTTCTTAGTGAAATGTTAAAGTTCCTATTGCACAGTAGAGGATTCATTTTGATAAATATTTTTCGGGCATGTTCTATTCTACTCTATATTTTTGTATCGTGTCCTCATTTCTCATTTAGAATAGTCCCCAAGTATTTGTAGTTTCTCACTCTTCCTTTGCCCCTACTCTTATTTCTGTTGGTGCCTGTTGTGTTTTTTTCTGTAACAATGTACTGCTTTTTCTTTAAATTCATTTCCAGTCGTTATCCGTTAAAAAGAGTTCGTAAGTCTTTTTCTGATTTAGCTATCAGTAAACTGTCGACAGCATACCTGTCTAATGTTATTGACTAGTTTTCCATTAATAGCTACATCTGCGTTACTGTTTTGTAATACTTCTTTAAAGATTGCCTCCGAGTACACTATAAACAGCGGAGGGGACAATACGCATCCTTGTCTCACACCACGCTGAATGTTAAATTTAATTTTTTACCCACACTGATATTAGCGTTTTGATACAAATAAAGATTTTCAATGATCGTTATATCTTGCTTATCTAGAGCTAATTTTCGTAAAGTTTTAATCAGCTTGTCATGTCTAACTCGGTCAAATGCTTTCGTGTAATCCAAGAACCCAGTACACACTTTTTTACATTTTGACATCGTTGTATTAGTAGGTTTACAACAAATTAAGCTTCTTGTGTCCCAACTCCATATCTGAATCTAAATTGGGTATTTGTTAATGTTTCTTCGCATTTCTTGTGTATTATTTTTAAAAAGATCTTTAGCATTTGACTCGTAAGGCTAATAGTGCGGTACTCCTGGCAGCGCTTAGGATGGGCAAGATAACAAAGGTTGATTTCAACTATTCTGTGAGTATAAATTGTGTTGAAAAAACTTACTAATATTTTGAGAGTGTCCTGATCAATAAGTTTTATCATTTCTGTCCGTATTTCATCGGGCCCCACAGCTTTACCCTTTTTGGTATTTTTAATGGCGTACATCACTTCTTCTTTAGTTATTGCTGGAGCGTTTTCATGGTTTTCTATATTAGTTTCTGTTTGAGGCTTTCGTTTTGAAATATATTCATTATGTAGTCTTTTTTCTTTATTAAGTGTTTTACCATCATCATCAATTAAGTTAATGAAATGTCTCTGGCTATATTGCCCAGTCGTTTGTTTTATCTTTTTATGGATGTTGTAACTAGTATCTCTTATCTAATTCTACTATTTCGTCACGTTGTTTCTTTATCCACTGTTCCTTGACCTCTCTGATCTTTGTCATGATTACTTCTCTGTACCCCATATTTTTATTTGTATATTTCCGTCTTTCTTGGATAAAATCCAATATTTCACTTGTCATCCACGGTTTGTTCTTTTGTACATTTTAAGCATCAGATATTTTGATGTGCTTCCCTTTATAATTTTCTTAATAGCAACTTAAATTTACGTCATTAGTCTTAATTCTTTGTTCTTCTTCTTTAATATTTCTATTTAGTTCGTTTTTTTTTTCTGCTATTATATTTTTATGTAATTTAGTGTAATCATGTTGCCTCTTTTTTTTCTGTTTTGTGTAGCTGTTTTAGCTACTACAGCAACTAGAGGATTATGGTAAACCTGAATGATGTTTATGCTCTTAGGTTTTCCTGATAGTTGTAACATTATCACTCTATCTGTTATTGGAACTACGTTCTTAACATATTTGTCTATGTTTTTGTTGATAATTAACGCGATTCCATTTCAGTGGTGTGGGCCATTGTTTCTGCGATAGTATATTACTTTGTTATTTGTTTTTTGGTTTGTCAACTCCTGGCCATCTCATTTCATTAATTCCAAGGACATCTATCCTGTCCATTTTTTGTAAGATGTTACAAAGTTTATCACTTTCAAACATACTTGTTACATTCCATGTTGCAATTCGTTTTTCCCACCCGGGGATTCTTAGCACCCTCTGTCTATTGAAGGGCTGCCGGAGATTGAGGGCCGATACTTTCTTAACTTCAGCCATTCTAATTTTTTACTAAGAAAAAAGGTTTCCTTTTTGCTTTTAGCACCGCTGTACCCGTGGCGTTCTGATGATTTCCATGTTCGCCTTAGATATCTTCTAAACCACTATACCCGAATCATTTTCGTTCCACTGGAGTAGATTACTAGAAGTGTAACTGCCTACTTCTAGGCCTGTTGGTCCACGGGAGGTATTTCATTTCCCTGCTACTACTCTTATGTGATAGGCATTCTCCGATCCGCCACTTGGAGACGCCTCCTCTAGGGCTCGCAGGCTCCCCCGATGGCCTATTCTTCTCACAGGTTACAATTTTGTCATTGAAATGCTTGTTATGATGATTTTGGAGCAGCTTTTAAAGGACCATGCTATTGTTAGAGGTGAATGTATTTAGTACTTTATAATAACGTTTTATGACTTTACTAAACGTGTGAAGTGTCGAATTTTTGTGGAAAACAGTGCAAAATCCGATTTTCAAAACAACTGTGCACGAATTGTAGTGATGGATTTCCAATATTTTCATGTTCTCAGCTTCCAATTTAACAGTAATGCAAATTATGATTCACTAAAGTAAATGCATCGCACCAAAGAACATTTCAAGGGTAATAAACGTGAGCTTGTTTCATAGTAAATATTATATATTTCTGCAACTAGTTCGTAAAGATGCGTAAGTTAAATATGGTAAGTTAATTGCAGCTGAAAATCGACTTTAAAGGAGTTTTGGTCTTAACCCTTTGGGCTACAGCTTTTACAACAGCTTAGCCAAAAATGCTTGCCTGAAGCTCGCCGCAATATCCGGGTTGTGACGGCAGCAACGTTGATTCATCCCTCGAGGTGGTGCGTGCGGTGGGATATGACAGAACTGCTCGAGGTTGTCTATTTCACCGCAGGGTTTTATTTTATGATGTAAACTTGCAATGTGCAAGAACTATAAACTAATTTTCATTGGTAAACAAAAAAGCACGCGAAGTGTTTAAAAAATGAAGTTTTTCTATGAACTGATTCTAAAATAACATTCTTTAATATTTTAAAAGTAATTTTTAATGCAATTGTATGAATGTAATATTAACAATCAAAATATTAAAGATTATTTGATAACTTAAAGCATTATGATTATTAAGCATAAAATTAATCAAAACGTTATCACTTATCAGCAAATCTGTGTAATAACTGGGTTTGATTGATTCATTTGTCAGGGAAGTGATCAAAGTTGTCTCATAAATGGAAAGAATAATTGAAGTATTTAATTTTGATAACATATTTTAGTTAGCTTTAATCCCACAGCGTATTCGTAAAATGCGATAAAGCTAACAATTCCTTAATGACCCCAATAAATTGGAAACCTATCAATAATTGAGGTTTAGAGGTCAATTATTATTTTAAAGAAATAATGAGAACTCGAAATGAAAAGGTAATTGTGCTAAGATAGTTCTCCATCATTCTATTTTTGTAAATACTCCCCTAATTGTGAAAAACGAACACCGAATTGAACCCTTGTCGAAGTCGCAGAATCCGATTATATGAAATAACGATCTGGCGCAACGAATTCAATATATTGTGCTCGTTAGTAAACAAACGATTTTGTTGGCAAACGTGTGTTTATTGTGCTGCACCGCCTACAGTTTTTATTTGCACTGTCTAATGCATGTGCGGGATTAACTGACATTTTCAATATTTGCGGCGCTCTAAGTTTGTTTACAAACAAGTTGATAGTGTTTAATCAACGTGATTAAATGGATCCAGGTGGTCTGGAAGGAAAACAGATTTAGCTTAACGCAAGCTCGTGTTCATTCCAAGATCGCAAGTACTACTCGAATTGCAAAAATTGAAATATGAGAAGGGTATCCATTAAACATTCATGGTCAAACAGCAATCATTTTATTCATATTAAAAGCAATACAAAGAATTTTTAAAATCCATATAAAATACAAATGTGAAATTTACTGATTTGTATAATAATCTGCATATTAATTTCCATGTGCTCCTAAAAGTTACCACCATTATTTTATTTTTCTAGAAATGTACCTAAGAAATATTTTTATAAATGAAATAAACTATAATTTCTTAATATCATTTCGTTGTACAGAGAGATTTTTGAAGTTAATTTTAATGATAATGAAATCCTAAAAAATAAAATTCAAAGAGAGCAGGAATACTCAACCACTTTGGTCACGTGGAGTATTTCCCGTATCGCGCTGACCACCAACCTGATACTCTATACATAGTTCTTCAGAAAATTTTAATAAACCAATCTACCAAAGAGTCATAACTGAACTAAATTCTGGTCACCTCCCTGTTATTGTCTCTTTCACGAACGCTTTAATCATCAAGCAACCCATCCCAAAACTAATCAATGGCAAAGTAGATTGGAACATATTTGAAGATCAGATAAATAGTAAACTACACTGTCCAACAAGTCTTCAAACTGAAAGAGACATTGATGTAGCCATAAGCCATCTTACCTCAACAATAGAGGAAACTATTAGACTTGCCACCACAACAACTCCTAGATGAACTTATCAGACTGACTATATGATTAAAACAAAAAGTCAATTCGACGAGAATGGCAAAGAACCAGAGATCCCCAACTCAAAAACAGACTAAACAACATAACTCACCGAATCAAACTAGAGTTAGACACCTTAAGAATCACAGCATACCAAAAGCACCTAGCTGACTTTAGCACGGGAGACTGGGGCCTATGGAAAACTACAAGAAAAATACTGAACCAAAAAGCAGAACTCCCCCCATTATCTTCCGAAAATAATAATATAACCTATATCACAGATCTTGAAAAAGCAACCGCTTTTGCCAATAATTTTGAAAGTAATTTTACTCCTTTAATCACCTGCACGCCCATTCACAAACCGCAAGTCATTAATGATATCGAAAGTAGAGTACCTATACCCGACTGTATCCAACCAACTTCACCCAACGAACTCTTTAGCATCATACAGAACCTCCCAGATAAAAAATCTCCCGGACATGACTTAATCACCAACAATATCCTCAAACACATCATTAAGAAGACGTTAGCCTATCTAAGTTCAACACTCAACGCCTGTATGAGACTGGGCTACTTTTCACAAACCTGGAAGCATGCACATATCGTAATGATCCCAAAACCTGGTAAAAACAAAAAGAAATTAAATAGCTACAGACCCATTAGTCTACTGACATCACTTTCTAAGCTCTTCGAAAAAGTAATCCACAGTCGACTACTTAAGCATATTGAAAATTACAATACAATACCTAAACATCAATTTGGCTTCAGGAAAGGCCATTCTGCGAGTTACCAGCTTCAAAGAATAAGCGAGCTCATCGAACGGGGCTTCAACAGTAAACAATACACGGTAGCAATCTTCCTCGATGTCGCCAAGGCGTTCGACAGGATATGGATAGAAGGCCTCAAAAAGAAAATCCTTCATATTACAATGCCTGTTTATCTCAAAGCAATCATATTCTCCTTTCTAGACAACAGAACATTTGCTGTCAAAACCAACACAACCCTCGTCCTATATGGATCACCGGTCTGGTGCAAAATCTTAAATACCAACATACAGAAAATACAACGCTTCCAAAACAAAGTCCTAAGAATCATAGTCAACGCACCGTGGTACGTTAGAAATACCCAACTACACGAATAACTCGGCATCTTACCCATCGATCAATACATCAAGAACTGTGCGGAAAAATTCATCTCAAACGCGAGTGCATGTAGTGGTGCGGAATTCTATCAACTCTTTAAAACTAATATTCACACCAGGCTTAAACGCAACTTACCACAGGACCTAGTTACAGCAAACCATAGACAAAATTAACCAAATGTGAATTCACCGCGCTTATTATTTTGTCGCACTATGTCACAATATATTTATATTCTAAGTTATATGTCACAAAACCTTATACCCATGCCAGGTATAACAAATAATTGTTGATCTAGCAATAAATGTATATTAAAAAAAAATCAACACAACCCTGTCCGAAATCACCAAAATCCGAGCTGGAGTTCCTCAGGGCAGCATCCTGGGACCAATTCTCTTCAACATATATACGTCTGACTTACCAGAGCCTGGTGCTACAATAGCTACCTTCGCAGACGACATTTGTATGTTCACGCAAGCCTATAACCTCAATGAAGCAATCTCCAAACTACAGACCGCAACTGACAAACTTTTAACTTGGTTCAAAACCTGGAACATCAGAATAAATCCTGACAAATGCCAAACCAAAATTTTTACAATAAGAAGACTTAACAATCCTCCTTGCATACAAATTGAAGACAATGAAATACCTTGGAACCACAATAATAGTGCTGTCAAATGCTTGGGCATTATATTTTGACACTCGATTAAGCTGGGGTTACCACATAAACCAGAAGCTTACCCAAATCTACACTGGACTACAACAATTATATCCACTTATCAACCGAAAATCCTCGCTAAAAATTGAATGTGCAACGCTACTCTACCAAGCCCTAATTCGACCTCTAGTCCTGTATGGATCACCGGTCTGATGCAACTCCTCCAATACCAACATATAGAAAACACAACGCCTCCAAAACAAAATCGTAAGAATCATAGTCAACGCACCGTGGTACGTTAGAAATACGAAACTACACGAAGAACTCGGCATCTTACACATCGATCAGTACATCAAGAACTGTGCGGAAAAATTCATCTCAAACGCGAGTGCATGTAGTGGTGCGGACTTCTATCAACTCTTTAAAACTAATATTCACACCAGGCTTAAACGTAAATTACCACAGGACTCAGTTATAGCAAACCATAGACAAAATTAACCGCGCTTATTATTTTGTCGCACTATGTCACAATATATTTATATTCTAAGTTATTAATATGTCACAAAATCTTTTACCTATGCTATGTATAACAAATAATTGTTGATTTAGCAATAAATGTATATTAAAAAGGTCACGTGGGGGACAATCAATAATGAAGAACCTGTACAGTAGTTCCAATGAACTTTTAAATTTCTGACATTCATAAAATATGTAAATTGCATCTTGATGCCATATCGTTAATCACCTGGGAAAAATTCAGAAGGGTAGTAGATGAATTTATCTTGAAGCCAGTGAAAACAAAAAAAAGCGATTGACTTGTTAGAGGCTGGTTAAATAAAAACCTTAGTAGTCCTCATCCTCTAGTATATTATTTATGTGAGACTAGGGACTACTCTTCTGACTTCACATAAACTACCTACTTGTGTGAAAAACATGCTGACTTTCTTAATAGAAACCATAATATAATTGTGAATAAAAAAATAAAATTATTTAAATTTTTTCCAAATTCTCCGTGAATTTACATGAATTTATATAAAAAGTGAAATTTAAACAGGTAATATCGTTATGGAAAGCTCATTAATATTAAAGATTAATCGCCATTCTTTGTTCTTCCAATTTTCGAACACTTTATTAAGTAAATTATGGCCTCAACTTGTAATCTGCGAACGTATTTGGAGATGTTAAATTTTTATTTCAGGAACATTCAGTTTCAGCTTAGAATCAGCATTTAATGAAATTAGCATAAACTAAAAAGCAATTCTCCTTCGCAAAAAGTTTTAAACGAGAGCTATCGCGGAATTTTGCATTTTACAAAAATTAAAATGTTAGATAATTAGAAAAGCTTTCATATTTGTTTTAGTAGTATTGATTGGTGCGTTTTTATTAATTCATATGTATTTTAGCTTGTGCTGCATTTGATTTCACTGTATACTTACTGTCATTTTACAGTAAATATTTTTATATAAGACAACTTGCACTGTTGAAGTAGCTGCTAAAAGACTTATATTGAAGAACATCGCTTTATAATTGTTATTGTTGAGATAATTACCTTTAGACACTCAATTAACATATTCTTTCATTAATTTATAATTTATTTTAAGGAGGCGTAAAGCATCGCTGCTACCTAGAAAGTTCATCGTTTATCAGCGGAGCTCTTTCTTTGAAGTTTTTATTGCTAAACATGTTTGCTGAAGTTGCAGGCGAAGCGCCAAGAGTTGAAAAACTTCAAACCACGGTTTAACAACTCGAAAAACACTTCACCCGAGCACTGAAAACCTTTTCATGCAGCTACTTTACACCGCTCAATAATAATTTCGCCAGGAACTATTTTCTGTGCAGCTAACTTGTGAAGCCAGCATTGGGGTGTAAAATTCAACTCACCTGTTTGTCGCAAGCCTCCTTGATTTTCACGGCGTTTGCGGTAGTTATAAGTCGTTCGCAATAGCAGCCCTCCAGCAGTAGCACGCCACTCGGCCTGTGGCAGCTCTCCGACTCGTAGTAGAACAAAAGATTCTGAAAGCATTTACATTTATCGTTTGTTGTTCTCTGTTAAAAACACTAATAATTTTTTGAGGGCTCTTTTTGTAGATTTTTCGAAACAAATTATAATCTCACTAATAATAATCATAACTAAAAAATGTTTACCAAAAAACTTTTTTACATTTTATTACATTTTCAAAATTCGTATCCGCATAACAATAATTTAGTTGGCACTTACTATGTTACAAAAAATTGTCTATATAAAAAATGTTAACGAAAGTGTAAAGTATAAGGGAATAATTTTGTTCCAAAAAACATAAAAAATAACTATAGTGAGTTTCTGAGATATTAAGAAAATGTTGGTGATGGATTTCAACAGTAAAATCGATGTTGTGAAGTGAAATGAATTGAATAGATATTTTCTTTTCAAGAGCTACTCATATAAGCTTAAATAATCGTAGAAATAATATCAGCAGTCATTACTGTAACAGCTGATTCCTTTTTGTCATTAATAATAAATATCTTGGAATATCAAATCTTTTTAAATAGTATGAAAGTAAGAATCATAGCGCAGAAGTTTAAAAAGACCTATAAATGTTATATATAGATGCATATGCATCATAATTAGATCCAAAATTATTGCGAAACAATATCTATGAATGTTTCTTTAAATTAATTAATAAAAAAATTTGTGAAGGTGGTGTGTATGTGATGAACAAATGTGTAGACACAAACGCTACACAAAGAAGATTATCAGAAAATATACATTACGTCAACAATGTGGGTTCAATGATAAATCTAAAAGAATAATATAGAATAGGATCTTTAAATATTATGGTTTTGAATAAACTGGAGACGGTTGTACGAAATATGGTATCAAAAAAGTAAAATGTTAACAAAATGTAGGGATGGATTTATAAGGAGAAAAGAAATAGCGGCCTAGAGTATTATGAAGGTACATCGTGATAGCAGTAAGAAGAAAGAGCTGTTTTTAACCATGAAGAATAAATACAATTCAAATTATGTTTTAAGAATAACAGAATCCCCATTTGTCAGGCCATGGGCCAAATCCAATCAAGAGCAGACCTCTTTGCAGAACACTTGGCAACAGTATTTACTCCAAATAACGATACACCAAACAGAGACGTTCTAAATTTCCTAAATGACAGCACCCTAGTTGCTGCTGCGCATAGTATACACCTCTTCACCCCTAAAGAAGTACAGAAACAAATATCTTTCTTAAACAATAAAAAAAACTCTAGGAATAGACCAAGTTACTCCCAGGATGCTCAAAGAACTTCCCAAGAAAGGACTAGTTCTGTTAACATATATAGTTAATGCTGTACTCAGACTTCACTATTGGTCACAAGGACTGAAATTATTAGAATAATTTTAATACCAAAACCCAGAAAAGACCCAAACAATGTAACCTCGTATAGACCGATAAGTTTGCTATCAACGATATCAAAACTACTAGAGCGACCACTACTACATTGTATTACATTTCTGCAAGATGTAATCCCAGACAACCACTAGCACAATCACAGGAACATTTGCTGACGACACAGTTATTATAGCTGTAAACAAAAATCCCCTAATAGCATCTGCACGCCTACAAGTCCACCTTAACCTACTTCAACAATGGCTAGAAATGGAAGGTTAAAATTAACGAAACAAAGTCTCTACAAGTAACTTTCACCCTACGGAAACAGTAATGTCCACGAGTCACCATTAACAATATACAGTAAAATACCTTGGATTTTACCTAGATTCAAAACTTACATGGAGGAAACACATACAGAAGAAAAGGAAACAAATGGACTTACGTTTTAAAGAATTATATTGGCTTTTTGGGAGAAGATCTAAGCTGTTACTAGAGAATAAAATTCTATTATATATAGTTGTTATCAAGCCGATATGGACATTTGGCATTGAACTATGGGGATGTGCCAGCAAATCAAACACTGCTGTAATCCAAATATCGCAATCCAAAATCATCAGAGCAATGGTTGATGCACCATGGTATGTGAGTAACCAAACGTTCCATCAAGACTTACAAATACCATTCATCACGGACGTTCATTCAAGAGAGAAGCAATAAACATCACAGCAGACTAGCAACACACACAAATCCCCTCATACAACCACTATTGCTGGATCGGAGCAACAGACGACTAAAACGACACTGGCCAATAGATTTGAAGTAAGGTAGCAGGGGTCTGATCACTGAAGAAGACCTCATCAGGACACTGGTGAATTCAGTATAATAAATGAATTCTAAGTTAGCCAAATAGCTTATAGAATATGTAATTTCTGATTGCTATTTTAATTAATTAATTAAGAGAAATAATTGAGACAAATTAAAAATTGGTTATTAAAGAAAAAAGCAAGTTAAACAGTTTATTCGTACATTAATCGCTTGATGAGCGTTTTATCCTAAAAAATTAAACAGGTTTTTTATTAAAGAGAGTCAT
Source organism: Sinelater perroti (assembly GCA_036346155.1). NCBI lineage: Eukaryota > Metazoa > Arthropoda > Insecta > Coleoptera > Elateridae > Sinelater > Sinelater perroti. The sequence continues at coordinate 1,252,639 of JARFIY010000374.1, forward strand.
CACAAAAAAACAATGTTTGTCTTAATTATTATATTCACAAGTTATGTTTACTTAGGTAACGGCAAATTGATCTGAGAATTTATAAATTTGTGTAGCGCATTTAAAAATCTTGTATTAATTAAAAAATATTAAAATTCTCAGGGCAGTGTTGCTTTAACTAATTAGAAACCAATGCTAACTAAAATACTCTTATTAGATAAAAAGTGACTAATGGACAACTGAACTGGTTTAACTATTCGTGGAGAAGCATTCTACAAGCGTTTGCTCTCCAAAAATTAATAGGCTACAGAGAATTAGTTCTAATAAACATAAATAAAACAGAATAAAACGAGTGCTTTGCTGATAAGAGGAATACATTAAAGTACTGTAATAAATAAAAATAAAATCTGTTAATACACTTACCTGATACAAGACGAACCAGCGAAGCTGCCATTTGTTGCTGTCTGCCGACTTCTTCTGCAAATACCCTGCTTGGGAGTGATCGTATTGTGCTCGGTCAGATAACATGATGAGCTGGTGTTCGTTCACTCTGATTGTTCTTTGCATTTTGGGACTCAGCATAGTGGTTTCCTCTGCGCCTAGAAAATCCAGTTTTTAAATGAAGTGCCGTGTAAAGACTCCTTGAACCGAAATGAACGATTACTGATAATATAAATTTGGCATGCAACAGTGGATATTATTTGCAAAAGAATACTTTTCATTTGAAAGTACGAGACGTGTCCACAAAGTGTGTTTCGTATTAATAATAACACAAAAAATATGAATTTTCCTTTTTTTATAAATTTTAAGACCACTTCTAATAAAATTGTTAGTCTAAAATTTTTAGGAAGACAAATAGAAATAAGCTTTTGAGAGTCAATCTCTCATGTTCTTACAAGTAACAAGATATGGGTATCGTAAATGGTAGCTAGATGGAATGGAATCGTAGATCATCGACAAAGACAAAGGCTAAGTGCGATTACATGCACACATTTTTGAAACAGATAAGGTGTATTATTTGTTTAATCTTTTGTACATGCACAAATATTAATGCACATATTATTTATGTGATTCAAAACAAAAAATTGCAGATTATTAAACAAAAACTTTATCAAGAAATTTGCCAATAATTGCCAAACGAGCTTTTTATTATATGTTCCTATATTAAGTTTCTAGTGTTTTTTTAATAATTATGTAAAAAATTCCAAGTACCAGACTAATCATAGATAGTAGTATCATTCTACACCACATTGATTCAAAATTTGCTTTTTTATTAACATAAATGGAAATTGAACTAAATATTTTCAAAACCCTATGTTGAGAGCTAATTAGAATTTACTTTCTGGATGCGCCTCGTAGTAATAGTACAAGCACTAATTAAACTTTGTGATTATAGTACATCAATAAAACCAATATTACATTGCTTGTGCATGCAGTGGGTATAAACAATTATTTAGAATTATTGGAGTATTTTCAACAACCAGGAAAGTTACTGAAAAAATGAACTAATAGTGTTAAAAAGAAGAGTAACTAATTGTACGCGAAATTAGTGACGACAGAAAAGCGATCCAAACCACTCGAGTGGAATTATTCTATTTTCTTAAGATCAAGCAGCTTGAGTGGAAATTTATTTGCTAACAAGAATTTTTCGCTGCTGTTTTGCAACATAAAAGGCATTATATTCTAATTTTATACTTCACAGGATAGTAACGACTAAATTTACTTGCGCTAAAGATATTAGATAAAAATTCCTTGCGCAGCTTCGAAAAACGATGTCGCTACCGCCTTAAAATAAATGTTGAAGCAAACCTCATGCAATGGATAATTGAGTTAAAATTTATTTTTCTCTAAAGAACAACTTTGCGTAGCATCAAAATGGCCAGAGAACTTAAGCCATGCAACGTTCTATAATTAGTAGGGTATTCAAAAGAGAAAGGAGAACTAAATAAATACCTTTTTTAAATTATAAGTTAATCTAGTTTTGCATTATTATTCAACGTGTATTACCTCTTCCGGGCTAATCAGGAAAAAACATATTAATTTAAATCAGTATAAATTCTTATGATGTTGAGGATTAAAAACGTTTATATTAAAACTATGTAATATACGAATTAGTTCTATGCTTTGTCTAATTGTAACGTTTATTTAAGAACAACAAAAAGAAGTTAGGTATTGAAATATTCTTTATCATCATCGGCGGCTTTATACCATGTAGTTTTTATTGGTGACTGTCTTATCTAATTTCAACAGTTGTTTGTTGGTTTACGCATTATTATCATAGAGGGTGTAGTGTAAAAATTTGTGATCCTTGATTTTAAAGGAATTCATATCATGGAGCGGTGATAAATTCGAATCGAACTTGCCAAAAGCCATACTACTTCTACTTGGTGACATTTTGTATATATGGCATTGACAATTGGTCGCAGCGGTACATCATCCTTGTGTATTTTGGGGAGCCGTATATTCTGGAGAGTCTAATAATAGCAGAGGCACTGTCCCAAGAATATATGGGCTTCCAAAAATACACAAGTATCACTGCGACCCATTGTCAGTTCCATCGGTGGTCCTACCTACAAGCTGGCCAAATACCTATCCAGTCTGTTACAACCGTACATTGGACACACCAGCAGTTACATCAAGGACTCTGCACATTTTGTCAACCAGCTTCAAGACATCCAGCTGCAAGAGGGAGATCTAATGATCAGTTTCGATGTAACATCACTGTTTATCAAAGTACCGATACAACATTCCCTGGATCACCCGAAAAAATTTTTTCCTAAAGATATCTTACATATATATCAGCAGTGCCTTACGACCAGTTACTTTGTTATGGCAGGGCGTATATTACGTTAAAAAAAATGGAGTAGCAGTGGGTACTTAGCTCCGTAATCACCAATTACTATATGGAGAAATTTGAAGAGATCGCCATCAATACAGCAACATTAAAACCCGCGATATGGCTAAGATACGTCGATGACAAGTTTGTGATTTCTTAAACACTTGAATTCTATACCCAAGCATACAATTTACCATGGAGCTGGAATCGAATGATAGGATTGCCTTCTTAGGCGTACAGGTGTTGAGATCTGAGAATGGACATTTACAACACACGGTGTACAGAAAACCCACACATACGGACCGATACCTTCATAAGCAGTCGAATCACCACCCAATTTAAAAAAGAATGGTTGTGTTTTTGAACAAGGAACTGAAACATTTGGAACAAGCCTTACAAGGGAATGGCTACTTGAAGACGGAGATAAATAGAGTAACTAAACCTAACAAACACAACCGAAATCGGCTATGGTAGGCAAAGCTTTTTACCATAAATCAACAGGGTTACGGACCGGATAGGAAAAATTCTCAATAAACACAAGGTGGAAATCATCTATACTACCACCACTAAGATACGGGATTTGCTTAGACCAGCCAAAGTTACAAGAAACCCACAGGATACACCAGGGGTATACTGCATACCTTGCTCATGTGAGCAAGTCTATATTGAGGCCACAGGCCGAAGGATTACCACTAGGATAAAGGAACATAAACGTCATCTACGCCTTGTTCAACCCAAAAAATCAGCAGTTGCTGAAAATGCTTGGGAAAATCCTGACCAAGAGATAGAATTCGGGCAAACACAAGTTTTATCTAACTGTAGGAATTATAGAAGTCCCCGGACACTTTTTCGTTCTCGTTGTTCTAGGCTCTCAGACACTGTACAAATCTGAAATATCAATTGACTTTATCTATCTCCAGCTGATTTTCGAGAAATTTTAAAAATAAATTTTCCACATTTTTTACCCCATGGTCACATAAAATTTTTCTATGTATAATCAATACTGCCACGTGAAAGAAGAATGTTTGTTCTACAAGTTTCTAAACTTGGATTATTTCTGAGATTTTTCCAGGCTCCAGCAGGAGCTCAAATTTGAAGAAAATTTTTGCGGTACCGTACATAACTGTGGTAAAGAAAGGTTTTCAGCATTGATGTTCGTGCATGTGAAGTGTTTTTGGATGCCTGTGAAGGATTTGGCCCAAATAATGAAAATCTGCAAAAAACTGGTTTTCTACGTCATCAATTCTCTGAGCAGCCGTAGACGTTGAGTCCTTGCAGATAACTCAAATCTGAGTGCAGAAATGGAATCCTTAGATACGCATCACCCTAGAAACCATCTTATACTATTGTGCTACTGATGACACTCTTTCAACGACTTCATCTTCTCAGCTATGTCGGCAGAGACAATTGTGTAAGGGATATTGGTGACGCGAAGGTTTTCCGACGAATTGGGAGGGACCCAGCAATTCAGGAAGCGTCAACGCAATACAAAAGTTCCAAATACTACTATAGATTTTCATTTTCTTGGATATCTATCTTGTCACGTTATCATGAGCAATATTGCCGTGCAACTGATTTTTTATAATTATTCTGGGTAGAAACCCTGAAAAACGATTTAAAAACCATAGCCGAAAACTGGAAAAACGATCAAACTGAAATATCGAGCAGCTCTTGTTGCCGTATAATTTTTTGCAACATATTGAAGCATTCATAAACGTTCAATTGCTTTTGATTTCTTTGAAAGACTTACATTCACTAAAAAAACCCGCGCATCTCCCTTGTTCGGCATAACTGAGATAAAAGGGTAACTGAAAACGTATCAACAGTGATACAACAATGAAACAGCGTTCTAAAGGAAATGAAGGTGAGAAAAATCAAATTTCATGCTTTATTTTGCTCCATCTGCACGGACTCAATGTCTACGGCTGCTCGAAGATTGATGACGTAGAAAACTAGTTTTCGCAGATTTTCAGGATTTGAGCCAAATTCTTCATAGGACGTCTTTGGCATCCAAAAACACTTTTTTTCAACTTTGAGCTCCTGCTGGAGCCTGGAAAAAATCCCAGAAATAATCCAAGTTCAGAAACTTGTAAAACAAACATTCCTTTTTCTTTTGCTCGATACTGACATATAAAGAGGCGGTGCAGATTTACAAAGATAAAAATAATTTTAACAGGGACGGCGTATTCAATCTACCTAAATCTTGGTTTATCGCTCTCAAGGGGCAAAAAACAGACCGCCATACAGTGAAAGAGCAAGTGACGTCAGAAAATGCTAAAATATTACCTGCAACGACCTGATTGACGTTAGCAGCTAGCCCGATCACGTTATCTACCATCCCGGTGACGTCAACAACCCCCAACACCATTCCTACCATACTCGCACGAGTATAAAAGCAAAAACGCACGGGACATACACGATGGCTGCTAGAGAATCAAGAAGTTGATGGCCATTTTGCCAAAAAAACCATCTTTAGCGACGAGGCGCGTTTCCACCTTAGTAGGTATGTCAATAAGCAAAATTTTCAAATTTGGAGACATAAAATCTTCAGATCATTCAAGAATGGCCTATGCATAAACAAGGAGTAATAGTTTGGTGTGGGTTTTATGCTAGTAGGGTGATTGGGCCGTTGTTTTTTGAAAATGAGGCTGGAAACGCAGTGATTTTCAGTAGTAAACGTAATTGTAAGATAATACTGAGTTTCTTGTGACTTCACTTGGACGGCACAGGTCTTGATGACTTTTGGTTTCAGCAGGACGGCACCACATGTCATACGACGTGTGAAACAACCCAATGGTCGGAGTAAAAATTTAATGGGTGGCTTATCTCCCCACAGCGATCTTACATCGTGCGATATTTTCTCTTGGGGATTCGTGAAGATCAAAGTTATGCTACGAAAATGAGAACGAATCCTGAATTGAAGGCAAAAATACGAGGAGTTATCGGCGAAATTGAGTCACAGAGTGCGAAAAAGTAATCGAAAATTCTAAAGTTCTAGAGTACATTTGTCAAATATCGTATTCTACATTTAATGGAAATGTTTACCCTTTAAAATGACGTCGTAACTTTGCCAACTAATAAATAAATAATAAAATTTTGAGGGTTTTTTTGAGAAATTCTACTATTTGTAGATTTCACGTGGAAATTATTTCAATAACATCCGTACCGTTTGTAGATAATATCAAATGCGTTCTATTAACAACTATGTGAATTATTTGGCTATATACATCATACTCCAAAGCATGTTACACCCAAAAGAGCTAAATTTCAAAATTTTACAACTGTAAAGAGACAAAAAAATGTTTTATTAAAAAAAATGCTTAGAAACAGTTGTAAGCCACACTTTATGTAATAATCTATTTTGATATCTTCTAAAACATAAAACTAAAAGAAACTTAAAATTTGAATAATTTGTATTCAGAAGATATTGATGAAAATATTTATCGCGACTGCCAAAGACAGTTAAATATATTTTTTTGAACAATGAAGAAAGAAAAATTGCTGCATATATGCGTATGAAATTCAAATTTGTCAAAACTAATCTCTAAAAGGTCTTTAAGAGTACTAAGTTAAAAAATAAAATTACACCAGTACGCAACGAAAGTTTTTTTAATTCTTCCAACGAGGTTTTTCCAAAACTGTCTTTATGCTACAAATTAATACATAAATTACTATTGTATTCCTACATCGTACACAGCAACGGATACATGTATTGTAAAGTTTGGCAGATCATTTTATCCATTTTTACGTAGTAGTAACTATATACTTTATATTATCCCTTAGCAGTCACTGTGGGTCCTTTTTGACCTCGAATAATGCCCAGTAAAATAGAAGAAATGGGACTTGTGGCGCCATCTTACAGTAGTTTGGGTCTTAAACTTTAAGTACAAGGGGGGGTAGAATTAGAATTGGTTCGTTAGAAGGAGTCTGGAAGCTGATCGAAGTGGACGTCTCGATAGTGTTGGGTCTAGTGGACCCAGTGTGACTTAAGTGTTGGAAAAAAAGTTTCAGAGTCGTTTGCGAGAACACTTACTAGAGCGCTACGCGATCGCTACGATTCGGTTGGATATACGAACTACTATTAGAAATATTTTGGGTCTGAGCGGTGAATTGCGACACACCAAAGAGCATGAGAGGCTTGAAAAGAAAAAGAGATGCCTGGTATGTCCAGCAAAGGCCGACCGAAAAACGTGGCAGCAGTGCCCCAGCTGCCAGCGCCCGATGTGCGATGACCATCGAGCGTATTTATGCACAGAATGCGCTATGGGAATAGAATAAGCTAATAATTGGTTGCTCAATATGTTCGTACATGCTACCTAGCATTTCGAATTGTTTTCAAGGTTTTTTCAAAATATATACACCGATTTATCCTAATGAAATAGACATTTCTTGATGTGCGTTAGCGTCTTATTTTTTCCTTCAAAATTGCCCTTTCATCCTGCTAAATAAATATACTTTTTGAAACGGTCACAAAAAGCATTGAAATTCCTCGAAAGTATATAGTTTCAAGATTGTAAAACGGTTTTCTTTTTTTTAAGTTAAAAATTACAAAAGTTATTGCAATTTTTGTGAAAAAAGTCATTTTTCCAAAGTTTTTTTTGCGCATTTCTTTTGCATTGTTAAAAATTTATTTTTCATTTGCAACCGACTTTCTTCCATTAAAATAGGTTCAAATTATACCCCGAAATTTTTTTGAAATATTTAAAATGCGTTATTCAATTATTTATAACAATTTAAAGACGTCTGGGTCCAATGGACCCAGTCTGACTATTACGTAATTCTGGGAAAGTGTGACTACCAAGGGTTAAAAAAGACAAAAAGATGTTTTGAACAAAAAATGTCACCCAAGAAAAATATATGCTATTGTGGACATCTCAAATCTGAATCCTGAAATACCACGACGCTAATAACGGTCAGTTTTTAATTAAAAACTTACAATTGAACTCGCGGATTGTATTAATGGACCAAAAGTCGTTTTTTATAAAAAATTGGACATTTAGCGGAATTTTTTATTTATTGTTTACGGTGTGAATTATGTATGTCATTTAATATTTTCGTAACTTAAAAAAAGTAATCGGTAGATGGCCATTCCTGCATTTTCTGCAAAATGACACCAAATAACATAATGTTTCATGGGGTAAAGCTGAAAGAGATTCAAATCAAGAGTTTTTATGCTAAGAATCTGTAGATGAAGAGTTAGTTATAGATGACGTTATTTATATACAATAATTCTATGTTGTATAACTTCTCTACTTCGAGTATATTTTTATGCAAAATGAATTTTTTATCCTTCTAAATAAACAAATTTCCTTAAAATTTAAATTTGTATAGGGGCTTGGATATTGATTATTGATTTATAAGCGATTACGATTTTACAAGAAGAAACATATTGGTACCCAAGGAAATTCTCTTATCAAAAATATTTTTCGCGTGATGGGTTGCTAACATTCAAACATTTTTATATATTTTTACTACACATTACATAATAATTGTTTCGAAAAAATGTTCTGGACGTACAGTTGTAGATTTCGTAAAATTTATGAAAAATAAAAATATGCTAGTGGAAAAAATATATATGTATATAAATATTTTTTTACTGGCATATCGAATATTTTTAAAAGGAATTATGTCTTAAAATGTATTTGGCAACATGCATCGGAAATTAAAAAAAGAATATTTTTTAATTTATCGAAAAGGCATCATCGAAAAAAAAGTTTAATTTAATTTCTACTGAAACTTTTTCAAAACTGATGATGGAAGTAAAAAATTTCCGCTATTTTTTCAGTTAAATATACGCCGAAATATTTTTAATTTCAACTATTTGCATGTTACTTTAAAAAAAATTAATAAATAGCCGTCAACAATTTTAAATTTTATAGTATAAACAGTTGCACTTTTTGTAATTAATGGCAGCCGAGGATGCAAATTTTATTTTAATTTTTCAAAATGTGAGTATTTCGGTTGCCTCTAAAACCGGCCGTAATATATAATGCGGCTTTTTAAGCTTCAATCGAAAGCTAAACTGCGTGTACCCAAAAACGTATCATCGAAAAGTGTCTATTGAAAAACTTATTTTAATAACGAGCGTGGGAGCAAAGTTTTCAAAAGCAATAAAAAGTCAGATAAAAGCAAAACTTACCTAACAGCTTTGTAGTTTGACGAATTATCATGGGTTGGTGGTGTCGAGTAAAATAAACGAATTAAACTAAAAGTTTGACTTATCTGAAACTTAAAACAAAATCATTAATTTTTCTTTTAAAAAATGCAAATCGTGATCAAATTGAATTAAAATATAGGCATTTAACGAGTAGCTTCTCTTCTTGTTCTTGCAAGGATATAAGTTGATTATTCTTCTGTACCATACAACGGAAAAGTTTTCTTTAATGAAATATCTTTGTGAGTGCTAAGTACAACGCTGCGATCCAGCTAATAATAAGCAACAACTACAAAACAGTACATAATATTTTTTAATCTGAAATAAGTTTAATTTATCATGCAAGATGTTAGGTGTGAAATATTTAAATAAACTTTGCTCAAGAAAATTTGCTCGAAAAGTTGCCATGTTTAATTGAAAATATAAAGTTAATGCGGTTGCGGCTTGCCAACTTCTCGATGAATTGGTTATAAACTGAAATATCACGAGTTAAGGTGGCGGTTAAGTTAGAGCAGCAAGAGTATTCTAAATTAGGATAAAAGACGAAAATGTAACTCACCGAAGGTTCAAACATAAACTATGGTTACTGCTGAGGATGTCGCGCCTTCAGTTGAGCCGTCGACAATCGCACAACAATAACACTGAGAACTGCCCTGCTCTGCAATTTAAGCGCTGTCTGATTTTCCCTCCCTCACGTCTGCCCAATGCGCAGAGGTAATTTCTGCCAGGTGCCGTTCCCGACCAGCCCCCGAAGGCGGAAGGCTGTGGCGCAATAAAATATTTCAGTATCATCTAATTTACTGCAAACGCTCTCCAATTGTATTTACTGTTTTTGTATAACATTGTTTATAACCAAGAAGACTGCTTGCGGTTACCAAAATATTACTGATAGAATGCAAATGTTACTAATTTTACCAATTTAAAAAATTTACCCAAAATTAAAATATACGTAGTGTTTATATTCACATATAATGTAGGAGAAAATAAAGAACTTATCTACAACATTCCCTATAGTTCACTAGAAAAGCATTTAGTTTGTTTTTTATTTAAAAATTTTCTACCTTGTAGATTTCCGAAAATTATATTTTGTGATTTATTTCATGCATTTTCAAAAGCGCTTTAATGTGCATTGAAAATGCTTAAGGTGCAGTTACCGAGATAAATTTTGGAAATTGTTTTTAGATGACGAGCCGAAGGATGTTTCCTGGATATTGAGAGAAATGTGGAGGTCAAATACTTTCTGCCAAGTACACCGCCTGTGCCTACCCCAAGATGAGTCGATTAACAACAAAGTTATCAACCAAGTTTCACCGCTGGAATTAAACAGTTTGATACAAAATAAGGACCAAAGAAATATACCACCATCTGATGCTAAGAGGATAACTCTGTTTGAGGTTTATCATGCACAACATAATAGACCGCATAGTGTCTCCTTTAAGGGGTTGAAGCTGTGATAATCAGATCACGGTAGATCAAGGAATCCACCCTCTCAATATGTTGATCCGTGCGTGATGTCAATGGGCGACTAGGTTGGCTTTTATCTGCCCATAGAAAACGCACTATAGCGCATTATACCTTGTGCTGTGCATTAGCGCCACTCTCTTGGTTTAACGTGAAATTTCAAAATTGTCTTTACTTTTTGATTTACCCTTGTACCTATACATACTATGCCCATAAATACTGCTCCACATTGATTAGAGCGACAAAATAAAACTATTAACTGTATCTGCATATTTTCAGGATTTATTAAATTGTTATTAGTAAGTGTAATAACAAACTTATTCAAAATGGCTGCTCTTAGCTTCTATACAAGTTTAAAGACGTTCGGGACTTTTATCTATGGTCGCACGCACTACATTCGTTGGAAAAGTACTGACTGCATCCGTTGGGGCCTGCTTCAAAAAATCAACATTAGAGTGCTTTTTTGAGTAAATCATATCCTCTAAAATTGCCTATAATTTGGCCAATCCTCTACTGTTAGAAAATGGAACACATTGTTGCTCGGCCAAGTTTGAGTTGACCGTGCTTTGTGGATAAGTGCGGAGTCTTGTTGAAAGATCCAAGACTCACTTCGAAAAAGAAGTTTTACTACACCTTTCAAAACATTCTGATGATATACAACGGCTAAAGTTTTAACTCCCTTTTCATAAAAATGAATATGAGCCGCCTTATCATAATCATTACAAATGATGGGTGATGGCTTCTCTGGATCCCTGGCACTAGGTGAGATGCTTCTATAAACGACCTAGCATTTACCCTGTGAACTTTGTTTGTTGAAAGATTGTTCCACTGTGAAAAAATTTTTTCATCTATAAATAGAGATTTTCTGTGGTCATCAAATGCATATTCAATTAACAACCTCTTTGCTTTTTTTTAAAGCTTCTGTCAGCTAATGTCTCGTAGGTCTTTTGTAAATAGTTAATTGTAGGTCTTGCTTAATAATTTGAGACATTGAAGTTTTGAAAATTTGCATATCCTGAGACATAATCTTTGGCTTACAAAGAGGTTTTCTTTGAAAAAGACACTTGACTGCCTGAACAGTCTTAACTCAATATGGTCTTTTAGATCTTGGACGATCCTTGATACCTTCAGTCTCATGAAACATACGGTTAATACCAAGATGTTGCAAGGTTTTAAAGATTACACTTTCTTTAGTTCCACACATATAAAGTGGTATCATAACATTTACTTCTAGTTGCTGCTAATATTTTGTTTATTTTGAAACTCAAGTAAGCAAATAATGTGGAAAGGAAGGTGGAAAACAGAATTGCAACCGTCTAGATAGTAGAGTGTACATAGACAAACCAAACAAGCAAAACGCAAATGTAATACTTAAAGCATTACTAGCCCTTTAACTACGGTTGTCGTCAATAGACGACCAAGCGAAATTTGCGTGAGGCACGGCTGTCGTCAATAAGCGATTTCACAAATTATGCTGAGAACGGGCGTCGCTCATTGATATTTATTTACTTTATCTAAATTTCGTCGATGAAACAAGTGCCTTGGGTGTTTATTTTTTGTTCGTTGCGTATTTGACGCATAATGAATACATCTTTGTATGCCACATGTATTTGTTTACATTACCTTCCTCTCAAGTGTTTAGGGCTCATATTTTCGAACGCGCACAGGAAATGCCAGTTTAGCAGTAATATTTGAAGTGTCTAGTTGCATTTGTATTACATTACACCAAAAATATTTCTTATTTGCCGCAATATAATATCGAAAATGGATTTACTGTCAACATCTCGTGGTACTGCGGGTCAAAGCGTCAAAGAGCAGAATCGAGTGAAATTGATATATATATAGTGATGAAGAAGAAATTCTTTCACTTAGTGACCTGGATAGTGCAAGTGAAGCAAGTGAAAGAGACAATGACATTAGTGATAGTGAAGAAGAATTTGTTGTAGGAGACTTACGTTGGCAAAATTGCAATACTTTCAATCCTAAAATATACAATTTTGACGATGAACATTCTGGCATTTCGGGAGCGTTTGAAATTGAAAATGTATATAACGAGTACGAGTACTTTGCAAAATATTTTGATGAGGATATCATGACAACAATTGTGAACGAAACTAATCGATACCACAACTACAGTGCCGAAGACGATCCAGCCTCAAAAAGAAAACCATGGGTGCCCACGGATGTGAATGAAATGTATAGCTTCTTAGCAATAGTTTTATCGATGCCACATATAAAAAAACATAAAATTTCTGATTATTGGTCAACAGATCCAATTATTGCCAGTAATTTTATTAGCAAGTATATGACAAGAGATAGATTTACACAACTCTTGCGTTATATACATTTTGCTGATAATAATAACCCTCCGCCCCCGGACAGCAATGATAAATTGTGGAAAATACGAAGAATATTTGAAGAATGGAATAGAAAATGTTCCACATTTTTCAACCCATTTCAAAAACTCGTTATCGATGAATCCCTGGTACTATTCAAAGGCAGGCTGCACTTCAAGTAATTTATCCCATCCAAGAGACATAGATTTGGTATCAAAATTTTTGTGTTGTGTGATTGTGAGACTGGAATTGTTCTAAATTTATTAGTGTACACTGGATCTGAAATTGACATTCCTCGAAATGATCCGTTGGGTGTTTCAGGTGCGGTAATAAAAAAACTAATGGTAGACTTTGAACAAAAAGGACATCTCTTATACACAGATAACTGGTATACTAGCCCTAAACTTGCACTTTACTTAGACGAGCAGAATACCGGTTTATGTGGCACAGTAAAGAAAAATCGCAAGCATTTTCCAAAATTCTTACATAGGGTGGCACGTGGAACATACGAACGAATGAAGTGCGGAAATGTAATGGCGCTTAGATGGAAAGACAAACGGGATGTGTTGATGCTTTCGACATTTCATCAAGGAGTGATGAAAAATAGCGAAAAACTGGACCATCGAACTGGTGAGCATATCTGAAACCGGACTGTAATAGATTACACTAAAACATGCGTATGATTGATAAATGTGACATGCAATTAGCCACAGTGGAGTGTGTTCGAAAATCAATCAAATGGTACAAAAAGCTATTTTTTCACCTGGTTGACGTTGCCATGCTCAATGCATATAACATGTTCCTCGTAAAAACAGGAAAAACTTCAGTACGCTTGAACATGTTTATAAGAAAAGTTGTGCAGCAAATTCTTGAAAAACATGGAACTCTTACTGCTGCTAGACCGGGAAGACAGAGTATGGAAGCAATTGATCGCTTAGCTGCAGTGAATTTCATGGAAAGACATTCCCCCGCAAATGTTCCACCTACTGGTAGTAGACTGAAGGGCTAAGAATTTGTCATGTATGTGCCAATACTGACCGAGGTGAAAAGAAACGGAAGTATGTTACAACTTGGTGCGTTGAGTGTAAAGTAGGACTTTGTATAGGCGACTGTTACAAAATATATCACACCAGAAAAAACTTTTGATAAAACTGAGATGTTACATATTTATAAGTTTATTTAGGTATAAGTTTTAGTTTGTTTACTTATAGGTATGTTTTGTAAATAATTATTATATTATACATATTTATTCTTAGCAAAACATCTTTTATTTTATTCTATGTATTGTTACTTGTAGGTACAGCGTTTATGTTTTCGATATTTTGACATTTATTACATTTTACATTGTTTGAAATTTGATTTTGATATGTATGTTTCTACATTTCTTATATTTTACATTGTTTGCGTTTCTATATCTCTCACTATAATTTGTACGTCGATATCTCAATAAATAAATCTTCTCTAGACGTTTCGACTGACTTATGAGTCTTCTTCAGGAGCACAAAAATCAATGTATTATTAGGTTATTTTGAATGTATTATTTGTAAATCTGTATATATGTATAGTTTGAATGTTGTCTCAAACTTATATTTTTACATTTACCCCATGTAACAAATCCCTGTTTATAAATAAGGTGTATGTAATTCAGTAGATAAATATATATTTACCAAGAGTGAACCAGGACAATAAGCTTAGAGCGACTAACCTTCTTAGAAAAGGTGTTTGTAATATAATATTTACGTAAAACGATATTATAAGAAAGGGGTACATACCCCGTGCGGCCCGTCCAATTTTGCCATTCTTATGTAAATAAATCATCACATATAGATAAGAAATGGATATATCAGCATTTGTGCAAATTTTCTTTTATTTTTGTTTTGCGTTTAGACAGACATATTTGTAAATATATTCCAGTAGCTAAAGGGCTAAACTAGTACAATCAAAATATTAGAGTAGAATAAGCCAAGAAAAAGTCAGGAGGGTAAAATCTCTGCCATCATCTTGGTAGAGGTGGGAGGTTAAAAATGAATGTTTTTTCTCTTCCTGAAGTACTTATGTATCAAATTTGAAAAGAACTTGGTAATTCTTAGAGGCTTTGCTTCTACTTGCTCCCTGGTGTGGAGATTGGATATTAAAAATTAATAGGCTTCTTCCTATTTCATTAAGGCAACCGTGTATTGATTTGAAAATAATCTTTTAACAAACCCCTAGAGTCTTTGTTACCATTCTACTGTCGGGGTTGAGATTGGAGATTGGAAATCAGTAGACTTCTTTCTCTATATCTAAAGCATCTATGTACGAAATTAAGAATTCGAATTTGGAGTCCCCACTTTACAAAAACTGCCTTTACTGTTTGTGTTCATCTTTAAATTCAAACAAGCCTTGAAGATGAGAAAGCAAAAATGTAAAACGCCTTACTTAATAAAATATGATTGTATATTAATTCCATTATATAGGTTAAAAAAGCTTCTTATGTCTCTAACATTGCTTGGAATCGTGTTTTTTAATACAAAAATTACAGTCGCGACAGCATGTTGTTGCTCATGTTTGAAATGTATCATTATTTTTCAAAATAGAATTTCGTTAATATTAATTTTAGAAAAAAATCAATAGTTCCTATGAACAAAATGAGTACAAAACATTTTTGCCAATAAAAATGCAGTAATTTGTTTAGACTACAGGCAATTTGTAAGTGTGATTACATAAAAAGCGAAGCAAGTTTTTGAATCATTAACTATGATTTTACTTGGTCTTTGAAGTTTTGTAGTGAATTCTTCTTGATTTTGATTAATTGAAAGAAAAGTAGTGTCATATATGAATGTAGCTATAGTTATATCTAAAAGTCTTGATGTATAGTAAATAAAAAATGGGCCCAAGAATACTCCCTTGAGGCACACTCGCTCTTATTTTTTTAAGTCGGAATATTTGTGTTTTTGTTTGATTTTAAAAAGTTATCCAAGGCGTAAGAAGACGATATTTCTACATACTGCTTTGAGAGCATCTTGTTTAGTTTGTATATCAAGCTTTTATATGCCATATTTTGTCGAAGGCTCGAGTAATATTTAAGAAACTTTCTGAACATACTTGTTTTTCAATTATATCAGTTATTAGATAGGCTTGGTCAATCGTTGAATGTTTTCTCTTAAGGTCGAACTAGAAGATTTAACATTGTTCGGTGGGTTTCTTAGTTTGGACAGCATGATTACTTTTTCCACTTTTCAACAAGCGGCATGTTGTGTTGAAAACCTTTTCTAGGTTGTTTTAGAATTTTATCACTGATTAAGTCGAATCCTGATGCTTGTTCTAATCTTCTCAACTAGTTCTTTTGGAGTAACAGAGGTGATCTTTTCTGATTTTTTGTTATTGATGTTAACTAAGATATTCCCCACTTGTGTTTGATTAGGCATAAAATTTTGATTTTCCTGATTACTTTCCAAAGAAAATAGTCTTTTTCCCCTAAGAGAAATTAGCAAATGAGAATAGATTTTTCTTTAAGTTTCTACGTTTCTCTTTGTAGTCTTTATGTTTTGTTGTTTAAGAAAGTCTAATTAGCAGTGTTTCGACTACGACTGTCTTTTCCTACTTCTCTTTTTTCCTTGACTTTAATTTCAGCCCGATGACTTTGATCATACGGGTAATTTCTTCCATATTGTTCACACAAATTTCATAGTTTAAAGTTTTCACTTCAAATTGGTAATCTGCTTTAGAATCAATATTCAAGTTACACGCAAATTATAAATTAATAAAATTAATTAAAAAAAGATCTAATCAAAAACTTTTTCAATCACTAGCCTTGGTCTGATTGCTTTTTTTATTATCTTCTCAGAGGTCAGAATATAGTCAAAATTTTCTTCAACCTCAACGTAAAACTGTTCTTGACATGAAGAAATCTAACAGATCAGAATTTTTTAGCTTATGAATGATAATTATAACCGGTTTTATGAATATCAACTTTGAAAGGAGGAAGGTTTTTATCAAGCAAATAACACGTTTATCGGTAGTTTTTCCAAAACTTAGGAATATTTTTATGTTCCTTATTGTGGTTACTAGCTTTGCAGTCGTTAGGTATTTTCTAACAGAGAAGCGTTTGCAGTGGTTATAAAATTGTGTTAATGTAAAAAGTATATATTTTGAGAAGCGACAGTAAATAGTATTTTAGAAGTACATAAAACTATAATTTGAATGCACTTCATATATGTGTGAAAGGTTACATGTAGTATTGAAATACGCAGGGAAGGTCATGGAGAGATCAAAATAATTTATACAAAGAAAACGTCTGCAGCGAAAAAAGGGCGTGTAATTACTAAATTATCATGACGATTTATAAGGACATATCATTCTTACACTCAGCGGTTTTTGATATTTATATACCAAGTGAAAGCGTACAATTTAGTTAATAACCCAATTATTGTTTTTCATGACAAATGCTAAAAAGGCCTAGAAATGAAAAATTCCAGTGTAAAATATGCTTAAAGCAGATCGTAATAACAATTTTACATTGTTTATAATAAATGTTATTAATATGTTAAAAATTTGCTTTAAAATAAATCATGTAACTAAATTGAAATTGACTTCCACAGACAGTTATCATTATATATCAGTATTTAAGTATGTAAAAACAGATCATTTATAAGTCTTACCATACAGTGCTATCCAAAAGTATTTTATTTTTTGCCTTTTAGGGACATTAGAAGGCATACAGTATGTCATTTTATAAGTACTGTTATGGTCTCCAGATATACCATTAGAGGTGTCCAGTGTTTTTGTAAATGAGACTGAATATGTATAAAATATGAAAAACAACATTATTTGGTAAATAAGATTTTTTTTATTACTGATCGATGCTTTGGATTATTCTATTATTGTACCTTATAATTTTAAACGTTACAGATAACCCTTTTTTGATTTGGAATGGCAACAAAAGTAGTTTCTATTCCAACTCATTGAATACTAAAATGGCGAGTAGAAAGGAAGCATATTTTAGTTTTGTCAGTCAAATATTACTTTGTTATATTTAATTTCTGATGGCTGGGCTACTCATTTTAATGAAAAACCTTCAGTACATATTGCAGACTTTGCTAGGAAAATCTAGAAATAGATAGAATTATCTTATTGGACTATGGCAATAAAAATACAATTAAAAATTACAAAAACAAAATTCTAAAAAAACCCACTTCATTAAGACGAAATGTAATGGAAGTATTTCTTAAATATTATCCACAATGCCCCAAATAATGATTTTATAATAAAAATGGTAGGGATTATAATTAAATTGAATTAGAAAGATTAACTTTACGCTATAATAGGAGAAGCACAACACGGGTTTAGAAGAGGAAGAAGCACACAAGACTTAATATTCATATTAGTAGGGGAAAAACTAATATGGAAAGGAAAGGACGTACATATTGTTTTCATAGACCTGAAGAAGGCTTTCGACAAGATAAGAAGAAATGATGTATGGGAATGCCTAAGGGAAAGGGGAATAGAAGAAGAAATGATAGAAATGGTTAGAGTATTATAGAAGAACAATATAAACAAAGTGAGAACTCACAACGACGAATCAAAAGAATTCACGGCAAAGATAGGTTTGAAACAAGGATGTGTGCTTAGCCCACTACTATTTTCAATTGTAATAGATAAAGCCATCAGGAAATGTAAAGAAAAATGCACATATATGAAAATAGGAACATGGAAAATGATAGTGGCCGAATCAGAGGAAAAACTCCAACATAATCTAAACGAATATAAAAAAACTAAAACGTATAAACATGAAAATAAATATAAATAAGACAAAGACGATGATAATGGCCCACGAAGAAAAGAAACACAAGATAAAATTAAACCGACAAACACTAGAACAAGTCGCAAGTTATAACTATTTGGGAACAATAATAGAAAACAACGGAAAAATAGAAAAAGAAATATCTGAAAGAATAGGAAAAGTAGGGAGACTATACAACACCTTAGAAATTCATTTTTTGGAAAAAAAAAGAGATACTAAAGGAAACTAAGACACAGGTATACCAAAAAGTTATAAGACCTTCTCTAACCTTCTCTAATCCTGGGTCTTAACAAACAAAAATAAAAGTTGTATCAAGGCCTCTGAGATGAGATTTTTAAGAAAAATCTGAGGGATTACTAGAGAGGATAAGATAAGAAACTCAGCAATGGTGGAAGAGTTGAAGGTAAAACCCATAGAGAAAATAATAGAAGAAAGACAACTGAGTTGGCTGGGACACCTACATAGAATGAAGGAAGATAGAATAGAAAAGCAAGTATACGAAGCGAGAACACAAGGAAGAAACAAAGTGGGACGCCCACGGAAAAGATGGGAAGAACAAATCAGACTAGTGGTGGAAAATCGAGAAATAAGTTAGGGTGAAGTAAGAACAATGGCAAAGGACAGGAAAATATGGAAAAGAAAAATCAAGGACTCATAAGAGCGAAGTGTAATACATAATCCAATCAAATAAATGTAATGTGCCAATGTAAATAATATATGATGTAAATGTAAAATATACAGACCAACACCTAACGGTACAAATGGTCTTATGATTAAACAAATAAAATAAATAAACTTTAGGCTCTTTCTCAGCCTTTAGTATCAAAAATGAAGGAAATTTAAAGAAACGAATGTCTCATCCGTTAAAATTATAGTAATTATAAAAATACATTAAAAGGAAGCAGTTACATGTACTTGGAGCTCAAAAAAATTATCAACAAATCCACAAAGAAAGAAAAATCATCATATGGCAGTTAAATTCAAACGCAACTTTGGGAATTATGTGGTATAGTCCCACCACTTTTGAAGTGTGTGTCATGTGTCATGTGCCCTTTGTTCCATTTTTTGAAATTAAATGTGAGAATGATTTTTGAAAGATTACAAATTGATTTAGAGCAATAAATCTTATATTAACTTGTTCTATTTGGTCTAAACCACACATGGAATATATTTCTGATTTAACTGTAACTGTTTTATCTCCTTTAGGGCAATAATTTAATGGTATATGTTAGCAGATGCATTTTTGCCTACAACTAGTGTTTCAGTTCAACAAAGTTAATAATATTAGCATCACCAATTTTGTATGAAAAGGTACGACTCAGCCCAGGTTTCTTATTACTTCTTTGAACAAATACTACACATTGATCTTTATGTGGCTGGGGAGAAGGAGTATGATTATGCTCGCATGTCTTGGCGGGTTTCTTCTAACGGATATACATTGATCTTGGCATATTCCAGAGGGTGTGGGTAGGGTAAAGGGAGTGCTTGAAGCTGCACAGCTTTTAAATTTTGAGCTTTTTGAGCTTGATCTACGTACCAGTGTGACTTAAGTTTCCAAAAAAATATGACAAATGGACTACTATTCTGGAAGTATATTAATATTCTATGACTTGTATGGACTTTATTATTGGGCGTCTATAGTACAAATATTAAGTGATACGTTTTAGCTGTAATTTTTTTGACACAATACCTTTTGAGGAAAAATGTTTTATTTATATTTTTCATAAAAACCTATCTTGGTGATTTTTTTTATTTAAAATATCATTTTCATG
This sequence comes from Sinelater perroti, assembly GCA_036346155.1. Taxonomy (NCBI): domain Eukaryota; kingdom Metazoa; phylum Arthropoda; class Insecta; order Coleoptera; family Elateridae; genus Sinelater; species Sinelater perroti. The sequence goes on from JARFIY010000374.1 coordinate 1,272,959, forward strand.
ACGCTGGACTATATTATATTGTTACTAAGAATTGATAGAGCAAAAGAGTCACTTTTTTATACTACTTTTGCGCACGAATATCTTTGATTGTCGTTTTCAAACCACGGTTATCGTAAGAAAGCTTTGGGAACTGGAACGCATTGTTCCAAGGGTTTAAGTCAGGGCTGTAAGGAGGATTCCCTATAGGCCAACGCATCTATCCAAATATGGCTTGTGTCACTATAGTGGTGTGGGGGTGAACATTATGTTAAATAAGAAGTAAATTTCTAATCGAAACGTCGCGTACTTTTGTGCAACAGGAAATTTTGTTTGGTTAAGTAATCGGTGAAAACTACATCTTTTGATTTCAAAACACGGTCGTAAGGACCTTCCTTATAGACAGCTTCATTTTAGTGGGTATATGTTAATCTTTTGTTTGTTATTCTATAATCATTTGTTTGGGCTGATGCCTGTAAAGATGAACCCATATTTCATCACATGTTGGAAACCTATGCAGAAATTTGTCTCTTCTTTTTTAATAAGCGAAGAGCTTTTAAGGGAAAGCTAAAGAAGAATTAATTTACAAGATTTTAATAAGGGTATGAATTAAAGTTCATGAATATAACTGACGATTTTCGTTAAGAACAGGTTTTGATATTGATTACAGAAAATTTAACAATGTAATGAAAAGTGGTTAGTTACTTGTAAGAAAAGATGGGATATTGAATATATTATATTTATTATAGTACAAAGATCTTTTAGGAAGGGTAGATGTTCATCTAGTGATGTCACCTTAGTTTTCTTGCAAGTCTGATGGACATTGTCTTTTCAATCTTCTGTTAATGATTGGATGTAGTATTGATACTATTAATGGATTCCGATATGTTTTCAATTTTGTGTAGTGTTAATTGGTTTTATCTTGGATGATTTCTGCTATGTATGGAAATTAGAGATCCTCGGGTAGGGTGTAATTGGAGGCGTGCCATGGTGCATTTGTTATTGTTTACAGTATTTTGGACTGTCATCTCTGTAAGATGTTTAGGTTGGTCTTATTAGCACATCCCCAGAATTATATCCCATAGGTCCATATTGGCTTTACATATTAATTATTTATTTTATAGATGAGATCTTTTCTTATACTTCAAATCGATTTGTTTTATTTTCTTGTCTATGTGTTTTTTCAAAGTTAATTTAATATCAAGATGGAGTGCACGATTCAAAACTACTTTGTAGTATGAATATTTGATTAAGACTGACTGGAGGGTAGTGGTCTTTTCTAAGAGTGATAGTTATATATGATTTGGTTTTGTTAAATCCAATTTTCCATTTTTTAAGTAGTGTTAAGTGTTCTTGCAGTTTTGATGAAGCAGTTATAGGATTTTCATGTATGGCTGTGATAGCAGTATCATCCACAAATGTACATACTGTTGTTACTCTTCATGTTGGTAAGTTTCAAATATCCTGGTGGAAGAACCTTCTTGATTTTGATTAGCAATCCTGAATGCTTGACTTTGTCAAAGACTTGGCTTATATTTCTGAATGCAGCTCTACAGTGTTCTGGATTTTACAAAACTTTATTAATTAAATTTACTAATCAGTGGAATTGTTGTACTGTAGAATGAGCGGAATTGATAATCTGGCATCCGGTCTTGTCTTTCTCAGACTTAGGTGATAATAGCTAGTAATATTATTATACTGTTGAATTGTACATTACCAAATAATGCATTTTAATTTTGGCTTTTATTTTATTTAGTGTGAAGTATCTTAGAGGCTCTACCACTATGGACGTTTCTACAGGGCTTTTATTGTGTCATGAAAAAGAATTTTATACCATGGTTGAACTTTTATGTTTGACGTTAGTTATAGCTAAGTCAATGTTTGGAGTTTTGTTTATACCCTAGGTCAACACTGAATAAGGCGTCAGCTAAGACCAGCTATTCAACCCAAGAAAAGGTCTTCATTGTGGCTGCTTTTTAGGAGAGAGTCCGAAGTGCTAGTGGAACGCTAACTGCCTTCAAAGCCAAGTTTGACAAGCACACACCTTGTCTGTCTCTACAATAGGAAGGTAAAAAATATGATAAAATGTGCTCTGCAATTAAATTGTCTATTTTGTCATGCTATAATAGGGTGATTGGAAAGTTAAGAAGACAGGAAGTGTACTGGATGACAATTTGTCAAGAATGGGCAGACTAGTAATTGTGACCATTCCCGAGACTGTAGAACAAGAGCCCACAACTTTGGTCTCTAAAGGTACAGCTCCACTCGGTGTGAGTAGGGGCTCTATGCACACTGTCCTCACCAATAAATTGAATCTATTTCCGTATAAGGTTCAATTGCAAATGCCTCTGATGAGGTCAATATTGGCAAAAAATCACTTTGCACAAAAGATCATGAAGATGGTTCAGACCAAAAAGTTGAATATAAAGCATGTTTATTTTACGAATGAGGCTTATTTGCAACTAGATGACTATGTCAACAAACAAAATTACTGACACTGGGGCACCGAAAACCCACATTTGACTGAAGTTCGTCAATTGTACCTAGAAAAAGAAAATTCTCCATGGAATTGTTCTCACAAAATATGTGAATGAAGAAGTTTGTCGCACAAAAGTACTTGAGAAATTCATTCCAATGGGGAGAGACAAAAGACAGGTCAACCAATACCACCAGTTTCAGCAAGATGTAGCCACCGCCCATCGGACTCGGGGCATCTTTGATACCTTTACAGAAGTCTTTGGAAAGAGGATCATAAGGCTAGATGCCCCCCTTTCCCTGTAAGATAGAAGGTGGTATTGAGTGGCCCCCAAATTTCCTCCACTTAAACCCATGTGATTTTTTCTTATCTTGAGGATAGGGTTTATCAGTACAAACCTCAGTCCATTGACGAATTCAAGAATTGTATCACAGAAGAGTTTTGGCCATTTCTAAGATATCATAATGAGTTTGTGTATCCTAGATTATTACTCTGCATTTCATGTAGTTATAGGTCATATGCCTGCTAGATTAGTATGTGGGAAAGACTTGTAATTATCTTTTGAATTAATATTTAGTTGAAATGGATTAACAGAAGGCTGTGCAGCAGAATTAGAACTAGAGAAAGAGAGAGTGCACTAGTGAGAAATTTTATGCAACTGGAACATAACGGAATGAAGATTTATTATAACCCTAACGGCTATTACAAAGCATTTATAGAAGACAAGGTTTAATTCTAGTATCTTATATAACAGAAGAATTTTCAAATCCCTAAAATGCTTTGGAGATGTTGTATTGAGTGATCAAGAGGATTATTGGTATTGTATTAAAAGAAACATGAAAAACATGAAAAACAAAATGCGGTGTGTTCATTTTGATTCTCTCCTTTCCACTTTGGTAGAAGCAATGGATGTGTCCTGGAAACGAACACCGTAATGTGAAAAGCGAAAACGTTTTAAGTTCAAATAGCTCACTTGCAGATAATAAGTTTCATAAAAGGAGTACAAAAAGTAATAGTCCAGAAATTTCCAGTATCATCAAATGTATAAGTGATGGTTTGTTCTTGCAGGTAAGTTTTATACATATAAATTAGTTTTATTATCCCTTCATATATAAATCGCGTGTTATTCAAACAAAAGAAAAGTTTATTGATACCTAAATTTAAATTATTTTAGGTTGCTATCTATTTCTACATTTGAACAGAAAGTAAAGAAAGATAGCTAGTTTGGTTGCCTATCGCACTGTTATCATTTCTAAATAAATTGTTTCACATTCCTACCTAACAAAAATTTGAGAAAAGGCGGGTGACAAATTGTCAGCCTAGAAAGCAAAAATACCTTTTTGTGGGCAACCCCTCGTTAATAGACAGTTTAAAACGATTTATCAATGAAAATTTAAGGGAGTTTGTTTATCAACAAGAAAGTATTGTATGCAATGTATTGCTGTTAATATTTTATAATAATAATAAATAATAAAAATAAAAAAAGTAAAAATAGAAAAGTTAAATAAATTAAAATAGTTTTTTAACGACAATAAATCACCGTCTTCATACTTTTAACTAACGTTGTAGTTAATGAAAAAAGATGTGAAATTGATTTATTTAAATTGCCAACCTTATGTATAATTACTACTATGTAACTAGAAATTAGGGTTATTATAATTTGTAACGGTTTAGGACAAATCTGTTTTTGCATGATTTTGCATTCTTTGAACTAAATGACAGCGTTTTAACGGTTTGGTAAATTGTCTTTAAATATTTTTTCTTAATTTTAATCTCTTAAATTGCAGGTTAAATTTTGGCACTTTATCTTAGTATCAGTCTGGAAAACCGTTGTTCAGGTGATCAAGAGGTTGTAATAAATTTTGGAGGTGAGTTATTTATGTTCGATCAAATATTTTTTCTTCACCGACGATCCGACGCCTGAGAGGGCAGAAGGAATCGAGAAAGAAGAAATATTTTTTCTTCTTAAGCAAGCAATATAGAAAAATATACAAATTATGGTGCATTGTGTGCTTGGTATTCAGGTTAAGCGGTGGTTGGAGTTCGGGAACTCTTGACGTTTCATCCACCGAAGATCTTCAAAACCAACCACATGATGCCGTGATGCCACACTGGCCTATTTAATGCAAATTACAGGATCGGCAATTAAGTCACAAGATGAATAGCAGCAAATTGAAAGTTTATGATGTGTGGGATTACAACCTTGGGGATGGTGTATCGCTGCTTGCGTTTTTATTTAACACATACAAATATGTATCGATTGATACTGAGTTTCCCGGATTGCTCTATGAAAGTTCACCTTTTAACCGTAATGATTATGCCTTAATACGAGCTAATGTTGAAAGCACAAAGTTAATACAATTGGGATTTGCTTTTTTTAATGAACAAGGATTATCCTGTCAAACCCAGATTGGTATCAGTTGTATTCAGTTCAATTTTAATTTCAACTTGGGCGTAGATCCAGCCAATATGAACAGCATTACATTATTGAACAATGCAGGAATTGATTTTCAAAAGCATAGGATGAATGGGATACAGCATAAGGATTTTGCACAGTTGATTTACATGTCGGGAATATTGCTTCACACTGATATTAAATATATTACCTTTCATGGTGTATATGATTTTGCCTTTATATTAAAATTATTGAATGGCAATATGTTACCAAATTCAGAAATTCAGCTAATCTACAAACTAAAATGCGTATTCAAGACCATTTATGATGTGAAGTATATGACTCAATATGCTGATGGCATTTTTGGGTCATTGGAAAACATTGGCAATCAGTTAGGAATAGAAAGGCATGGTGCAGCCCATCAGGCCGGTCCTGATTCCTATTTGACAGGAAAAATCTTTTTTAAAGTGAAAGAATTATTTTATCAGGAATCAAATATATCTGCTCTGTCAGGGTTTATATACGGCCTGACATTTACTTTCCAGCATGCAACATAAATAGTTCTAACTGTTACTTGTTAAAGATTTTTTGAGTTGTACAACTTTTAATTATATTTAATGTATACTAGTTTTAAATAGCCTTAACTGTCACTTGTTAAAGATGTTTTGTGTAGTACAACTTTTAATTATATTTAATGTATACTACTTTTAAATAGCCTTAACTGTTACTTGTTAAAGATTTTTTGTGTTGTACAACTTTTAATTATATTTAATGTATACTAGTTTTAAATAGCCTTAACTGTCACTTGTTAAAGATGTTTTGTGTAGTACAGCTTTTAATTATATTTAATGTATACTACTTTTTAAATAGCCTTAACTGTTACTTGTTAAAGATTTTTTGTGTTGTACAACTTTTAATTATATTTAATGTATACTAGTTTTAAATAGCCTTAACTGTCACTTGTTAAAGATGTTTTGTGTAGTACAACTTTTAATTATATTTAATGTATACTACTTTTAAATAGCCTTAACTGTTACTTGTTAAAGATTTTTTGTGTTGTACAACTTTTAATTATATTTAATGTATACTAGTTTTAAATAGCCTTAACTGTCACTTGTTAAAGATGTTTTGTGTAGTACAACTTTTAATTATATTTAATGTATACTACTTTTAAATAGCCTTAACTGTTACTTGTTAAAGATGTTTTGTGTAGTACAACTTTTAATTATATTTAATGTATACTACTTAAATAGCCTTAACTGTTACTTGTTAAAGATTTTTGTGTTGTACAACTTTTAATTATATTTAATGTATACTAGTTTTAAATAGCCTTAACTGTCACTTGTTAAAGATGTTTTGTGTAGTACAACTTTTAATTATATTTAATGTATACTACTTTTAAATAGCCTTAACTGTTACTTGTTAAAGATTTTTTGTGTTGTACAACTTTTAATTATATTTAATGTATACTACTTTTAAATAGCCTTAACTGTTACTTGTTAAAGATTTTTTGTGTTGTACAACTTTTAATTATATTTAATGTATACTAGTTTTAAATAGCCTTAACTGTCACTTGTTAAAGATGTTTTGTGTAGTACAACTTTTAATTATATTTAATGTATACTACTTTTAAATAGCCTTAACTGTTACTTGTTAAAGATGTTTTGTGTAGTACAACTTTTAATTATATTTAATGTATACTACTTTTAAATAGCCTTAACTGTTACTTGTTAAAGATTTTTTGTGTTGTACAACTTTTAATTATATTTAATGTATACTAGTTTTAAATAGCCTTAACTGTCACTTGTTAAAGATGTTTTGTGTAGTACAACTTTTAATTATATTTAATGTATACTACTTTTAAATAGCCTTAACTGTTACTTGTTAAAGATGTTTTGTGTAGTACAACTTTTAATTATATTTAATGTATACTACTTTTAAATAGCCTTAACTGTTACTTGTTAAAGATTTTTTGTGTTGTACAACTTTTAATTATATTTAATGTATACTACTTTCAAATAGCCTTAACTGTTACTTGTTAAAGATGTTTTGTGTAGTACAACTTTTAATTATATTTAATGTATACTACTTTTAAATAGCCTTAACTGTTACTTGTTAAAGATTTTTTGTGTTGTACAACTTTTAATTATATTTAATGTATACTAGTGTTAAATAGCCTTAACTGTTACTTGTTAAAGATGTTTTGTGTAGTACAACTTTTAATTATATTTAATGTATACTAGTTTTAAATAGCCTTAACTGTTACTTGTTAAAGATGTTTTGTGTAGTACAACTTTTAATTATATTTAATGTATACTACTTTTAAATAGCCTTAACTGTCACTTGTTAAAGATGTTTTGTGTAGTACAACTTTTAATTATATTTAATGTATACTAGTGTTAAATAGCCTTAACTGTTACTTGTTAAAGATGTTTTGTGTAGTACAACTTTTAATTATATTTAATGTATACTAGTTTTAAATAGCCTTAACTGTTACTTGTTAAAGATGTTTTGTGTAGTACAACTTTTAATTATATTCAATGTATACTAGTGTTAAATAGCCTTAACTGTTACTTGTTAAAGATGTTTTGTGTAGTACAACTTTTAATTATATTTAATGTGTACTACTTTTAAATAGCCTTAACTGTTATTTGTTAAAGATTTTTTGAGTTGTACAACTTTTAATTATATTTAATGTGTACTACTTTTAAATAGCCTTAACTGTTATTTGTTAAAGATTTTTTTGAGTTATATAATTTTTAACTATATTTAATGTGTTAATGTTAATTTTGTAATAGGCACATATCTGTATCTTTGTCTCCATATGAAATAGATATATACCTGTAAGTACAAAAGTGTTACTAATTAAATCAAGTTCAATGTATTTTGATATAATATTTAAAATCTCTAACTCTTCTTATAATGGAAAAATGTATTGGTAAGAGACAGATTCCATTAGGATCTGTTAGATTTTAGAAATTAACAAGTTATAATGTCACCAGTGGTAGCGGGAAAAGTGAGACGGAGAGAGATAAGGGAAGTGAGTACATCTTGGTAATAGCTTATGTCACTGACAAATATTTAAGTACTTTGAGTTATATTTTTAGAAGGCTCTGTAAATAAGTTAATTTCTGATGAAAATTATAATTTTTCTTATAATTGTGATTAACATTTGCTTCATGGATGTTTCTGTGAGATAATAGAACCTAATAAAAATGTAAAATTATTTCTTATGAAGGCAATATTACAGCAATTGTATGTAGTACAATAATAATTTGTTCAGAATTTCAAACGTAAAGTAGTATAAAACCAATAATTTAAAATATCATTAAATAATGTGATTAAAAGGCTGTAGCTATTTGGGAGAAATTAGGAAATTAGCAATAGAAAAAAGGAAAACAAGAAGAAAGTGGTTCTAAACCAGAGCTCTTTTAGATAAAACTATACTAAATAATTTCATACAATTGATAAGAGTAATTGATGAACTAAAAAAATCTATTATTTTTTATTTGACAAATTTAACTGATAATATTTGTAGAAACTATTTATGAAATAAATATTACTTTATTGTTGCCAAATGAAATTTTAAAATAAATTAATAATATAAGTCCAAAAAGACTCCTGGATTCGATTTAATAAGACGAGAAGTACTAAAGTAGCTCATAAGGAGAGTGTTAATCGAATTCATCAATGCTGCAGAAAGGTTTTATTATGTACTTAAATTATGGAAAGTGGTGAAAATAGTCATAGTTCCAAAACCAAGGAAATTATCACGTGTCATCTGTTTCTATAGACCAATATTATTATTACCAAACTTTTTGAGAAATTGCTTCTAAAGTGAATATAACCAATTTATGGAAAGTTTAGTTTGAATATAAACTTAAGTATTCAACAATAGATCAGGTTTGTAGAATTACTCATATAATAGAAAAAGCATCCTAAGGAAAAGAGTTTGGTCTACAGTATTTCTAGATGTGGTGTAAGTTGTTTTAAAGTATCCCTCCCAAACAATATATAGATGTTTTAAAATCCTGTCAGACAAATATTATAGGATCAAATAAGATAATGAGAAATCGAAGCTGAAATTCTACAAGGTTTTGTTTTACGTCTAGTCCTCTACCTACTCTACATGTGATCTTTTGTAGTTGCTACAGCTATTTTTATTGGCGATACTGTCATATTGGCAGTGGTCAAAATAAATGTGCACCAGCTAAAGAAAACTACAAAACGCTATTAACAAATTTCAAAAATTAGACTAAGAAATGGGAAATTCAACTAAATTAAAGAAAATTAGGTGATATTGATTTTAATAGATAGATCAAAAATACACCAATAAATATGAATGGTCAGATGGTCCTATATATTAATAGACAAATTAGATACAACAAAATGTAATGGCTTCCGGAAAGAAATTCAACCTTGTCAATACATAATGAATTTCTCTTGTATAAGCAAATATTAAAACTGATATGGACATGTGGATTACACCTTTAAAATTGTATTATAAACTCAAATATATTTATATTAACTTTCTAAAATGAAGCACTAAGGAACATTACAATTTGGTATATTAGAAACAAAGATCTCCACAGGGACTTTGAAGTGGAGTAGATTGAGGAAGAAATTTAAAAATGTAAGTAACCATGCAGGTAGACTATTACAATATGAAAACATTTAGACTATGAGTCCTCAATTGCTTCACCAAATAAGAAAATTTAAGTGAATGAAAACCAGAATGCTTTATTATTTAGAATAACACAAAAAGACATCGGTGGGTGACTCTTAGATTCTCTAAGTTGTTTAGTATAGTAGGATTTGAAATAAGTTACTTATTAGTCTTAGACTACATTATGACAACATAAATCAAAACATTGATCAAAGTTAACTGTGATGGTAATCATATACATCTTTTTATTTAATAGGTTTAAGAAAGCTTTTATATTATGCTGATGTCTTATAGCAGATACCACAAAATGTACAAGTTTTTCAACAATACATTTTATGTTAGTTTTCCTAACATTTTTTGTTTATTGAAAATACTTTAGGTTGAATAAAAAACTTGTCTAGATAATTATTTAGCATTTTTAAAGTTAGAATTATATATTCAATGTTTGTAGTTCACCAACATTTTTACAAACAGCCCAGTTCCTATCTCAAAAAACAATTTCCATTAACGCTTGAGAACCTTTATTTTATTGTTTTCTGTGCCTACTTAATTCTGCCTTTTAATCAGTTTTATTTTAAGTAAATACTTGATATCTAATTATATATAACTAATTAACATAACAGGATAACTTGGTATGTGGTTTAGGTTTGTTTTTTCAGGAAGACGGTAATATTAGTTTTAAGACAAAAATTGAGATTATAGCATTTGAGTGGACTTACTAAGTTTTTAACTTTATTTTCATTTTAAAGATTTTGATAACACAAATTCGCTTGCTATTATTTCATATTCATTTTTTAAATATTTCTTTTAATTAAAGTTTAAGTAATTTTACGTAGTTTTAAAGATTAATAATATTCATATATAAAATTAAAACGTAATTATTTAACAAAGATTGTTTTTAAATTATTTAGAAAAAGTATATTACAGAAATCTGTAATTATTTTGGATACTAACTGGATAGTAATAAATATTACACTGTAAATACCGATTACGATACGCACACATATGCAGCCACCCATACATACACTACCTTTCAAGTGTTCAATTTTATTTATATAATATAAAATATTTTAATTACTGTTATTTATTATCAACTTGTTTAAAACATTTTTATTTTTAGTTATATGATACTATTTAAAAACATAAAAAGAATATTTTTATAAAATTTTATATTATTAAGGTGGTTTTTAAATTAAAGTATACTTTGGATTCGACTAGCTGCTGCATCAGGGTTGTGGAAGTAACAGATTTCTCTTATATTCAAAGTGGTGGTAGGAGGGTGGGAGGTGAGCCACCGACGGAGTTTGGTACTCCACTTTTGTTTGTGGGCGGAGCTAAAAATCATGAAAACAATCGAAATATCTAATTTACAGCTGTGGCCAGAGGCCTAGAGCCATGAAACTTGTTTCATGTGTTTACTCTGTGGATTTCTAAATGATGCAACGGTGACAAGTGTCTGACTGCACCTCTCTTTTTCTCCCTAAAATTGGGATCAAAAATTAGTCACTATAAAAAAAACAATAAAAAAAATAGCGGGTCGCGACGGCGTTTCTCGCCGACTAGGCATATTTATGGTAAATTTTGAGACTTTTCTCTCTTAGTGATTTCCATGTAAAAAACAAGCCGCTTACAGACCTTTAAGACAAACGTAAGACCATGTATTTGTACTATGAACAGTCATAGAAAAAAGACTAGAAAGGGAAAACCATTTGTACCTGACATTCATATATCTAAACTCAGCTTTCGATACGGTGCCCAAACAAACAATATGGAATGCATTAACCGAATTACAACAAGTCATAAAAGGAGTATACCCTAAAGCAAAAGGAAGAGTGCGCATTGAAGGGGAAGGAATCTCAAAGCTTTAAAATGGAAAAGAGGATTAAACAAGGCGATTCATCAAGTCCTAATAATAATAAATCAGATTATTCAGGAAGCAAAAGAACCACGGTTCAATGTGAAGTAGGAAACTCAATTTAGTGCCCGTATATATGTATATATGTATGTATATATATATATATATATATATATATATATATATATATATATATATACAAGGTCTTATATATGCAGATGATATAGTACTGCTGATAGACTAAACAAGAAATCTACAACAAACAATAGACAAATGGAAAAGAGCTATAGAAAGAAGAAGAATAAAAATAAACATAAAAAAGAGTAAAACAATGAGAATCGAGAAAAATGATACGAACGAAAATACAAGAATTATATGCAACGGGAAAGGGCTTGAATGGGTTAACAATTATGAATATTTAGGAACGATAATAAGCAAAACTGGAACGATAGCACATGAGCACACAAACAAAGCTTAGAGTGTATAAAAGCATATATAAACCAGTATTAACGTATGGAGCTGAAAGCTGGACAATAAAAGACAAAAGCAGAAGTAAAATAACCATAGTAGAAACACAGCAACTAGAGAAGAACCGCTAATGCAAGGAGTGGAGAAAAAACAATTTCACTGGTATAGGCATATAGTTAGGATGTCAAGAAATAGAGACCCAAGTAGAATATTGGAAACAAGGCCAGAGGGAACAAGAAGCAGAGGAAAGACAATGGGAAACGTGGGATCAAAGTCTAGAAAGGAGAACAGAACGGAGAGAAAAACAATTAAAAGAAATAAAAATAGTGGCAGCCAACCGGGACAGTTTACGGAAGTGGATAGAAGACCCACTGCTCTAGTGTCTAAGGGAAAACGAAAAGAAGAAGAAGAAGAAGTTATTTCCATGTACTCGCATAGTTTTTGAGATAATCAAGGTTAAAATTGGAGAAGACAGATACTCCAACTTTCTTTTCTTGATTGTTGTTATTTCTGTTTTTTTGTCAATTCGTCTGAGAACTTCAGCATTTGTAACTTTCTACTCAGGAAATTTTTCATATTCTACGGTACATCCATACTCAAAAGCCTGTAACTTTTTACACACGACCGTCCAACTCTCCATTCCATACAGCAAAACAGTCTTTAATAACTTAATTTTGATTAACATAATAAGCACAGTATCAATGTAAGATGATAGATGTCCAAGATTTGGTTACTTAAGCCCTATGCTACAGTTGTAGAAGAGATAAAGGCATTTGGAAAACATGTTTATTTCAGTTATTTTTTCTGCGATTATAAAAAATTACGGTTACAGTGAATAATATTGGAGAGTTAAACATTTAAATTATACTTAGAATGATGATATAGAATTATACATTATAGTTTATTGAAACTACTCAAGAAAAATGAAGGCCATTTAAATGCTATATAATAAATAAATTATTAAATTTAAAAAACAGTTGTCTATATTTGTTTATTATTAATCACCGAGTTCTTATGACCACCTCTATTTTAAGGAACTGAATTCAGTTTATTAGCACGCTCCCATAATTTAGTCAGATTCCTTGGAGGTCGTAGATACGGCTGTACCTTTTGCGTAATGATATTCCATACATTTTCGATCGGTGAAAGGTCAGGCGGTCAAGCTGGCGACAGTTACATGCCGTATAATTGAGAGTTATTTTGTTGGAACATTATTTGGACACAATTTGAGGAAAATAAAAAGACCTACTGTCATAACAGATACCCCCCCCCCTCCCACAATATTTATAGTTGGCGTTGTATGCCTCGAACGAATGTAGTCTCTCGTATCTATAGCGTATTAATATCTGATTATCGTTTCTGTTTAAACAAAGTATGGGTTTGTTAGAAAAGACGATTCTCGTGTTTTTTGTTGCTCCAGGGCATTTGAAATCCTCCCGTTTGGTTGGCCTGCATACTGTTCTAGACCGGATCTTCCTGGATGAGTACTTTTTACGATCCACTGGTTCTATATTCGCATCACAGTACTGCTATGGTGACTAATTTTTCGGATTATTTCTCGTGAAGAAACAGTTCTTTGTGTAGACCAATAATACGCCCTCTTTTGAATTCGCTAACTTGTTGCTAACGTATCCTTTGTCACCGACGAGGAATTCTTACATGTGTATGTTGCACACGAACAATCTAAATGCTGGGACCACTTTTATGCCTAGTTTACAAGTCACTACTTCAAATAAATGTGAAGGTTTCCACGGCCGCGATTTTAATGGATTGTGTTGTTCATTCTTGGGTTGTTAGGCCGTAGTCGTAGTTTGAAAATTCTAGACGTTTCATCTACAACTGCGGCGGACATCTTTAAAAACGAAGTTACTGTCCCGTGCATTTTCGCTTTTGTATTCATACGTATGTGGTGGGGATGGTGATGGTTTGTTGCTGACGGAACTAGGCTAATGATTGGTGTAGCAGAGTTACAGATTGGATAGGGTAAATTCTGAACAAACAGGTAGAAAACATCTGTACTATGAGCACCAAAATAGTGGACTTCGACCAGCCAAGGATACGAGAAACTCATAGGATACACCAGGGATATATTGCATGCCTTGTTCATGTGGGCAGGTCTACAATGGGACTACGGGTCTTACAATTACCTCCATAACAAATGAATACCAACGACACATACGCCTGAATCAATCCGAAAAGTCAGCGGTTACTGAAAATGCCTTGATAAATCTTGTCCACTAGGTAGAGTTCGGACAAACACAAGTTGTGTCTAATTGTGGGATATTATACAGAGGCGGTGGAAATTTATAAACATAAAAATTATTTTAACAGGGGCGGCAGTTTTTATTTCCCTAACATAACATGCAGTGTAAAAGCGATTGACATTAGCAAATATCGAGATGCCCGGTTAGGTGATGTCAATAACGGTCCCCACCACTATCTCTGTCACATGCGTACGAGTATAAAAGCGAAGATGCACGGGACTTAATTTAAACTTTTAGAAGATTTTCTTCTGAAGACGTCCGCCGCAGTTGTTGACGAAACGTCGAGTGTTTCCAAACTCTAACTACGTTCTAACAACCTGAGAACGAGCAACACGATGCATTAATATCGTTACTTTACCCAGACCTCATATCCAGGAAACGATATATCTAGGACAAATATAAGTTTATGAGATTTTCACCTTTGTTTTCTGATTATAGTAAGCACAATATAATATAAACTTTTTAATCCAATAAAATTTGTTTTTAAAGAAACATAGTATAAAACATAAAGGTCAGACTGGCCTTTAAAGCTGTTATAATTTTTTTTTTGAATTTTATCTGTTTCAGAGATATAGAGGTTGAATGTTGCTAATCCGCATGGGTGATTTTCTTTACTTTCATGGAAAAACCTTAGATTTATTGGGGAAAATTCATGTTTTATCCCGTAATTATTACGCTACAAATTAATACTTAACTACACAAATACTTCCCTTTGAAAATTGTTTATCTTTAATGAATGGTCTTCTAGCCCATTTAACTTTAATTTAAATTTTTTTTCCGAATTGCCCTCATATTTGGCATATTAATTATGGTTAGCTGTTGTGAACCATTTGTACGTATGAGATTACTCAAATTGCGCCATTGAAGAACTTTTCATGAAAAAGGCAATGAATTACAAAAATATTACAAAACCAAGAACAATTTGATGGCCTCACCAAATTTTGGTTTTGTTTCTAAGTGAAAACCTTGAATTATTTATTTGGCACATTTTAACAATTTGCAACAGAACAATTTAGAAAATCAATTTTACAACTGCAATTCTGGAAATTGTTTAATTTATTCTTCTATGGACTAATGGTACGCTTGGAGGAAAACCTAATTAAAAACAAAACGTTATAGAACTATTAAGTTGAGGTTAAAATAAAAGGGCCCATTATTTCTCTAGTTTTAGTTTCATTTAAAAGCTTAAGGATTTCAAAACTTTGAACACCAGTGATTATGTTATCAATATATTTCTTTTATTTTTTTTTGTAAAATATAACTACACATTTATTAAATAGTTTAATCCTATTTGCACATCTGAACTACTTTGATTATAATAATTAACAAAGAAATTTAAGTCCACAATACATGCAATGAAGGGTAAACACAATTCATGCATTTAAAATAATATGTTAAATTTTACAATTTTTGTTCAGATTACTTTAATGCCATATAAGACAGAGAAAGTCGTTTAACTGATATTTTATTACACATCCAATGCTTCTACTTGCTATGTAAATTTAAATGTCTGATAAATTAATGTTAAAGATGCTCTTTCTTGTTTTACTATAATCTTTCTAAACTTATGTTTTATTTTGGGGCTGAAGGAATAGCTCGCTAGTGCACAGAATTATTAGTTGCCAGTGATGCTGTTCTTAAAATGGACAAAATTAGCTGCGATGCGTGTTGGGGAATAATGAGACAAATACAGGGCGTCTCTAGCAAAAAGCGCTTTTAAAAGATATGCCACTTCGTCTAGCTCTGGGATTTACTTGTTTCTACTTACATTTCAGGACTTGTAAATATAGCGCTTGAAGTGGCGGAACTTCGCAGGATGGAAAAGTATTGCTGGGTTTAGTTTGTTTTCCCGATGAAGCTTTCGGCTTGATTATAAATGCAAGGAAGTGCAGGAATGCTAATTGTGCGAATCTTATAGCACCGTTATTATTTATGAGATAAAATTTAATGCAAACTTACTCCCCAGAACGGTTGGAAAATACCATATAAAACCTAAAATTAAGAATTGCAAATGTACTCTTAAAAGTGGGTATTAAGGTGATTTAATATCCGAAACATTTAATGTATTCTTTGGTAAATGCTAAGAATTATTTGAAAAATGGCGATTCACTCTGATCAATAATTGCATAAAACATGTTTCCTCCAAATTTTCTTTATATTAAAAAATATTTAAACTAATGCTGTAGAAAAGATGCGTTTAAATCTAAAATTATACTTTAAGCAGCAGAAGAGCTTGATCTAGAATTTATGGTGTAAAGAACTAGTTTGGAGATTAATCATAAGGTACATAATTAAGATTAATATTAAGAATGATTATATCGTTGGATGGCTTTACTGTCACTGTTAAAGAAGTTAAAAAATAAATTATAGCTAGTTCTAAGATAAAACAAACTCCATATTATGGAGTATGGATCAGATAGATTTAATTATTTTGTAGTATTAAGATTTTTTCTAAAAACAATAAAACAAAGAAAATATATATATAAAAAATTAAATATTAAATAAATTTCTACAAAAACTAAAAAGGAACAAAATATTATTTTACATATTTATAAGAGTACATCAAAAAGTAAATTACATTTCCCCTATATAAAACACATGGCAATTTTTTTTATTAGGCAAAGAATTATGAACGGTGTTGTCTTAATTGTTGATGTATTTAAAATATTTTTTGTATCTAAATATTTTCTTAATTTATTTCAATAAAAAAAGTTCCCTTACAATAAGTACTTTTTTTTTATATTGGACAACACTTTTACACGACATACTTATTCATGTTCGTATACTAAAGCACTTATAGCTCTGCTGCTTGGGGAGAAAAAACAATATGAACAATGTTATTATTAAGTGAAATTATTTTACCTCCCTTATTAAAAAAACATCATTTGAGTGTAATTTACTCTTTTTATTTATATTTGTACATAACCTTAAAAGAATAAAATATTGCAGACTTAATAAGTTTGATAGCTTTAAATAAAGAAGAATAATTAAAAAGGATTAAAAAAGACAACAAAATTATAGAAAAACTATTGGACTATTAATGCAGTTAGCAAACCTGAATTCACTAAACATCAAATGTAATTTGTGAAATATAATCTATTAACAGTTTATAAAATACATGCAGAATATACTATAAGTAATTTAATGGTAAGGAAATGAGTTACAAACTTTAATGGAGATTGTAAAAATGCGATAAGCGAAGAAGCCAGCTGGGCGTAATTAATAATAGCATTCGTAAGTTTGTAAATGATTTCTTTTTTTTTCTACTACATTAGTGCATATGTTACAGAAGACAAGATATAGACGTGGTCTATGATTTGTAAATGAATGCAACAATTTCTGAAATCAAGGCACACCTTTTCAAGAGAATTTAAAATGGAAGAGAAAATTTGCATTTATGTAATGGATACATTAAAGCTCCAATTTCAAGCTTACTAAAATTCCATAAGATAAATCTAAAATATTTTCTTTTGATTGGAGCTTGAATACGGAACTGCACATAAAAACTAAAATTCTTGAAAACCATGTTTACATTGTTTGCGGCTGTATCATAAAAAGGCTACAGCGTTAAGATGATAGTAAAATTTGTATAGCTGAGGTGAAAATTTAATTTTCTTTCTTGTAATAAATTTTTATCAGTCAACTAATAAAAGACGAGCCATGCTTTGGGGATCATCGATCAGGAGAGAGAAATTAAAGAGGGCATAGATTATGTAATTCTTTGGAAAGCCAAACAATGTATGCAATGAATACCTACTTTGTAAAACAACCTCAAAGAAAGTAGACCTGGATGAGCCCAGACGGGAAGACCAGAAATGAAATAAACTACATCTTTTCATCCACAAAAAAAATCGTAAAAGACGTATCAGTCGTAAACGCATTTAATACCGGAAGCGACCACCGCTTGGTAAAAGATAAAGTAGAAATAAAAGAATCAAGAACGTATTCAAGAAACACAAACAAAAGAAAAGAAAGATGAATATTGTAAGGAACTGGAAAGAAACTGAAAGGGTGCAGAATGTCAATGAATTTTCCGA
Organism: Sinelater perroti; assembly: GCA_036346155.1. Lineage (NCBI taxonomy): Eukaryota > Metazoa > Arthropoda > Insecta > Coleoptera > Elateridae > Sinelater > Sinelater perroti. Next base: position 1,291,096 of record JARFIY010000374.1, read on the forward strand.
ACAACTGACAGCAATCAAAATAGCAAAAAACATTTATAGATAAAGTAGCAAACTATCCCAATAAACGAAACAAACGATAGAAAGAAGAAGACGCCTAAACAGAGAAAACAAACAGAATACAGCAGAATACCGCGAAGTCGGAAAAGAGCCAAGAAGAATGATACGAACAAGAAATAGAAAATAACAAAAGCATGAGATGCTTAAAAAGAACTGAAGGAAGAAAAGAAATGATAACCATAAAAACTTAAACAATCAAGAGACAAGCCACAGAAACAAAATTTTAAACATAACAGAAGAATTCTACAAAAACCTATATAGCTCCCAAATACAACAACCTTCAGGAAGACAGGAAATAAGAAAAGTAATAAACGTTCGATCGGAAGATATTCCGGAAATAACTGGAGAAGAAATATTACACGCTTTAGGTAAAATCAAAAATATTAAAGCTCCGGAAAGTTACGAGATAATAACTGAGATGATCAAAGAAGCAGCAGACAAAACCGCCTTTAAGTTGAAAATACTTACTCAGCTCTCCTGCAGCCTATTACAACAGATTCATAAATTGTTTACAAGAGTAACCTCAAACAGGATCAATAAAAACTTGAAGATTACCAATCTGTAGAACAACCGGCATTTCATAAACGGTTTGTTACTTGTGATCACCTTCTGATTGTAAAAATTTTAATATGCTCTTAAATAGCCTTTATAGATTACTGGGCCGTACTATAAAAACTAGTGTGGATCATAGCTATGTAAACATAATAAAAACCATATACGAAAATGCTAAAGCTGCGGTATAAAACTCAGGACACGACACACTTTTTTGAGATGTGGAGAAGAATAAGACAATGTGATATAATGTCTCGGCAACTGTTTATTTTAGTATTGGAAGGAGTGTTTAAGAGGGTAAATTGGGAGAACTAAAGAATAAACATAAATGGAGAAAGACTTACACAACTAAAACTTGAAGAAAATGATAAACAAAATTAGAAGAAGAATCAATAAAGGCATGACTGAAAAGAAATACAAATAAAACCAAAACTATGTGTCTACAAGACCCAAAAATGGAAATAAATAATTAGAAATTAGAAAACAAGGATATCGAAATTGAAAGATGAAGAAGGCTCGGATGGACAGCTTTCACGAACAAACAAAAAGGTACTCTTACACCTAACAACAAGGTTATATAACCAATGTATTCTGTCAGTAATCACATATGGCGCACAAACTTGGACATTTACCAGACAAATGGTAAATAAACTTAGAACATCTCAGAAAGTTATGAAAAGGAGGATGCTGGGTCTATTGTCGAGAGACAAAAAAAGAAACGAATATATAAGAAATAAGACCAAAGTAATAGATATAATAGACAGGGCCTTATGTCTTAAGTGGGACTATGCAGGACACATTGCTTGGATGGAAGACGAGAAATGGAGGCCGTGGACTGGAAGGCGATCGAGAGGGAAAGATAGAGAGAACTAAGGGAGACCTGTGCTTAATTCTGTGCGTATTGAAGGTGAAAGAAGAAGAAAAAGAAGATACCATATAAAATAGAAAGCATAAAAGTGGTTCAGTTGTAACTATACAAGTGTGTAGCTTTATGCTTCATTTATTATACACATCAACTGTATTCTTAAAATTTAAGGTTTGGGTGCTCTAAAGGCATTTGTGATGCTGATACTAATAAGTGTCTAACTTATGTTAGATATTTGAACTATGTACACTTGCCAATTAGAAAGCCTACTAGAAAGTAGCATATGGGCCATAAAAAATTTCAATAGTTGTACCTGTTGAAAGAAAACAAGAATAGAGAATTTCTCAATTATAAATCATGAAAAACAATAATAGTGTTATTATGTGTGCTCAAATTTAATTAGGAAATTGTAAAAATTAAGTGAATGGTACTATTTTTGCAAATATATCAAGAAGATTTTGAAATGTTGATCTTGATTTTTAGAACCACTACTTGGTCAAAAAATGTGTGTTAGTTGAGGTACCATATAATATTAAAGACTCATGATAAGTTTCTATTAAAATATAATGTATTCCTTATCATATTTTTTTATTAAAAAGATAAACAACTATTGAAGATGCCGTTTTGTAATTCAGTTTAGAAAGGGAAAGAATATTTAAATGACACCTAATGGACAAATTTGGGAACGATGTTGAAAATGTAGCGTATAAGGTAAAAGTTAATATCAAAATTTAATTAAAGCAATCTGTTAATGGCACCTCCTAATAAATGGAGATATTTTTGAAGAGATTACAATAGTTACAGTTCCAGCCTTTGTTGGTCGGATTAGTAATTATCACACTTGTTGCAGATGAACAGCACGATCTCATTTCTACAACTTCTGCAGCAACAAAACGGTTACAGTGAAAGAGAAATGATGGTGATAAAGATGACATACGTACAGTTTATAATTTTTTGGCTTTCTTTGGGCTGGAATGCATTCTATGAGTAATAACAGACATTTTCGTATTATAAAATAACTGTTTTAAGCGTACCAAGTTATTAAGCAACTGGAGTTTTTCCTTTAGTGAACTAAGAGCAGTAAATTTGTTGCATTTTCCAGATACTGGGAATATGTTGATATTTTATGACATATTTTACACTTTTAGGGCTTTTTATTAGAATAAGTTTTTGTTGAGAGCCATGGGTTATCATCCAACTGGACATCCAGGTGAAAGGTATGGAAACATTTTCAAAAGCATTATCTCTAATTATGGTTTTTAATTATTCCAAACGGCATTACCATACAAATTAAATAAAAGTTGTCCTCTACTCTTGAGATAACCTCGATAACCCTGCCGCAATTGATTTTAAACTTTACAAACGATTTTTAATTAAAATTATTTTATGTAGCAATCCGTGTAATTTTTAAAAAATTTAAATACCTATAAGAAAACATTGAATAGTAAGGAATTAAAAATATAATGATTCTTTTGTTATGCGATATTATGCGTATATTAAAAAACTAGAAAATCCAGCCAGCTACGCTTGGCTACTACAGAGAATGCAAGTGTTATGAACTTTTTGTAGCAATCGATACCACTGCTGCCCTCTAACGGCTTTTATGTACCACTTTGTTACACCATCTTCCGTTAACAGTCTATATACATAAAGTAGAAGAAACTTTAGAGGACTCACCATACGGATTCTAAAAGAACAAAGTGACAGCAAATAATTGAAAAGGTAATAAGCAATATTACCCATAAAAGAAAATGTCTATTTGCTGGACAATCTCTTTTTTGTTAAATGAGCTCTTACGGTTAATAACTACATTTTTAAATTCATTAGTCATTTTCAAGGAATACGAGATTTGGAAAAATAAAAATTTATATTTAATGTGAAAGTTCTAAAGAACTAATTAAATAGTTTTGTACTAATAAGTAAACTAAGCTACAGGTGAAAGATTAGCTTTCTCGTAACTTTATAGCTAAATAATTAAATTCTGATATTTTACTTTTAGCTACTTTTTTATTTTGTAATATTTAATATGGGGTTGTAATGGCTCGGTGGTCAAGATCGTCGTTCCTCTGTCAACGAGCTAGCGCGGGCGAGTTCGAGTCTCGCTCAACCCATGGGTGTATGTGATTGTCCTATTATTAAGTGCATGTTAGTAGGCACAATAAGCCATTGTGGCTGAAGTGCCGGTAATTGCATCAATAATAATAATAAAAAAATATTTAAAACATTAGAAAATTTCTTTAGAATACTTTAAACTTCTGTTGTTGACTCCGATATGGTATATAAGTCTGATACAGCTATTATGCATGAGTTCAAGCGAGTCAAATAGATATTTGTATTAAAAAATTAATGGCAGCTTGATAGAAACTCAAATTTACCGAGGAGTTATAGAGTCCAAAAAAATGCACAAATATCTTGGACAGAAAAATAAGGTATTAGTCACAAAAGCGTTTGACCATAAAGGTGAAAAGAAATCGGCGAGAATTATAAAAACAGGCGGTTTGTAATTTTGTGTTAAATTATTACATTAAAAATAAACGTGTCGAAAATAAACGTATGCCATTCTTTTTGTACATCAGAGACTACCATTAAAAGTTTAATGCTAAAAATTCCTTTAGCAAGGACAATAGATTTTGTTTTGATATAAATCAAACCAAAATATGTTCGAAATTGGGTCTAAATTTGGCGAGAACTGTGGAAGTACGAAATATTCAAAAACGTTTGGAGGTCATTTTTTCTACTCTTTGGTCGATGTTGTCCATTACCGAATTTAGCAGAAAGATTTCAACCAACAAATGTGTGCAGTGTTATTTAACTTTAAAAATGTAGACTTTGGGAACTAATGATGAAAAATTTATCTCAAATAAGTGTTAAAATTGTTGAATTTTACTTTGAGGTTCATCATTCTTACACAATGCGCTTACATACGCCATTTTCAAGTTAGAAATCCACCATCACACTGTTATATTGAGACCAATTAGTCGATTTCAGCAACAGGGGTTTGAGGGTGACCTGTTATGAAGTGGCAGATCACGAAGTGTGTGCATGTTAGAAAATAGGAGACGGGCACAGGAAAGCGCATTCAACAAGATGCAACAAGAAACTTCGACTCGAAGACGTTTACAAGAACTTGGAATCTTAAGAACATCACTAAGACGATTACAAAAGGATTTATATATAGGCATGCATCCCTACGAGGCTATAAGTTAGTTCGAATCCAAGGAATGGTCCGACCTGAATGGATTTATTCAAAAATTGCCGATGAGCGATAAAGTCCATTTTCATCTTAATGGCCTTGCAAACAAACTTGATTTTGGAGTGTCGAAAACCTTAAGTAATGTATCAACGTGAGCAAAAGTTACTGTGATGGTTACCGAAGTTCACGACTAAGCATTGTTAGATACCTCTATTTGTCTAGCTTCTGAGAACACAGCTAATGCATACTGGTAACAAGACAGAGCGCTTGGTCATACAGCTAGAAAGTCCATGCAGCTTTTAAGAGACATTCGCCCGATTTGACAGCTCCCGATGTCTTTCTGAGCAGTTATTTAAAAGATCGTATTTATGCCCATAAATCTTGCAGTATTTAACACTTCAAGGATTACCTTCATGCGGAAATGCAAAATGTTATCAAGGGAGCCAGTGTTTGTGAATAAGAAAACGGAGGCTATTTGCACAATACAATTTTCAAAGTAGAGGAATATAACTCTTAATAGTATAGTCTATTGTGTAGAAAATACAATAAAAATATTAAAGAAGTACAAAAATTATTCGTTGTTTAAATGGTAGCGTAATTTATGACCCACCTTGTAGATATATAAATGCAAATAAGTTTTGAATGGGGTAGTTTTTGAGGTTTCAGAGGCATAAAACAGAAAGCTACAGTATCTTTTTCTAAAACAACAGGTGCAAATTACAAAAGTTAAGAGGTTATTGACAATTTATGGTCAGCATTCTTTTACTCATCTTGAGGGTTAAGGCTATACTTTGATTAATCAATAATAATCGTTGTCGTCAGTACATAAAAAATTATTTTAGGCGATTTACAAATTGTAAGTTTGATACGGCTATAAAATCTGAGTTATTTCCAAAACAATTTCCAATTCTGTACATTAAGACATTTTTTTGTGTGGTATTGAAGAATTATTAAATATACATATAAATGTTTAAGTTTAAATATTGAGCAATAGTTTAATGAAGATGAGATAATGTAAAAATATTGAAAGGAATCATGTTTTGCTAGAAAAGCAAGTTAATAATTAATTATATAGTAATTCCTATGTAGATAAGTAAATTAGTATATAGTAAATTGTTAAAGAAATGATTAAAAAACAAAAAACTGCGTGAAAGTCGTGCAATATTATTTTGTCAGTACGACAAGAATATTAATAGAAACACTTCTGTGAAGTCGTTGAGAACAAATTTATCGAGACGATTGTTACAGAGGACACACGAGCAATGATTTTGTTACACTTGAAAAATTAAAAGGAATAAAATACACCTTTCCCCCGATACTTTATTTACACGTTTTGGCTTTTACACGGCTTCAAAAATAAAAACTGTTAATAAACACTATTTACTGCTCATATATTCCTCCAAACTATTCATTTGATAATACTGGTATTAAATCGAAAAAAGAAAATTTCCCCTTTCTTTGTACACACAAAAAACAAATAATATAAAAAATCTTAGTAAATATTTAGCAGTATAAAGATGCATATCATTGTACTTTTCTGATCGAAAATTTTCAATTCTTTGTATTCATTGGCAAGTAATAAACAATTATCGTTTTGTAACATTCCATAATTCGATTATCGTTTTTTAAACTGTAACATGTCAAAATAAACTCAAAACACCAATAAAAATTATATCTTTAGAAATCAAAATTAAAATTTACGTAATGGAGAATGATTCATAGGTTGCACACTTACTGGTACTGCAGCTTCAAGGACTTATTGTGCCCACTAAAATGCACTTAAATGCTAGGACATTCACACACACCCATGCGTTGAGCGAGACTCGAACTCGCCCGCGCCGGTTCGCGGACAGAGGAGCGATGCTAAATTATATAGTATGAATGAAGCCACAATAAGAACTAAGAAAAAGTGTAGCAGCTGAAATTGGTACGAGTATGAGCTCAACTTTATACGTAAGGAATATGGAAAAGCCATTACAGATATGGATAGAAGACCAAGCTCAAAGGCGAATGTCAATTGATACCAATGCTATTACAAATAAGGCTTTGCGGGTTTGTGAAAAAATTAAAAATCAATTATCATCTACTTCTTCAGCTGAAAAGAAGCAGCCATTTTTTATTAAGCCTTGATTAGTGCCAAATATTCAAACAAATACATTGTTTAAATTATCTAAGATTGGAAGGTGAACTAATATTTGGTGATGTAGATGCAGCACCAGAATATCTAGCAGTTTGTTGAAACTGTTTCCCATAATTCGCAAACTCTTAATCAGGTCTTCAATAATAACGAGTCGGGATTATTTTGAAAAAAATAATGCGAGAGAGAACATACTTGTCTGTAGCTCACAAAATCTCTGGTGTTCATAACGCAGTGAAAAATCGCATAACAGTTTCTTTCTGTAGCAATTCTTCAATAATGAAATCATTGGTTACTAACAAATCATAAGCGCCACGCGTATTTAAGAAAATAAATATCAACAATTTTCTCGCTTATCGGATGACCAATAAGAAAGTACAGGTTACTGCTACAATTTGAATAAATGGTTTCATGAATTTTTTGTTTCAGATACAGAAAGAGGTCGTCTTTTGAAGTGATTCTGCTAATTGATAATGCACCGGGCTGTCCTCAAAATTTACAACACAAAAGTGTGCAAGTGGATCAAAGAGTAGGACTTCTTTATTGCAGCTGTTAAATCAAGGAATAATTTCGACCTTTAAGGCGGGAGACCGCGGTAAAATTAAAAAAAAAATTGATTTTTTGAAAACACCTTTAAAAAATCATTTGGGCCTTTAAAAATATGATGCATATTTGTTTCTAACTAAACAAAATTTTTGTAAAGGCTTTTCGAGGTATTTTCGAAGGGCGCTCCGAGCGCTGAAGAACGCCGTCGGCAATGCGACGCTGGTACACGCAGTAGTTTACGACTCGTTTGAATTTATTATCTTTGGGGAAAAAGTTACCGACTGAAATAAGTTCTATTTTCTACCGGTAGGTGTGTTGTATTATGAAAAAATTTTTAAAAGTTATTGACAAGTTATTGCTACCAAAAACTTTAAACGCGTTTTTCTCAAAACCGTGTTTTCGAAATCGGCACGCAGCATAACTCAAACAATTTTTGTCCGATCGAATTGAAATTTGAACTGTAGCTTCTTAGATCGATTTCGAAGAGAAGTACTTGAGCTTTTTTGATTGATTGAGAATTGTAAAAAATATATCGCTTTCTATACGAAAATTATGGTCGAAAAATCGACCTTTTGTCTTCATACTCGTCTCTAATTCTTTGTTCTTGAAATTTTTCAATTATCTTTGGTACTTCTCTGCTAGAATTAATATATTTAACAAAAATATTTTATTTATTATTCCTGGAGAGACTTTGGTGAAAACCAGTCGTGCTACAGCGCCTCGTGCGCTGCCATTTTGTTTTTTATACACTTCAATATATGTCTAACACAGCCTATATTTTATACTTTACTCCTTTCACAAAAAAATGCCAATTAGACACTCGACAATAGTCAGTCACTGTTGTGTTCTCCTGCACTGCAAATCAACCAAACCTTCATATATTTTAGAACAAATTGAAAATAATGAATCTTTAACATTAATGAAAGTTTGGAAAAATGATACAATCTTGGATTGTATTAAGCATATTGTATTGTATATCAAAATTAAGCAGGAATGCTCAATGTTTGATGGAAAAAAATATGGACAGAAGTAGCTGAGGGCGAGATTTCTCATCCACCATTTCAGCATGTATATTCTCAAATATTTGTCGCATACAGTAGTGCAGATAAACGACTAGATGAGGTTGATTTAGTTAACAAGGTTAGAGGAACAAACAATCTAAGCGGCATCTGAACCAATTGCATCCACAGCAAGTCACCCGCGAAGGATTCGAATTAAGGCAAAAGCTGGGTAATAATTTTCTACAAAATGACTAAAATCTTGAACGGGAACGATTAGGTGTCATATTAATCAATGCTTAGCGCAATATGAGAAGATCTGACCAAAAAGCAAACGAAATTGTTAATTACGGATTTTATTACTAAATCTATTTGATCTGATGATAAAAACTGATAAAAGATTAATCGTTTATGAAAGTAATTATGGTAGTTAAACTTCTAGTTTCAGTTTTTTATGAATTATGTATTTCTTGTTTCTATAAAATTAATTACATATAGCTCCATGCATTTGTAATTTGATCAATTAATTGACAATTTTTTGTTTTTTATGTTATTTTATTTTTATTGTACTTTAAACAAATAATTTTAATTAAATAACTGAATAATGATGCGCATTTTGCTTTTCTTTCGAGTTATACCATTTTTCATATAAAAAGTCACGATTTTCATTTACACAGTTTTCTTAGAAACCGATCTATCGTGTAAATCGGCGGACAGGTGTATTTATAAAAGACTGTCGATTATTTTTAAACACGACGGTATAACAAAGATCAATTAGAAACACTTACATGTATAGTTACATTTTAAAAACAAATAGTTGTAGTATTTTATTTAATTATTGTGTTATCAGGTAATTGCAGATGATGGTTCAATCAAAAATCTAGACTGCAGTTTAAAGGCGTTACTCGGATACTCTTTTTGGTTATATTTTATTTGGTGAGAAACTAGTTGACAGTTCTGTGCAAATCTGTTTTTCTAAGACATAACTCTAGAAAACGGAGTTAAATGTAGTTAAAAAATTATATTTCTAGTATTCATATATATATATATATATATTAGTGGTTGTCGCGAAAAACAGAAGTATAATCAGGCTATATCGCAGCGGTCTCCACGCAACGAGTCACGTGTGAGATGAAGCTATGGTTCGACTGAATTATTTATTAAGCAGCAACTTGCGGCTAGAACTCGATACTGATTTGAGAAACTGCCGGTTTGCGGGGATCAGATGGGAAATCACGGAGCGGTGCGGAATTTCAATGTTGCATAGTGACCCAAAATCAGAATACTGATTTTTTTAAATAAATAATTTATTTATAAATTATTGTCTTATTATAAGTAGCATGTTTGCAGCTTTTATAACCAAATTCTAAATTCTATTCAGAAGCTTTATCAAATAGTTGAAAGAATCGCTGATTTAGACAAATACATAAATAATTGAGGAGGTAATGGGGGTGCAGGTCTAACAGTTGGAAAACTTATAATTGTACATCTGGTCAAAATGTTCGTAACGGAAGCTTTTAAATGTTTCCCAGCACGTTAATTTTCCAGAAGTTAATTCTAGCAACTCTAACCGAGTTAAAAAGCAGCACAACGGTGTATTCGTTTAATTTTGCACATATTGATATTTTCGAGTATAATGCTATTAACTAAAAAATTAATTAACAACAAAATACTTTATTGTAAAGTAAATCGATAAATTCAATTTTAGGTTTATGGGAATCACACATTTTAGATAACCGGTAGCATTAAACACATAAATTGTAATAGTATTATTCAAATATAGAAAATATTTAAGTTAAATGTAACCCGCTTTGATCAATAACGCGCTGCCTCCACTTAGTTAACAGAGCTCGTTTGTGAACCTTTACATGACGCCCTTTCTATAGCGATAATGTACAATGCAATTTTGATGTCAGCAACTCGACACCTGCATATGCAAATAAGCGAGATATTGCTGCAGTAATTTCTATCTGATGTGGCTGCGTTAGACTATATTTTAAATTTATCTTAAATTTAGGACTGCTCAACAATCTTAGTGGTACTTATATTTTATCCACATTTAGTTAAAATAATTTTTATCTAAATTATCATTTCAAGATTGAATCACAATTGAAAAATTAATGGAACCTATTAAAATAAGATTAACTAGGTAAGAGTTGTTCACACATATTTAAATAAATAAAAACTTTATGAAATATTAATCAGATATTGAGTTGTACAAAAAGTCTGATACATTTTTATCTAATAGGCGGTTCTAAATATTATAAATTTAATTATTTTCCCTGTGATCAACTATAGTTTGACAGACTAACTGAAAAATATTGTGCGTATTTAAGGTGTTTTGAACACTTGGTATCAATTCTAAGATGAATAACATGCTTTTTTATATTTGGATATATTTAAGGTACTTGGTTTAAGTGTATGATATTGAAATATAAGAAAATTAATAGAAAATGATCACCTTTGCACGATTCGGATATTTGTAGACACCCTTAATACATCAAAACACTTGTAGTGGGGCAGTTTGGTGTGTTTGATGTTCAGAACAAATAAATAAGTTTGATAAAATTAGTTTCTGTATGTAACTTGTCTACTAACGAAACGAAAGATTCATTGTTGAAAAGTATCGATTGGTTATACAAAAAGATTGTAGTGTAAAAAGGCGAATCTTTACTATTGAGTACTGTAACTAAGAAAGGCAGTGCTTCGCATGTAGCACAATTACAATTAATTTTTGAATTACAAGTTTTGCAGATTAAGGGATAAAAACAGCCATTTAACGGAAGTATCCATAATTGGTCAGTTATATCTATAAATTTTTTTGTCCACTTGAGTAAGATTGGTGCAATTGAGCTGGGATGTTTTACCTTAATCATAATGAATTAACATAATTTAAGAATAATCACGGTCTCTCACTTCCTCGCTGGTGACGTATTAGACATGGCTGTGTAAGGTACGAAACGTTGAGAAGTATTTGTTAAACACAAGAGTAGAAGTGCATGTGTTGTGTGATATTACTGGAATATATATTTATAACGGTAACGTCAAATCCAACACAATGAGTGATGGATATGATTATGTAGGTGTTTTTAACAAAATGGTGCTCTTCCACCATATATTTGTAGTAAAAAATTAGAAATGTTCTATTCAAAAGTTTTCAGTCGTATATAATAGATAATAATTTGAAAAACAGTATGCGAGGCAGCAACGAATGTTTAATGAAAATAATATAAACGACCTTGGAGTAAATATATATGTTATTCGTGTAAGGATAGTAAATATAATATAATAATGCTATGGTAAGTTGTACATTAGAACGAATTAATAAAACGATAAGTATATTTAGTAATTAATGTTTTATTAAAAATTACCTGTTGTGATGTCACCTATAGTACATTACTATGCAATATAAAACTTAAAGATACTTAAAAATGCTACAATTACCTTGCATTCGTCATAATAAAGAAATCCTTTATCGGGTGGATGTAGGTTACAGCTCTGTAACACAGCTCTCACAGTTTCCATTGCTAGCTAGTGGAATCCATTTACAAATTCGGGACGATTGACGTCAGTCGTATGATTGTAGCGAAGAGTATTGTCAGTAACATTTTTTTAAATTATTGCTGTTTCTAATTAAAATTTTCGTGCTCATTGTGGTCGGTGCAGATTTGCACACGTGGTGACATATCTGCTAAGGTTATTACCTGAAGTATTTGCATATATAAAATAGTAATGAAGTAATAGAGCAACTACCTCGACGTCGATTTATCGCAAACCTGCATCTTTGCTGCATTAGTGTAATATTTGTGTAAAACGAAACAGAAAGGCTGTATCTTTATAAAAATGGCAGAGTGTAACTTAAATTATGTTATAGCAGTAATTAAAGGAAATAAAGTAATCTGAACTTTTACTTTTATATGTATAGATTTAATAGTAAATGGAAGGAGTTAATTAAATCGAATCTGATAAACAACTGAATAACTAAAGACATAGGAGATAGATAATGCAAAAGTGCAAGTGCGTTTTCGTGCAGCAGGCAATTGATGCTTAAAGAGACAAAGAAGTTACTAGAAAAGCCATACATGTATCGCAGACAGCAAGTGGTCGTGCACTATCACATCCACTACTGACTCTCTGATAATACCAGAATACTGGGATGTAACGCGTTTGCGCTCTTCTAACCTTATTCTTTAGCCCCTATAAGGATCGATACATCGCACCCACCCATCCCGCGCAACAAGTAGCATTACCATCGTTATTCCAAACTTATAATAAAAATTATCGCCCCGAAAGAATGAAAATTTATCACTTTTTCACACTCAACCCAAAGTTATAAAGGCCAAACTATCTCCAGATTTATAAGTCACAAATATTTAGTTCAACAGCGTATATGCTTACATTTAAATTCAAAATTTAGAATTTATTCATATACTTATTAAATCAATTTTATTATTATCTAAGCAAATGATTTTTTAAGAATTCCAGTATGAATGTGTATTGAATATTATGCAGAAATTTATATTAAAAAAATTATTTCGTCTATTATAAGAGGATTTATAAGCGACGTAAGCTTATACCGTTAGCTGTAATAATCATAAAACAAATATGATCATAACAATTAGTATAAAATGAGGGAATTTTAAATTACACTTATGCTAAATGAATATCTTAATAAAAAACGAAATAATTGTCATCACTAACTTTTCTGATATGATAGGTGGACACAACCTCTAATAAAAATAAAAAAAGGTTACATTAAAAAGAGCGTGAATTAAATAATGCACAAAAGCATTATTGAATAAAAGCACAACGCAAACAAACATAAAATAACTAATTAAAAATTTAAACTAATCATGTGAACCACATAGTTTTTGAAATAATGTACTAATTTTATTAAAAATAAAATAGAAGCGTATTAAAAGTTAAAGTTAGGGGTAGAATTTTGTATTACATATAAGTAGGTCAGTAGGACAAAAATGCTAATTAGTAATTTCTGTACACATTAACAGTCAGGATAAACAAAATAAAGTGTATTTGCTTAAACCATCAGTTTTGTCTGCAAAATTCGTCATGTCATTAAAAGCAAGTGATAAAAATGAAAAAATACTTCTTGTTAACTACAGAAATTATAAAGAGAAGAAATTTATTTAATTACTTTTTTGTTTTTATTTGAATTTAAGGGGTGGAATATTAAGTAATCTGTATATTTTTGTACATAACAAATTTTGATTAAAAAGTGTCAGCAAAAAGTAATAAGAGAATATGTATAAAATAGCCAATTTTATATTTTATTTTATTATTAATAATAATTAAACACATGACATTAAATAACAGTTCTAAATACTACAAACTAATAAATTATAAACTATTTTTATGCAGTGGATTTCAAAATTATTATTTGGTAAATACATTGTGGTCAATTTTCGGAAAATGTTTAAGCATTAAGGGAATTTTTCTAGATTATAAACATTTCTAGACATTATATAATTATACAAGTATTATGATTGAAAAGTATGCTAGCATTGTGATTTACTAGCAGATCCGAATTATTCAATTATTTCAATTATTATTTAATTTTCCATTTACACGTAGTTTTATACAGAAATATTACAATTTTAAATAAAGGTAATTATAATTAAATAATTATATAGATATTACATAAAAAGAATATGTTACTATTTTAAAACTAAGTGTATAGCTGAAATGATTAAGGGTCAAACATACAAAATATAAAAAGTCAAGAAGATTATTAATAATAGCTACCTGCCTGAACTAGGTTGAGAATTTGTGTCTCAGGCCATCAATAACGCTATAATTCTATATAATTAAGGACAATAATTAAAAAAAGAAATTAATTATAATAATAACTTATTTTCATTAACTGCAGGAAAAAATACACCACATTAAGAGTTGGGTCCTAGTAGATGTAATATACATTCAATATAAATTTGTAACATACTATTTTAAAATTTCTAGCAACTTATCTGTGTCTTCCTAATTAGATTTCTTCAGATATTCCGTTAGAATTATATCACATTTCTTATAACTTACACTGTGTATCTGTAGTAACTTATTAAGCTTGTTATACAGAAAAGGTCCTAAAAATATGTAAAATCTATTGACAAATGCACGTCTGGTTTGAGGAATTATACAAGCCAAGTACATCCTTTTCTTGTCAGTGGATCCAGGATTAAAGGGAACTTCACTGTGTTGTTTTAATATGATGTTTAGTATAAATAATTGACGGACTGTTAGTACATTACATGCCAAATAAAGCTGATGTAATGGAAAAATAAAAGAACGGAAAGTGGCTATCTTGAGCACTGCTCTTTGGGCGCGTTCTAGGGGAAGTAAAATTGATTTAGTAGCACCACCCCAGGATGTAATGCCGTTGGTAAGAATAGATTGACACAAAGCTAAATAGACCTGTCTTATTAATTTGTAGTCTGCGATGTTACGAAGATACTTAAAAATATATATTAACTTACGTACTCGAACACATAGTAAATCGATGTGCTTGTGAAAATTTAGGTTTGTGTCAATCGTGACACTTATATATGTTATATGGTCTGTTTTAGTTAACATAAGACATGTGCATGCAGTGTCATCATACATACTATAGTTATGAGCGTAAATGATTAGGTTAGTAAACGGTATGTTATTGTTTCGCGTTGAAAAAAACATGTATTTTGTTTTATCTGCGTTTAAGGTCAGAAGATTATTTAGAAGCCAATTAGATACAATGGTAAAACCACGCTGAGCGTAATCATAAACCTCATCACGTGATTTAGCTGTGGCATCATTTTGAAGTTGAAGACCGTACAGGTCATTTATATAAATTAGGAACAGTGTAAGCCCCAGAATACTGCCTTGTGGTATTCTATAAGAGCGGTTTTTTAGTTCAGAACTTGTATATTGATCAATTTTCACATATTGAGAACGATCACTGAGGTAATCTGAAAACAGTTGAAGTTGTGTTTCTCTTATCCCAAGTGTTCCAAGCTTGTGCAGTAGAATAGAGCAAGAGATAGTGTCGAAGGCTTTGACAAGGTCCAAAAATATTCCAATTGAGTGCGTGCCATTGTCAAGGTTAGAGGTTATGTAGTCTGTCAGTTGATGCAAGGCATGACTAGATGATCTTTTAGGCCTAAAACCATATTGCCTGTCTGAAAGCAGTTTTTACTTTCTCAGGTATTTGACTAATCTGATATTTATAACTCTGTCTAAAATGTTTGATAGACCTGATAACAATGAGATAGACCTATAGTTACTAAAAGTTTTTTTATCTCCAGCTTTGAATATAGGGGAGACCACGGATTTCGTAAGCAATTTAGGGAAAACGCCTTTAGGTAGGCATAGTTGAAAGATGTGTGTTATCGGGGCGGCCAGTATGTATTTAAATCTTTTAAGTATATTATTAGGTATATTGTCCTATCCAATTGCACAATCGTCTTTTAACACAGAGTAAGTTTAGTATCTCATCAGTGTTGGTATCTAGCAGTACGAAAGAATTTAATGTAGCAGAGGAATTGGGAATGATAGTCGGAGTTGAACTGTTACTTAATTTTAAAGTTTTTTCAGCTAAATTTTTACCAACATTAACAGAAAATTTATTTACTTTATTGGTAGCATCGCAAGGACTTGTATCTGTCGCAGTAAATCAAGTGAGGTTCGAGGTTTTTTGATATAAAAATGTTAGTTTAATGAACTTATAGACAAGTTTACTGTTTGTACCGGCATTTTGAAAAACAACTTATCGTATTTTCACTTTTTTTAAGAGATTATTGCAAAAATTTCTGTATCTTTTGTAAGTTACAATAAGTATTTCATTGTCTGAAGCAAGTTTACATCTTAAATGGAGTTGGTCTCTATGTCTTATGTAGCGTACGAGACCGGGCGTTATCCAAGGTTTAATACTATTATACTTTCTCGGCATTTTTATTGTGGATGTATTTCTCATTATAGCGTATTGTAAAGAATTTATAAAATAATTTAAAGAAGTATTTCCATCATCAGAACTATAAACAAAGTCAAAATTAATGCCGCGTATTTCGTTTTCAAAGTTTGTCATATGGACTTTAGTGTAGCTGCGTATGCATTTTTTCTTAGGTACAGATAATTGTAAAGTAGGTAAAACTGCCTGATGATCGGTAAGCGAAGAATTACTAACTAATGCGAAGGTTGGCTTATCTGATTTGATTATGTAATGATCTAAACATGAGCTGCTTTGATGGGTAGAGTGGTAATGTGCTGGTAGAAGTCCATGAAAAGAGCAAATATTCAGGCAGTTATGTGGTTGGTTGTCGGTTTTCCCAGGAGCAATGTTAATATTTATATCACCGATTAGAATTATGTTTTTATATGTGGACAAGTGTATAAATTGCGATAACTATCATCTCAGAATTAAATCGAATTAATAAACAATTACTGTCCTTGTATGAAGGTTCCTCCACAGTTACTTTTAAGTTATTTTTTATGTAAATAATCATTTTGATTAATATTTCTTTCGGTTTGGTGTAAAAAATATCCCTCAAGAGGCTGTAAGTGGATTGAGTGGATTGACAGCCAACATTCTGTTAGGACAATAATATCACACCATATGTCTAGCCTATTCAACAAAACTTCAAACCCGGTCATGTTACGATTTATGTTTCTAATATTTTGTGTTAGCAAAATTAGCGTTTTTCAGAAGTAGACAAAATATTTTGCAATCCTCAACATTACAGATTTTAGCGTCAAACACAGAAAAGTTATCTAGGTCGCTGATTAACTGATTTGTCATGATAAAAATTGGAAATTATTAAGAAAGTTAAAATAAACTAAAGATAAACTAAAGCTAGTGTTTAAGTGCTAAGCAAATAAGATAATCAGCGGCGCTCTCAGGCGCCCTCATAATCTATAGAGTTGATATATTTGTCCTCTGTGAATTTACGTGCCGGGCAGCTTACGTCACCTGTTTGGTGGTCACCTTTCCTTTTGAACCGTTTGCAGGTCGCGCAATTGGGGAGAGAAGAATTGTTGTTACATTCCTTAAAGGAACGACCGAGGTCTCCACAGTGGTTACAAGTAGGGCTACTTTCCCGGCAAACCTTGGCTGAATGACCGAACTGCTGGCAGTTAAATCACCTGGTTACAATCGTGAAGTCTCTAACTGGATAAGAAGTCCAGTTGATATATATATATATATATATATATATATATATATATATATATATATATATAATATATATATTTGTTCTTGATTGATAAGGGCTTTCCTGATGCTAGGTGGTACTTCTGTTATGTAGTTTTTGGTAGAAAGATTTAATTTACCTGATTGTCTTGTCTCAAGGAAAAATTAGGAAATTTATCAGCAAGGTTTTGCTCATAAATGCACTCAAAAAATTTCCTTTTCAGGGACACCAACGACCGCAATCTTGGACGTCGTTTGATCGGTTCTTCGACGGTAAGGCCCAAGGAGGCAAGCTTCTCAAAATGTAATCTAGGAGAGCCAAATTAGGACAAAGGATCAAATTTGATTTCGACAGCTATCTACTTGATCATGAATTATAGTAATTATAGTAATCCTATAATATCTGATGCTGCAGAACAGCAAAATATGCTATGTAATATTTGAACTTAGTGTTCTTATGATTTAATACCCACCATTTGAGTTTCATCGATGTATTTTTGAAATGAGTGTGCATTTCTGACATTTAACTTGTAACTAGCAGATTAGAAATAACAAATATTCTATTTCATGAAATTTTGCATTTGTAGAAAAATTAGTTTTTAAATAAATGAAATGTTATGTTCTCGAAATATATGTTGACCTTTGAATTAGTGTTAAAACAAATATTCATTAACATTGCTACTTCTTATTGTTACATGTATTGTTTCTGTTTATGTACTCATATTTTCTGTAACAGTAAACTGACAATTGTCATTATTTTAGGCTTATATATATATATATATATATATATATATATATATATATATATATATATATATATAAATTGAACAAATATAGAATGCCTTAAAAGTAAATTTTTGATGCACATTAAAGTTAACCATTCGAAATAATTTATTTCTCTGTTATCTAACGAGCTAATTTTTTTCTTACAACAAAAGAAAATTTCAATTGCTTTTCTTCAAATTTGATTTCATTTATTAATAGTGATTAGAACAATTGAACGATAAAATGGGATTGTTGTAGACGGTTAAAATATATTTTTGCTATTTATATGTGAGAAAAATGTAGTGTTGGAAATGGTGATCCAAAATTCTTGATTTTTTATATCACTGAATTAAAAACTTTTTTTATAAATATTAAGCTCATATTAAGTTTTACATAAATATAAATTATCAAAACATGTGTCGAATTTGAAACGATATTTGACACAATTTCTTCAAAAAATTCATATTCGAATGCATTGTTATTCTTATACTGTGTTTACTAAACAATCATTTCATTGTTGTTACATTATTATAATAAGCTAGTTGCTTGTAATATTATAATTAGTTGGCTGTTAAATATTTTTTATTTATTTAAACTACATATGTATAATCTAATCTTAACATGAATGAGTATTAAGTAAATTTTATGGAATATAATTGTCATTTGGGGGGCTTTAGCCATATCTAGCCTTCCGAAAGATTACTTCAGTTTTTGTTGGCTTGTAGTACGAGGTCCAGGGGCCATTGTCGTTCGTAATGCCTGGTTGGTTAACTAGCTGATCGATGTGGTGGTTAAGATGTCTCGCCAATTTATCGCTGTACTTGGTCGAGAGCCTCTTGACTTCGCTGTTTACATAGGGGACTCCTACGTCGTTATAAAGGGTGTCTTTCCTTACGTACCATGGAGCATTGGTTAGCATGCGGAGGGTCTTGGACTGAAATATCTGAAGGCTTTTTTATGCGACACTTTGGTTTCAGAATGGCCTTATACAGTAAGATCTTGTTTGATAAAGAGAGTTGTGAATGTCGTCCAAGTAACCATGTCATTTGCTTGATTTTTAGATTTAGCGGCTTTTTTTTTTGGTCTTAGTACGCGAGCTCTAAGTGAGCTTTTCGTCGAGTTGTATACCAAGGTATTTCACTTCATTTTTAATTAGGATTGGGACATTATTAATGCTGATTTATACACATTCAGCACGTCTCGTGGTGAAGGTCACTTGTGCTGACTTGTCGGTATTGACCGTAATTCTCCACTTATGGAACCAGTTTGTAGCAAGTCAAGATGTTGGAGATGCTGTAATGCTAGTTCAGAAGATTGATTGATTGACAGGATAGCCGTGTCGTCTGCAATTGTTGTAAGTATAGGGTAGTCTGTAGTTGGAGTATCTGATTTGTAAAGCAAGTATAGTAACGGTCCTAGCACGCTGCCTTGCGGAACTCCAGATATAATTTGATGGATATCTGATACTGTGTTGTTCATTTTAACTTGATAGGTTCTGTATGAGATGTATTACTTGAGTAGTAAGTACAGCTTACTAGGGAGGTGCAATTTAAGTTTGTGTAACAAACCGCTATGCCATACTTTATCAAAGGTTGGTTTAAAGATCGCTAGGCACACTTTTTTATTCTTCATGCTTTTCACATTTTTTATATTATTGTGGAATAATTCAGTGACTTTGGCGTATGGAATCTAAATTGGTGCGACGGAATGACTTGATCTAGCTCTACAGCTTTCTTAAGGCGTTTGAGTAGGTGTTCAAGAATTTTGGAAAGGAGTGGTAGTATGCCTATTGGTTTGTAGGTTTGTGGTTGGGTAGGCTATTTACCAGGCTTACCAATCATTATTATCTGGGCATGTTTCCATAGCATAGGGAAGTAGCAGAGTCAAAGTATGCTATTATATATTGTGGTGATCAGTACGATGGCTTTCCACGCGAGTTTTTTCGGCACATCGTCAATAATTAGGTCATATCCGGCCGCATTTCACGCGTTTGTTATTTTTATTTGTTGGGACACTTTCGTTGGTGTAAAGGGTTTGATTGGCAGCGACAGTTGGCACGCAGTATGAAGGAAAAATTTAATTTCTCTATCGTCAACATTATCTTGTGGTTGTGATGTAAAGACATCAGTTAGGTGTTTTGCAAAAGTGTTGGCTTTATTTGTATCGGATTTGACCCAGGTATTACCAGGCTTTTTGATAGGAAGGATGATTACAGTTGGTCGCTTAAATTTTTTTGTTGCCTTCTATATAGTATTGTTAACAGGAGGAAGTTTACTAATGTATTGCCTGAATGTTTCATTGCGAGCTTCCGCTGGCGCATTTTTTAGTTGATGCGGACGAGGGAGAACTTTTATTTTTATTTTTGCACTCTCTATTTTGTTGGTGAGAAGAGGCTCTATCTCATAGTGAGAATTGTGTTTTTGACAATTACAGCTGAACCGACGTAAGCTATGCCGCCCGGATGATTAGCAAGATAAGCAGTATATTTCGATATTTTAATTGCTGTTCTTGAGGTTGCATGGGTTTCCGAAATCAGTAGAATATTAATTTATTGGATTTGTAAAAAACTGATTATTTCTAGGACGTGTCGGGTAATGTCATTGGCATTTCATGTGGCGATACGTAGGTAAGTCGCCATTTTTATGCTTTTTATTAATTACTCTGGACAGCATGTTGAGTATCATGGTATTTTGACTTATAATTTACACAAACATTGTTTTAAATTTTACAAGGAAGTTGGAGAGTAGTTCGTTAATGTTGTTTTGTCCGGCGACTGCTTGTTGATATGTTAATGTGTTTTGAGGAGTATATGTGTTAGTTTTATTATTTTCATTGCAGGTACAGTTATTAAAGGGGGAAAAGTTGATCATGGTGGGGGTGTCTGCTTTTGGTGAGGGTTCTATATGCTGCATTTCTGAATTTCTGGAAGTTTTTATATAGATTGTACTGTTTATAGTTGGCCAGATGACTTTATTGGCATAGAGTACACTAGAGCTGGGGTGTCTGGGGATTTCTTGCATTCTGAAGTGCTATGTGTTGCATCGCATTTAACGCAATTATAAAGCCTATTACAAAACGTTTTAGTATGACCATAGCTTTGACAACAAACGCATTGAGGTGTAGTATTTTTTGTTCTGTGTGGTTCGATTATAACTTTTATGTTACTTAGGTACCTTACCTTAAATATCTTTTTATTATTTTCGTTTGACTCTAAATCCACCATGAATAGCGGCAGTTGTAGTTTAGTTGTTCTATAGTGTACATTTATGTCCCAATGCTGCAAATTCGGCTGTTATAAGTTGGGTTGGAATAGTGTGATGAAGATTGCAAATGGAAATTCTGTAGGCCCTGTCTTTCTTATGCTGGTAAGTATGGTGTATTATATCCTCGTTTCTAAGGTGAGCGGAAGTTTCCTATATGTATCTGAAGTTAGGGAGTTAACTTTGACTGTATCATTATCCAGGGCTGTTGTGTAATATTGCTTCCTCTCAATAACGTTAGAGATCTCATTAATTATCTGATTATAATTGTTAACTTTATAAATGTATATCGGTGGAGATTTGGGGATTTTTGTGGGTGGATTGATGGAGCCTGGTTCAGGGTTTCTGTTGTCGTTTTTTATTTCTGAGAGCACTTAATATCTGTAATAAGTCAAGGTTTGGCTACAGTGTTGTGTATTGAGTATTGTCTAGAAGTTTCTTCTCCTTTTGTTAGCAACCGCCTGCCAGCTGTGTTTCGAGTTTGTTGGGTTATTTTGGTTGTCATAATCAGAGTTGATGGTTGGGCATGCGTCTTTATAGCGCTCCGTTTTGTCTTCGCTTGCATCAGTATTTTGATACTTGTCGATATTTGAAGATTATATGCTTATTGACTTGTTTGTATCGTCTTATGAAAGAGGGGAGTATTAATGTTTGATTTTGAGGTGCGCTTGCAAATTGCGGAGTAGCTTGAATGCTGTATGGACCATGCTGCCGTACATGAGGAAGATTAAATATGTAACCGTAATTTTGTCGAGTAATTTGAGCATTAGATGCAGAAAGGCCGGGTCGGGGCGGTCCGGGACCGCACCCGATTCCGGTTGAAAATATGGCTTAACGGTTTTCATATAAAAGAATATGTAAGCTTATACGTAGATGGGAGTTAATTTAAAATTAAAATTTATAATGAAAAGTAAAATTCCAAGAATTGGAACAGGTAAAATGCGGCTGACCTTAAGCAAGGCTGCGGTCGCTGTCGTGTTGATAACGCAGATACGGACTGGCTCGTAGATACGTCTGTTTTCCTTAAAAGCAAGAATCTATTAAATATTTAAAAATGGAAAGTAGCAAAAACGGCCAGTTTTATTTATTTATGAATAAATAGAATAACACTATATGGAATTACCTCCTGAAATTGTTATGGTGGGCATGGAAATATTTGTTATAAGAAAACCAAAGCAAAAGTTCTAAAAATTAAGAATAATAATAATTATTATTATTACGACCACCTTAGCAAAGCGAATTTTAAAATTGGGGGTATCAATTGTTAAATACTGTGTTCATATTCTAAATTTGGGTTTAAGAATAATGTTATCGTCGACGACATTAGAGGGAATTATGTTTATATAAAACTGGCAGGTTTCCTAATTGCTATAAACATGACTAATATAATGTAATATATAATTATGCATCAAATATTAACCACCATAATTTATTATTTTTTTTAATTTGCATTATTGTACCAGTAATAAGAAATGCTTTTTTTATTTAATCTATGATTTTTACATATTAATTATAATATATTTTTCTAGTAAAATAATTTGACTTCAATTTGTTTACATTTTTGTTCATAAAGTTTAAAGTAATTTAATTATGTAAAGTAATATGTTTGTTTTAATTCTTCGTAGAAAATTCTAAATTAATCTTTTATTTAGTGTTAAAATAGTTGTATACACATTTTTTCCTTAAAAAATTATGTTTTTCTCTACTGTTGTGTTAAAAACTAACTGTACCCGGCCACGCGCTGCCGTGGCTCTGCTTTTACGTCCAAGAGATGGCGTTGTTTTTCAAAAAAGCATGTTTTTGCGTATCACAGGTGTGACATCTATATATATATAAAAACACACGAGTATTCGAATGCAACGTTGTGTCAAAATTTCAAAGCAATCGGCGAAGAACTTTCGAAGATTTAAGATTTTGAACAAACCAACATTTACTTTTTTATTTAAGTTTGTATAGATTTAAAAATACTCGAAATAATTACTTTATAATTAATAAATAAAACCAAAAAGAAATTGGCTTTGTGTATTATTATTTATAACATTTAAGATTTTTTAGTTTTAAGAACGTAAATTAAATATTAAAGTTATAATAATAGAACATTTATAATATTAACAATTACGGCAATAAGGTTCAATTTCTTTTCTTTATTTTTGTTCGAATGTTCTCTTTGGTCAAACTTGGCAGATATAGAACATACAACTTACAAATTATTTATTTATTTGCATTAGGTTTTTAATTTGTAGTTTTATTTTACTTCAATTTTCCTTTATTACAATTGTACATGTACAGTTTTGATCTTATGGAAGGTTTTTAGAATGATAGAGTAGACAAGGTTAATTGCAATTTACTAGAAATTTTTATTAAAGACATTTTATTTTGATGGATTTCCTCGTGAATTAAGTGGTACCAAAACTTATAGCACATACACTAAATTTCTGTTTAGAAATGAATATTTAATATATTTAATACTATTTTTTACTTTCTATTGTAATGGCAATGTTTTTGTACCTTTTTACAATTTTAAAGATTTAAATCGATTCGACATTTTAGTTATTAAATGTATAGAATTTGTTCTTTGATAGAATTAGAGTAAAAAATAGTATATATTTTATATTACTATTATTTACATAGTTTTTTTTTTGTAATATCACAAAATAATTATGTACGTACCAGAAAACCTAGGAGCTTTTGTTACGTAGCACTTTCATTTTCGATTAAAAATTCATAAATGAATTTTTAACCCGACCATTTGTAATTAAAGTTGAAGGATAGTAATAAAATCATTAAAAGTATATATTGCATGCTGTTACTGCCATAAAGCATGCTCAATTATTTAACGATGTTGATGCTATAACAAAGAGCAGTTGTTACTGCTATTTTAAATTAAAAATTGCAGTTGAGATTTCTTCTTTCTTTGCAACCAGGTTTAAAAAGTCTTACAATTTCTGATTTTTTTAATAAGCAGTAATGAAGTAAAAATACCGGGAATAAAAAGATCTTACTACTTGTACAAGCAACACAATTCTTCAAAATTTTGTGCAACTGTATTTTTATATACATAATTTATAATGACTATAATTTTATGACTAATTTATTATAATTAAATATTTTAGTTTTTAGATCAAATATGGCAATAGAGTCAGTTTGAGATATCAATCATTGGTCGCATCTAAAAATGTTGAAACGGAACAGTATTCTGTGTATCTGTGTAAATCAATTTTTAATTTACTGCTTTTCTATGGTTAACATACGATATGTTTAGAGCAATAGGTGTTTCTATATATTTTTGTACTTGGGTGTATTAAAAACTGAGTATTGAGTACGGTCTTAGCGATTGTACGAGTGAAAGTGTAAAATTGCGCTTTAACATATAACTTAAAATTAGGCGTTATAAAACTCAGAACAAATAAACATAGTGAGTGTGAACTGTACAGTAAATCACGATCTGCAAAAATAACAAAGGTAAAGGTAAGAGATTTTCAAATAACGGCAGTCAGTTCACACCAAATTCCAAGTCTCTGAGGAGTCGATCCGGGCGAAGGTTTTATCGCGTAGAACTGATAGCAGTCGAATAAAAATACAGGACCGCGTCGAGTTGAAAATTGACTAGTGAATATTTAAAACTGAAAAGTAAAAATAAGTACAGCGGGATATAAGGAAAATAAGGGTGGCTGATTTAGATGAATATGCAACTGATGAAGTGACAAAAAAGGAGAGTATTGAGAGGAATGGAAGGAGCCTTTGATAGGAGTGAAAAAATTCTCAGAACGTCGACTAAATAAAAAAACGAAGGGAATAAGTTAGATCAAATATTAAAATTGGTGGAAGAGATTAAAGCAGAATAAACAAATATAAAAACAAAATTCAGCAAATTGGAGAGGCGTAAAAAGTTTTTATTGAAGAAACATCAAAGCTGAAAATTGAAAATAAAAACCTGAAAAAGAAGAAAGAAGAAATTAGGAAAAATAAAACAATTAAAGACGAATTGGTAGAATAAGATTGTCATGAACGGGCTCGAGATAAACACGAGCAATCCAGCTGTGTTAAAAGAACCTATAACCAGTTTTATGAAACAACACCTAGAGATAGATGTTGTTATGAAATCAATGACTAAATTAGATCGAAAAACTTGTCCAATAGAGCTGGAAAACGAGAGCCATAAATTAAATGAAAAGCAAGTCAAAGCTAAAGGAACTTAAATCTGAAAAAAATATATTAACAGTGATTTAATAAAATAAGAAAGAGAAAAAGAGAAATCAAGAATACATCTACGCCAGAGTGGTTTAAGCGATTCAGGGGCGGACTACTATGCGGACGGACTCGGGTTCCGTTCCCGGAGAAATAATTGAGTACCTCGCTGGAGCAAGGGGTAATAATGGCGGTCGTCTAAGGTGTGGTGCTTGCCACGACCCGACAGAGAAGGCGAACATATGAGAACCTTAACCTCTCAGTTTGCAAGCCGTGCTCCTACAAGGGAAGTTAGAGTACATGTTTCTAAAGAAAAAAAAGTCCATAAGAGAACATGGAGATTACTGGGCGGACAGACCGTGAACCAAATCGATCATGTCCTTATTGAAAGTCACGAGGAAACATGCATTACTAATATAAGAACGTACAGAGGGCCGGGTATGAATTCTGACCATTATATGGTAGGAATCAAGATGAAACAAATCATCCAGATTTTCAGAAACTAAGTGAGAAATAAGAGAACAGCAAATAAAGTAGTGCGGTTGAGGAGCAAAGAAGAACAGATCAAATATGAAAAGTTTCTAAAGGAAGAATTAAAATATATTGAACAGAATAACACCATCGAGGAAAATGGGAATGGATAAAAACAGTAATGTATAAAATTGACAAAAAATGTATTAAAGAGAGAAAGAAAACCATGGTATGATGAAGAATGCAAGAGAGAATTGGAAAAAAAGGAATAAGTTAACACTAAAGATTATAGTCGAGGAAATAGAGTAGTTAAAAAATAAGTATGTTGAGCAAAGAAACATAACTAAAAGGTTATTAAGAAGTAAAAGGAGACAACATAATGTGTACTAAAAAAATAGAAGAGAGTTTTAAGAATAAATAAATTAGAGTCTATACCAACGAATAAAAAACGAAAAAAGGAGTACCAGACTAAAGTAGCCTATTACAAGGGCAAAGATGGGAATACCGTTGCTGGAGAAAATGGAATATTGAATAAACGGAAGGAATATTTTGACCAACTATTGAATGATGTAGATCAGACAGAAGACGTTGAGACAGACATCATAATAAATATGGACATAGATGAACAGGGAAATAGAGAACAATCGCACACAGAAAATGAGATTAAAGATATAATAAAAAGGCTAAAGGACAACCAGAATCCAGGCAGTGATAATATAACTATTGAAATGTTTAAGTAAAAGCAAAAGTTAAGTAGCTGCATTCAAAAATTTATTAAAAAAATATGGGAGCAAGAACGGATATCTAAAGAGTGGAAAAGGGCAATAATATGTTCTCTGAAGAAAAGAGGTGACAAAGGTGATTGTCATAATTATAGGGACGTAGCAATCTTAATACAGCATATAAAATCCTAGCAACGTTCATTAAAGATACGTTAAAGGATAAAATGGAAGGCGTTATTGGCGAATATGAGTTCGGGTTTAGGCGGGGTAGAAGCACAGCAGATTAGATTTATGTCTTAAGGGTGATACAATCAGAAAGCTTAAAATTTAAAAACACAATGGTCTTATTCATCGATTTTAATCCGGCTTACGATAGGGTGAAAAGAAACAAAATCTACAAGGCGTTAGAAGTTGGAATCAGCGATAAATTAATAAACATGGTGCGAGTAACGTCACGAATGACAGGAAATGAGACAAAAGTAAATATTAGGATATAATATTAGATATAACAAATTTGAAGTTAATGAAAGGAGAACCATTGTCATAAGTATAAATCAGCTTTATTTTGGAGAAGGCTATACGCGACGCCAACGTAAACAAGTCAAGGCTTATCTATCAAAAAAGACACCAATCTAGTATTATGAACAAGAAGTAGACAAGAGGTGAAAGAGGTAGTCAAAGTATTAGAGCAGAGATCACGATAGACAAAACAAAAACCAGGTATATGAAGTGGATAGACCAAGAATTTAAGAGAATACAACACCTGAGAATAGCAACGGATAGAGAAAATGTGTACAAGTTTGAAGAGGTGGAGGAATGCCTATATTTAGGTACAGCATCCACAAGGAAATCTGATGTTAAAGAAGAAATACAAAGGAGAATAATGGCCGGCAATTGATGTATCTATGGCCTTAATAAAGTACTAAAGAGCAAACACATCTCTAGAAGAGCAAAGATACGAGTGTATAAGACTGTTATAAGACGTACTGTAATATATGTTAGTGAAACTTGGACCTTGACCAAAGCAGATACGAACATGTTGGAACTATAGGAAAGGAAAGTACCACAGAATGTATAGGGCAGGAAGAAAATAAATTAAACCTGGATCCGAAGAACAAATGGAGAATTAAAAGAATATACAAGGAATCTAAGATAACAGCAGTAATAGAAGCTCAAAGACTAAAGTGGTGTATATATATATACACACACATACATACATATTTTATAAATAGCATTTTTAAAATTCGAAAATCTAGTTTCTATCTGATTTGATATTATTCATTTTTATTTTTAAATTGTACATTATTTGATAATATTTGGAATGCTTTGCACTTACAACGTAAAGGAATTAGCGACTGACTTCTGAATTCTGGGCGGCTGATAAACATAAAAACGCTGCGCATGGAAAGAGGCGTTTGTCAATAACGAGCTCATGAGTAGCGTAATTGTTTTGTTGGGAAAGGTCGCTCTAAAGTATGAGAGGTTGTCTTTCAATTTTAAACTACTAAACATTTTAAAAATGTATATTTTGAGTAAATGTCGAATAATCACATAAACATCTGTAATTATTAGACTGGATATTAGGTAAAATAAAACAACCGAAAAAGGTAAAATAAAAAGTAAGTTAGGTGAAATTAAAGACATAAAAAAGGTAAAAATGTTTAAATAAATTTTGCACATACATTTATCATTTTGCTATAAAGAATTTACACTATATAAAGAATTCAGTCTTTATACATATTGACAGATTCTCAAACACAAATTAACGATTTTTCTAAATTTACTGGAATCAGATTTGTTCTCCTGTCCGTTAAAAACATTAATATTTTAATACATACAAGATGTATAAATTATACAAAACATGAATAACAGCAGAGGGAAATCGCATGTATTGAGTTGAGTTTCAAAAAATTGGCAGCCATTTTTTAATGGTGGGGTTAAAAGGTTAAGTATTTGTAGCCAAATTAAAGCAAAATATTTAAAAATTACTTACCACTGCAGTGCAAATTTGACAAAACAACTTTTCACCATCCCTGGTTAAATGTTCGTCCAATTTACACCGTAATCGATATTTCGCGGAAACACTTTTTCTCTCTGCTGGCATCTTCAATGAGTTGTGCACAAGACCAACACTGGATTTGAACTAACATATTTTTTAATTGATAGAAAACCAATAGGTATAGTTAATTAACTATTCATTTAAAACTTCATTAGTCGGATAATGGTGATGTCACACTGCTGGGAATTTTGGGATTTTCAAATAATAATTACTTTAAAATTACCATTTCTATAATCTGAAAATCCTTTGGAATTCTCTTCTGCTACCTGGCCTAACAAGTTATTGCATTCTTCCGTTAATAAAATAAAAGTTGCTTTAAAATTGTGGAGAAACCGAAAAAAGTAATTGTTAGGTAAAATACCTTAAAAAATGTAATTAAAAGAATAAAGCCAAAAAAACATAAAATCTTTCTAAAACTACTAAAAAAGGTAAAAAGTTAGGTAAATAAGTAAATGCCCAAAATCCGGCGTCTGGTAATTATATATGTATTAATATAAATAATTTTTTTTTATTATTACAACACATTTCAAAATAATTAATATAAAGTGCATTAAATTTTAGTACATTAATTACATTGATTTTAGAAAAAAATATTAAATTTCTAGTTATTTTATGGTTAGTTGGCAAAGTAAATATTTAATTAGTCATGATAACAGAGACAAAATTGATAAAATTGTCAGTATTGTAAAATCAACAAGCAATTATTATGTCTAATTAAATTCATAACTTGACGCATTGAATTTAATTGTAGCATTATTTTGTGTTACCTTGGTTATTTATTTTGTAACACTCACGTACTTATCTGACATGTTTTTGTTTTTTTACATTATAAATTTGTTGAAAGAATATGACCTATATGTCGTTTAAAAACTTTTAATCCCAAGTTATCATTTGGTTCGGCTCGTGCCTTCAAACAGAGCGGACGTGTTGCGTGCGCATCAGCAGTTTGCGTGCTGTGTATTGGTGGAGCCCCGCGCCCATCAGCGATATGGTCTAGTTCGACTGGACTATAGCTCCTGGCCGCCACTCCTGCCGCCATAGTTGCTGTTTCGCGAGGAAAAGCGTTGCAGCGGCTTCCTCGCCGTCGCAGTAGAGCTAAGATTACTATGTTTGTTTGCGATTAGTACTAGATTATTTGTCATTTGACTTTCAAGGTATATTGTGCTCCAAATGCATGTGCGGTGTTTACAAATAATCATGTGACCTGCGGGTCAAGTGCCGTTTTTGTTTATCATCAGCTGTGTTTGCTTATTACTACTTTCAGTAATGCAAACAAATATGGCTTTCTATCAAAATAAACCCGTGAGGGGTTGCTAGTCCCCCATCGAGCGCCTCCTCAGGTGGCGGATAGAGGAATGCCTCCCAGATATGGGTGGTACGGGAAATAAAATACCCAGGGACCAAAACTAGCAAAGGACACGACGGTTCTCCAGTAGGAGCGGTACTCCGACAGCGACTGTACCCATGTTAGGGGCGGCTGAATTACTATCTCCCAACCGTCTGGCCAGCGTGGGAAGATTAGGCCAATCACCCCTTTATTTAGCAACAATGTCAAATTACAAAACAAAAAGATTTATACCCTAGGTGAGTAGGGCTACTAGTCCAGAATCTCACATTGATGATTACACATCAGTCTGTCTCAAGTATTCTGGGGGAGACACAAATTTGACAACTGCAAAAATATTAAGCACACACAGAAATAAGACTAAACTAATGATTGATACATACAACATACGTTCACTAAACAAAGATGAAAAATTATACGAACTCGAAGAAGAACTTAAAAACATTAGATGGGATATAATAGGCTTAGCTGAAATTAAAAGGAAAGGCGAGTACTGCCTAACGCTAACATCAGGACACATACTATATTACAGAGGTGCAGAAACTGAGGAAATCAACAACATAGGAGGAGTAGGTTTTATAATAAATAAGAAATTAAAAAATCACATAAAGAGCTACAATTCCATATCGAAAAGAGTAGCCTATATCATCCTAAATATATCTGCATTCTGCAACATGAAAATTATCCAAGTATACGCTCCAACTACAAAATATGATGACGAAGAGGTAGAATCGTTCTATGAAGAAATTTCAGTAGCAATAAAGAATAACCACTGCCAATATACACTCATAATAGGAGACTTTAATAGTAACATAGGGGAAAAAATAGAACCAAGCGAAGATAAGATCGGAATCCATGGGCTAGACAAACGAAATGAACGTGGACAAATGCTCATGAATTTTGCAGAACAACAAAATGTATATGTAATGAATACTTTCTTTAAAAAGAAACCCAGTAGAAAGTGGATATGGGTCAGCCCTAACGGAGAATATAAAAACGAAATAGATTACATTTTATCATAAAATAAAGATATTGTTAAAGATGTAACACCACTAAACAATATTGGCACAGGAAGCGACCATAGGATACTGAGAACAAGAATAGAAATAAAAACGAGATTGGAAAGAAAGAAAAGAATTAGCAATCCAAAAACAACGATAGACACAAGGATTTTAAAAGAAAAACAAGCACAATATGAATACGAATTAAACAAGAATTTAGAATCCTCTGAAATACGGGAAATGACAATGAACGACATGAATACTACCATAAACAAATGTATGTTAGACGCAGGCCTGAAAGTAGCCGCAGCTCGTAAGAAAAAAGAAAAAAGTTGGAGTGACAGAAGAACTTTTCCGTATAAGACGAGAACTGTTGAAAAACGGAAAACGGAACACGATAGAATTTATAGAAACCAATAAGACACTGAAGAAATCAATAAGAGAAGATAAAAGGAAACAGTTAGAAGCACAAATTGAAAAAATAATCCAAGAAAATAAAAATATGAAAAGCATAAGAAGATCATTAGGTAGAGCAAATATCACAGCATTTAAAGACAATGAGGGAAAAGAAGTAAGAGATAAAAACGAAATTTTAAGAACCATAGAACTATACTATGGAAAGCTATACAAACAAAAAAACGAAACGCCGAAAGATGTGAAACAGGAATTAAAAAAAGAAAATAATAAATGTAAATTCAGAGGATATCCCAGAAATTACTAATGAGGAGATTAAATTCAACATAAAGTCCATCAAAAAATCACAAGTGCCCAGGACAAGATGGCGTAATAGGCGAGTTAATAAAAGAAGGAGGAGATACGATAATTCATGCATTACAAATATTCTTTAATAAATATCTGGAGGAAGGAAGGATTCCTGATGATTGGAGCAACGCACTAATTATCCTCATATACAAAAAGGGGAACAAAACAATACTTGATAATTATAGGCCAATATCTCTATTGCCCCAAATATACAAACTCTTCACAAAAATCATAGTAAACAGATTAGATGCAAAACTAGAATTCTACCAGACGATCGAACAGGCTGGATTTAGGAAAAATTTCAGCACAAACGACCACATCCTCATAATAAGAACATTAATAGA
This sequence comes from Sinelater perroti, assembly GCA_036346155.1. Taxonomy (NCBI): domain Eukaryota; kingdom Metazoa; phylum Arthropoda; class Insecta; order Coleoptera; family Elateridae; genus Sinelater; species Sinelater perroti. The sequence goes on from JARFIY010000374.1 coordinate 1,323,533, forward strand.
AAAAGCCATCGAATACAATTTACCTTTACATATGGCGCTGGTCGATTTTGAAAAAGCTGACTCGATTGAATTGTGGGCGATAGAAAAGCCCTGCAAAATAGTAGAATAGACTATAGATACACTAAAATGATCCACTCCATCTATGAAAAATCAACAATGACAGTGAGGTTACACGAAAACACTAATAAAATCCCGGTCGGTAGAGGAGTAAGGCAAGGAGACTCGATGAGTCCTAAGTTGTTTATAACAGCACTAGAAGATGTGATAAAGTCACTTAATTGGGAAAACAAAGGAGTGAATATAAATGGCAAAATGCTCAATCACCTGGCCTATGCAGATGACCTAATCATCATATCAAACTCAGCAGTGGACTTACAAAACATGCTCGAAGAACTCAAGAACAAATCAGCAAAAGTTGGGCTAAAAATAAATAAACAAAAACAAAAATAATGACTAACCAACAAGACAACATAAACATAAAATTGACAACCAAACTGTAGAGACAGTACAAGAATATGTTTATTTAGGTCAATTGATAACATGCAAAAAATTTAACCAAAATCTGAAATTGATAGACGCATACGCCAAGCATGGTCAGCCTTTGGGAAACAAAATAAAATACTAAAAACCAAACAATCCCCTTAAAACTGAGAAAAGCTGTGTATGACCAATGCGTACTCCCAGTACTTACTTACACGGCACAAACATGGACATTAAACAAAACATTAATGGGAAAACTTGCCAAAGCCCAGCGAGCAATGGAAAGGCAAATGCTAAATATAAAGTTGAAAGATAGAATAAGAAATGAGAGTATAAGGGAAAAAACAAAAGTAATAGACGTCAAGAGACATGTAGCATCATTGAAATGGAGATGGGCAGGCCACATCATGAGGCAAAAAGATGAACGATGGAACAAGGAAATACAGGAATGGAGACCATGGACGGGCAGAAGGAGTGGGCCCACAAACCAGATGGAAAGATGACATAAAATTAATAGCAGGATTAACATGGATAAAGACAGCTCAAGACAGAGACAAATGGAGATTTAAAGGGGAGGCCTACGTCCAACATTGGATAGATACAGGCTGATAAAGAAGAGAAGAAGAAGAAGAAGATCAAAATAAAATTTCAGCCAAGCCATTGCAAAACGTTCAACATTTCGAACCTATACAACTTGATCAACATCAGCAGATGCAATATGTGCAAAATAAAAAACGAGGACGTAAAAGACACAACAGATCACAAAAACAACCCAGACATTCGGAACATTGGTTAAATCTTACAAATCGATTACAGCCGTTAGAGGACAGCTAAGCAGAAGATGATGTAAGTCAAAATAAAGGAACAGATGAAATGTCGCATGTTTACATATCCGGTGTTAAAGCAGTGTAATTGCTATTGCGTCTATGAAAAGCTATAGCAAAAAAATGAATACAGCTTAAAAATTTTAAATAACGATGAAGTAAAAATATTACAAAAAACCTCTAAAAAGTTTATTGCTATCATTAAAGCTCTAACGAAAAGAAATACAGGATTCCACATCTACCAGCAAAAATAAGAGCGAAGCTTCCGGGTGGTTTTGAAAAATATACACTCACTCGATGTCTTCAAAACGACAGTTCATGATAATTTATATATCTTTGAAACAAATAATGAATTAATCTCCATTACTGAAGTACTTACTCAATCTGTTCAAGAAGCCGCATGACTGACAACACTTTCAAACGCCTTGAAAATAGAAACCACAGACTGTCCTGCTATAATCAAGAAAAAATTCCCAAAAACCAAGTTACGCCGAATATGGCAAATAACAATGCATTCCGATGATAAGCGAACCCTCAATCATGCGACTGCAGAGCTCAAGAAACTTCTTTCCGATATTAAAAACACATCGGTGCAAACTTACCTGAAAAATTTGTCACGACGAAAGGGACCAAGAAGTTAAAACAACCACAAAACCACATGACGCTCGTGCTCCTCGAAAATAATACTTCAGTCAGAAATAACCCGGAAAAAGCCTTTTGTAAAATATTTGGAATCCGTATTTCGCCTATTTTATTCTGGATAACAAGAGAAGAAGAGGAAGAAATTGCTTAATTTAATTTCTTGGACTCCTTTCCAGATGTGTTTACCAACTAATAACTTGAGGATCAACGAGGTCAAGGTTGTAATTATGGAGCTAAATCCACACAAATCACCCGGTTATGATTTCATTATGGCTAGAGTGTTGCGAGAATTACCGGGAAAAGATTTCAGGTTTCTCACGTACCTAATCAATGCTGTTTTAAGAGTAAGGTACTCTCCCGAACAATGGAAAGTTGCCACAATTATATTAATACCTAAACCTGGCAAGCCAACTACAGATGTAAGTTCCCACAGACCAATTAGTCTATTGCCTATTAAATCAAAACTTTTTGAGAAACTATTGCTACGAAAACTACAAAATGGAAAGTAAACTTTGTGCATTATCTGTTCTTTTAAATTTGAAAACAAAGTATTTATCTGACAATGAGTGAATAACTTTCTCTTATAAATAATAAATTATGGACCATTCTCGTTTATGTTTGTTTCTCGTTTTTTCGAGGCCGCAAACAAAAGTTTGTTTAAAATATTTTAGCTTTTTGCATAAGAATTACGGGGATTGTAAAGTCGTAAAAGAAATGTCTTAGAAAATACACATAAGGGCTATTTATATATACATACATACAGAAATATAACAGTAATTTTAATACAGATAAGGATTTTTCTGTTTATATTTTGATTTAATGCTCCAAAGGTTAAAAAACCGGTTTGAAAAAATCGGCTTGAAATTAACGAAGAAGCGCTATGCGGTTGTCAGTGGAACATTAGTAGTTTTATTTCACAAATGAGCTATGAGCTAAACGTTAATTATCCGTAAAAACCAGATAATAGCCAATTCAATGTGTTTGACATTTTAATTATTCGACTTAATTAAAGTGTGGTTTTGATGTGTTATATACAATTTTAACTTCTTTATGTCAAATACGATTGAAATATAAAGCGAAATTAATAGAGTTTTTTAGGTAAATGTCATTGTTCGAAGTTCATTTGAAAGCTTTAGTATTTTTAGTTTTATGGCCATGCGACTTTTATCTGTGATGAGAGTATTGATATTTTCTTTACCAGATACTGTAGGAGTTAAATTTTTTTGGGTATTTATAAGATCAATAGATCGCCGTAGTTGCTACTAATTGGAGGGATACATCAGCAATGTTATGATTGCGTTCTTAGTTTTTTTAATTAAAACTATTTTATTATGGAATACTTAATAAAAAATAACATATACATAATAAAAATGCTTTAAAGGACGTCATACGTTTCTATAGGTTTGCTGGGCCCAAGTAGTCGATTTGTCTGAAAATCTCAGAATGTGTTCTTCTTGCATACCTTACACAAATTTCAGTCCTGTTTATGAAAAACTCTGTTGCGGTCTTTAGATGGAGGTAAATTCCCAAACTGTTTTTTTTTATACTGCAGGTGAAGACGTTGACCATTTTTTTAGAAACTGTTCTGTGGGTGCTCTGTTTCGTATAAATTAGTCGCTGCCATCAAAATTTTTTTCCACATTTCTGGATATCATCATGTTATATATTCTTGGATCAAAACTTCAGCTATTTCCGTCAAGGCCAAATATTAGCTCTTTTCACGGAATTTTATTTTCAAAGCTTCTAATAGTAAAACCCGAATTTTGTTGTAATTTCAAAAACAAGAAAATACCTTGAATGCTTCACTTTAGACGAACCTATGGTTTCGTCCTTGTAGGACTCGTCAGTATGTGCAAAACTATAGTTCTACAATAATAACCATAGGTCATAAGGTTACCAAGAATGAAACTGCACATTTGTCCTTGAATGCTTCACTTTAGACGAACCTATGGTTTCGTCCTTGTAGGACTCGTCAGTATGGTGCAAAACTATTGTTCTACAATAATAACCATAGGTCATAAGGTTACCAAGAATGAAACTGCACATTTGTCAGTTGCATTCGCATTCAAGCAACTGCAGGTGACCTCTGGCCTTCTCACTTTGCGTTCATCGTGAATCTTGGAGTGTGGCTGCTTCTGGATTCTTATGTATAAGATATACAATATGAAATATTGAAAAGGATATATGCAGATACGAACCACTTGGTTCTCTGCCTCGCTATGTTCTGCAACAAAGGGAGGTACCTGAATGAAAAGCTGCAAAAGCGCCTTTGTAGGTTCTACAGTTGTTGAATGATATCTTGCGTTACTCAGGTAAAGCACCATTGTTGCTACATGGGAGCAACAGCCTACTGTTAACACTGCTGCAGTACCAATTTTCAATTCCGCCTTTACCAGATTTCTGGTTGTTATATTTTACGTAAACAATGTAAGATTTGCTAGTTCGAAACCTCGGTTTTATTTTCAGACGTATTAGTCCTGACTGAACTTCATAAGTATCGACTTTAACGTTTCTGTTATCTAAATGAGTGACAAGATAGCAAATAGTAGTTGAGAGCTGACAAGTTCAAGATGTAAAAAGCTTCAGCTGATTCATATCCAGAACCGAAAAATACAAAAAATTATCAGCTCCAATATTGTGGTATGTTGGTTGTGTTGAGAGTATTTCTTTACTGTAAAGGTATTCGTAAAGTTCATTGTTTTGAGACGCGTTATGATGAAACATTGTAATTATTTCAACATAATTGTCAGCGTTAGATACGAGTTTACAGCCAAACATATTGTGCATAGCCGCCGCGTGGCGGAGATAGTTTCTTACTCTTAGCAACTTCTTGTTGTCAAAGGTATGCTACAAGATCTTGTATTATTTTCAGTATACCGTGAGTGAATTTCACAGTCCATCTTAACGCGGCTGTTATTTGGCTCACATTTTTTTTTAATAATTTACAATGTACTCAATTAATGTACAGAATAATAAATGAATAGGATAGTACATCGGCAAGTAGCTTGAGTTGGGCTCCATCCGTTGATGGGTCACTAGAATTTATTCAATCAGATTTTCAGGCTATTGCGCTTTAGTCTTTTGTGAACTACCCGTTGGTTGTAGAGCTCGACTATGAATTTGTTGTTGTGGTTTAGAGTGCGGTCATATGCGAGTTGCTTCTGCTTATTTCTAAATGCAGGCATGTATGTTGATATTCTCTTGGCTTCCAAAAATACCTTTACATTTCTGAACCTTCTGCCTACAGTTTTCAGCGTGAACAAACTCGTTTAACTTTGAATGAAGTTTAAACAATTCTTTAAGTATATCGCTCTTTTTTTCCAATATATGGACCATATGGACAATATTCACAATTCGATCTGTTGTTGTAATAAAAAGTTTGTATAAGTGGTCACTTTTACTGATACAAAAGGACTCCTTCAAGTATTGACAATTGCTGCTCTTCTGGTGGTAAGCGTACGTTTCGTCTGCGACTAGAATTACCGCGCTCTGTTTGTTTAAAAGTTCCTTTGTTATTATACGCGCGTGTTCATTTACAATTTTTTTATTGCATCAAGACCAATGTATTTCGGAATACTATCAGTATTAAATGCATTTTGTACAAAAGTAATGATTCTTTAAATATTAACGGTCTAGAGAAGCCTAAGAAGAGTTAGTATCAAAGTGTGTGGCAGGTCTCTTCGCATCTTGCAGAGGTAACAAAGTTTCTTGAGATAAACTGTGTACATTTAAGGATGTTAGATGGTCCAAAAGCGTCTCAAAATTAGTTTTTAAAACGGCTGTTCTTGTTTTGTACTCGCTATCTAATAGTTGTTCAGCTTCGAGCTTCGATATAACAGATTCTGTTGCAGCATCTGATGATGATGCTCTAGTAAGCATTGTATACTCCTTAATTGTGAGCTTCACACCCTGGAATTAGCGAGTCATGAAATATTTTGTTACTAAAAATGTAACTTTTGCAACATCGTTATCCTTTGGAATATAAATACGTTGTTCCTGAAACGCATTCTGCCGAATTGTACTTGGAATTCGATGTCGATGCTCAGTACCTTTACAAACAAAGCAGCAACGCTGTATAAATGGAAGTGCACGTATTTCAAGAGTCATTTCTAGTTTCGAAGACACTGAACGTTTTTCTAAAGAATCCTCATCAATATCATCACGAAACTCCCACTTGGGTGAGGATGATAGCAGAGAAAACTTTTTACTTTTAGGTTCTTAAAAATTTGGAGTTTTAAGAGCATGTTTATGGTACGACTCATAAATATGCCTCAACAAGGTAATAGCTATTTTGAGCTTATCGCATAAGGCAGGTGTTACTAAATATCTTCGGCTAGGTTTCTGCTTTCCGCAGTCACAGTTTTAAAATAATTTCTGACATTTAGCACACTTTGTGTCTCCCATCTTCAAGTGCCTTAAACAACGGAAAATCTATAACATTTAAAAGCACGACGTTTTACAAATTGTCAAAAATAGTAATTGTAATGTAAACAACAGTAAAATACCTAAACGTGTTAGATAAGTATTCTGTAGAGATAGAAGAGCACAGAAAATATCGCTGAAGTCGCATGAGTGATACACTAAAGCAAATGAAGAAAACCGTTCGAAAATGCACAGAGAAAAACGCGATGGCTCACCTCAAGCGTCGATCATCAATTGAGGTCTCAATTTGCTGTAAATCGAGCGGCGCGCAATGCGCCAATTAGCAGCAGTGGAAGGAGCTAAAAACCGACAAATGATACTAAAGCGCTAACTTTAACATAATTTGAATTTCAGTTTTATTTCGTTAAAATTTTTTATTGCTAATGGTTTCTTATAGATTTAAAAAATGAAATTTTGTGACGCTTGTAAGATCAATACAATGACTGAATCTTTCCATTTGCCTAGTTTTACAATTAATGATTAGAAGCAACAAGGTAGGAATGTAAATCTACAGCCCTCATTTAAAGTGAATAAAGTGGATTTGTTCTTTTGCAAGGACTGGAGTTACTTTAATACTTTTTGCATTGAATGCGTCTGCTGAACAAATATTTTATGAAAAATACAGAGTGGGAAAACAATTCTAAAATTATTTTTCAATTGAGTTATAAGTTCCTATTGCCTGACGTTACAATTAGATTCACAGAGATCCAGGGGGCACGCAGTCATTAATTGTACTTTATATGTTTGTCGATAAAGCTTAAGTAGTTGTCATTTGATAATTTTGAAATTGAACAACGCAATAAAATTTGAAGTTTCAATTTTTGTTATTTTTCTAATATAATTGTGTCCAGAAATTTCGGGATTTTACCTCTATCTAAAGACTACTACAAAGTTTTTCATTAATAGGGCTGAAATTTGTGTAACACATTCTGACATTTTCAAACAAATTGACTACTTGAGTCTAGTAAACCTATGCAAATGTATGGCGGCCTTTATAAAAATATCTAGTTACTAATTTACTAAGCTGGTTTTACCGTAAAAACATAATGAATAATTCGTAATAAAATAGACATAAACAGATGTATCGAAGTTTTTATTGTTGTACTTAAAAGTATGATTTTCTTTCAAAACACCTGTTGAAGTATAAACGGCCCTGTAGGCTCGTATACGTTTCTATCGTTAACTACTTGAAGCAATATATCTTCTTGTAAGAGAAATAAAACCTTCCTTGACGCGTTTATTTTATAGTTACGTCCTAGTAATAGTGTTATAAAACCATTTTTTTGCTACTAAAGAAATCCGTAATATACTGATGCACTTAAGTAGCAGGTATAAATAATTGATTTTACTGAAAACAAAGCACGTGGTTAATGTTCAATAATTAAATGTAGAAATATCTGGTTCACAGTGGGAATATAATTAAACGCGTAGAATTCCGAAATACCGAAATACTTATACAGTAATTGGCTTGCCGTGATAAACTTGTCGTCGGCATCCTTAAATGCTGCGTTCGGTTATACCATTAACGCCGGGAGGAATGCATACCTCTAATTTGGCGACTACGGATTGCACATACCTACACAAACCTCATTCAAGTATTTTACCCACATTTCCTGTATCTAGCAAAATGTATTAGTGGACGTAAAGATAATCGTCATATTTAACCTTGCATATCTGTAATCTAAAAATTAATAAATAGAAATCAAGAACATAAGTAGTATAGGCGAAGCTTTAAAGAAAAATTAAAGTTGATTTTGTTTTTTTAAACTTTATAAGTTAATTATTTTTGTAAATATTTTGTTTCAGCTATAAAGTATTTTATTAAAAAACAGAACATATATTCTATAAGTTAATTTGATAATATTACAATACACGGAAGGAAAACAAAACAATGACGTGGGTAGGTGTTCATCCAGCGATGTCACTTCAGTTTCTTTGCAAGTTTGATGGCCAATGTCTTTTCAGTCTTCCGTGAGCATGTAGTATTGACGCTATTAATGAATTAGGCTTTGTCTTGGATGACTTCTGCTACGTATGGAGTTTTGAGATCTCCGTGTAGGTTGCAATTTGAAACATACCATAGCGCATTTGCAATTTCTCGCACTATTTTGGATTGGCATCTCTGTAAAATGTTTACTTTGGCCTTATTGGCGTATTCCCAGAGATATCCCGTAGGTTCATATTGGCACAATTATGGTTTATATATTAATAACTTGTTTTCAGCTGAGATCTACGTCTTAGGAGTCAACTGATTTCTTTTCTTGCCTATATATTCCTTTCATGTTAACTTACTATCAAGATGGAGTCCAAGATATGTATGTAACTACTTCTGTATGTGGTATAACTACTTGATTGAGTTTCACTGGAGGGCAATGGTCTTTTCTAAGAGTAAAGGTTATATGTGGAGATTTAGACTCGTTAACATTAATTTTAAGTGTTCTTGCTGTTTTGATAAAGCAGATATGCGATTTTTAAGTACGGCTATGACAGCGATATTGTACGCAAATGTACCTACTGCTGTTACCCTTCACGTTGGTAAGTCGGAAGTATACAGAATGTGCAGCAGAGGACCAAGAATGCTTTCTTGAGAAACCCCAGAATGTATTGGTAATCTGTTTGAAACTTCTTTATGTACTTTGACTTCGAACTCACGTTGACTAAGATATGATTCCAAAAGTTTAAAATGCCTTGGTGGAAAAACCCTCTTAATTTTTATTAGCAATCCTAGATGCCAGGCTTTACCCAAAACTTGACTTATGTCTAGGAATGCAGCTGTGTAGTATTCTCGATTTTCCAAAGCCTTATTAATTAAGTCTACTAATCGGCGGCATTGTTGTACTGTGGAATGAGTTTTTCGAAAGCCGGATTGATGATTTGGCATTCAGTCTGGTGGGTCTAATTCCTCGTTCAATCTCCTGTGTAGCAGTTTTTCCAAAAGCTTAGATACTGTTGACAGTATGCTTATTGAACCCTTCAAAGTAACATTTGTTAAATCTTTATCAGGTTTTGGTATTATTGTAATTTGCGCAGATTTACAGGATAATGGCCAATGTTTTAATCTTATTATAGCGTTAAATATGTACCATACATGAATGTTTTCACACCTTTCTTTGACAATTTGTTCAACATTGTGGCCGTTATTAAATCATGTCATGGCGCTTGGTTTGGGCTTAACATTTTAGTATCTAAGGGGCTCGTCTACGATAGGCGTTTCTAATTCTTGATTTATACTTTTACCTCGGTTATTATTATGCGGCATAAATACTTTGGAGAGATACTCTGCATATAAGTTTGCCTTTTCCTTGGCGCTTTTTGTCCACGGTCCAGGTGGAGGTGTGTATTTCCAATTGGTGGTGACATCGTTGTTGGCTTTATTTTATTTTTTATCGGCCTCTAAATAGAATTTTCTTTCCCAAACTGCCACCAGCTTTTTTATTTGTAGTAGTACATTGTTTGTTGTCATCTAAATAATTCTATTTGGAGTAGTTTTTATGGCTGATTCTTGCAGTAATTTGATTAAATTGGTAATTTATTTATCTACGTCTTGCACTTGTTGAAGGCTTATTGCCAGCTTGATTTTGCTTTCTACCATTTCTCCGTAGGTATTCCAATTTGTTTTGGTAATGTGCAATCGTGGTGTGGTGTTTTTAGTTATTACGGATGTGCTTATTGAAGCTATTATAGGACTATGACCTGATGTTAGATCATACCCAGCTGTGATATCTTGGTATGTTAAAGAAATGTCATTTTTATTAAAAAATTTAGTAGATTCGGAATTTTTTTGACATCCGTGGGCCAGTACGTTGGTGAGCCACTTGATAAAATGGAGTAATGTTTGTCTACCTTTTGTTGTAATTAAACGTGATCTCCATAGTCTGTGCTTATTATCGTAATCACCTCTGATGATACATTTTGATTCTAGATTTTCGAAAAAGGCATCAAAGTGTTCCCTCTTTAGGTTGCGACGAGGTAGAGAGTAGACCGCTGTGACGATTATCTCATACAGTTTTTGTTCTTCAGGTTGTGGCCAGAATATATTGCATATTATTCTTAGACATTTATTTATGAAGGTTTGGACTTTTTTAATGTTGTTCTTGTTTTCTGTCCAAGTTTCGGCTCCATACATTAAAACGCTTATAACATTTGATCTAAAGATCTTTATTTTTGTCTTCCTGTTGATGTCTTTGGAGGCCCAAATTTTCCATAACATATTGAAGGCCTTTTGTGCTTGCATTATCCGCCTTGTTATATCCGCTTCGCTCCCACATTTTTTATTCACCACGCTTCCCAGGTAGCAAAATTCTTCGACTTCTTCTATTTCCTGTCTCTCTAAGTAGATTTTCCTGCCACTTTCGTTTGCCTCTGTTAAGAGTTTTGTTTTCTTAGTGCTTATTTTTAACACCACTTGTTTTGCTGTCTTGTTTAATTTGTCAATTTTTGCTTGCATGTGTAGTTTGTTTGTCGTAATTAAACATATATCGTCTGCAAACTACAGATTTTCGAGCTTTTCGGATACAGTCCAATTTAATCCTGATTTGTTGTCAGCTGTATGTTTTATAATCCAATCGATCACTATGAGGAATATCAGTGGCGACAACGTGCAACCTTGTTTAACTCCGGATTGAATTGGTATCTTTTCCGTTAGTCTCCCTTCATGTTTGAGCCTTGCGTAGTAATTTTCATATAGTATGCGTGTCATTGTTATGTATTTTGTAAGTATACCGTAGGTAGCTAGAATTTTCCACATTTTGCTGCGATCGGTGGTGTCGAAGGCTTTAATGAAGTCTATGAAGATCGCAAATATTTCCCCTCTTCTTTCTATGACTTGCCCCAGAATGATTTTTAGTGTGCATATTTGGTCTATACATGATGTTTGTGGGCGGAATCCTGCTTGGTTGTCTGTCAGTTTTCCATCAACTGCCCCTCTCATCCTGTCAAGCATCAGTCTTGTTAGTATCTTGCTGGCTGTACATAGCAGAGTAATCGGACGCCAATTCTCACATTCGGTCAGGTTGCCTTTCTTTGGAAGTTTAATTATAATGCCCTCGTCTCAGTCTTTGGGTATGACTTCGTCTGTCCATATTTTCTTTATTAAGGTATGCATTATTTGTGTTGTTGTTTCGAGGTCGGCCTTTAATAATTCGGATGGGATACCATCACTCCCTGCTGCTTTACTATTTTTTAATTTGAGTATAGCCTTTTCTATCTCTTGTTTTGTAAATTCTGTCTCATCAATGTTTCACTGCTCCTCCAAATCTTCACTTATTGTTTCGTTTTCGTTTATTTTTCCTTTCTGTTATATTTCTGTGAAGTGTTCGACCCATCTCCTTGTTACTTCTTCTTCTGTTCTGAGCAGCTCCCCAGATTTTGCTTTTAGTTTGGTTGCCTGTTTGCGCTTCTTACCCATTAATGTTCTTGTGATCTCGTACAGTTTTTTGACATCATGTTTCTTGGAGGCTTCTTCTGCTATTTGGGCCAATTCTTCTATGCATAACCGTTTATCTCTTCTTGCACTCCTTTTTACCTTTTTGTTTTTGTCGTTGTATTGCAGTTCGATCGTTTTCCGTCTTTCTTTGTGTGTTGTGCTTATTAGCTCCATTTTTAATTTTTTCCTTTCTTAAATTATGTTTTGTGTTTCTGAAGAGATCCAGGGTTTATTTGGTTTGGTTTCCGCGCCAATAGTTGTCATGGCAGCAGTTTTTACTGCATCTTTGTATTTACACCAGATATCTTCAATATTACATTTCTCTATGACTCTGTCTCCAATTTGTGTTCTTAGTTTGTCTCGGAAGTTCATTAAAACTCTCTCGTTTTCTTTTAACATTTGGACGTTGAATCGTGCGCTGCAATGTCTTTGTACAAAATTCTTTTGTAGGCTTGATTTTAATTTTGCCCTCACTAATTCGTGGTCGGATCAAACATCGGCCTCTCTCATTGCTCTAACGTCTTTTAGGGTGTTTCTCCACTTGCGTTCGATAGTTATGTGGTCAATTTGGTTCTTGTATTTCCCACCTGGTGAGATCCATGTTTCTTTGTGTGTCTTCTTGTGCGTGAATAACGTGCCTCCTATCATTAATCCATTTGTAGCACAGAACTCTATTAATTTTTCCCCGTTGTTGTTCTTTTCACCTAGTCCATGTTTCCCCATTACATGTTCCAACCCCTCATTGTTATTTCCGACCTTTGCGTTCCAGTCTCCCATTGTGATTTTTATATCTCGCTTGAATTTGTTGTTAATGCTACGCAGTGCTCTTTGGAGTTGTTCGTAGAAATCGTTCTTTACGTCCTCGTTTTTATCATTTGTTGGCGCGTATATATTAATAATTGTTACATTTCTAAATCTAGCTTCAAATCTGGCCCACATAATTCGCTCTGATATTGGTTCCCATTCTATCGTGGATTTGTTAGTCGATTTATCGACCATTATTGCTACTCCTCCATCTCTGTCTGGGCTGTTTTCCGCTTTCCCTGAGTAGATAATTGTGTTGCCGTTTGTTAGTTGAATTCGCCCTTCTCCCTTCCATCTTGTTTCACTAATTGCTAGTATTTATAATTCCATAATTATTCATCTCTCTTGCTATCTGTTTAGTTTTCCCACTCTCAAACATTGTTCTTACATTCCAGCATCCGATAAAGGTGTTGTTTCTTGTGTCTATTATTCCCTCTATATACTTTCTGACTTTGTTCTTCTTGTTTTTGTCTTCTTTACTTGTGTCTAGCTTAGTATTTCGTGTTGTTATTATGTTGGTTGTTTCTTTTTTGTCTGGATATTCCGCTTTCTCGTTGCCGCCTGTGTTATTCTTAGTCGTTTTCGTTTGTGAGTGTTTATATTCTCTATTTACCATCTCATTGGCCATTATCTTTGCTGTGTTCGTTTCCTTTCCGTTTCTCCCGTAGTGCTGATCAGTTTTTTGGGTTTTTTGAGTCTTCATCCTTTTTTTACGTTTTACATTTGACACATTCAAAAGGTATATTACACTAGGTTTTAGTGTGCCCATTCTGCTGAAACTTCATGTATAGAACATTGTTATTTTTTATTACTCTAGGGAGTTCTATTTCTATTATTTTGTTTTGTAAATTATTTACTGTAATTCTGTGCGGAGAGTTGATGATCATCCTAACTTTGTGACCTAATGTGAATAATTACTTCTTTATTTGTTCGGTATTTGTTGAATGGTAAAGATATTTAATTATAACCCTGTATGCTTTTCTCTCTTTTATTTGATAGGTATGACAATATATGTTGTTCTCTTTAAAGTTTTTTATGATTTTATGATGTATTCTGTTTCTTTCAGATTATTTTATTAACATTGTTAGCTAGACTTTTTGTAACATATCGTTTCTCTTCAGCTATGTCTAATTTTTTTCACCGTTTTATTACAGTTAATAACACCGTAATCAATAATTGGTGGGAGTTTTTAGATCTTAACTGTTTTGCGTTGACTTTTGTTGAAGTTTCTCCCCCATTTAATAGCGCAGAAAATCTGTCATTGGAATTTATTATTTTTCTTTGAGATTTTGTTGTTTATATGTTTTCTTCCTTTTTGTAGTTCTTATTACTTGCTATCCGTTATTGTCTTTGTTAATGATGTCTTTTTTCCTTGATGGTGAAAATTGTTAAAATCTACATTTTTTTGTACGTAGTCCGGTTCTATGGAAAAGTTAGGGGCCATCTGTTGACTACATGTGGCAGCCGCTGACGGTATTTGATGTAGAATTATTTATCACCAGTTGCCATTGCGGGTTTATTTGATGATACAACTGACTGTCGGCAAGCTGTCGGACTATAATTATTAACCGCCATTTACTCACGGTTTTTGTTTTGTACTTATCTGCGGGTAGTGCATAAAAATTATTTATTTAAAATTACATTCGCGTCCGTATCGCACGATAGCACTATAGCGCTATATCGCTATCACCTGACTCCTTGCTCTAGAAGATTCTTTACGATTTAGTTAATTTTAAATTTTAAATAGACAACTACAAAATAGTTTGGTTATCGCCAAAAACAGCCGCGGTCACAGGTATGGCACTATCCGAAGCTAGCGTCCACTCGCGTTGCTTGCCCGAATCAAACAAATAATTGAGAAATTTTACTTGAGAGTTCTAGCATCGCAAAATTCAAGTAAATTCTCCGATCACTTGTTGTGGACATTAATAAATTACATAGTAGCAACATTTTGTCGCAAAGAATTAATGTTGTGTATTTAAAAAAAATCTACATAAGTACACAATACAAAGCTTATAATTTATTTTACGACGATGCTGTAAACTAAGGCTCGAATACTTTCTAATTCAATTATTAATTGTTGACAGGAGTAGACCAGTGAAAAGGCTCAATTGTCATTAAAATAATTTGACTTAAACGTCCCAAAACGGCCAAGGAAGTTGCATGCCGCTTGTATGACAAGGCAATTAGCAAGCATGTTGATTTCATAAACTGATTAATTTAAAATTTGTTACAAATTTTAATTAACTTTTCTAATCAATAGTTCGGCTTGCTGTATGTTTCTAAATAGTTATTGGGTTTGTTGTTTTACAGTGCTTTTTGTGTTCCGATAATCACTATTTTGTAATGAAACTAATGTGACTGTGAGTGTCAACGTTTTTAGATTTGAGTTTGAGTTGTTAATTATAATTTATTTTTTGTTAAAAATTCATGGTTATTTTTACAGCCTGCGTCAAATTAAATGTGGTATACAAAAAAGTTTATCTTACTGTATTTTCGACTACAAAGAGGAAAGCCTTGCTATTCGAATTTATGTAATTAAGACTCCAGTGATCGCGAGATTTTCATAGCCGATGATAGTTGGCAACGTTTTTGAACTTAAGCGTTCATCTCCTCGATCTGAAACCCTTCGTCTTATAGTTCGTTTTATATTTTTCAGGAATATTTATTCTACACACTGTCCTATTAGAGCGCCAATGTGCTTTACACAATCACTTCTGTTACGGGGTTTTTCGAGGGTTCAAAGTTATTTTATTTCATTTAGTGTGATATAAGTGTGTATTAGTGGCCGGAAAGTTACTTGTATTGCTAATGTAAAACTAAAAGTGAATAATAATCTCTAAATGTGATCGTGAATAAATACTACGATGGTTGAGAGAGACAGAAGAAGAAGATTACAAAAGTGTTTTCGGTGTTGAAGAACTAGCTGAAGAAGATATTGTGGAATATACTGAAGATGAACGAGATGATGAAATTGGAGAAGAAGCCATTGAAAACAAAAGTACTAGGAGTGCCAGAAGATATCCTTACATCGTTGTTTGACAGTTTAAGAGTGTCATTTTTGGAAGGATCAGGAAACCGAAGGTATTTAGAACCTTAAGTACCACAGATAAGAAGCAGATGTTAGCATAATATAATACCAGCTTTTTATAAACTAGGACCTCAAGGAAATGCAATAATGATATTTTTCCTATTGAGTAATTTCAGTGTATGATTGATTGTGAAATTGTAGGGTATACACATTTATATTCAAAAAATTAAAAATAACTTTTAAAAGAAAGTGATACTAACTGGACAACTAAACGTGAATTAACGGTTTTGCTGAAAATATCGTTACTTGGTGTATTGAACTCATCTAGAACAAATATATTTGAAATATGGGATAATCTGTGTGGGACTGGGGAAGAGTCAATATAAGTTAAGATGAGTGAACACCGCTTTAGTTTTCTAAAGAAAAATATCTTTTGGCGGACAACCCCTTGTGTGTATACATAAGAGCAATTATGTCACAGCTGTTTTGCACCCTCTTGGTGCAACAGAAATTAAGGTAATGGTTGGATAATACAGGACTTCTTGATAATTTATGTCTAAAGAATTTTTGGGAATATGGCAAATCTGTCAAATTTGCTTACTGACAATTAGAAGACAGTAAGGTAGTTACGACTATAGTGATTACCAAAATGGTTACGTTGTGACGTTTTATTCGTATATACAATGGTTTTTCAGTCATTAATTAGAAAATGAATGGGTGAATATGGATCTTTTTAATAAAAAGTAGTAGTACAAAGGAATACAAAGACGTTTTTCAGACTTTTATTGTTATCCGCACCAAGTCAAACATATGTATAATTCTCTCAATAATAAATTTATCCTATAGATTTTCAATCAGTTCAGTTCCAACCAAATCCACAAAGGTACAGATGAGAAGTATGAAACTATGCAAATATGCAACTTAATAACAAAGCTTGTAAAGAGATTCCTGTCCAAATCATAACCGATAGAAGTCGCTCTTCAATACAAACTACAGCGTATCTTTTTCCGGGTCTTCTCCATACTCGCAGACGTCTGTTTTTCATCTAGTGAGGCAAAACGCGTTTCATCTGAAAACAGTACCCTGCTCCAGTTCTCATTATTTCATGCCAGGTGATTTCGGGCAAAAGTCAATCTTGTAATTTGATGCCGGCGTTGCAATGATGGACCCGCAGCCGTCCGTCTACAAGACAATTTTGCAGCACGAAGTCTTTTTCTAACGATTCATTTACTAACATTTACATCTATAACTTCTTAGAGTTGATTTCGCAGCCAAACCGTAGAATCTGTTCTATTCCGCAAACTTGTGGACACCAAAGAACGGTCATAACTTTGGGTGGCCACTCTTTTTTGACTGAATCTAGGTCTTCTAGTTATCAGGTCAGTTGCCTCAAAGCGCTGGTGGTAAATGTTAAAAATGTGCGTTCATAGGTATAAAAGTTTAAAGAAGGCCGAGAGTTGTGTGGCAATGAACCGAAGCAGCCTCGGCCACCAACCAGCCGGACCGAAACCATGATTGGTACAAGTTGTTATGGCCTCCAAACTTGGCATTTACGTGGGTTCTGTCAAGTCCATCTTGTATGATGACCTGAAAATGCAGTAAATTTTTCAAGCTGGGTCCCACGAGTGTTGACCGACGAACACAAGGCTGTGCGAGTGGCAATGTCTCAGAACATGAATTTCCGAGCATGAAGGACATTCTCTGTCTTATTTTCCAATCGAGCCGCTGTTGTATTAGAGATATTCCAATGGGCAAAACACACCTCTAAAATGTTCTCATCGGCCATGGAATCATAGCGACGTTGTAAAAACATGTGTACGTCCAGATGAAGATTACGTTGAGAAGTAACATAAGTTTTGGAGATTTTAGAACTTGAACGCACCTTGCATATATCCACCGATAGACTTAGGTATTGGCGTACAGATCGCAGGAAAATGGTTGACTTAATCGATTTTTGTGTTATTAAAGGATAAACACGACTTAAACTGTGCAATAACAAAACAGACTAGGTATACTTCCGAACTAGATTAGAAAATTTAACCAATTTACACGTTTTATTAACTGAATTTGATATCGAAAAACTGTAACAGGACTAACAACTATAATATCGCAAATGGTATGAAAACCTACACCTGAAATAAAGAAATATCTAGTCAATAAAGACAAATAAACCAAAAACGACGTCTTCGAACGCGTTGACAAATTTCTAGATCGTATTTAGGCAAAAGAGTTTTGAACCAATTTACAAAACAATTACAGGAACTATTACTATCTAGTATTCCTACAAATACTGTTACCAAATAAAACCTACCCTTGGTTTACACAGCACTAAGATATTTATATTGACATACGGTTGGAATTGTTAAGTTAAAATTACAAGTTACATGATGTTTCTTGTCAAGTTTAGTTATTCACCAATGGAGTAGGGTAACAAAGAAAACCCCATTGCTGTAATAGCATTTCATAAATATGGAACTAAAAAACTTGCATCCTTTTATCATTAGCTACATGTTTGTGAAGAGGGCTATCAAGTTGTTTAATGAGACTGGACATGACGAGGATCGTCCAAGATCTGGAAAACCACGCTCGGTTCGAACTATTCAAACAATCAAACCGCAAGTGCCTGAATTAAACGGAATCCTTTTGATAAGCAGAAGATTATGTGTCGGGAGATACAAATTTTTAAAATTTCTTGTACTATTAAGCAAGACTTAGGGGTAGCTGTTTACAAAAGAAACGCGCGATATTTACTGACAGATGCTTTAAAGAAAGATAAAGAAGAAAATAAGC
Organism: Sinelater perroti; assembly: GCA_036346155.1. Taxonomy (NCBI): domain Eukaryota; kingdom Metazoa; phylum Arthropoda; class Insecta; order Coleoptera; family Elateridae; genus Sinelater; species Sinelater perroti. The sequence continues at coordinate 1,341,951 of JARFIY010000374.1, forward strand.
GCAGAGGTTGTTGAGGGAGTATCTGCATGATTGCCACAGAAAATTTCTGATTATGAGTGAATTTTTTTTAGAGTGGTGGAATCTTTCAATAAACAAAATGACGGGGTTAAGCCGTCCATAGAAGCATCTCAGATAGTGCTAGGTGTTCAGAGAGGCCATCATATAAAAGCTGTAATCGTTTTTGGGGAGTGTAATGATGGATAACTTATATTTATTTTTGGGAAAACAGAGTTACAACTTCCTTCAGTAACGTACTGATTTTCTAGTAGCTCTGATCTCAATTCATTAGATTAGAAATTACGGGTAGTTTTAGAGGGAATACCTTACTCGAAAAGACCCTCTTATGTTAGTTCTTTGAAGCGAGCCTTGACGGCTGCAGTTGATACTTTTCCAATTGATGTAATACTTGCTGCCATAGACGAGTGGTCCGTGCGTCTTCAAGCTTGTGTAGATGTTAATGATGGCCATTTTGAATAAATCCCTATAAACATTTAATAAATCTTGAAAATATTATTCAAAAACTATTAGTCGTTTTATTTTGTCGTTCTAATTAGTGTGAAACAGTATTTAGGGACATATCATGTATAACGCAAAAATTAAGTTATACAAAATTATCTACCGAAATGACTATTTTTTGTGAAAGGCAGTAAAGAAAATAAAAAACTTGCAATATATATACTCCTATCAAAAATCCAGACAACTACTGGCTTCGCAATAACAAAAAGAAAGTAAAAGTTTGTGCTGGCCATGGTGCCCATGTCTTCAAACTTTTTCATGCCATTGTTTTGAGGAAAATAATAAAATAATAAACCTCCCTGAATCTCCTTATTAGACGAACTTATTGATCGACTTATTGAAGCTTTCAGAAGTCAAGCAAATAATGAATAAAAAAATGTTAATAAGACATCGGGGTTCGATCTTATCATTGGGAGAATTCTCCAACAATCAAAGCTGTTACCCAAATATTTAACGACAGTTTTTTAACCAGACATTTCCCAAGTGTTTAAAAAGTGCTACAGTTTACAATGGTGCATAAACCAGGAAAGTCTTTTGAAGAGGCAGTATCGTATAGATATATTAATTTATTGGCAGTTTTATTCAAAGCATTTGAAAAGTTACTGTTAAAAAGAATAAAATCAATACCGGAATTAAAAAGTTGATTCAGAAGGGCCAGTTTGAATTTGGAGTTCAACATGCTACAATATAAGATAATAGTAGACACAATCCACAATTTAGAAGAACAGGTAATGTTTTATAGCCTTTTTAGGTGTATCTCGATCATTTTATTGTAGCATCTGAATCTGTTCTGTAAATTAAAAATTGTTTACCTTACCATCTATATGAAATTTTGAAATCTGACTTGACGAACAGGAACTCTCAAGGACAAATCATAACAACTCCAGTCTATTTGATATGGAGTACCTCAAGGTAGTGTGTTAGGACCGGTGTTGTACATCCTATTTACAGCCGATCTACCAACTGCAAAGCTAACCAGCAGCACCCAGAAACCTACAAGACACTCTAAACAAGGTTCAAAAATGGCCGAAGGTATGGTGATTCAATTTCAACATATCGTATTTACATTGCAGAGTGATGATTGTTCACTGGTGACTCTCAACAGGCAGCAACTAAAATAAGCAAAATATTTGGAACTTTATCTAGATCAACGTTTACATAAAAGTTTGGACTTAATTCAGTAGGTTACATTCGATAATTGGAAAAAGTCTGCACTATTCTTAGAAAATTAGTTGCTAATTTATAGGGTCGTCTTAAAACCAGTCTGGACGTACGTAATTTTTTTGTGGAGAACTACCAAATGGACTTCTAACTCGGTTTTAACTATTCCTTGCACCTGCTTGTTTGATCATTTACTTGTAATATAGTGAATTTTTGTAGCAGAGCGACTGGTTGAAGCCCTACTTCACACGTTTGTGAGCAACTAGCAGTAATTGTAACAATTTGTAAAAATAAATAATATTTATTGTTTCTACGGATAGGCCAGAGCCACAGTTGTAGCCCAGTTGTGGAGAGAATTGCTCTGCTGTCCGGGGAGTAAGCTTCTAGCCTCGCTAAAAACTCATGGATGTATGTGATGTCGTAGTATGTAAGATACAATAAGCCTTTGAGGGCTGCTGTGCCAATAAGATTGTATGATAGTGGGGTTAAAATTTAAATTCCTATTGAAATCTCATTATGATATTTTAATGAGTAAAAACCCTGTTATTTTTTGTTTTCTAAACGTTTTCTCTGTGAAAGTGGTAGTTCAGGTGTGTGAAAAATAAAATAAACGATAATGCAACTTTTACTTTAAAATAATTGGATGGAACTCCTCAAAAATAATGTGTTTGTAAATTAAGAAATGTTTTCAAAGAGACGATCTTTAGGGTTGTATTTGGTTACATCAGTTTTGAAGTTAATATTACAAAGGTCTTTTCTTTAATTTTTTTCTCTAAATTTCTTTATGTTGTATTTTAAAATTTAAAGACTTCCAGACACGTCTTATATACGCATGTAATTGTAAACAAATGTATATGTAATAGTTATTCGATATAATCAAGTCGGTCTAAATATTACGCTGTATAAAAGTATGCGTTATATAACAGCTCAAAAATTGCATTTTTGAAAACAATAAAATTAAAGTTATGCCGCAGAAAACACACGAACAACTTGTACTTGTACTTTTAATAAGCAAAGTTAACTAGAAGTTCAGATAAACAGCACGTTAATTAATTTTTTGTGTGCTTGGCGTGACTGAAGAATAGTATGCAGTATAAACGGCAATGCCATACGAAGTTTACGTAAGTACTAATTAATGCAGTTCTACCTTAACTCGCACAAGTCTGTACAGTAAACATTTTATCATTGTGTTCGGGTAATGGCGTCACAAATATTTATGACATACAATTATGCTTAAAACCTCATTGATTGTAAAGATAGCATGAAACTAAAGGGTTGTATAAATTAGTAGGATTAATAATATTATTATTAGGATTAACATGAAAACGAAATGAGCGTTTATAAAGGGTGTCCCAACAGAAACTCACAATTTAAATTATGTGCTATTTTTTCCTGTAAGGTTGGTAGCATTCTACTTGGTGACATTTAGTGATAAACACATTGCGGTTAGTTAATATGAAGTACTACTGGATGGAGGAGCTAGTGACGATTGTTAAAATTTATTACAAACACGGAGAATGTTTCACCGAGACAGTGCGCAAATTGCCTGGCATTTTAGGAAGGAAAAATGAACCAAATGAAACAACTGCGAAAAGACTAATTAAACAATTTGAACAAACAGGTTTTGTTGCAGACAACAAAAAAAACAGGCAGACGTCGTACCGGACGTTTAACTGAAAACATCCCCGCTGAAAACGATAGTATAACCAAACATCTAGAAACCTCAGTGCTCCATCGGTCACTGCAAGTGAATATTTCAAAAAAAACCAAGCAGCGGATTGAAACAAATCTGCTCCACGTGTGTATGACGCGTTAAACAAATTAGTTGTGGGAACAAAAATTTAATGGGTAACTTATCTCCCAAAACAGTGAAGTGAACTGGCTATCAAGATTTTGCAACCTCACAGCTTGCAATTTTTGTCTCTGGGGATTTGTAAAGATCCAAGTTTACAATTCCTGAATTAAAAGCAAAACCTTGAAAAGTTATCGACGAGATTGAGTCACAGTTGCGTCAAAAGTGATCCAGAATTTTGTCAGAAGAATTCGAGAGTGTCAAATTTAACGGTAAATCAAAGAAAATCAGCTATCAACTTATTTTTTGAAAGCGGGTGGAAAATGAATAGACAAAAAACATTAAAATGCAAGTAAATTAAACTTATTTACATAAAACTTAACACAACTAAAGTAAATAGTATTGCGATTCATATTACTCAATTTAGCCCCCATCAGCGATCACGGTCTTTTCGAGCTTGGACCTAATCCTGTTGCAGGTTAACACTTTTTTCTTGTCCATTTGTATCATTATCTCCATGATTGAGGCCCTTAAGCTGTTCTTAGTGTTATGATGCTTCTCATTGAACGTTGCCTCGACCACCCCTACAAGTAGTAGTCAAAAGGATTGTAGTAGGGGCTGGGAAGCGGCCACAAGTCGAGGAACCAGTGGTAATACAAATTGTTGTATAGTCATGCCTGAGTCTTTTTTGTCTCATGGACTGGAACGGATTTTTGGTGAATCAGTTCCGTCCAGTGGCCATCTTCTTTATTTACGGTTTGATAACTGTCTCCAGCACGATGATATAGCTGCCAGTGATCACCTTTAGGCCTTATTCCTCAAAGAATCTTTGCATGTATGACGGTAAGCATATCAGAAGTATCTTGGCGGATCTAATGCTCATTTTAGCGATTTACCTTCCTGTCTTGGATGAAGCTCTTTTCGTCTGAAAATAATTTCTGAAAGCGTGCTGTCGTGATTGATGTCATTCAGCAGTGCTTAAGTTTTTAACCTGTCAATCTTGTTTTTCCCAGGCAACAGTTGGACTTGTAGTGTAAGTTCTGGTACGGTGGTAGATCGACTGTTGACAATTTATTTTGCCAGGTCGGTTGCGCTCTGTCCAGGATTATTATCAAGTTTTTTATAAAATTGTCGGAAATTTTGAGAAGTGCACGCGTAGCATAAACAATTTTTGTAGGACGAGAAACAGTTGCAAACGAAGGTCTCTGATGTCTCCAGAAAACCAGCGTGGCTGAGGAGAATATTCGTGTTGTTCGATGTTTTTTTGTCAACTCTTGGGAGAAACCAAACTCGTATATAGTCGCGAAAATATTTAAATTTCCAGTTTGATGTCACCTGGTTTATAAGGCCTGACATATACAGCTGTCTTAACATGATTAATTCTGGACTATATGAGAATACCTTTTCTATAGTCAGGACTTGTCACTCTACAATTTTTATTTGTTTGGATCACTAAAGGTTTGACAACGATGTTACTGCCGAAGCGTTTGTGTACGATTTACTAGTTTTACAATTATATTTATTTTATGATAGAGGGATTATAAAGCTGCATATCTATTTGGAAAATAATTTTGTATGTTTATATTCTTTATAAATTTAAAAAAGATAATTTGGGTTTATATTTGAATCACCTACTTCTTAAATTGCTGTAAATGTAACATTTTTGAATAAATTTTAAGTAGTTTTTTGAAGTATTGCGAAAAATAAAAAGTCAATAATACACATTAGTATTTTATTAGTTTTGTAATGTCAATTTGCTTTGAATAACATGTCATTTGGTAGTAGTAACGACTTTATAACAAGTATCGAAACAAATTTATATATTGTAAGCATTAATGATGCCAATCACAGGAATAACAACCACTGTGATTCTTTTTTGTATCATAATGTTGATATTTATCAATACCTCCTCCAATATTTAAGTCTTTTTCACAAATTTCTTCCATTTGAAGTCTCATTATTAGGCAATTAGGTTTAATTGACGAAATGCAAAAATAAAAGTTTTTGACTACACAAATATGGCAGTCGATCAATGTGGCGTTTTGAACATTTAGGTAATAGGTAAAATCAAAAAAGGAAAAAAGTGATTCTTTTATATAATAATAGTTTTCTGTAATAGGCCACGAAGGCCCTTTGGGGTTGTAACAGGATAGTTCTGCTACAATCTAGTCTAGTCTTGAGCCTACGGTACACAAGGGTAGTAACGAGGCTAGCGCTACGTACCGACTGTGTATTTTCTATTATAACTTTCACTAAAAACAGTTCTAGGTCTATAGATATACACTGTATAACTGTATGTCTGTATTTATATTTACTCTGAAATATGTAGTATTTATGCTAGAAGTTAATGGATCACTAGAAATTAAAGATCATCGCTTTAAAAAAATGGAAATCAAGAAACTATTTGTTGAACGGTTGCAAGGTATTAAGTTAATCTTTCAGTCCAACAGAGAGGAACTTGTATTGCTTCCACTTGATAACCACGATAATGCTTTTAAAAGCTTAAAAATTCTGTAGAGACCAATATTTAATATCTTATCATTTTCGCTTCATTATTTTTATCGACTTCAATAATTCAACATTGTGTTTTTTGGGCTGCTGAAAAAATGATACTAAAGCTAATGTAAGATGTTTATAAAAAGTAATCTACTACTGAACTACTTTGAGAGGGATAATAATATTTTGTGCTCAATTTTGACCCCATATCTATTTGCATTTTGTAAATATATCTTTTTCTAGGTTATGGGCACAACAAATATGAATTGCAGGAGGCACAGTGCATGTTCATATAACTCGATGTTGCGATGGAATTCTTAATAACTTTTAAATCAATTTTTGGGTCACTTACAACGCGAACAGCTTGAATATGGGTATATATGAATTATTTTTGATTCATAGAGTTGGAATACACGTGGACTGCACGATATCTACTGCGAATTGATGAACCTGCATGCGCTAGGTGCGATCTGACGTTTGTATCATACAGTGTCACATTTTTTTTGTCATACGGACGCTAATTGTTTTATTGTTATGAAGTTGAAAATTTCCTCTCAGCCAAAAAATGGAAATAACTTGCAAACATTATTGTGTCGTAATATTTTACAACTTTTGACGTGGATTATCTCAAAAACAGCGCGTCCATAAACCTACTTCGACTTTTGGTGATGAAGCCCCACACAGAGTCACTATATATCGTTGGTTCAATGAATTTAATCGTAGTCATGATTAGCTGGTGAATTAATTTAAAGAAGGCCGTCCGAAATCGGCTATGCCGCCAGCAAACATCGATGCTGTGCGCGAACCGATAAAGCAAGGTCGTCATGTGGTGGCTTATCGTGAAATTCAGGTATCCTTGGCCATTAGTATTACATATATTACATGAACATTTAACCGTGAAAAAGCTGTGTGTGCGTTGTATCCCAAATTAGTTAACAGGGTCATGTCAATTGGTCGAAAGAAATGCTCAAAAAATACGATCGCGGTACTTCGAAACCGTTTATATCACCGTTACAGGTGACGAATCTCGGATTTATGTAAATGAGCCTGAAAGTAAACAGCAGTCGATGGTATGGGTTTTCCAAGATGAGCCAAACCCACCAAAGTTATTGGCGAACTTTGAACAAATGGTCGCCTATTTTTTTTTAAACTGGACATATCCCAACCAGGGATTTAGAACATCGTATAATGGTTAATTTTGAATGGTACGCAACCATTTATTTGCCAGAAGTCTTCGGACAAATAAGAAAAATCAATGTCCGACACTGGATCATTCACCATGATACTGCTGGCTCACACACATCGACGCAAACAAATGGCTTTTTGAGCACTTAACACATCGAATCAATGGGTCACCCGCCGTACAGTCTTGACTTGGCCCCTAACGATTTCCTTTTGTTCCCACACGTGAAGAACAAACTGCATGGACAACAATTTTCGACGTCGGAAAAGGAGATTGATGCGTTCGAAACCCATGTTTCGGAGATCGCTAATTCCCTATGGAAAATAGTATAAATTTTCCGTTTAAGCTGCATATGAAGTCGTTTATATTGTATTTCGTCTTTATTTTTCTATGTTCTGCGTTTTTCTATAAGATCAAGGATTTAATTTGTCATCCATTCGTTATTTTTTTCCTTGACTTTGATAGAAGCTTTAACTTGGTTATGTCTATGATTATATTTTTAACGGTATTTCATCTTTGTTCGATTTCAGTTGTTGTCTTGTTTGACCTCATCAGTTTTATTATTCAAGTGTTGTGCTATTTTATTTTTGACGTTGTAGGCTACTTTCTTAAGAATTTCTATTTTTACTTTCTTTGGTATTTCTTCTTTTTGCCAGAAAGCGTTTCTTATTGCGTTGAAGAGTATTCTTGCTGCTCCTGTCCTTGCATTTATTTCTTTATCTATTACTCTGTTTTGTGATGTTGTCTCAAGGTACTTAAACTTGTTGACTTGTTCCAATCTTGTTTCTTCCAATTTTATCTGATGTTTTTTCACTGGCCTACTTATAATCATCATTTTTGTTTTGAGTTCGTTGATCTTCATGTTAATTGATTTTAAGCTGTTATTGTAAATACTCAAGTTGTTGTTCATCTTTTGCAAGAATTACCATATCGCTCGCATATAACGATTCTAAAAATTTTGTTTTATAACTTTCAATATCCTATTTTATATCGTTTTACTTGTTTTTTTTACCTTTTTAATAGCTTTATCCAAAACTATTGTGAGCAGTAAAGGATTTAGGATGCACTTTGGTTTTACTCCTTTTGTTGTCTCAAACATTTGTAACTTCTCATACTAAAATCTGTATATATAGTGCTTTTATTCATAGTATTTTTTTTTTGGTATTTCCCATTTATTTGTACTGTTGACTTTAGCAAAGAATTTTTCAAACAAGTAAATTGATAAACAGAGGTGATTCTCTAATCCCCTTTTTAATTATTTGCTGTACTATGAAAATTGCGCCTGTCACTCTTCTATTCCTTCTGAATCTATAATGCGATTCTTTTAAAATTGTTTCTAGTTATTTCTTAATCTCACATATATTTTTTCAAGTAGGTTTAATAGGACAATTCCTTTATAATTACTACAATCCTTTACATGTCATATTTTATGAAATTGATTTTTTACTCCTGAGCTAAATGTTTTATTCTGTTTTTAATTTTTATTATATGATTCCTTCCCGTGAGCTGTTATCCAATTATATCATGGGGCTTTTTCCACCTTTATTTTTTAAATGACATATTCTATTGCCTAATTATTAAGCGAAATGTACGTTATTCTTTGTGCCAGTATAAAAGCTTTTGTTAAGAGTTTGTTTCCACACTGAATAGTACATTAACTGTTCGACTGGCTGGCGGTGCTATCGGATGTAAGCATAGTCTACTTCGCACGCAATTATTTGGATTTAAACTATATAAAGTTAATTTAAAATGCTTTTACAATCCGATATCACGAAATGCACTCACGGGCACAGAGAGCTTTTTAAATCCGTATCGCCGCTCGAATAGAAGTTCCCTAAATGATAATGAGATATATGCTTACAATGTTTAATTTTATTTATTTCGGGAATAAATGCAAATTTTAAATGTGAAGTATTTTATTTGCGAGATGTGTAGCAACAATTTCTACGTAATGTCGCTTTATTATCAGATAAGTTTACCGTAAATGATACGATTATTTATTCATTGTGAAACAATAAAAAACGATAATAAAACATTGAGCCGTAAATCACTGATAACTAGAGCTTGGAATATATGTACGAAAAAGATACAAAATATGTATAAGTATGCACTTTAAACAGTTATAATTAAAATGTACAAAATAATAAAACATGTTTTAAATAATTACTTTTATTTTACAATTTTGACACCTGTATTACATGAATACATACAAAAAGCTTATAAAAGCAGTTTTAATGGAAAAAAACAAGTGTCAGAATAATTCATATACATGAAAACATGATTAACCTAAATTATATGTTTCTACACTGGAATTTGCTAAACATTTTTCTAAATTGTCAATAGTTAAACAGTGTCTTCGATCGTTTAACAAATGTTTGTAGCTTGAAAATGTGCGTTCTACTTCGCAAGAAGTAACAGGTGGGTACTTAAATGCACATATGTATTGTAATTGGATTCAATTCTAGATCATTCCTCTGCTCACCGTTTAATACATCGTTCATTTTTTTGTCAAAGCAGAGTTTAGCTTTGTTTCAAATTTTTTTTAATTTCACCAATACCTTCAGCAATTGTGCTTTCAATCATGCTTAAATTTTCATGTAATGAAAATTCTCGCTTCTTTGATTTACATTGCAGCATTTATAATGATTAACATTATTTTATCCATTGCCATTTGATTCGGAAAATAAAAATTATCTAATAATTTATTAACGAATCTAGCTATCGTTACATTTTTCCTAGAACTTTTACGCTAACCAAATAACCTCTACTAGGTTCATTTTCATTCAGCGTATACAACACAAGATAGCTATATACCGACTTTTAACATCAGTTGTTGAAAACTATACAAATCCAATGCTGACATGATTTTTAATATTAGCCATTGCGTTGTGATAATTAATGTCGACATAATAATAATAATGGTAAGGCTCTACGCCCCGCGTGGGAGTACGGCTTGCGAACTGAGAGGTTAAGGCTCTCATACGTTCGCTCTCTCTGCTCGGTCGTCGTGCACCATCTCTGATACGGCGCGATGTGGCAAGCACCGCGCCTAAGACGACCGCCATTATTACCCCTTGAGTGACTGAGTAGGCCACCCGCCAGGCATCAGAGAGCACCGGGAATTGAACCCGGGTCCGTCAGCATCGCAGCCCGTCCCTCAACCACCGGGACCACGCTGGCTGTCTAATGTCGACATATTTTTTCTTAATATTGAAGAACTAGGAACATTAGCAGTGTGCTCAGAAGTGCAATGTTTAAAAGAAAACATTGAAATAAGGGATGATTTAGTTTATAAAATGGAATATAGCAACTCTACAAAATTTTGTTTTCCCTATATGGAATTGTTGACATTTGATGTTAACAACTGCTGAATCATGTTTTCCGAACGATTAGCTTTTTATCGTATGTTACCTATAACCAAATTTAATTATAAAATCAAATTATTTTTTATTTTTAAGACTTATTGTATATTAAATTAAAAACACTACCAAAAAAAAGAATATTTCAAATTTAAAAACCCTACTACTATAATTTTAACATCAAATAGCGATAAAAAATCTTTAAAGTTTTTAAAGAGATAGTTTTCACAAAATGAAATAAACATTTAATATCAGAGAAATATCTACTTCACAAATTGTTCAAAGTCAAATGAAATCGAGCTATCACGGGTTGCTAAATATATTCTAACAAACACAATAAGTATAAAAGCTGTTATATAGTTTCTGTATATTTATGTCGAAATGCATTGTAAAATGTGTATTTGTCGAAAAGTAATTTAGGATTACGTTAAGGTATTACTAATCCTTTAACAATAGAGCGAAGTGTAAATAGATATTAAATGACCGTTCTTGGAAGTTATTATAAAGGCATTTCAACTACACCCTATAGGTGTTAACCGAAAATAAATCTGATTAAAACATTCTAAGAACTTAAGAATCTAGAACAGGGATTTGTACTATTTTTGTAAATAAAATGATGAAAAATTAATAAAATGAACATGAGTGCCCTTAGACATGCTAAATAATATTTTGCATGTGCATTTATAAAGAAACTGTCAACATATGCATGCATACAAAAATATGCGTTTTGCATGTATTCTAAGTTTTATTAATAACTTTCTTCTCAAAGTTGGGAGACGTCGTCCGCTAGGAGGTTAGCCTCATTAGATATATTTATTGTTTATTTTATACGTAAGAGAATGCAAAATTGTCACTTTATTCTTCTATTAATTTGTTTTTAAAATCAGATTTACAGAAGGCAAAGCATACCTTTTCAAAAAGATGGAAAGTTAAATAATATTAGGAAGATCCACCCTATCAGTCTAACAGCACTTAAAATACAATGAAATAATGCGAATGTTTTTTCTCAAAAAAACATGATACAATTAGGCTAAAAATGCATAGCTCTGTTCAAGATGAAAAGGTTGTTAGATTGGATCTTTGTAATATTTTTTTCGTTACAGCGAGCTTAGTCTGATTTAGTACATAAATTGAAAACTTTTGTATTGTTATTCAGTTTTTCTGAAAAATATCTGTAAAAATTAAGTCGAAAAGCATTTTAGTTAGTGTTGTATGTTGGAAAAATTATATAAAGGGTCTGCCAATAGGGACGCAGGAAGGTAAACGTCAATTTGACACAGACCCCATGTTTTTTCTGTCAACCCAGCGTAATTGTTTTAGTTTAAGATTTACTGTTTTTTGCTATGGAGTCATATTCGAATGAAAACAGCGTCAAAATGATTAAATAACATTGCAAAATGGAAAAAAAATAAAAAACAACCATCGAGCTCTCCGCGATTATAATCCACGGGTAGTCCATCAAAAGCTCCTACATAGTGAGAGAATAACTGTGTGGTATGAAACAGTTTGGTATAATTGGACTTTACTTTTTCCGAGAAAACGGACGCGATGTAGCGTTACCTTACGATGTTGTGAGAATTTCTGATGCCCAAATTGAGAAGATATCGGATTGTCTTCGATAAGGTTTGGTTTCAACAGGATGGGACTAACTGCCATACCTCAAGAGCATCTATGGCTTTCTAAAGTTGAGTGGACTTTCGATCACTGGATCTTTCACTGTTTGATTATTTTTTATGGAGCTACCTGAAAGCTCAGGTTTACGTTACAAAAACACTATGTTTGAAAGGCTTATAAATAATTTTTATACTCGCCTGCAATAATGTTTCGATAAGAACGGTCACCATTTGGATGGCGTTATTTTTAATACTTGAATTACATTTTTTTGTACTTTATATTTTTTTAATGGCATTATATGTGTAATTTTTAGAAAAAATAAAAATTGAAAGTTGTTTTAAAACAACTGTGTTTTGAAAAACGTAATACTTCTTAATAAAAACTTTGGAAACAATATAATAGTTTAGCAAAGTGATTTATACTATAAAAAAGTTTATTCTTCGTATATTTAAGAAGAGATAAATAATTGTTAATTATGATTAACATTTTGTTTAGCTCACCCTATTTAAAAATAAGAATTATAATTACATGATACATACTTGCCAATTTTTTGTACCTTTACTGCATTTTTACTGACGTAAAATAAAACATATTGCAAATTTGAAAGCTGTAGCAGCTAATCCAGAAGCTATTTTAAAATACATATACAGGGTTTGTCCGAAATGAATGCAATTAAGTTCGTAATAAATGTATTTAAGATATCGTTACAAACGTTTGAAATTCTTCAAAGTACTCCTATTGGGCATCCACACACTTTTCTAAGCGACTTTTCCACGCGCGGTATGCATCTTGGAAGGCGTGGACGGAGACCTTGTTTAGAGACTTTGTCACGGCGGTTTGGCAAAGAGTAGTCAACTTATAAAGAGAACAAGGAAGCACAAGTCAAACAAAGATGAAAGATTTACGCCGATTTAAATGCCCGTCGACTTGCGTCGAATCTTTTCGGATAAAATCGTTTGCAGAGCATCCACTCGAGACCTCTGATTGGTAGAAACGCTCTCGTCAAAGTCCAAGGCCCTTGAAAATGATCTCTGTTGAGAACACGTGTAGTGTTGATGTTACAGTTTAATTGGACCGGGCATTGTAAAAAATAGGTTTTCAATTTTTAGGCATTTATAAAGTATTGTAAACAAATAATAAACATATACTTTTTAACATTTTATTTTAGTTTGTCAAATTCCGTTAGTATTTCCACAATCATGGTACTTGCTTCTCACGTTTAAGTTTGCCGCATATTTGGTTACGCCAATTTAAAGGGACAACTGTTTTAGGGTCATAGAAACTGCAGCTGAAAGATCAAAGGTGCCGATATGGAGTGCCCTCTCTTTAAATATTAGCTACTCTTTGGGTTTGGATCGCTTCAGTGGTTCCAAAACGGGTTCCTTTCAGGGCGAACTTGATCCTCGGAAATAAAAAGAAGTCTGCCATAGCCAGGTCAGGACTGTAGGGCGGGGGGCTGGGTCGATCGTCACTCGAGTGTTCTTGTGGCCGTCAGTCAACAAATTGGGAACCAACTTAGCACACACTTTTCGCATGTGCATATTGTCGCTAACAATTTCGTGCACAGTGATTTTCGGAATATTGCGAGTTTCTGCTATCATTCGAACACTTATTTGACGATCGGTACTTAAAAGATCACGAACAGGAGACACATTTTTGTCACTTTTGCTGGTTGATGGCCGTCCAGAGTGGGGGTCATCCTCCACCTCGTCCCGGCCATTTTTAAACAACTTCAAACACCTGGAAACTTGAGAATACGAGATAGCAGAATTCCTATAGACTGCTTGAATCATGTGATGAGTTTCGGCAAGGCTTTTGTTCAGTTTAGCACAGAACTTGATCGCGTAACGTCGTTCGATAGTTTTCTTCATTGCGCGTTGTGACACAGGTACTAACAGCAGGTTCATAGAAACATCGGTCCTGACGCTTCTATAGCTCATAGCAGACTGAGTTTCAAAGCGTTGTGAAGCTAAGAGTCCTTCACCTAACCAAACTTTTCAGACATACCCTGTATGTTCATTTAATCGGAACTCGCTTCATCTCGTTACTTATGCTGATTGTAGCCCCGAAAACTGCGCGGTAGACTATTTTTGGAAAATGACATATTGATCTTAAATATTAATTTGTAAATGTGTGTTTAGCTATTTCTATTCTGTATTTATCTATGAGTCGGAAATCTTGGGTTTAACGCACGACTATGTATAGTTATTTTCGAGCGCGCCCGATGCGGTGAAACATGCTCTTTTCGTTTTATAAATTTGCAACGAGGTATCCTACCGCAGTTCAAATTCATTTCACCATAGTACACTAATGTAGCGGTATCTGTTTTGAGCTATAAAAATGAGGATATTTAGCAATTGATTTCTAAACGATGTATCAATTATTAAATAACTAGCTTTTCTTTTTATTTTAAGTTTGTCGTATTTCTCAAATATAACTAACAGGCATTCGAATAGAGAATTTAGTAACGTGTCTGTTTTCGAGTGAGGTTTAAAAGTAAATATAGAACGAGGCGCAATGTAACCGTGAACAATTAAACACTGCCTGAGTACGCCTGTGATATTTGTGAGCTGCATCAAGGGCTATTCCGAACTTTGTAACGTATGTATTCACCAAATAAATTACGTCCATTAAAGTGAGTAACAGCAGAGTGCTTTGTACTCTGCTGTCGCGGTTTTAATTATATTCAAATTTAAATAGCGTTTTAAGACATCAGTCGAAGCTTATAAAATGATTTTCACAATGTTAAGGAGAGCCTTTTGAGGCCATAAAATTTTAATTACAATCCTGCATAGTCAGAATTGTATTTGTTAAAAATTATCTTATTTCGGCGGCGTTCTACCGTGATATGAATAATACGTTAAATAGTTCTGTTTTTAGGTTTTTCAAAAATAAATCATATGAAGATAAAGTAATAATATTT
This sequence comes from Sinelater perroti, assembly GCA_036346155.1. Classification (NCBI taxonomy): domain Eukaryota; kingdom Metazoa; phylum Arthropoda; class Insecta; order Coleoptera; family Elateridae; genus Sinelater; species Sinelater perroti. Next base: position 1,356,995 of record JARFIY010000374.1, read on the forward strand.
TTTTTATATTAAGTTGTTGTCAAATAATTATTTACTATAAATTTCACTTAATGGTACCGCCTTGTAGTCAGTTCATGAGTATTTCTTTATTGACAGGATATGTTTATTTACAATCTACATTTACACAGAATATTAAGTAAATGGAATGTATTAGTTTGCAAGGGAAATATTCAGTAATGTTTCTCCTACTTCATTGTTGTTTCATTGGTATAGTAAGTCCATGGTCCATGTTCTGTGTAGTCTTCTTGTAGGTGGGCCCTGGTGTAGAGTTGATCGATTAAGACGTTTGTGTCTTGTGTTGTCTGCTTGTTATAGGTTTCTGTCATTTTCAGTATTTCACTTATGACAAAAGGAATCTTCAGTTCATTATGAAGTGTTTGGTTGTTCACGTACCATGGATCGTTTGTAATTATCCGTATTAATTTTGATTGAAGTCTTTGGATGATACTGATCGATGACGGTTTTATACATCCCCAGAGTTGGAGACCGTAGGACCATGTGGGCTTCACTATGGTTTTGTATAGCGATAATATGTTGTTCAGTAAGAGCCTTGAGTTTCTGCAATATCAAGTTGTCTTCTTTTAGATTGGATTTGATCTAGATGAAGGCCGAATTATTTTGCATGCTCAATGTTTATCATTACAGGAGTTACAGGACCCTAAAATGGTCAGGTTTAAATGGTACACAACCATTTGTTCATCAGAAGTCTTCAGAGAAATAAGAAATACCAACGCGCGACACCGTTTTATTCTTCACCATGACAATGTGTGCTTACACTCAAAACGTCGAATTGATGAGCCATCCGCCTTACAATTCTAATTTGGCTCCTAACATTTTTTTTTGTTTCCACACGTGAAGAACAAACTGGGTGGACAACGATTTTCGGCGCCGAAAGGAGCGGTTGTTGCGTTCGAAATCCATGTTTCGGAAAGACTTGATTCGCTATCGAAAAACTGCTGTGAAAATTGGTTCCAGCGTACGCAACAATGTATTGGCCGTCAAAGAGAATATTTTGAAAAACAATAAAAAAGTTTCCAAAATTAAACATTTGTCTTTGTTATTTTTTCGCAATAGACATCAAGTAGCCCTCGTACCTAATAGGGGATTACGCATGAGCCTGAAATGGCTTTTCGGTTTTCCCGAAATACAACCTACAAAAATTGGGATTTACCTTGAGTACCTTGTACTATGTAAAATTTAGTCTAAAAGGAGGACAAAGGGTTTTAAAAGTATTCCCAGTTTAACTAATTTAACGAACGCTTTGTACACAACAGGTTGCCAAAAAATTAGAACTACCTAATCTTATTCCTCTGTTACTCCTCAAAATATTTGTCAAGAACTAACCTTTTAATGATTATTTTGTTTTGCATTACACTTATTATTTTCTTTAATTTATTTTATTTTAACTTAAGGTGAATCATGGTGACTAAATTGTTAATATCGACGTGTTTTTGGAACTTTAAGTGACTATTGGGCGATGTTTGAATTAAATCGTTGTTATTTAGTGGAAAATACAAAATTATATTTATATGCAAATAAGTCGAAATAAGAATATACCTGACGTAACATATTAAAAATGGTGTATCATTCTATGAAAACGTCACATCAAATTGTTATAATACTTGCAAATTCCATAAAAAATACGACAATGAACACAATCATAAAAAAATGAGTTTAAGTTTACTACTACACTAAACAACAACTATCTTACAATAAATGTAAACGCAATGGAACATTACTATTTGTTTACAAAATATTATATGAATAACCAAATACGGTTGCATATGATTTAAAGTCTAAACAGTAAACCGCTACCAGTTGTAAGAAGGTTATCGATATGTCAGTCATGAAGAAATAAAGGAAGAGGTGGAACAAACAGCTTTCCTTGTTATTAGTGTTAATGTCTTTTTAGTGGAGATAAGCAACTAATACCAGCATGTGCTGTCACTCTAAAGGCCTATGAAAGTTCTAATGGAATGCTGAAACTCAAATATAAAATAAAAGTTGAAAAACTCGAAAAAACTTATTTCGCATACTCCAGGTTTAAACGTCAAAATTTTGGTCATGCCCAAAAATTATTGTGCTGTTAAGCCTAGATACGTAAAGTATAAGGAAGATCATCTCATAAGACAATGCTCAAAAAAATCTCAAGATTAACCAAGATGTACGATTGACATTGCTTGCATCACAGCAACTCAACTTACCAACGGTGGGTTATTTAAGATACGCGGTTTTCATGTAATATGCGACAATAGACCAGGTGAATCGGTTATTGACGGAGTCACCATTTTAATAAAAAAAAATAACATTAATTTAACGTATTAAATAACCCACCTTGAGATAGTACTGAAACTGTATCTATATGCGTAAAACTTGGTATTTTCAAATAGTTTAAAATTATTGCAACCCAAGAAAAATCTAATATAGGAACAAATAACTGTTTTTTAACTAAAAAATCTTTTGAATAATATTGGTGCGGCCGGAATAAGTGGACTGTATAGGTAATTTTGAATTTTGAATAGAAAACTTGAAACAAATCTAAAATTAAAAACACTAACCTGTGGAAACGGCGCTTTCCCGCAGATATCGGTTTCCTGCTGTTGGTCCTGGGGCTTTCAGAAGAAAAAGGATATAAAGATATGGATAAAAATTAGGACAAGTTACCCCAATCTTCACAGCAGACGAAACGGTAGCGTCTTTCCTGGTGTAAAAGGTTCCTTCGTCGAGCCAGATGAAAGAAAATGGACCGAGTAAAGCCACCGGAGAACTCTCGGTTAAAAAGAAAAATGTTCCTGACTTACGGATAATTTGCCGCCGAGAACACAGCCAAAAAAGGCCAAATGCAAAACGCGAACAAAGGCAAAAGCGTAATGCCGCTAACGAAATGCGAAATACAAGTTTTAATGAATAAAGCAAAAGTATAAAGTCGCGCGAACTAAACGTAATTGAAATGGCAAGTTTAAAAATAAATAAACCAAAGGCTTAACGTCGCGCGAACTAAACGAAACCGAAGTGCCAATGCAAGTGCCCCAAAAGCAATTGCAGACCCCGGCTATATCGCAACGCGTGCTTGACCAATTGGGCCGATAAAACAAATTTCAAATATATATGAAAGGGAATCAAAAATTATAGCCGGGCCTAATTTAAACTTCAAAATAAATATAATTCGGAGATTGGCGCGAACAAATATAATTCACCTTATTAAAAAACAATTAGATGACTATAGAATTAATAAATATATAGAGAATTTATAACCAAATGAGTCACGCATGTGGAAAGCCACCAAATGCATAACCAAACAAAACAAGTAGTCTCACCAACATTAATAACCGATAGGAATCACTATTGTACTGATAATGAAAAATGCAGCCTCTTCTCGGAAAAGCTATTTGCTAACGTTACTTTTACTATTAAAGACAATAATAGATTATAATCTCTGTTTTACATACTACTTTGCGCAAAATAATCAATTTTTTTGTTTTGATAATTTTCATAAGATTCATTGACAAAGTCATTAAGCTTATATATAAGAGAAAAGTTACCACCTTGCCCTTCTATTACTCAACGCACCTCGTTTACAACCTCCTTGGCCTGCTTCTTTTTCATCATCATCCTCTTTTCCTTCTTTTCCTACTCCCTCAATAAGCGCTGCTTCTTCTTTATTCTTTTTTTATTAGCACCAACTCCCTAATGTCACTGTCTATCATTACACGACTGATTTGTACGATATTGTCCAGATGCAGCCAAGCTTCTCTTCATCGATAGTCACTGACCAGTTACTGCACAGAAAAATATCACATAGGTGGTTGAATACATTTATATATAAATTTCAACGTTTATTTAAAAATGCCATCAATTTTTGCTTTTACTGTATAGCGTTTTAGTTTTTGTACACTTCATAGTTTTGTAAAGTTTCTCGGCTCCGCAGTGCAATAAAAATCTTGCAAAAGTTGTTATTGACGATAAAACTTTCGTAGTTGGTTCCGTAGCTTTGATTAAATAATAAAATAAACTTTTCACATGATAGCTGGAAATGCCAGAGTTACAATTTTTTCTTGAACTAGAGATAACTTTTTAATTTTAATTAAATATAAAATTATACATTTTCTATTTCATAACTCTTACAATTACATTACAATAAAAATAATAGGAACATCTTGAATGTTCAACTGTAGTATATGTTTTTTTATGTAAGATAAATAAAAAGGTGCTACGTTGTATAAATTAAACAATAAATTAATAGTTAAAATTGAAGAACAATATTCAACTAACATTTGTAGATTTTTATTTTATCAAATTAATCTTAATTTGTTGGTATTATTGCAAAAAGGTAAAGACTACAATTTATTTAAAAATACTGGTTATAGTAACTGGTGTGTTTCAATAATTAATTATTATTTTATTACAAAATACATCCTACGAGCGCGAGCAGACGTGAAATTTTAAGCGCGACGATAATTTACCCGAGGACGGGCTTTATCTCGATCAATTTCCACAGAAGTTTTTAAATAAAGTGAACTAGCAGAAACAGTAAGTGGTCAGACAAAGGGAAGTTTATTAGTTACAGCGAGCGCGATAGGAGTGCGGGTTAGCTGTAATTTAGTGCTCGAGAAGCGTGTTAAACGAAGCAAAGCCAAGCGATAGCGCTAGCGGTTATCGGAGATCGAACAGCGAATGAGATATCGAATAAACAAAAACAATACAAGTGAACCAAGGCATCAAAAGAGGATCAAATAGTAGTAAAGAGGAAGCTTTCAGGAAAAGCAAGAAAATAATTAGGACGCCGGTAAAGGAGGTAGAACTGAAGGAATCTAAAAGCGAAGAAATGGGAAACCTAAAAAATACAGGATATGATAGAAAAAATGATAAAAAAGTACAAAAAAATACGGAGGAAAATATAGAGATGAGGGGGGAAATGCGAAGGAGAGAAAAATGATTGGACAGTGAGAAAAAACAGCTAATATGTTTAATAGAAAAACTGGAACATAGTGACCAAAAGAGTAAAATTCGACGAACATAACAAAGAACAAGCGGCAAAGACATTTCTAAGTGATAAGCTGGAAGTAGAGGCAGAAATAAATAGTGATACCACTTGGAAACAAGTACGAGATATCAATAAATATGGTGGAAATTGAAAACTGGACCAGAAAACAACAGATAATGAACAGCAAAAACAAGTTAAAAGGAACAAAAATTTATATTGATAACGACATGAGTTGGAGGGAGAGAACGATACAGAGAGAAATCAGGAAAATCGCGGAAGAAGAACGGAACAAGGGAAATAGAGTGAAAGTGGGATACAGAAAGATACTCATAGGGGAAGACACATACACTTGGAACAAATAGGAAGAAGGAGTAGTAAAACAGAAAAAACTAACAAGATAAAAAGATCGAACAATTAAGAATACGAAACTAGCAAAGGACATGGGCGATGATAATTGCAAAAAGAAAAAAAATTAGGTAGGATAGAGAGCGGCGAGTACAGGAAAGGAAAAGAATAAAGAAAAAGGCAAATATATCAGCAAACAAAAGAAAAGTAAGAAATGCCTACTAAAAACGGGCATATGAAATGTGAAAGGCATAATAGGAAAAGAAAGAGTTAGTAGAAGAGAAGGAAAAGCAACATTAAAATATTTAGGTATAACGGAAAGGAAAAAGAAGGGCTAGAGTTTAATGAGAATAGCAAACAGATACTGGTTTTTCCGACCGGGAATCGAACAATCAAAAAAATGAAGCAAAAAGTGGGTCTGACAATAAATCCGGAAAAAATAGAAAATAGAGTAAAGAAAAAATAACAGGTATAAAAATAGAGGCAACAACATGGACAATAATAGTAGCATATAGACCAAAAGAAAGAAGAAAAAGAATTTACAAAAAGAAATAGACGTAAGTAGACCAAATATTATCATAATGAGAGGGAAGGGTAGGAAACATTACAAAGGCCTAGAAAGGCACCTAGGAATACATGGATACAATAAACAACAGCGGAACCAGAATAATCGATTTATGTATAGAAAACGATCTAGTAATAACAAATTTGAAATTACAACATAAAGAGATACACAAAGACACACGAGAAGCTCGTTCAAGACAAAAGAATAGGAATAGATGGGATATCACCGGAAATGGTAAAATAGATAGCGGATACAGGAATGGAAAAAATATTAAGCCTGATGAACAACATGGTAAAAGTAAATAGACCCCCAAAAGATTTGCAGAGAAATCACTTTGCTAAGCATATTCGGCAAAATATGGGCGGGAATATGGGAAAAAATATTAAGAGAAAAACAGTACAGTTAATGCGGTTTTAGAAAGGAAAGAGGAGTACAAGATAACATATGTATAGAGCGAAAAGGCAATAAGAAAGGGGAAGGAAGTTCATTTATGTTTTATGGACCTTAATTAGGACTTCGACCGAGTTAGAAGAAAAGATATGTGAAAGGCGCTAAAAAATTGAGGTGTATACGCAACGGTGATGGAGATAATCCAAACATTATATCATAAGATAACAAATGTAGTGAGAACCAAAAACGAGGATTCAGAGGAGTCTGGTTGTCTACTAAGCTCTTCATTATTATCAATAATTATGGAGTGGTTAAAGAGTATAAGAACGAGACAAGAAAATATAACGTAGGAAGGTGGAGAATGGAAAAGGTGTGAATGTTCAAGTTATTATATGCAGATGACATGGTGATTTTAGCAAGAACAAAGAAAGAATTACAAGATAATCTGATTATATATAATAGGGAAATGCAAAAAGGAAACATGACAATTAATATAGAAAAGGCAAAGACGATGGTTATAACAGCAGAAGAAAGATGGCACAACATCACAATGAAAGGGAAAGAAATGGAGCAAGTGAAAAAATAAAATATATTAGTAACAACGGAAAGATAGATGATGAAATAAATGAGCGTGCAGTCGTCGTAGGCAGAATTTTCAACGCTATAAAAACACCTGTCTGGGAAATATCTAAGAAAACTAAAGTGGAAGAAGTAAAAAAAGTAATGTAGCCGGCTCTAGTTTACAAAAGTAAATCGTGTGCGATCTCAGATAAGCAAGAAAGTAGACTGATGTGCACAAAAATATGGTTCTGGAGAAAAATAGAAGCAAAAACAAGAGAAGACAGAATTAGGAACATAACGTACAGAGAGTAGTTAGGAATAAAGAAGGAATACAAAAAAGACAATTAGAATGGCTAGGACACGTGTATATAATGGGTGAAAACCAACTGGTATAAAGGACATTTGAAGCAAGACCAGGAGGAAATAAGAGTGGGAAGACCTAAGAAGACGTGGACAGAAGGGGCGAGAAAGGCAGCGCAACAGAGGGGATTAGAATGGGGTACAACGAGACAAAAAACCCAAGACAGAAAAGTGGTACCGAAAAACTTTGACGCCTTACTGGATCTTCATATTTTAGTTATTCTTATCATGTACGTAAGATATTCGTATATTTTTAATATTCTATTATCACTTCATTTACTAAATACCTATTTCTTGCTATATTTTATATACCAAAATTGTATTTATTATACTATAAACATATATTTTCATTGTTTATTTGTTACGTTTAATGTATTTTTTTGTCATTGGTTTTTAAAATGAGCCAAAATTTTTCGAGTTACTTTCAAACATGCGAATATTTTAATATTTAGCTTCCACGTTCTAGGATATAGATTTAAATATGAATTTCAACTATCCCTCCTATCAAAAACCCCGACGATACCTGGGCCAGATCTGATACTGATAAAGCCAATTCATTTGCGAAACACCTTGCTAACGTGTTTACAACACCACAAGTACAAGGTCATGTTGACGATAAAGAAATTGAATCCTTCATTGATACTGCGTGCCAATTGTCACCGCCAATCAAGCCCTTTACGCCAGTAGAAGTTTCTCAACAAATACAACTAACAAACGTGCGTAAAGCACCAGGATATGACCTAATGGTTGGAGAAGTACTTAAAAACCTCCCAGAAAAGCGATTGTACTAATTACCACAATATTTAACAGAATACTACAACTCTGCTACTTCCTATGTTATGGAAACATGCCCAGATAATAATGATTGCGAAACCTGGCAAACCGCCCACCCAAGCACAATCCTACAGACCAATAAGTCTCCTGCCTCTCCTTTCCAAACTTCTTGAACGGCTACTACTCAAGCGCATTAAGAAATCTGTAGACCTAGACCAGCTTATCCCACTGCACCAGTTTGGATTCCGTGAAAGCCATTCCACCATTCACCAAAGCCACCGAATCATCACTCATATAATGGAAAGCATGGAGAAGAAGAATGTATGCCCAGCGGTGTTCCTAGACATTAAGCAAGCGTTCGACAAAGTGTGGCATACTGGCTACAAACTCAAATTACACCTCCCCAGTCAGCTATACGTACTACTCAAGTCATACCTCATAGACCGAACCTACCAAGTCAAAATGAACAGTGCAGTCTCAGATATCCATCCAATCAAGTCCGGAGTCCCGCAGGGCAGCGTCTTGGGACCACTGCTATATCTAATTTATACATCAGATGCACCAACCACAGACAACACTATACTTGCGACATTTGCTGACGACAGCATCTAGACTCACTGCAAGCCTGGTTCCATAAGTGGAGAATTACAGTCAATACTGATAAATCGGCTCAAATAACCTTCGCCATAAGACGTATCGAATGCGCTCAAACCAGCATAAATAACACCCCAATTCCAATCCATAGGGAAGTAAAATACCTCGGCTTGCACCTCGACCAAAAACTCAATTGGAGCTCGCATATCAAAGCCAAAAGGAAGCAATTAGATCTCAAACTCAAACAAATGGCATGGTTACTTGGAAAACATTCCCAACTCTCTCTATCAAACAAGGTTTTGCTGTATAAAGTCATCCTGAAGCCCATATGGTCCTACGGGATCCAACTCTGGGGATGCGCCAAAGCGACACACACTAAAATCGTTCAAAGATTCCAGTCCAAAACCCTCCGTATCCTGGCCAATGCACCATGGTACATAAAGAACGACACCCTTCATAACGACCTAGGAGTTCCCTACGTAGATAGTGAAATCAAAAGGCTCTCAACTAACTATAGCAGTAACTTGGCAGGACACCCTAACCAACTCATTGAACAACTCTCCAATCAACCGGACATCGCAAGAAGTAGTCATTAGGGAGACTAGCACTGGCTAGAGCTCCCCGCATGACATTGTATTGTTATATAATTTTACTTAATACTCAAATTAGGAGTAGATTGTAAATACGCTGGTTAAATTAATAAAAAAAAAAATATGAATTTGCGGCATTTTATTTGTTTTCCCGCTTCTAGATAGCACTTTATCATGTTTGGTTTTACAAAATACTTACACATTTTTTAATTATTAACCGTTTTTAAAAATTATACTACAGGAACAAAATGTTTAAGAATTTTTGTTTTTCACTTGCTTTTATACATTGTCATAGAAACCCGCTATGTTACGGGGGAGATTCATAAAATATTTAAGAATATTAATGAAATGGCCATAAATGTCACAATGTTGAAAATGAAGGTAACAAACTATATATTTTTGAAAAGCTCAAAAAAGAAAAGATTTTTTGGTGTCCTAGACAACTATGGTTTTTAAAAAAATATAAGATTATTTCATATCTCAAAACTCTTAAGAGATAAAAAATAATTTTAACATTATCAAAATTTTTGTAAAAGAACTGCGTCAAAAATGTTAATATAGCTTTAAAAAATATTTATGAACAACTTTATATATAAACTATGATACTTTATAGAAATTGGCCAAAAATAACTTTTAGCTTGTATCTCCAAAACGCCTAGAGATATCGGGATAGGGCAACGCGCCACTGGTTTCTTTCTAATTCCTACGGAAATAGGTGTAATTCCCAAATCCCATCGAATCTGGGACACCCTGTACTAAATACATAAAACGCAACTGGACTGAAAAACTATCTCGACTTATACAAACCTACATATTCCCCTATTTTGATACATTTAAATGCGGTACTTCTCGATCATTATTAAAAATACTTATATTGGAAAAATTGTTCATAAACTAATATTTAGGCGAGCGATTTAATTAGATCTAATTTAGAAGAAATATTTTGAGAAATATTGATTCATGCAAATTGGTACTATTTTGGAAAAGCTCATATTTTTTACTCTTTTAGTATAAGTATTTGCTTATGTTAGCTTCGCGATTGATTTATAAGAGAGGTCATACTTTGTGCTCTTTAAAACCTTAAATTAATAGATTTTTTATTTAGGAAGTCCTCACAAATAATGTATATAGAAACAAAAGCTACATACTCAAAATTTCTTATTTTTGTAATAATGGTAATAATATTTATTGTCACAAACTATGTCACTTACCCAATATTACATTTACGTGTTGTCAGTAGAAGTTAACAGTTAACAAAAAATGTTATACTAATAATTGTAATATAGTGTATTAGACATTAGAATTACATTTTTTATTATTCTTTGTTTATTTTACTGAGTACGCCGGATACTTTATTAAAAACAATTTGACTGCTTTTAAAAACTGAGAAAATTAAGATTTATGATATTTTGCTCTATTATTCATGGTCAAAAACTAACAAAAATAAATGTGTAATGTTGAGACTTTTTTATTGTTTTTCAAAATATTTCCCTCTGACGGCTAATACATTGTTGCATACGTTGAAACCTATTTTTATAGTTTTTTTTCTAAAGCGAATCGGGTGTCTCTAAAACAGATTTTGAATGCGTAAACTGTGCACTGTTCACGTGTGAAAAGAAAAATAAATCGCTAGGGGCCAAATTAAAACCGTACGGCGGATGATCCGACAATTCTACGTGACAGGTACATTACAAAGGTTCTACAAGATCATGTTATGCCTTTTATGAATACTATAGGCAGGCATGGCATTTTTATGCAAGATAATGCTAGACTTCACGTAGCTAGAGTTGTCAGAGAGTACCTTGATGATGTGGGAATTAAGAGGTTCGAGTGGCCAGCCTTCAGTCCAGACATGAATTCTACTGAACATGCCTGAGATGAGCTGGGATGACGTATCCGAAGGCATGCAGCAGCTCGAAGAATTGCCCAGAAGCTGAAAGAGTTGTTGTTGCAGGAGTGGAATAACATTGACCAGAAGGTGATCCTCAAGTTAATTGAAGGGGTGCTTCGTCGACTTTAAGCAGTCGTTAACGCAAGAGGAGGGAATACAGGTTATTAGTGATTTTATGAGTTTATTCATTCATATTGATCCTAATAATAAAAAATTGAGCTTCGTTTAAAATGTAAATTTGTTGCTTTTTCAAAATAAATTGTAAAAACCAAAAAATATGCTTTCTGCTTCGTTAATTAATATTAGATTTAGCCTACTAGATAGGGTACAAGGATTTACAATTTACAAATATGTGTTTAATTGAAAACTCTAAAAATATATCACAATTTCAATATGAGCTCAATTTTTTGTTAATCCGTGAAAAATTTTCAGGTTATAATCACTTAAGATAGATAGTTTATTACTTATTTCATCTGCAACTAACAGAGCGTCGGACAATTTATCAATAAATTTAGGGGATTTAAAATTGCATATGTCACGTGCAAATCGCGCTCCGTAAATAAACTCAAATAGTGAGTCTTTACGACTTAAAATTTTCACGTAAGTGATAATCAATAAGAAGTAGATTAGATAGAGATTTAAATTTAATTATAGAGTAGTAATCAGGACAGATTAAGTAATAAACTAGAAATAGTAAAGGGGCAAATAAATACATAATATTACAAATTTTAACGTTAAGGATAAGATTATCGCCTCCGAAAGGTCGACTTAGGCTGAGAACACTTTACGCTGCCTGAGACGTTCATATAGGCAAACCATATTGCAAAATACTGTTTAAATTAAGGCAAACAAAATTAAATAAAACTAAGGATGAATGAGATCGATAGAATTGAGAAAATGTTCCAAACAATAGAGGAAAACATGAAGGAAAGTTAGATAAGGTAGTACTTGAAATGAACCAAAGTGAAGGAGGAAAATAAAAAAATAAAATCCGTGATAGCGGAGCAGGAGATCAGAATAGATAGCCTTGAAAGAGAGGTGAGGAGTAAAAATATAATAATAAAGGGAGTGGTAAATGAGGAGAGGGAAAATGAGAACGAAATAAATGAAAAAATATTAACAGTACTGCATAAAATTGGTGTAAACATTGATAGAAACACGGAAATAGAACAAATAAGAAGATTGGGGAAGTACGAAGAAGGAAGGAAAAGGCCAATTTTTGTCAAATTAATTAGAGAAAATTTGAAAATATTAATACTACAAATTGCAAAAAAAAAAAATTAGGGGAACGCACATCTGGATAGATGGATAGATTTTAGCAAAGCAATACAGGACGAAAGAAAAGTATTAATACCTATTCTTAAAGAGGAGCGCAGAAAGGGAAACAGGGCAAATATAAGATTTAATAAGCTAATAGCCAATGGTTAGGCGTATACGGTAGAAAATATAAAAGAAGGGGTGGAGACGTTAGGGGAGGTGGTAAAGGAAAACAGTGTACAAAGTATTGCATTGAAAAGGACAGTAACGGAAAGATCTCCAGAGGGGAACAGTTTAGAGGAGCAGCTAAGAAAAATAACACGTACGAGAAAAAACTAATAAATACAGATAGGTTGACTGTTTTTGATAACGAAACTGGCAAAGGATATGGACATGAATTAAAGGATTACTAAGGTATAGGATATAAGATAATTAAGGAAAGACAAATAAGAAAGACCAACAAGGTACGGAAGAGCAGCAGCAAAGTAATGAGCACAACGTGAGAATAGGTACATGGAATGTACAGGGTATGTACGAAGAGGGCGCAGTATTAATGTTGGTGAATGAGCTACAGAAATACAACATACAGATTGCAGGTATACATGAAACACATTTAGCGGGGAACAACATACAAAAACTATACACTGTTTACAAATGGAAAAATGAAAATAGATTTGGTGTAGGCTTTCTGATAAAAGAAAATTTAGAGGAGGATGTTAAAGATTTTGGAGCCCAATCAGAAAGGTTGTGCTATATAAGAATAAAGACTAAATACAATATGATGACAATAATTAACGCACACGCACCAACTGAAGATAAGGACGATGAAATAAAAGACGAATTCTACGAAGCTTTAGAAGAAATGGTCCAGAAAATCCCAAAGAAAGATCTTAAATTAGTAATTGGTGATATGAACGCAAAAGTAGGCAGAGAATGATGTATAAAGAGGTTACAGGTGGCGAAAGTAAACACGAAGAGAGTAATGAAAACGGGCTAAGGCTGATAACATTTGCCATAGAACAGAAGATGAAAATAATGAGCACGCACTTTAAACGAAAGGACACACACAAAGGAACATGGAAAATTCCAGGACGAAAGGAAACAAACCAAATTGATCATGTACTGGGAGAAGAAGAAGTGGCTCAAAAAATTAAAAACGTTAGGACGTATAGAGGAGCTGACGCAAACTCAGACCACTTTCTCGTAACAGACAAAAAGACAAATAAAGAGAAGACAAAAGAGAAATAACGTATGATCTTAAGGCGCTACAGGATACTGAAGTAGCACGGAAGTATATTAATAGTATAGAGGAAGAATATAAGAACGACGATAAACAAAGTAGTGAGGTAGATTAAAAATGGAAAAAAACTGGAGGAATCAATTGTAAATGTCATGAGGAAGAATATACCACTAAATAGGAAGATTAATAAGAATAACTGGATGGATGAAGCATGCAAAGAAGAGATAAACAAGAAAAAGAAGATGTGGTTAAAGTTTTTTACAAACACGAAATGATCAAGACAAAAATCTGTGTAAAAAACAACAAATCAAAGTAAAGCAGATGTGTAGAGCAAAAAAGCGTAAATATAAGGAGGAGGAAATAAGGGACATTGAGGAAAAGTACAAGAAAAAGGAAATAAGAAATTTTTACAAAGATGTTAAAACCATTAGAACTGGATCCAAGAGAAAACAATTCTATATCAAAGGAGAATATGGAGAACTATTAGGTAATACACGGGATATTCAGAAAAGATGGAAAACTATTTTGAAAAAGAGCTAAACACATACGAAGGGACACAAGAAGAGGGAAGCGTATCACAAAGAGAAGAGCATAGTGAAGAAATACAGGAGATACATGATGAAGAAATTAGGAAGCTTAGAAAGGACGAAATTAAAGAAGTAATATACAAAATGAAAAATAACAAAAGCCCAGGGCAAAATCGAATAACAGCCAAAAACCTAAAATATGGAGGTGAAATTGTATGTGATAAAGTGTATGAATTAATAAAGACCATATGGGATACAGAAAATATGCCACAACAGTGCGAGAAAGTGGTGATAGTACCGGTTCTTAAGGGAGGAGATAAATATGTTTGCGGCAACTATAGGGGAATCGCAATATCAGATATAATGTACAAGCTGTTGGCAATAGATATTAAACAAAGATTAGAAGGGTATTTGGAAGCAGCTATTGGAGAATACCAAGCGGGATTTCGCAAGAATAGGTCTACTAATGATTAAATATTTACAGTTAAACAAATATTAACGGGGGCGTACGAATATAATATCCCTATGCATATGCTTTTTCTTGATTTCAAGGCCACCTACGACTCCATAATTAGAGATAAACTGTATGAAGCAATAAGAACACTAGGAATCCCAGAAAAATTAATAAGACTGATAAAGCTGACGTTAAAAGATACTAAATGCATGGTGAAAGTAAATGGGGAAATAAGAGAAAGTTTTTAAGTTAAAAGGGGAGTAAGACAAGTGGACCTGCTATCTACTCTATTATTTAACGCGGCACTGGAAACGACAATAAGGAAAAGTGGAATAAATAGGAGAGGAACGATTATGAATAAGAGTCATCAGTGTCTCGCTTACGCGGATGACATACTTTTTATAGCAAGGAGCAGAAAGGAGCTAACAGGAATGACTGGAAAACTGCTGCAAGCTGCAAAACAAATAGGTATAAGAATAAACAAAAGTAAGACGAAATATATGGAAATAAAGAATAAACATGCAGCAAATGAACAAAAAAAACTGAGACTACAAATGGGAGAAGAAGAAGTACTAGAATTCGAAGAGGTGGAGGAGCATATGTATTTTGGAGCATTAATAACCAATAAATGTAAAGAAGAAAGAGAAATAGAGTTAAGAATAGCTAAAGGAAGTAGTGCGCGGGGAGTATGAATAGCATAATAAGATCAAAGGATATCTCCAGAAATGCCAAAATTCGGATCTACGAGACGCATTCATAAAGTAAGGGCCGTTTGCATGTATATAAATAGTGGCGCTTCGAAGCACAGTTTTACCACTGCAGCGCCATCTACTGACTCATTGCGAAGCTACAGCGTCATTTGTTTTGATTCTGAAATTGTATTGTTGTCAGTGAATGCAAAGAACAATGGCCGCGAAAATCGTTGATCCCGCCAAGTGTGAAGTGCGTTCTGTGATTCGTTTCTTATGTGCAAAAGGATCGTCGGCTGCTGAAATTCATCGGGAGTTATGCCTGGTTTACGGACCTACAGTTATGAGTGAAGGAAAGGTTAGACAATGGTGCCGTTATTTTACAAATGGCCGAACAAATGTCCATGACGAAGAGCGGAGTGGCAGGCCCAGTATCCAGACTGATGAAATCGTTTCACAAGTGGACCAAGCACTGCGATCTGATCGTCGATTGACGATTAGTGGCCTGGCTGACAAATTTCCTCAACTTGGACGCACTACTGTTTACAATATTGTCACAGAAAACCTCGCATACAGCAAATTGTGTGCAAGGTGGGTACCAAAATGCTCACCGACCACCACAAAGAGCAAAGAATGTCTAGTGGACGAAAGTTTTGGCCCGTTATCAACAAAATGGAGATGATTTGTTTTCTCACATTGTTACTGGGGACGAGACGTGGGTATCCTACGCCAACCCAGAAACAAAACTGCAATCGATGCAGTGGCGACACTCATCCTCACCAAAACCGAAAAGTTTAAACAAACTCAGTACACAAGTCGAAAATTGATGGCTACAGTTTTTGGGACAAAGACGGTGTTCTTTGGTTGATTTCATGGAACGTGGGACAACAATTACAGCTGACGTGTACTGCGAAACGCTCAAACACTTGAGACGTGCGATCAAAACAAACGCCGCGGAAACTGTCATCTGGCATAATCCTCCTCCACGATAACGCGCGTCCTCACACTGCTGCCAAAACCATTGAGAAAATTCAAGATTTTCGTTGGGAACTTTGACCACCCACCGTACAGTCCCGACCTTGCACCTAGCGACTACTTCCTCTTCTTGCATTTTAAACGGTGGCTGGGTGGACAACGTTTTGAAACCGAAGACGGACTCAAAACGCCGTTGTCAACTGGTTCAACTCTCAGGCGGCAAGCTTCTATGCAGAGGGGTTAAAGAAGCTGGTGCAGCGGTACGAAAATGCTTAGAAGTGAACGGCGATTATGTAGAGAAGTAAAGTAAGATTGTACCTAACTAAATATGACAATAAATTTGTTTCTTATGAGTACATTTTTTTCTGTGACCAAACGGCCCTTACTTTATGAATGCGCCTCGTATAAGACCATATTGAGCCCGACAGTACTGTATACCAGTGAGACATGGACTATGACAAAAAAAAAAAACACAAAAAAGTTTGGAAGTATGGGAAAGAAGAATGCTAAGAAGGATATATGGTGAAGAAGGTAGACGGAGTATGGGAGAGAAGAACAAATGCAGAATTATATGAATTATATAATGATCCAAATATAATACAGGTAATTAAAGCCAGAAGACTCCAGTGGTTAGGTCATATGGAAGGACTACCTGATGACAGAATAGTAAAGGGGTTAAGATGGTGTATCCCAGAAGGACGGAGAAAAAGGGGAAGTCCGAGGAAGAGATGGTGGGAAGCAGTGAAAGAAGACCTAAAAGGAAAAAAAAGGACACAACTGGAAAGAAATAGCCAAGGATAGAGTAAAATGGAAACTATTCACAAGGCAATGGGCCTAGAGACGCCTGTGAACGCCATATATATATATATATATATATATATATATATATATATATATATATATATATATATATATATATTTATATATATACTTCTAGGACTTCTGTATACACTTATTAAAATTATGTTTATATTGTTTAAATGAACAGTAAACACTTCAAAATGGTCAGGTATAGCCATATCATTAATAACTAAACTGCATCTTTAATGTAAAGTGTACAACCTATACAACCATTTTTTTCTACAAAATACTAGCATACATTTAAAATTCACGTTCCGTAAGCCAGTGTTTGCAAAGTGGCAGCTCTATTACGGTATTATTGTTGCTTACAAAATTTATTAATTCGCTATGATTATACCTTTAGTTTCTAATACTTAAATTCTCTAAAACACTCACGACAGGTTCTGATCTTGTTAAGTTGGTTTTTATTTATTGGTCTTCCGAATAAAAAATTTGTAGCAATAACATTATGAGGGCAGCAATTTGCATTTATTATATATTGTCTGTGTATTTGTTTTCATTTTTGTGAATTTGTTACATTTTTCAATTCTGTTATTTAAATTACTTAATTTAGAATTTACAGTAGTTTCTTTGTCAACTAAAACAGTTTTAAAATTTCCATTCGTATTTTTACTAAAATATTATTTTCTAATTTATGGAAACTAAGTACTCTAAAATAGAAAATAGTAATATACAATAACGTAAGACAGTTTCAGGACACATGTTATTAAATTAATGTTTTTCCAAGAAACTAACAAACTGAGCACAAAGGATATTAAATATAGCACAAGCAGGAAGCAGCTTTATTGCAAGACTGTTTTTGTCATGTTTTATACTCAATTAAAACTTATGTAATAAAAGGTTGGAAATTGCACTGTCTCATGCTAAGATCACTGAAGCATGTCAAACAAAACAAAAATAACCTTTTTAAAATATTTAAAGAGCTGAAAATAAAAATATGCTGCAAGAAATTTCAAAGAAAACTCTGCAGTTATAAGATCTGAAAAGCTGTTGTTTAGTTTATTAAATTTTAAATGATTTAAGATATTTATGTAAAATAAAAGTATGCGTGTGTGGGTTAATTTAATTGCTTATAAGATAATAAAGAGAAAGCGTATCTAAAGGTTAATTAGTTAATTTTCAGAATTTAAAAAAGTTGTAAAATGTATAGTTTTGTATTCAAATGAGCAACAAACTGCAAGAGCAGAGAATGCACGGACAAACGAACTGAGTATTTTTAACTTAAGTCGATCGTATTTAGAGTGCTTATTTCACATATGGAGTTCTCGTTAATTTCAGTAGCATTTATAAAAATATGGCACAGTCATTTCGTTCATTTGTACACTTGTGTATAAATAAATATAACCACTTAGAAAGATTGTGATATTTTTAGAAAATTATCATATGTAGCACATGCATAATCTACTCGACTAAACTATGCAGTAATAAGTACAGAGCGGATTTTATGCACTAAAAAATGACAAAATATGTGCATAAATATGCACTAAAATGTATATAAATATGCAAGAATATGCATTATTAAAAAAATGTTTATTATTATTTTTTTATTATAACCAGGTAATTTTCGTCTTAAAAATAGAATTGTATAAAGTGTAAACATAAATTTATTAAACAAAATATATAATAAATTTTGCAAAACATTAAAATCAAACTTAAATATATATTATTAAAAATATTTACATATACTAACAAAACGATATATAATTAGGTGTTTCTCAAATTTTTCTGGTAAGAAATTTTGACACTTCTCAGATAATATATGTTTATACGCAGAAAAACTTCTTTCTACGTCTACATATGTTATAGGGGCATTTTTTAAAGCACACATAATAGGTATTTCTATATCAAAATCAACATCTAGAGTGTTGTAAAAATTGAGAATGTCATTTACTTTCGCTAGCAATTTGCAATAAAATATCCTTAAATTGCAGAAAAAAATTGTTGCCGATATTTCCTAGAACGGCAGTTTTTAATTTTTAGAAATTGTTTATCAAATGAATAGATTCGTTTATTGGCATAGGTTCTTCTTCCAGTGCTGTAATTGATTTACTTACAAATGAATAATGAGCCCTAATAAATGCTAACTGATCGCGTAGTTTTAGTTTTCTTAAAATAGACCGAGAATTTTCAATAAGAGTACTAGAACTATCTGAAAATTTGAAAATTAGAATTTTATCGTCCCAAAATGCTCAGCGTAAAAAGAAGCTCCGTTTAGCCAAGTACCCCATCACGTGATTACAGGCTCAGGAGACAACGGAACGTCGGGTTATTTTTTTCTATATAACTGCACCCTCAATAGGGCCTTTATAAACACTATTTTATGCTACTTACAAATGAATTTATTAAGGAAAATTCAATTCGAATTGCTTCAGCTACTCTAATTAAACCATGAGCCAGGTATGTAACATGAATTAGATTTTTGTATGAAACCTTTAGTTGTTGCTCAACTTTTGTCATGTATGGTGCTGGGTCGCACAGCGTCAAAATAATTTTTCCTGCGGGTACAACATCGGGAAAGAGGAATTGCATTAAAGATTCATTAATAAATCTAACAATTGTTAAATAATTGGTGTTATCAAGAACCTTCTTCTTAAAGTGCTATCTCCTATCGGAGGTTAGCAATCATCATAGCTATTCTAATTTTTGATGTAGCTGCTCTGAATAGATCTAGTGATGAACATCCAAACCATTCCCGGAGGTTCCTCATCCACGACATCCTTCTTCTGCCTCTCGATCTTTGTCCTGAGATCTTGCCCTGTATGAGCAATTGCAGCAAGCAGTATCTTTTACGTCCCGTGACATGTCCGAAATATTCCAATTTGCGTTTTTTCAATGTCAGTAGTAACTCTCGTCCTTTGTTCATGCGATGGAGGACTTCTTCATTGGAAACGTGTTCTGTCCATGATATTTTAAGTATGCGTCTGTATATCCAGAGCTCAAAGGCTTTCAGTTTTTTCATTTGCTGTTGTTTGAGGGTCCAAGCCTCCATTCCGTACAACAGAATCGAGAAGACGTAGCATCGTACCATGCGCATTCTCAGATCTAGCGAGAGATTGCCTCATTTTTACAAACGCTGCCCTCGCCATTTCGATTCTTCTATTGATTTCAGTAGCTTGGTCATTACAACTGTTTATTATGGTCCCTAAATATTGGTATTTGTGCACTCTTTCGATTTCGGTGTTTTCGATTTTTATTTTTATATTGTTGATGTTATTATTTCCTATTTTCTTGATGACCATGAATTTAGTTTTCTTATAGTTCATTTTGAGACCATACTCTTTGCTAACTCTGTTGATATTTTCTAGCATGTTTTATAGGTCGTCGGGATTGCAAGCTATTATTGCAGTGTCATCCGCATATCGCAGATTATTGATCACTTGCCCATTCATTTTTATCCCTCCTTGTTGGTCCTCTAACGCCTCCCGGAATATACACTCAGAGTACATGTTAAAGAGGGCAGGTGATAGTACACATCTCTGTCTAACGCCCCTAAGGATCTCAATATTTTCGGACAACTGGCCATTAACATTGATCGCCGCATGTTGTTTCCAATAAAGATTACGAATTATGCGGATATCACAAGAATCCAAGCCTTTTTGTCTCAAAATTGCTATTAACCTATCGTGTTTTACCTTATCAAAGGCTTTTTCATAATCTATGAATCCTATATACAAATCCACATTCATGTCGAGACATCGCTGTATTAGAACATTTATCCCTAAGAGGGCTTCTCTTGTCCCCATGTTGTTTCGGAATCCGAATTGTGTGTCGCTAATATCTGCCTCTAATTTTCTGTAGATCCTTTTATGTATGATTTTCAAAAACACCTTTAGAGTATGGCTCATAATGCTTATTGTTCTAAATTCTGGGCAGTCTTTGGGGTTGTTCTTTTTGGGTAGAGGTACAAACGCCGATCGTAACCAATCGTTTGGAATACTCCCTTTTTTATATATATTATTGTATAGATCTACAAGTAAGTGTAGATTTTCGTCCTCTAATAGCTTTAGAAATTCTACAGGTACGTTATCTGGGCCTACGGCTTTATTGTCTTTGGAGTTGTATATAGCATGTTTAACCTCCTCTAGCGTTATAGCCGGGCTATCCGAGCTGATTTGGTTATTTTCCATTTCTATTTCTGACGTCCTGTCGTCGTCAAAGAGTTCTTTTATGTATCCCTTCCATATTTCTATTTGCTTGGTTATGTCTATAATTATGTTGCCATTCTTATCTTTCATAATACTTCTCTGTCTCTTCTTTGCTACTCCCGTCATCTCCTTAATTTTTTTATGCAAATTGAATGTATCATGTTTCGTCTGAAGCTCCTCTATTTCGTTACATCTGTCGGTCATATATTTTTCTTTGGCTTTTATAATTTCTTTTTTAATAATCTTATGTATTTCTTTATACTTGTTGTCATCTATGTTTTTATATTTCCTTCTCGTCTCCATTAATTTAAGGATTTCAGGTGTCATCCATTGCTGTTTTGCATATTGGGTTATTTCTGAAGAATTTTGGTTGGCTGCGTCTATTATTGCTGTTTTGATATTTAACCACTGCTTCTCGATAGTTGTTTCTTTTGAATTCTTTAGTGTTTCTAATTTTATATTAATATCTTTCGTTATATCAGTTTTTACCGTAGCATTTTCTAAAATTCGGGCATTGACTTTTGGATCCAGACGTTTTCTTTTTATTATTTTCAATTTTAGTTTAAAAGTAGCCACCACTGGATTGTGGTCTGATCCCACGTCTGCACCAGGGTATGTTTTGGCGGACAGAAGAGCATTTCTATATCTTTTATTTATTAAAATGAAATCGATTTGGTTTCGTACCACGTGGTCGTTGGTGTGTGCTGGTGAGGTCCAAGTATATAACCGTCTGTTAGGGAGCTTAAACCATGTGTTAGATATTACCATCTGTTTGTTCTGGCAGAATTCAATGAGTTTTTCTCCATGTTCGTTCCTCTGACCTAGTCCATGTGGGCCAACATAATCCTGTACACTTCCTTCTCCTATTTTTGCATTAAAATCACCAAGCACGATTGTCCCGTCATTTTTAGCGATGGAGTTCATCAGTATATCCAGGTGATTATAAAACTCCTCTATTTCATTGTCGCTTTTGTCAGCTGTTGGGGCATAGATCTGAATAATTTTGATGTTATTGGTGTGAGAGTGTAGTTGTATCAACATTATTCTATTTGAATAATTTATCACGCTTTAACTTGCGGTTTCAGTCTGACAGTATTGTAGCAACTCCATATCTGTGGTTGGGTTCATCTCCACCAGAGTAATAAACGCTGTAGTTGTTGTTTATAGTGCATTCTCCGTTCCCTGGCCATTGAGTATCGCTAATTCCAAGAATATCTATGTCCATCCGTTTCATTTCAGCAATAACATTTTGTACCTTTCCTGCTTGATACATGCTTTTGACATTCCATGTTGCTATTTTCACCGGTGACTTATTTATCTTCAAGAGTGTATTTCTATTTGTGTTTGTGTTCGTTCTGCCGGGATTTCGCTTGATGACTACCTGAGAGGCCCAACATTCTCCTCCCCTGCCGGATATTGGGGTCCGATACCCATGATCAGTAACATTTAGATTGTCAGTCTTCACTACCATGATGATTTTACTAGGAAAAGTAATGAGGTGGTTTTCCGTTGCCTTCCTCATCGCAATATCTTAACCACTTCAATATCATTTATTCCGTGCTTAAGGTTATCTGTTCTTATAGTCGTTCCTGTCTTCCTGACATCCGCCTATACGAACTAATATCCACATTGCTGCCCGTTGATATGCTAGTTTTGGTCCACCCCGGGTATTTAATTTCCCCGGTACCACCCATATCTGGGAGGTGTTCCCCTATCCGCCACCTGGGGAGGCGCCCGATGGGGGACTAGCAACCCCACACGGGATCAAGAACCTTACAACCAACTAAATAAGACTTACTAGATACGTCTTCTTTCAAATAACCGACTAGAAGGTTAGCAACGTATCTTCCGCAAGTATCTGTGGCTTCGTCTACTATAAAATACATATAATGGTTTTTTATTATATTTATTATTATATTTTTAATGGTTTCAAGATACAGTTCGTTGACGTATCTTTTCCTCAGTGTACTTTCGTCCGGCATTTTTTTGTTACCAAGTTTTTCTAGAAATGACTTAAAACTATTGTTTTGACGTTTTTTAAGGGGAATGTTAGACTTAATAAGAGCACTACATAATTCTAAATTAAATTCTTCTCGTTCGTTCCGTTTGGATGCTTCGGCAGCTAGAGATTCGCCCAAAAGTATTTGAGATTGGTTAGTTTTTTCATTTATCCACGTTTACTTTATTCCCAGCCGTATTAATGTGTTGCGTGTTCTGAGACTTTTTTTACTTTCCTTATCCTATAATAAGGAAAGTAATGTAATCGGCGGAAATTTGACCTACCCAGTTTTTCATATTTCTGGATACATTATAGCCCCAGGACACCAAAAAAGTTGGTTTGGGCCATTGGTTCTTGTGCGTGTGTGTCTGTCTGTCGGTCTGTCAGTAGACAGGATATCTCGAGAACTGTAAGAGCTAGAGACTTGAAATTTGATATGCAAGTTACTTGTAAATAGGGGACGCAGTGCGAAGTTTGGTAAAAATCAGCCGAACCGTTTGGTCTCAAAATGATTTGTTATCACGAGATAAACATGAATTTAAAGTAAAATTTGGTAAAATTGGAACTCGAAAAAAAATTGAAGCCCAGGATTTTTGCCAGAATTACCCAAATAATATGATAAGAAAAGTCGTGTGATGTTCACACCAGATTTTTTCACATGAAATCTATAATTTGATATACATTCTATAATGGTTATTTACACAAATTTTAAAAAGTTTGTATTATTTTTGGACAAAACTAAATAATCAAACATTCAACTAACCATTTTTCCACAGACTGCAAAATATTCTATCACCTTCATCTCCATCTATACGAAATTCGGGCAAATTTTTTATCCAAGTGGACGTTAAGTTATTTTGCACTTTCGGCATCTTCAAAATTTTATATATTCACGTTCTCTTCACAAATAAATGTATCGTAACGAACTATTTATCTGTTTAATAATGTCGTCATAAATATGTTTGCTAAAGGAAATGCACCTAAAATAATAAGTGGGGGTTTTAAATCTTTCTATTCAATGTGCTTAAGTTAGTTATGTATTAGTCATCAGCCAGTAACAATAACAACTGTCCATTATCATTAGCATTAGCTATTAGTCAGCAATAACAGTTTATCACATAGCTATTATTTTATGCTATTCATAATAGAAAGCAAAATCTTTAGATATATAAATACAGTTGTAACAAAGAGGACAGCATTATCAAACTGACAATAGTCGAAGGCTCTGCCCGAGACGTGTCTTAGTTTAATCAGTCAAGTATTGTAACAAATTCTTAAATAAAGAAACATAATTAGTTCTCGAGAAACTATAATGAAACTATTTAGTTTGGAAATTGGTGAAGGACTAACTTCTTTAGGTTGGTGTAGCTTACGGTTAAGTTATTTCTCAGAGAGAATTTGAAATCTGTTCGATGTGTTGACTTATGGTGCATTTTCAGCTATTGTTATATGTAATAAATATTATTAAAGTTTGGCTTGATTAATGCGAAGATTTTGGAAAATTGCTGTTGTTACATTGGAAGCATAGGAAATTAGTTTTGACATATTTATTGCAATTAAAAATTTTGTGGTATTTGATTTGTGTAGATTGATTTTGCATCGTGATTTTTTTGATTAATCAGAAAGTTTTTCAGAGGGTTCATTTCACTATACCATAAAACTAAATAAAATTTATTTATGTAGAATACACTTTTGTTTACTATCAATATGAATTTAAGCAAGCTCAAGTTTTTGTAATTGTGTGACGGACTATCTTATTACGTAAACTACGCGCTTGTCTCTAAGACAACCCTCAGAGATAGAAGAGTGGCGGTCGAAACAACTTTACATAGTCTAATTCGCACTATGTAGTACAATTGAAATACAAAAAATCTTGTTTAATTTTGTATGAAAACTCAAATTTTGTTATTACATATAGTGGTACCTTATTTCAAATCCACGATGGTTGTACGTAGGAAGGAGAATATACATTTACAAAAAGAAAATTATATCGTAGTGAATCCCATCAATACGCTTACTAAAATAGAAATTTTTGGTGAACTTTACTTTTGAGTTTTATTTGTCTTGGCAATATGAAATGTTTTAAAAATACCTTAATGTTTAAATAAAAATGAAGTAGAACGCCATCTTATTGTTATAAGAAATTAATTTTTTTGTCATGTAGATTAGGTAGCAATATTCCTATATTTTTATTTACTACAGACACATTAGTTCTGTTAATTTTTTTTAAACGGGCTCTATGCTTCTTTTTTATAATTAATAAAATTATTTACTTTGAAAGAGTAATGTTTATGTTCAAAATAATTAATGGAATATTAGTCTTTCACATTTATATATGGTGTTTGTTAATCTGCTTTATCACTAAAACAAGTCTAGAGGAAAATTCAACCTTTTCCCTAAATTTTTGAAGTGTAATGCAGAAAACTTTCTTTTAATGGTAGTTATGAGGTGCTGTTTTTGGGAGAATCAGATATTATTGTAACATATTCCATTATTTATTTTTGTTATGTGCATTAACAACACGGTAGACGAGTCTGTTCTACTTACTAGCATGTAACTCAAGCTTAAAAACCACAGATTCTATAAGTGTTTTTTAGCGCACTTAAAGTTGTTCGCAGCAGATCTGGCGTGAATTGTGCTCTTGATTAGTCGATCCACATTAACATCGGTGTTTCTCACTGTGGGCTACTGTATGCTGTGTAAATATTTTGCTATCTTTTGCAGTTGAGTTTTAAGATCCCTCTGATCTAGTGCAATTTTTGATATCTAAACAGCTACAACTATTTTATTTACGCAGCTCGGGAGTTTTATGGACAAGGGCCCACAAACTCTATTTCTAAAGACGCACCTTAACTTCGTGTGAGTGTAGGCTCTATGCACACTATCCTCACCAAAAAATTGAATCTACTTTCGTGTAATATTAAGTTGCAAACGCCTCTGACCGAGGTCAATACTGACAAAAGATTCGCCTTTGCGAAGTGATCATGGAGATGGTTCGGACCAAAAAGTTGGACATAAAACACGTCCATTTCATGGACGAGGCCAATTTTTAATTAGATAGCTATGTCAACAAACAAAGTTACCGACATTGGGGTATTGAAAACCCATATTTGACCGAAGTTTGCCGATTACACGCAGAAAAATTTAGTGTACGGTGTGCCATTTCCAATATGGAATTGTGGGCCTACTGTTTTCTACAAAATATATGAATAAAGAAGTTCTCGAGAAATGCATTTCAATTGTGAGAGACAAAAGACAATTCAACCAATACTGGTTTTAGTACGATGGAGCTACCGTTCTTCGGGCTCGCCGATTTAAACCCATGTGATTTCTTCTTATGGGGTTATCTTAAGAATAGAGTTTATCGGAACAAACCCCAGTCCATTAACGAACTCATGAATCGCATCACAGAGGTGGTTTCAGAAAAAGGGTTGAAATGACGGCCTTTAATGAAGGCATTCATTTTGAAAACATAATGCACTGAATTCCATTTATTTATCATCGTAATAAAAAAAATGAATTAGAATTTTATTTTCCGTGGTTTTCTTATAATGAAATTTTCATCGTTTGCGCCACACAATGACGCATTTGCATTTGCAAATAGATTTGTTAAAGAATATATTATTCTAAAATATTGAACCTAAGTGCTGCAAATGAGTATTGTGAGTTACGGAATTAATGAATGTCACACTGTTTTGGGCTATGCATAATGCGAATATTTAATGATTACTATTTATTTATAATTATAATAGTTAATAAAAATTTATAAAAACAGACAATATTCTATGTTTATGCTACACATGTATTCGCACATGCAAAATAAAGTAACTTTAATTTTAAACTCGCACGAAAATCTTAGTTTAAAAATCTTATTTTTTATGTTGGCACAACCTTTAGTGAGATTCGCTCCTAATTGTAGTTTGTTATATTGAATAGTTTATAAGTTATAGCAGTTTATTTAGATCAACTTTTTGCTTTCTTTCGGTTTTTATGTCTAATACTGTTGAACAAAAAAGTTGAATTGAAATTTGTGTTAAAAATGAAATTAATTCTACTGATACGATTAAAATTGTACATAAAGCATTTGGTGATCAATCTTTATCGAGAAAGACTGCATTTTAGTGGTATAAAAGAAGGTCGTGAATTTGTAGAAAATGAATCTCTTTCTGGTCGTCTATTAACAATAGTAATCAAAGAAAATATGGAAAAAATTAGAAACGAAGTAATGGAAAACTGTCATTTGATTGTAAGAAAGAGGTATAGGTCCACCAACAACTAGAACCCAAATGTTAATCCCACCTGCACGAGTAGCAATTAACTTGCCCGGTATACCCTGCTATATAACAGACGGGGTTCTGGCGACCCAGCATCAGGGGGTATAATCTGATAGCAGTTGTCCTCAGGGTAACGGGGCCGACGCGGCGGGGTTAATCACTCGCGCATTGTAAAATAATTAAAAGAAGCACTAAGAGCCTCGGAACCGGACGATCACAACGAAGATTACAGGAGAGAAATAGGACAAAATTTGGAAATCAATTAAAGAAAGAGGACATACCCTAACACAAATCAGAACCCTTGCAAGGGATAGAGAACTTTTCAAAGAACGGCTCAAATCCCCAACACCGTGAGGTACGTTTGGAGAAGAGGAAGTAAGTAAGATTGTAAGAGAGCTTGCTGAAGATGTTGCCATATTAACAGATTCAGTAGACGCATTTTTAAGTGATGTTTTAGGCTTAAAACGTTTGTCAGCAAAACTTAGCAGTCATTATTTGTAAGTTTTTCACAATAAATTCGACAACTACTGCTTCTCAAACACTGTATACTCCAGATATGTCATCATGCGATTTTTTCTGTTTAGTTGAGTTAAAAACCACCCTGAGAAACCTAATTTGACTCAGTTGAATCGATAAAACAAACATCGAAGGAGATACTGATTAAAATATATATTTTTTTTAAATTAGATTAAATGTTGGCGTATATGTATCTCAATGGGAGAGAATTACTTATAAGGAGACAAATGGATAAATAAATAAATAGTATGTGTTTTATTCAAACATACACCTTACTTTTCGCGGAGTATTATAAATAAATGTAAAAACAAACGTAAATTAATAAAAATATTTGTTTATACAAGACAAAATACATAAGAGGGCTGTTTTTTCAGTCTCCGATGGGGCATTGAATGAAGCCAAGTGTGAATAACAAAATGGTTTTATTACCAGTAGTAGAGTACAATCAATGTTACTTTTTCACATAGTTACCGTGGACATTTTTATACCGGTGGACGAGTTCTTCGTAGAAAGTTGCTGCTGTCAGCGTGTTGAGATAGGTTTCCATTAATGGTAAACCTCCGTCTTTGTCGAACCACTTCATCAACTCGCTGAACAAGCGATAGACTTGTGTTCTTGTCTACCTTTATCATAAAGACCAGTTCGGCTATCTTTAAATTTCCTACACCATTCTCGCACACCAACATTCATAAAGTTTGCATCGTAAACGCAGCTCCTTCTCCGATAAATTTTTTGCTACGCTATTCCCTTCTGTCTGCAGAGAACGATGCCGCTGCACAACTCGTACTTGGCGGGATATACAATTATGGTGTCTCTGTTAACGGGTCTGAAGCTCAGCTTTTACAGATGTTTTGGACTCGGCAGTGACAACTATTAGTGCGGAAGCTGCGCAGTAGCGCAGTGCGCAGATCCGCCTCGTATAGCTCGCCTGGTCACTTAGCAGCGCTATCGGAGGTTGAAAAAATAGCCCTCGTATATAAACTATAAAAATATCAATAAAACATCATAAACAATAAAAAATCAAATATGACGCATAGCGTTACGCTTTCCGTTTCTGCTTTCAGCTTTACAGAACTCTATCCTATTTTTTGAAATTTGAGTTCGAAGTGTGTTCTGTTTCAGGTGTTCAAAGTTTGTAAAATTTCTATTGCTACACTTCGTTTTTCGAATATTCTAGCAAAAAGACGTTAAGACAGATTAAATCTAAGATTATGCTGAAAATTACATATCTTCGAAATTAAATGCTCCTCAAAAGATTGGTGTAATTGTATTTTAACGAAATTGTTCTTTCTGCGTGAGTTGTTACTTTATGTTATTTATGTTATATTTTGCAACGCAGAATGTAAAAAATTTTTGATCCTGTTTTCTTGCATATTATTTGTTATTAATATATAATTCAGTGGTTTTTACACGGACACCAAACAGAAAGCTTCTTGAAGATGCACTTGAAAAAGAAATAAGGCTCAAAATAAAAGCACCGCAGGAAGTCTAAGAAAAAGAAATTACTAAAGAAACACAAATGAAGAACAAAAACCACGAGAGAATCTCGGAATAAAAAGAATAAGCAAATTAAAGACGACTAAGCCAAAGGTTAACAAGATCGAACCAGAAGAAAACAAAAGCCTAAGAAAAATTGTATCTAAAATCAAACCTCCAATACGACATCAAAAGAAAAACTGCAGAAGAAACATATCTTTTGAATCATCATCAGAACATGATAATATTGATGAATCATTATGTGATGACGACGAGTTAAACGACGTCGATCTAACGACCTTCATGGAACCTCCTGGCACTTCAAGAGAGGGGTCTAACTCAAACGACATTTGTATTATGTGTGGTGAGTTCGGTAACAACAAAGAACTCTAGCTCAAGCGTCGTTTGTGTTCTTGTTGAATGCACCCCAGGTGAAGTGGTACAGAGACTGCAGACAATTTTATTTGTGATTTTTGTAGGCAGTCTTAGGTTCTAAGCCAATTTTTTTTGCAAATTTTTAAGAACATGATACAAAAGTTACTTATATTTTTAGAATAATAAAAGTATTTAAATCGATTAAAAATAATTACTAGCTTTATGTTCACATATTTTTGTAGGAATAGCTGATTGTCATTTAAATCATTAAATTAATTATCTTCATAAAGAACTACGTAATTTATCCTACATTCATTACTTAGCTGACCTCATTCGGAATTGCTCCTGAGACCGTCCGGTAATGTCCCGACCCCCGGGGCAATTCTGAACAGTGTAAGCTCTTATAAAAAAAAATTTCTAAGAAAACTTTAACTATAAATTCAAATATTGTGTATTTTTTTAATACTAAATATGTTAATGAACTATTACAAATAACTGATTTCCTTTAAGTGCTTGGCATTACTCCGCTCTCCCCTAAGGTTGCATGTTAGTAGATGCAATAAGCCCCTGCGGCTGTAGGCTATAATTTAAAATTATTAAAAAAATATTTTTTAAAATAAGAGGATGTGTTTTTCAGTTTGATGCCTTTGTATTATGTAAATTAATGAGTTTAGTTTTGACCTATTTTTAATAGTTTTTTAGCCTTAAAATATCCCTGTTACCTTTAATATGGGTGCTCGGTATTGCATTACGCTTAGTATATAATAAAACGATACAACTCTAGATACTCTAAAACAGAACAAAAATTACCGTTGCAGGTTTGCTTTATTAGCAGATAATTGGAAGAACGTAAAAGGTTGCACATAGTTGTAGATGCACTGCAAATTTTACATAACACATTTTTTGTCGGTCTCTGTAACTCGAAGCTTTCATGCTTTTTTGTAAAAATGTAATAATAGAAGCAAGTTCAAAATTTTGTTTTAATTATCTTAAGTTTTAATTATATTATATATATATATATATATATATATATATATATATATATATCATAGTTGTAATTTATTTTTAATTATAGGAACAATTAATACAGTGCTCTATTTATAAAGCAATTCAATGATAAATGACTGTATTTATAACTTTCTTTATAGCAATAATAGTGATAATAACAAAATAGTAATAATCATAATCACATATAATCACACCTGAAAAATTAAATCATTAGAATTACTTTAAATGTGTAGCTTGATTTGTTTTTTCTAACAGAGCGCACGTGTCAAACATTTGTTGATGGGTGCCTCTTGTATTGTGAATACCGTAAACAAACAGTGAACAGACTTGAGACCTGCCAACTTGTTGGTGGATCGCTTGACTTGCTGCCACTCCTGCCCTATTTTGGGAGAGGGGTCCCATCGAATTTCTTACCTTCATCAAAAGTGGAAAGTTGCATTGCTATGCGCTCTCATTATCAACTGAGCGATAACCTCGGCATGCCGTGTCATGTCCATTAAATTTTGTTTACATTTTATTTAAACATAAACAACATTAGCGGTTGACCGCCAAAAGATCCTTTTGGCGTCCTAGGCTGACAATTTTTCACCCGCTTTTCCTCAAATGTTTGCAAGGTGGAAACGTAGAAATTTTTAATTGGATCGCCTTTTTTCTGTATCGGAAACGTGAAACAACTTAACTTATAATCGAAGTTCCGCTCGCAAACCAAATAGTCGTGGCAGATGCACTTTTTACCTTCGGCAATGCAGCGGCCCGATAGCTGCGGCCATTCGGCAAGGAGCGAGAGCGACCCCGACGTTTACTCAAATGCCAAGTCTATCACAATCAGCACCGTTATTGTATTTCCTACAACAACAATATCAAATAACATACTATAGTAAACCCCATCAATATACAGATCAAAAACTAGGCCAAATCTTACTCACACGATCAGACAACGAATGGCAAATAGTATCTAGTGATAAAACGAAATCTTAAAGCCCAGAGCTAATAAATAAAACCCCAAAACAAATTAAAATTAGCGATTACTGACCAGGCGATAAAATCAGTACCAGTAATAGATACTTTAGTTTCAACATCATAGATGACGCCAAAGAAGAATCAGAAGCAACTAATGAACAAGAAAAATAAACCAAAACCACTACACATATTTGTAGAAGGAGTAAAAAACATCAATCTATTAACAACACTATTGGATGAGATTGTCAAAGAAAAATACGTCACCAAGGGTCTAAACAATGATCAAATAAAAATAGAATGTCAGAAATATGGGTTTATTATTAAAGCACTGAACGATAGAAATACTTAATTTTATATATACCAACCAAAACAGGACATCCACAGTAAGGATCGAGACATACAACAGTAACAAGCATTTACCGCAATCCAAAATAACAATATTCAGTGTTTATCCACAAGACAACTTACTTATTGGTTAAACTACAAGAGAAGATTTTCCGATGTCATCGACCTTTGCATTACAAAATGTGTAAATGTCAAACACTAAAACGAAATCTTTATTAGACGTTTCTTCTAAATGTGTATCTGGCTTTTATGGGCAAAGAAAATTCGTAATTGCTTTAAAATAAATTGAAAAATTAATTTTTCATTTTTGTTGGCTTAAACAATTTGGTAAGTACTTAGACCGGATCAAAACGATTAGTTATTTCTCAAAATCTAATGTTCTTGTTTTTAGGTCCAGATTTTTCATTAAATGTTAATAATAATATGGATTAATTTTTACGTAGACTGATTTGTTTACCACATGCTTAAAGTATGGATCCACTACTTCGTTTTGGTATAATTACAAGTAATTATAGATAACTAATCGGTATTACATAAACATTTTTCAAGCGTACGCACGAATATCTAAACACACTGATGAAGAGATTGAACAGTTCTATGAAGACATAGAGAAGGTAATGGGTGAAAACAAACCTATTACATATTTCTAATTGTAGACTTTAATACCAAAATTAGGAAATACCAAAGAGGAGAGACATCCATGGGTATGCATGGAGTAGGAATTTCCTTGAAGCGCATTAAATAAAAGAAATGAATACATTCTTTCTGAAAAAAGAGCACCGGAAATGGACGTGGAAAATCGCTAATAGGATCATAAAAAAAGAGATCTGTTTTATTATCTCAGATCGTAAGAACATTATACAAAATGTATGTGTCCTCAACCTAAGAAACATCAGTAACCATAGAATGGTAAGAGCACAAGTAGAAATACATACAAGATTAGAAAGAAGAAAATTAATTGAAAAAGGAAACATATCAGAAATATATTAGAAGAAGAAATAAAAGAAAACAACAAGGACATCAGAAAGCGAATAAGATTAGCCATATCAAAGTACAACAAAAAGTCTATTAGAGAAACCATTGAAAGAAACAAAGGACTAAAAGTATTCAGAAGGAGAATACAAGAAGGAAATAGTAAATATAATGGATGACAAAGGGAACGCACTGCAAACTTAAAACGGCAATGGGCAGGTCATCTTATGCAGCGAGAAGACGATAGATGGAGCAAAAAGGTAATAGAGTGGAGGCGTATGTCCAGAGATAAAATATTTAAACGCTGGGGATGATGATATGATAGGTAATAGTGTAAGATCGAAGTTGAATGATAATTTTTTACTATTTATTGTTCTTTAAGCGTCTTTAAGATCAAACTAATATCACAAGGATAAACAGTTTTAATGATATATGTACTTTAATTGCAAAGACAAATGAAAAGAATTTCAAAGATGTAGATTGTTTGATTTGAGATATACCATAGAGCGTTTACTAATTCATGAAGAATTTTAGACTTAAGGATGGCAGTATTGGATTTACTAGTAGGATTCCATAGTTCTATGCCGTACGTCCATATTAAAATATTAATTGTTTTGTATAGTAGAAGCTTGTTTTTCACTGGCAAATATGATCTTTGTCTAAGTAGTCAGTATGTCTCTAAATCTCAGATCAATTTGCTTTCTCTTTTTTATGATGTATTCCTTTCAGGTGAGTTTTTTGTTGAGATGTAATCCTAGGTAGCGCACTAGAGAAGCTTGTGGGATGACTGTATTATTTATAAATACTGGTGGACAGTGACTTTTTTAAGGCGCAAGTTACTTGTGATTACTGGATTTTTATGACTAGCAAGGATCGCTATATCGTAGACGAATGTTCCTATTAGGGTATTTATTGTAGTAGGTATGTCAGCTGTGTATAATAGATAAATCAGGGGCCCAGTATACTTCCTTGAGGTACTCCGGAATTTATTGGAAATAAATCTGAAACTTCATAATTTTTTTTTATTGGTTATAAGCAAATTAACAATCAAAACGTAATACAATAAATCAATGTTCTATGAGCTAATGTGATGACATTTGACGTGAGGGGGAGTCCATCCAGCGATGTTATCCCGTTTCATTAGAGTTGCACTCCTTTAAGATCACTGGACCATTTCTTTATTTTTAATCTTCTCGGCGGGGGATCCTGATGAAGGTTGGATGCAAGGGTGTTGGGATGGGCGTGCAACTGTTGTGACTTGTAGGTCTGTATACAGGGTCAAGTTGCTGATATACCACGGAGCATTTGCTAGCAGCCTGATGGTTTTGGATTGTAGGCATTGAATAATGTTAACATTGGACTTACAAGAGCAGCCCCATAGTTCAATGCCGTAAGTCCATATGGGCCTGATTACTGTTTTGTAGAGCAGGTTCTTGTTTTCGAGGGAAAGACACGACTTTTTATCAAGCGCCCAGTGCATTTTCTTGATTCGCAGATCAATCTCTTTACGCTTTTTCAATATATGAGACTTCCAGGTGAGGAAGACCTAAGTAGCGGGCTTCTGTTGCTTGAGGAATGGGTACGTTGTTTAGAAAAACTGGGGGGGGGGGGCAGTCGGAGTGATTTAGAGTGAAGGTAACGTGAGTGCTTTTCGTCTCATTGACCTTGATTCTCCATTTAGCAAGCCAGGTCTGAAGATGAGTTAGATGGGTTTGTAGGTTAGAGGATGCTATATGAGGATTGGTATGACTGGAAAGGAGGACAGTGTCATCTGCGTATGTGCCTAAGTGTGTATTATTTGTTGTGGGAACATCTGAGGTATATAGTAAATATAGCAGCGGTCCAAGGACACTGCCTTGACGCACACCTGAGGTGAGTGGTCGGAGGTCAGAATAATGTTGGCCATATTTGATTTGGAAGTAGCGATCATTCAAGTACGATTTTAGCGAAAGTTAGTATTCATTTGGCAGTAGTTCTTTAATTTTACATAATAGGCCATCATGCCATACCTTGTCAAATGCCTGTTTAATGTCTATAAAAACTGCAGGGCAGTAAGATTTGGCGTCGAGGGCCGCATTGATGATATTTGCAAGTCGATGGAATTGCTGAAACTGATGGTCTGGTATGCAATTTTCCAGTATGCCACTATCATACAGTCTTTTGATTATAAGTTTTTCTAACAGCTTAGAGAGTAGTGGCAGTAGACTTATTGGACGGTAAGAGGCAACATCTTCAGCAGGTTTACCAGGTTTTGGTATTAGAATAATTTGCCAGAATTTTAACGATGATGGCCAATATTGGCATCTCAATATGGAATTGAACAGGTTTCGTAAAAACGTTATACTATTTTTGGACAGTTCAGTAAGCACCTTAGCCGTAATTAGGTCATACCCAGGGGCTTTATTATTGTTTAGATGGCGAGTTTCATCAAGCACCTCAGTATAGGTGAAGCTTTTGATGGGCAGCGACATTTGAAGTGGCGTCTGAAGGAAGTCTTGAATCTCAACATCGGGTGCAGTAGAGTAGGGGGTGAAAACTTGGGCAAAGTGCTGGGCGAAGAGATCTGATTTCTCTTGATCTGTCTTAGCCCAGTCATTTTTTGGTTTTCTTAAAGGTGGATTAACAGCCTGTGGTCTTTTATTAGCTTTAGAAACTTTCCAGATACTGTGGTCGGCTCGGGACAAGGAAGTTGGATAGTGTTGAAAAGTTTCTTGCTTGTGCAGTTTGAGTTTATTCTTGAGGGCATTGGTTAGTCTATTAAATATCGTTTTTTCAGCTGCGTTTCGAGTCCTGTGCCATTTAGATCTTGCCCTTTTCTTTTGCTTGATAAGTTCAAGGATTTCATTGGGGATATTTTCATCCTGTCGTACCGTATTTAGAAGTTTGGGCGTAGCCCTCCAGGCTGCAGATTGAACAGTAGTAGTGAAGTGTTCTGTGGCTTCCTCTATATCATTAGGGGTGCGCAGGCTGATGTTGGTTTGAAGATTTTCTTGAAAAAGTCTTCTGAATTCGTCCCAGTCGGTTTTTTGGTTGTATACGGATGGTCTAGGTTGTCTTTTAATAATTGTAGTGCTAATTGTAGCA
This sequence comes from Sinelater perroti, assembly GCA_036346155.1. Taxonomy (NCBI): domain Eukaryota; kingdom Metazoa; phylum Arthropoda; class Insecta; order Coleoptera; family Elateridae; genus Sinelater; species Sinelater perroti. The sequence continues at coordinate 1,393,206 of JARFIY010000374.1, forward strand.
ATGGCTGGTGTATGATCGGATGATAGGTCAGTGCTGCTGACTATATCTGTATAGGTAGAGGATATACTTTGGGTGATAAAAAAGTCCAGTAAATCAGGTGCCTTATTTAGATCCGTGGGCCAGTACGTAAGCTCTCCGGTGGATAGGTAGCCATAGTTTTCTTCGCGGATGAGTTCATATAAAGCTCTGTCTCTGGTAGTTATTAGACGAGAGCCCCAGTAGGTATCTTTGCAGTTATAGTCACCTCCACATATAAAGTTGTTGCCAAGAGACTGAAAGAATGGCTTGAGGACGTCTTTGGAAAGTCTATGCCTGGGTGGGCAATACGCAACAGAGATTACTAGTGGATGTGATAATTTGTAGACTTGAATAGTAGTTGCTTGGAGAAACGGTTCTTCGTACTTTTCCAGTTCATTGTGAGCGATTGAGCTCCGTATTAATATAGCTGTGCCTTTGTGTGCTGTACCGTCAGGATGTTCTGTGTTATAGCATGTGTAGTGTGGTATTCTTAGAAAAGACCTGTATGTAAAGTGTGTCTCAGATATAAGTAGGATATCTATATTATTTAGCTTTAAAAATGGTTCAATTTCATAGATTTTTGACAGGATGCTATTAGCATTCCATAAAGATATACGGAGTGAATTAGCCATTATCTTACAAGTTTACTTATGACTGTGGACAACATGTTTATTACCATGTTGTTTTGTTGCATCCGTTGTGAAAACATAGCTTTAAATTCTTGCAGAAATTTTTGTAGGGTTACATCTTGGGGTTGTGCTTGTGTAGTGTTTGTATTTTCTTGCACGGCCTGACTATATGTTCGTGGGTTGTGATGATTAGGGAAAATTGGGTGAGTTTGATGAAGTCGTTATTGGAACATGTTTGATGTTGTGGATCGAGTTTGTAAGGATGTGTTGGATGTTAACTTATTTTGAAGTTCTTTATGTACGGTACAGCCTCGATAATTAGCCGGGTGCTCTCCGCCACAGAGAGCAAATTGGGCGGGTAAGTCTTTTGTCTTCTTACAAGATCGGGTATCATGTGAGCCGCCGCATTTTACACATACAAATGGGCGGTTACAGTAGGTCTGAGTATGGTTATACTGTTGGCACCTCATACACTGTACGATTGTTGTATTTCTGTGTGGTGGTTCGACCTTTATAATTTGGTTTTGTAAAAACCTGAGGTTATAAATGTCTTTGTTACTTGGCGCAGGTTCCAAGTCTGAAAAGAACATTGGCAAGGGCATTTTTATTATTCGGTGTTTAATGTTGGTTACGGATCTCACTTTGTGACCGTTCTCCTCCAGTAAATCGGCTATTTCTTTTTTGGGAACAGAGTGGTGTAAGTTACGGATGACGACACGGTATGCTTTATTTTCTTTCATCTGATAGGAGTGATATATGACGTTAGATTCTTTCATCAGTGTAATTAGCTTGGGATATATATCAGCCGTGTTGGCAGATATCTTAATTACGTTATCAGCCAGTGCTTTAGTTTTGTATTGTTCTGATTCTGCAGCATCTGTTAGTGCTGCGACCATTTTATTAAAGTCCGTAACCCCTTGTACAAATATTGGTGGTGGTTTGAGTGTTTTATTTTGCTGTGTGTTTGATGTATTTTCTATTTCAGACGCATCAGTAAGATTTGTGAGGACCGAGTATCTGTTATTATCTATAGTAGGTATCATAGTGTTCGCTGATGCTGGTTGTTTAGATATTCGTCTACGTTTATTATTTCTGACATATTGCCAATCTTTACTTGGTATATTAGATAATTCAATATTGTTTTCAGAATCTGAGATATTTATGTTACTTATTACATCGTTATTAAGCATGTTATTTGATTGCGTTGATGTGATAGGGTTATGTATCTGTAACGGTGTTTGGGAAAATGTGTTTGGAATTTGTGTGTGGGGTATATATTGCTGGTTAATAGGTATATAAGAAGCATTTATAATAGGAGATAAAGGTATTACCTGGATTGAAATTAATGGGAGGCTGGAAACCCTGTTGAGCGGTTGTTGGCTGTTGATAATAATAATTGCTGCTATTGTAATTCATGTTGATGACTTGCGATTAGTTCGCTGGTGTTTCAAAAATATACAACGTAAAAATAGTTTATATCAGTTGAGGTATACTGATATATGTGACCCGAGGGTTAACGATTTCCGCGCGTTGCACTCAATTATCACTACGAGCTCGGAACACTTCTATACTACATGAAAGTAAAACGCGGAATCTCATCATTTTTGTAATATTTTTGGCGTAATTTGTTCTAAACCAGGTAATTTTCTGTTATTTAGGCAAGTGATTTCACTTCTGACATTTTTAGGGGTAAATTTGTTAATAGGTTCTGTAGTACTTACTTTAATTTAGATTTGAGTCGGGCAATAAGTGGGTGAGCCTGCTGGTAAGAAACTAGTTTTCTTCATTTTTTGCCCAAGATTTTAGCTAGTTTTCTGTTTTTAGTGATAGTAAGCCAAGAGCGTGTTCTTTGAAATCGCCTTCTGTTTTAAATTTTGGACTTAGGATTTCAAAAAATTTTTAAGGTTTCTTTTTTAAGGTTATGTTGAAGCGGACAATAGGCAATAGAAAAAGTTATGTAGTAAGGTAACATCTTCAATCTCGAGGGATGTGGCTCAAAGGCAGTTATTTGGATAACCTATTAGTTCATAATCTTAAAATATGGTCTATCGCTAAGATGAGTTTCACTGACCAATAAAATGCCAATAAAGTTATGTTGGAAGAAATTTTTTGTTTTTTCTTTGTGTTGAATAATGATATTGGCATTCTATAACGCTATTCGCAGAAACTTGGCCATTATTTTTGTACTACTAACATGGTAAGGATCTTTAATACCATGCTGTTCTGTTGCATAAGTTTATTAAATATGCTTTTGAATTATTCTAAGAATTTGTTGTTGTTGTGAGGTATTGGTATATGGTTCGTATTGTTATTAACTGGTTTGGTGTAATGATGAAGTTAGTACGGTTATTGTTGGTTGACGGTTTAACCCTCCAGCCGCGGGAAACATAGATATTGCATTTCCTTTATTTTATACTATTATCGTGTTTAACGTAAGTTTTAGGATACGCTATTTCTTTGTTAAATCCATTTTCTCTTATTTTGAAACATTGGGAGTTGTTTGTTTTGTCTCATATCTTACATGTAAACAGTTTACTGACGTATTAAGACAAAAAGTTACTTTGATCGCGTCAAGAGACAAGTTACGACTTAGTTGTTTTGAAATAATAACAAATATTTCAATATTATATATTGATGATATTTTGACTTGCATATGTATACTAAAACAGTATTATATCTAATAGATACTTTATTAGACAATGGTTATTATGTAACAATTATCAATTTTATACAATTCTCCAATTTGCTGATTATTTGTCACAACGCAGAATAGATAGCCATGGAACTCTTCGAACACATAGAAAAGATCTACCGTTAAAGTTTGCAGCTATAAAACATAAGGAAGGAGAAATCATAGCTTATCAAAGAGGCAAAATCATGATCTTAAAATGGTAAGATAAGAAAATAATTTGTGCATTGCGCATAATTTACAACATTTTATTTAAACTATTACCTGTATCGAGTGTAAGGTTTCAAAAATTAAATTACCAGAGAACAGTTTAATTTGACAGGTAAAGCAATTAGATAGCTAAATTAAATTTTAGTTTATTGCTGATTAATGTAAAAAAAATCACTAGCTGCAAAAGGTTGTATATTTTAGAAAAGATTAATTATTTTCTGTATGCACTGTTAGAGTCGGTTATTCTTTTGATTATGGTACATACAAAATATAAATTATGTCGTTAAACAAAAAATAGTATTATTTACGTGAAGTGCTAGTGTGACTGCCTGGTTGAAGCACGTGGTTGTGGTACGAATGGACCCGGGTTCCATTTCCGGAGCTCTATGATGCCTGGCGGGTGGCCTAGTCAGTCCCGGAAACGAGGCGCTCGGAGCGCTTAAAGCATGGGCGGATAGCGCAAAATTGCGATTTAATGCGAAGAAAGCAGAAGCGAGATTCTTTGATATGCGACCTGGGCAGGAGAGACCCACTTTCCTGCCCAACAACGTGCGCGTCTACTGCAAGGAACACATCCGGTATCTTGGAGTAGAAATCGACAATCGGTTGAATTGGAAAAGTCACATACGCGCGGTTTGTGACAAGGGGAAACAAATTTCCCACCGGATCGGGCCGGCGGCGCGATTAACGTGAGGTTTTCGCGGTAAAGCGGCGGCGCAAATATTCGAGGGGGCAGTATAGCCGGCTATGCTGTACGCTGCTGAAATATGGGCGGAAGGGTGCAAAGTTAAAGAAGCTAGGAACTTGCTAAACATACAGAGGGTACTCGCAGTTAAGGCCGTAAGTGCTTATCGCACCGAAATCGCGTTAGTATTGAGGCAGTTACCGCTTTTGCATTTTATTTTGCAGGAGGCGGCAGATCGCAGGAGGCTGACGACCGGACCGGAACAGCAACTTCGAGAGGGGCTGGGGCTGCGGCAGGGCGTCATCGAGCGGAGGCAGTCCATGGAGAAGACTGGGCACCCGGCCGAGCGAGACGGCATCCCATTCAGCGTGGCGGAGCCGGAGGAGCGACAACTGTGCTGATACGCGGACGGATCGCGGGCAGACGACGGAATATCAAGGGCTGCATTCGTGGTCATGCAAAGAGACCAAGAAATTTACTGCGGAAAAGCAAAACTTGCAGACTGGAACACCATCTTCCAGTGCGAGTTAATAGCCATCTGAGAGTGCCTGGCATATATCCAGAGGCACAGAGCAGTCATTCCTACATGTGCTGTGATATCTGACAGCAAGTCAGCGCTACTTGCTCTTAGAAGTATGAGAGCGCCGACGGATTTGCACGTTGAGGTTTGGAGCCTTGCAAAGACTCTGCCGGCCGAAATAGAAGTCCGGTTCTATTGGACCAAGGCGCACGTCGGGACTCCAGGCAACGAGCGTGTGGACCAGTTGGCCAAAGAGGCAGCGGCAGGAGATGGACCGCCTATATTCGAGACGGTACCAATGGGGCTCGTAAAGAACCGATTACGAGCTAGGACGACAGCAAGATGGGAGCAAAGATGGCAAGCAGCGGAGACGGGGCGACATGCGCGGATATTCATCCCTACGGTCGACACGGCGCGACAGGCTGCGGAGTGCTTCAACCGGCACACCGTACAGCTAATTATGGGACCTGGCAACTTTCGGTCCAATCTCATAAGAATCCGGAAGCTGGCGGAGGAGCAAGACATGCGTGTGTGGGGATGTCGACGACGCCATGCACGTCCTGCTGACCTGCAACGTGAAGGAGGAGACCAGGGCCAGGGCGGAGAGAACCCTGAATACAAGCGGCTGGAGATGGCCACGAAAGCGGGAGGAGCTTGGGAGACTTTCGAGTGAATGGTGGACGGCTCTTGCGGTTTTTGCGGAAAGGTGTGCAAGGTTACGCGTTGACGCGAATTTGTGATGGGCGCGCGGGGGTTGGGAAAACAAATGTTGTGCAAGATGCGAACTCTGGGACAATGTTAACAGACACTAAGTACGGCGTAGGTTAAGGTAGTCTAGTCTGTTTCTTTGAGTAGTAATGTAAAGGCTAGGAGGACTAGCAGCCATCAGCGGTTTCGAGTCGCCTGCCCTGACTCGAGTTTTTGTGGTTTTCCCGGGTTCTGCACTAAGGCGAATGCCGGGGCAGGTAAATTTGCGGCCACATAGTTATTAAGAAAATTAAGAACTGGAACCCCCAGCTGTTTTTAAATAAGATTGCTTGGTGCCACTTTCAGTACATTTAATTCTTTTATTTTTCTCCGTTCCGTTTATTACATCTGCCAATTTTTTTTTTAAATTATTGTTTTTCTTCTTTTTTCATTTTCTCCTTTGTGTTTGTATTTACATTATAACCGAAAGGGCAAAAATGCCGTAAGATTAAGTAAATAGGCAAGTTTGTATTTTCTTTTCTTAACTTTTAATTTAATCACTAGGTTCTCGTCGTTCGATTCTAATTAACATCATTTCAGTTTTAAGATCCTTTAGCATATTAAAAATAATGTATATTTCATATTTGTTTCTGTATGCATTTTTCGTAGACTTCTTGCTGTTTTCTTACCTTTTCTAAATATTTCATGATTTTTATCATCCTGTTTATCTCTATTGCTCGCTTTTCTTTTTGCTATTAATTTATAAGTCGAATAATCATCGGTATGGCCTATCTTATATATTAAAATTTATTTTATTTAACGTTCTCTTAATACGGCTCTGTATGGATTATTCCTTAGCTGTAAACGTTGGGCAGGTTATTTTCTATTGATCTTTATATCGAAACAGAAGACTAGTATCTTTTTCACTTTTCACCAAATTAATCCGTAAACTTTGCCAAATCAAATATCACATTGTGTAAATAGGTACCTGATATTTACCTAATATTTTTGGGTTTATTTTGGAGCACTAATAAACACTTCCACTTCCATATGTAAATATTAAATTTGCTATATATATTTTAAATAGCTATGTTTATGGTTTTATATATCAAAACGCTATTTTCTATAGATAGTCATAAATTTAGTTTTAATTAATTAATAGAATTATTTTATTTGGAACTCAATTTGTTTCCTCTTTCGAAGTACATGTTTCAAACTTAGTTTACCATTCAGGGGCAAGAATAAGTATTTTACTATGTTAGTTTGAGGAATTTTTATGTTTTATAAAAATTGGTGAAAATCTAAAAATAACTGAATTATCTACCAATGTTTTCAGTATTATAAAAAGTGCCCCAAAAGAAATACTGGATTTAAATTGTGTGCTATTTTTCTACAAGGCTGTCAGCGTTTTTGTTGGTGATATTTTGTGGTAAACTCATTGCGGTTAGTCAATATAGAGCGAGTGACGATTGTTAAAATTCATTACATACACGAAAATGTTTCGCCGGGACTGTGTGTAAATTACGTGGCATTTTTAGAAGAAGAGATGCTCCAAATGCAACAAGTGCGAAAAGACTAATTAAAAAATGTGAACAATTCAGGATCGGTTACAAAAAAAAACAGGCCCACCACGACCGACCCTACAACTGAAAACATTGCCGCTACCAACGACAGCGTAACGAAGCGTTCAGAAACTTCAGTGGGTAGCTACTGTAACTGAACGCTTTAAAAGGCATCATGCAGCGGATTTTAACAAGAGCTGCATCTGCACCCAATCAGTCTTCAGCCTACACAAGGAACTAAATCCGGGTATTTGCTGATTGGGCGCTAGAGAAGCAACAAATAGAGGGCAGATTTGCTAGAAAAAAAATCTTTAGGGATGAGGCGCATTTCTAGCTTAGTGGGTATGCCAGTGAGCAAAATCCTCGCATAAACGGCCTATGCCTATGAAAAAGTAACAAATTGGTATGGATTTTATGCTAGTGGAGTGATTGGGCCGTTTTTTTTTGAAAATGAGGCTGGAAACGCAGGGACTGTCAATTATAAACGTAGATTTGACGGTGCCACTTGTCATACGACGCATAAAATAATTCAATTGTTGGTTAAAAAATTTAATGGACAATAAAGCGAGCTGGCCATCAAAATGTTGCGAGCTCACATCGTGTGATTTTTCCCCTGGGTATTCGTAATTAAAAGCCAGAATTCAAAAAGTTTTGATGAAATTGAGTTAATTATGCAAAAAAGTGATTCGAGAATTAAATGAGTTGAATGAACTGTACAGGTAATGGCAATATTTACCCTTTAAAATAATGTCATATTAATTAATAAATAAATAAAATGTTTTTTTAATTAAATTATGCGTTTGTTTTGGGATATCTTATATTTGTAGTTGAAGATATATAAGTTGACACTATATGAGATATCTAAAAGTGAACTCCAGCATTTATTGGATAAAATTATAATTCTATTCACTTTTATTTAGAACTGATAATCATTTAAGTAATATTATAGTGGATTAAAATATGAAATAGATAAAATTTATTTGATTGGTGTCGTGTCATTGGCGACGCAGCTATATCTCGGGACGTGGGTCGTTGCGCGCAGCGGTCAAAAAAGTTTTCAGGTAATCTTAATCCTATGGGTCAATTGCGCGCAAGTGCCTTTTATGGGATAGGACAGTTGCGCGCTAGGGGAAATAATTAACATAACAGTAATAAACACCACCTTTATCGTTATGAGACATTTCAGTTCTGAACTTGTTTTCTTGGTGCCAAACAGTTTCCAGTGTTACACACAATTATTGCAATAAAAAAATCTTTAAATAAAAAATTTTCATTTCCTTATATATTTGTAGCAAGTACTTTTTACAAAAGTAAATCTAGTGATGGTACCATTTTTGTACAACTTAATTACATATATATATTTACGACACTTGTCACAATTAACTTTTTTGGGCAAAGTAACACTATTTATTTTTATATAACAATTCAATATCTGGATGGGACATATATAAACTAGTATTAAATATATTATGAAAATATTCACAGGCGTTTGTAGTACGCTCTGTGCTCTCAGAACAAGATGCCCAAATATGTGATGGAAATGGTGAATAATATGAAATATAAAGGGTGGTAATGAACGATGTTAATTGTGAGTCACACCTTAATGTCAAGTTTTTTGCCCAACTTAATTTGACATTTCTTTGTTGCAGTGTTTGACAAATTCAACCATGGAGAGGTACACAATTGAGCAGCGCGTTAAGATTGTTGAAGCCTTTTACGAAAATGGGCGTTCAAATCAAAATGCATTTCGCGCACTTCGTGATTTTTTTGGTCAGCATAATCGACCAAATGTGTCCACAATCGGGAGAATTGTGCGCAAATTTCAGCAAACCGGGTGTGTAGGAAATTTGAAAACACCTGTGCATGCTGGCCCAGTTCGTTCTGGGGAAAACATTGCTGTTGTTCGCGATAGTGTAGCAGAAGAGCCGTCAACCTCGACTCGTCGTCGTGCCCAACAATTGAACAACTCACGAACATCACTGATGCGAATTTTGAATAAAGATTTGAATTTACACGCTGACACGGTTCAAGTGACTCAAGAGCTGAAGCCTACTGACCATTTCAAGCGTCGTCAATACGCCGATTGGTTGGTTGAACAGACAGAAGTGAATGGTGACTTTACAAAGAATATCATCTTCAGCGACGAGGCACACTTTCACCTCAGTGGATTCGTTAACAAGCAGAATTGCCGCATTTGGGAAAATGAGAATGAGTGATTGTTGAAAAGGCGATGCATCCACACAAAGTGACTGTGTGGTGCGGTTTACGGGCTGGCGGCGTCATCGGGCCGTACTTCTTCGAAAATGAGGTCGGCCAAGCAGTTACCGTGAATGGTGTTCGCTATCGCGAGATGATAACGGACTTCTTGCGGTCAGAAATTGAGGATATGGACCTGGACGATATGTGGTTCCAACAGGATGGTGCCATTTGCCACACAGCCAACGAAACAATGGCTCTTTTGCGCGAGAAATTCGATGGCCGTGTTATCTTACGTCGTGGCGATGTTAATTGGCCGTCACGATCATGTGATTTGACACCGTTGGACTTCTTTCTTTGGGGATATTTAAAAGAAAAAGTGTACGTCACTAAGCCAAGAACAATTCAAGAGCTAAAGGATGAGATAATTCGGCACATTAACGACATTGAACCTCAATTATGTCTCAGAGTCATTGAAAATATGGACCATCGGATAGAGGTATGCCACCGAAGCCGTGGCGAGCATTTGGCCAATATTTTGTTTCACACATAATTGTCATAGATCCTTCTATCATAATAAAAAATATTAAGATAATTCTCTGAAAACTTTTTGTTTTATTTACAATTAACATCGTGCGTTTTGGTTGGACCACCCTATAGTTATCCACCAAATAGTCGGCATATTGCCTTATGCGTTTATTTTGTGGAATTTCTGAACATAAATCGTCAACAAAACAGTTCTCGACATCACCAGAATCTAACAATGTCCATTTTAGCCATTGTCTTACTTCAGAACTGTTATTTTTGTATTCTGAAACCAACCCTAATTGTTGAATTTTTCTAAACCACGACTGAGTTAAGTGAAATCTGCATCCTATAACATTAATCACCGGCCAAATTTTCTTTACGCCAATATTTATTGCTTTTTCAAAATCACAAACTACTTTACGAGGTTGTAAACACAAATTTACAGAATTACAGTAATTTTGTAATAAATTAAACGCCTTATAGTAAGTATCTGAATGCTTATTTGGTAATATAATAAATACTAACAGAATATGTCTATTTTCTACTGAATGTATACTAAATAACTGTTTTGTAATTTTTGTAAATATTACAATTAGATATGTTATTATTTTACTCATAATAAGTTACATAAGTAGAAGTAATCGCAATCATACGCGCACGTACACACACGCAGTCTTTAATGATTCCTACCATATTCTAAGTTATATAGGTGAATATAAAAATAGATGGATACCTATTTTCGCCGCAAGGATGATTATGACAATTCTTTCTTTGTAACAAAACTTGCTCTAATTTGTCAACACAAATTAAAGCCACACCACCGGGGTGTCTCTATCTTTTCTGAACGTATAATTACTATATTACACCATTGATAATTTTTTTTCGCGCTCACTTAACATAGTCCCCATTTTTAAAAATTCAACGGGAAACGAAGCAGCGAAGAAAAAAATAGAAAACAAAATTTTTCACTGCTGCTTTTACCTAAATTAATAAATTTAAAATGAGGGGGTTAATGCGTAAATGGGGTGCAGCAACCCTTAAATGGTAACTTATGAAGGAGCAGGAAATTTCGATCTGCATACTATTAAAAACCTACTTGCAAAAATTCTTGGAAATTCCAGGTAACCGTATTAAGACCTTAAATCCACCACCGCGCGCAATCGTCCTATTGCCATTTTGGGTCAAGGGGCCATAAATAGAGGGTAAACTGACCGCGGCCCGCAATTGCCAACGCCCATATCTCGTAGCCTTAGCGTTGCGACGCTGCTAGGTACCTGAGAACCGTGTAGTTTGCGCCGCAGAGTTATTAACTACCTGAAGATCGAGGAGCTGTAATTACCGTTAAGTACTTTTTCTTGGAACATTTTAACAAGGAGTAGAACTATTAGAAAATTATATCAAGGGCTGTGCTTATACAATCGTTTCTAATTTTAAACTATTTATTTTCCAGCCCACATACATATACTATTATAGATTATATACATTTCTATTATTTAATTATTACATTTTTATCTCTTAAATTTTTGTAGCACATTCTATTTTTACATCCAAATTAATATAAATAGTTTTTCGGCGTTTATGTAGTAACCCCAGTTCTACTAACGATGACGAATTTGCACTTGAAATTTACTACGACCTTAAAATATTAATAAGCTTGGGGGTTTTTATTAATAAATTTATAAATTTGTTGTGTAAACTTTCTACGACGTTGTTTGTACTTAATCTAGGAAAAAAATGCCATGGAAAAAGCGTGGGCAAAAGCCGTAGAAAAAACCAATTGAAAAAGGCCAGTGAAAAACGCCATGGAAAAAGCTGGTATAATATTGAAATACAACAAATTTAATTTATTAACAAATACATTTACATATTTATTAATATAATTATTATGAATTACAGGAAATCTTATATTACGCCCTGTTGCTCTTAGAAAATTATGCTTATGTAAAATCTTAGGAATTGCGTGTATTTTAAAATTCCACGAGAAAAGATTTCAAACAAAAATGACACTTATTTTAAAGAAACTGTTAGATTGAAGCTGCTAAAATTTTTTCAAGAGTTAAATAGTGTAATGTATGTCTTGTTAGTTACCTGAAAACAATGCAAAATTCACTGAAGTCACATTCATTGGCACATGGCTGCTTCCCAGTAATTTTTTTTTAATCTACGATAATTCTTAATCCAAAATAACAAGAAATGAAGATCTGGAGACTGAGCCACTGTAATTACCGTTGCACTTTTTCTTGAAACAAGGGCTTCCTTGTTTCCTTCTAAAGATATTATTTCATGAGTTTCTGAAATACTTAAACTAAAGTCCTTGCTATAACTTTTCCAAAAACGGTGAAAATACCAATCATTTTGTCGAATTTTTCTAAAGAAAAAATTTCCAAATTTTTGAAATCCTTATTTATTCTTAAAAATCTATTTCATCGCCTTCGAAGTAATCCCCCTCGGCTGCAATGCACTTATGCCAGCGAATTTTCCACTAATAAAAACACTTTGAAAAGTCCTGTTTCGGTATGGCCTTCAGCACCTTCTTCGATTCGGCTTAAATCTCTTCTATCGTGTCAAAACGGTGTCCCGGGGGCGGTCTTTTCATTTTGCTGAATAGCCAGAAGTCACATGGAGCTAAATCAGGCGAATACGGCGGTTGCGGAATTTTTAGCGAAATGGTTACGAATAAATTGAGGGTTTTTGGAACCAAACGAGATTTGACTTTTTTGAGGCACAAAACTTCCTTCAAAATGGTGTTGACTGATACATTTGAAATGCCAACGATGTCAGCAAGCTCTCTAGTTGTCAATCGACGATTTTGGAGCACCAATTCCTTAATTTTCGCGACGTGCTGTTCGTCAGTTGATGTTCTTGGACGTCTTTGGTGTGGTTCGTCTTCAACGCCTTCACGACCCTCTTTGAACATTTTATGCCATTCGTATACTTGTGTTTTAGACATAGCCTGTTCACCGAAGGCTTTTTGTAACATTCTGAGCGTTTCCGCAGCAGAAATATCATTTCTAACACAAAATTTAATCGAACTTCTTTGTTGAATATGTTCTGACATGGTAAAAATCGAAAAAGTTAATTTTGGTTGTTTACGAAAACGAGCGTCACTCTTCAACTAATTAAGATATTAACCTAAAATTTGACACAGATGTCAGTAGCAGTCCTACCTACTTAAAACTAAAAAGGTTTGTGCCCAACGAAATGCCCGCACAGTTTAAATTAAAAATTTCGGGTTATATTTGTACACAGTAGTATGATAATGTTAAATACTCGTTGAATCGCTATGGGCGTAATGCTCTTGGCGTTGTGCAAGATCTTATGAATACAACTGAAGTCATGGTTCCAGAAAACTTGAGAACTTTTGATGATGGAACTCCTTGTTTGTTGTTTGACAATACCGAGGATCACAAAAGGATTTTTCTATTTTCCCACAATACTCATAAAAAAGCTTCAAGGATGCACGAATGCTTTTTATTGATGGCACATTCAGTAGTTGGGCTAAGCAATTTTATCACTTATACGCAATACATGCTGATTTGGGAAGCAGCCATGTGGCAACAAATGTGGTTCCAGGAATTTTTGCATTGCTGCCAGATAAAACTGAGAAGATATACTTTCGTCTATTTAACTTTAAAAAAATTGTCAGCAAGGTATGCCAAAATGCGTAATGCGTGACTTTGAAATTGCAGTTTTTAAGGTAAGAATTTAGGTATATCAACTTGATTTATTTCTCGCTTTTTAATTGTCAACGAATCTATTGTTTCCGTTGTTTTAGGCGCTTACAAAGACTTTTTTGGAGTTAAATATACGAGGCTGCCAGTCACCACTTCAACCAGGCAGTGTGGAGAAAGGCATAGGCAATCGGCCTGGCTGATGATCATAGAAATCTAGAAGAAACCAGGATGAATATACGCAAATGTGTTACTTTACCTCATTTATCTGTCAGCATAGTAAAAAACGCGTTCCTTACGATTATGGAAGACAGTCCAACCGGTGAGAAAATAACTGAATTCAACGATTATTTCGTTAATCAGTGCCTGGAAAATGACTCCATTCCCCTCACCACTTGGAACTGCCATAACTAAAGGCATTAGACGAACAACGCTGTGGAAACGCTGGCACAGCAAACTTAATAAACTCGCGAATAAAAAAAAAAACAATCAACAAAACAAACGTATATATTCTTATCAATATTTAAGATCACAATATATTGCAAGGGTTAATTCATATTCGTTAACAGAACGGGGTTATTGCATAAACGCAGAAAAACAAATTATATAAATTTAGACATAAAAATAGAAAACCTGTTACACAAATTTCTAGAAGCAAAAAATTTAAAATCCTGTTTAAAAGCATTTGCTTATATACAAAATTTAGATTAAGAAATTTTTTTTTTTTATTGATCAGATACATAACTATTTACAATCTGCTGCAAAGCAATAAGTAAATAATTTACGTAAGTGTGGGTTTAGGTGGAAGTTGACGTTCATTAACGTCACTTCTGCTGTAACTTAATGTAAGAATACTAGTACTAAATCCGGAAGGGTAAGTCCAAGGTGTAGTGTCTTTTAAGTCTGCGGTTGTGTTCACTGCTATCTAGTAGGTTTAGATTAAGAAAATGCATTTTGTATAATATGTAGTATGTGTGATTTTTTCCATTATGAAGGATCAATTGATTATCAATTTTTCTTAGTTTGTAAGACTATATTTACATTACGCTATATATGTTGCTTGTTGATGTACAAAATATATTTAAAAATGATTAAACAATTATACTGATGTATGTATATAAAAATGTTATATGACTAAAATATAAAGCGACTGTTCGCCCTGATGGTTGGCTGGATAGTAAAATTAAAAATGCATATACATTTTTACGGTCTCGGCCTACTTGCGCCCGGCTTATTTGCGTTCACCGCCATTTTCGGCTCACTTGCGCCTCAGAAAAATGTCAACAAAAATAATGGTCTCATTTGCGCCCAACGTTGTAGCTCATTAGTCATTACGACTAATTACACAAAATTTTCTAATTTTCCGCTGGATTCTCCTAGCTTCAATATGTTTTTATAAGTACTTTGATTTTTGTATTTATTGGGGATTGCTTTTTGTGTTTTATAGAGGTTCATTTTATGATTCTTGTAATATTTTTTTATTTTTTTTATATGTTTTCTTTTTGGCATTTTAGATTAATATTCACAATATATACATACATGCATAATTGAGTAGTATATAGTTAATCAAGTTTTTATATATAGGATAAAGTGCGCAAACATTTTCTTAAATAGCCTGCATTTTCAAATTACCCAAGCGTCTTCTCTATTCTTTCATCCAATCTTAAGTACTTTTTTTTCTTCCAAGTTTAAGTATTGTCTATCGTACTTATAAAAATACATTGAAGCTAGGGGAACCTAGCGGAAAATTATAAAATTATGTGTCGTAATGTCTAATGAGCTACAACGTTGTGCACAAATGAGACCATTATTTTTGTTTGTATTTTTCTGAGGCGCAAGTGAGCCGAAAATGGCGGTGGGCGCAAACGAGCCGGGCGAATCTAGGCCTATATCATTTTTACATGTTTTTTAGCCACGTTTGGCGGTCAGGGTGGCTCTTTTAGCGCTAGGCACATCTGCGGCGCAAACTACACGCAATCGTTTGATTTGTATATAAGGTTATTGTGCAGACGCTGTTATACATCTAACTGGCATTAAAAAAATGTCATGCAATATTTACAGTCTTTTAAGATTGATGATTTAAGTTATGCGGTGGATTTGTTATGTAAATGAGTACTTTAGGCGAAAATCAAACAGATAATTAACAATCTATTTATTGGGATCAAGATTGCCATTAATTTTTCTAAAAGCAAATTTTTCAAACTTTTTTGAAATTTACTGTTAACTTATTGATACAATACATGTTTTTTACTGCCGCATTTACTTCATCTAAAGCAGAAATATAAACTTTAGAAATTGTTTAGATATGTTTAAGAGGAACCCTATGAATTTTATTAATCAATGTGTGATTATCGATGAAACCTAGTATTACAATTATATAATAATTAAAATGCAATTCTAAAACAAACAGAACTAATTCAATTATATAAAAACGTATTAATATCAATATTTTAGGACGCCAAAAAACTTTCTGTTTATCATTAAAAAATAAAAAATTTTTACAAGCAACTTGTTTAAGTACGATTGTTGGGCAAACATTCACAGAATTAAAATTTAAAATTATTTCACATATTATTAACCGTTTGATTTGGTTCCTTTCAGCATGCACTTATTCCCAAATCAGCTAAATAAAAATGATTATGTTAAAAAGTCAAATACGACTCGTATTGCTTTTATTTTATTTTTATTATCGTTTAGAAAACTGTTAGATTTATTCTATTATGACATCATTTAAAAACATGGGGCTGGCGAAGAGATTGCTCTGTAAGCAATCCCAGAACGAACTTAAAAAAACCTTTCGATTTCGAATTTCAGGAAAATTCGAAATCGAATATCTGAAAATTATTCGACATAGAATTTTTCTTCATTTCGAATTCAGCGTAAAATTTCTTATAAGAATCACATTTAAAATCGTAATGTCGAAAATTTTCCGAAATTGAAGTCGAATATCTCGAAAACTATTCGAGATAGAAACTTTTTGATTTCGATTTTGAAATCAGCGTAAAATTTCCTATAAGAATCCATTTTAAAATTTTAAAAAATCCATAATTTTGTGACAGCGACAGACCGACAGACATATAGAATTCAATAACGAACTTTTTAAGTTCGTTGAAAAAAGTAGAAAATCAAGGTTTGAGTTTTTGAATATTTGAATGTTTATGAATGAATAGATATTATTAGGATATTTTTTATTTATATTGGAACATATGAAAAAGCCCGGCAAATAATCTTGCCATTTAGCCATCAACCAGTTTTGAACATGATATCGTCCAAATGTTTGTCCGCATGAGCGGTACACACCTGCAGTCTGACCTTAAACTTCTGCATTGTTTGCCGAGTCATTTTTACTTGTACTGTTGCAATCGCGTTGCAAACGGCATCTGCTAATTTTTCAATAGTTCGCGGATGGCGTTGAAAAACTTCAGCCTTTAGGTTTTCTCATGGAAAAAAATCGTAAGGGAACAGGCTTGGTGACTTACCCTACCATGGAAAGTCATCATGTAATGAGACGAAGCTGCTTGGAAACAGTTGTTTTGCCATATGTGCGATAGCGCAATTTTGTTGGAACCACAATGATGGATTTTCATATTTGTTGTATCTGGGCTCCAGAAAATTGTGTAACATTCTAACATAGCGGGTGACAGTCACCGAACGTCCTGCTTCTCAAAAAAATACGACCCTATAATGGCAAATTGTGTAACAGCATACTAAACAGTCACACACTGATTGTAGAGAGGTCTCTCATCTAGTTGGCTAAGTACCGAAAATTTAGCTTATTGACGTAGCTACATAATTTTTTTTTATTATGTAATTATTTAGCAATCAGAACAAGGTTACATTCTATAAGCTAAATGGTTAACAATCATTATAGATACTAACGATAAGAATAACATGATGAGGCTTGCATCCTACGATACAACCTACGTAATTACAGTTTTGTACTTCGAGAGTATTAGAGTCTAATAGATATTAGGAATACACTACACACACACACGAGTTTGTTGGCCATACCACGACACTCACACTAGGTTTATTGGCCATAGTTTCTTTAGTCTTTGGTTGACCCTGGGTTCCAGCATCTGCTCCAGTAAGGGGTTTGAGTGAGTTTCTAGGGTTGCATAGTACTTGATAGCTCTCCTGGATTACTTCCTGGACCGTTGGGAGATGTAAGTCCATATGCAGCGTGTTGTTGGATACATACCACGGCGCATTTGTAATCTGACGTAATATTTTTGATTGAGTCCGTTGGATTAATGCGATGTTTGATTTGGATGCACAGCCCATAACTCTACTCCATACATCCAGATTGGTTTTATAACAGTCTTATAGATTAGGGTTTTGTTTGCAAGCGATAATTTTGAATGTCTTCCAATTAGCCAGTTGAGTTCCTTTACTTTTAGATCTATTTGTTTTTTTTTCTTCTTGAGGTGTTCCTTCCAATTTAGCTTATGATCTAGGTGTAAGCCTAGATATTTTGCCGTTTCCAGTTGTGGTATTTGTGCATTATTTATTACGACTGGTGGGCATATCTGTTTTTTGAGCGTAAATGTTGTGTGTACCGACTTGTTTTCGTTAACTTTGATTTTCCATCTGTGTAACCATTGTTGAAGGAGTACTAAGTGGTTTTGTAGGTTGGCCGATGCAGTTGCAGGATTTTCATGTCTGGACAGTATAGCAGTGTCGTCTGAAAATGTTCCTATTGTTGTATATTGTGTCGTTGGTAGATCCGATGTATATAGGACATAGAGTAAAGGCGCCAGAACACTGCCGTGTGGAACGCCTGAGTTGATAGGGTGGTAATCTGATGTTACTTCATTAATTTTTATCTGAAATGTTCTATCGCTTAGATATGATTTTAGTAAATTATAGTATGCCAAAGGGAACGTTTGCTTAATTTTGAAGAGTAATCCGGGGTGCCACACTTTGTCAAATGCTTGACTAATGTCGAGAAATACAGCTGAACAGTACTCTTTGTTTTCTAGTGCTTTATTTATGGTTTGTGTAATGCGGTGTACTTGTTGCACGGTAGAATGAGCCTGTCGAAACCCAAACTGATGAGAAGGTATCCAATGTTGGGGCAGTAAGTCTTCATTAATTCGACGAAGTATGAGTTTTTCTAACAGCTTTGAGGTCACCGGGAGGAGGCTGATAGGTCGATAGGATGTAACGTCGGTTGGTTCTTTTCCGGGTTTTCGGACCATTATGATTTGTGCAGCCTTAAAGCATTTTGGCCAATATCCTAGCCTCAGGATTGCATTGTAAATATAAGTTAAGAGCACTAGGCCCTTTTTTGGGAGTTCACGCAGCATTTTGGCAGTTATCAGATCAGTTCCTGGGGTCTTCTTGAGGTTTAGCAGATTTATTTCAGATTTTATTTCGTTTGGGGTAAAGGGTTTAATTTCATGACGTATGTCAGGAGGGATGGAAAGACTTCGCTCTACTTCTTGGTCTGGTGCGCTATCAAGTGGTTGAAAGACTGAGGATAGATGTTCAGCGAAGAGTCTGACTTTGTCTCTATCGCTTTTGCCCAAGGTTCGGTGTTGCTTTTTCTAATTGGTGGTATTTTGAATTTTGGTTTCCTAGCTTGTTTGATGGGTTTCAGATAGAATCATCAGTTCGATTTAATTGAGATACATAGAGCTCAAATTTCTCATTTCTGATTTTTTGAGTTTTGTTTTTAATTTATTGGTCATATGGTTGTAGGCGTTTTTGGCAGCAGGTGTATGATTTCGTTGCCAGTTAGCTCTAGCACGACGTTTTTCTGCGACCATTCGTTTAATTTCCAGTGGTATGTCAATGTTTAGTTGCTTTTGTGAAATGGTTGGTGTAGCTTGTTGCGCCGCTTGCTGGAGTTTTGTTATGAGTTCTTCAGTAGCTGTTTCAATTTCTTCGCATTCCTTGAGTCGAATGTTTAATTTTATGGTTTCACTTAGAATATTACGATATGTAGCCCAGTCCGTTCTAGAGTTGTGTAATCTCGTTGTGAGTTTCTTGTTTACTATAGATGCCCCAATTGTTAGTATGATAGGAGAATGATCGGAAGTTAGGTCATAACTGGGTATTACAGTAGTATATGCCTGATTGATTCCATTTATGACGAAGAAGTCTAGTAGGTCTGGTAACTTGTTTGCGTCGGTGGGCCAATAGGTTGGTGTTCCTGTTGATATAAATGAGTATTTTTTGTCCTCCATTGACTTAAGGAGTTCTCTACCTTTCGTTGTTGTTAGGCGTGAGCCCCATCTAGTATGTTTACTGTTGTAGTCCCTCCGCTAGAATTTGTGACTTAGTGTTAGAAAGAATTTGTCAAAATCTGCTTTTTTGATATTATGTCGGGGTGGGCAATAAACTGCAGCAAGTGTCAATTCATATGGCAATGTTTGTACCTTGATTTTGGTGGCTTGGATAAAGTCTTCCTGATATTTTATTTCTTTATGGTGTTGAATTGTTTGCTTGACAAGAATGGCTGTACCTCCATGGGCAGTACCGTCTGGGTGATTGGTATGATAGAGTTCATAATGAGGTATTTTGAAGTAAGTCTGTTGTGTGAAGTGTGTTTCACTTATTAGCAGTACATCTATGTGGTTATGTAATAAGAACAAGTTTATTTCTTCTTTATGTTGCGTTAGGCCATTAGCGTTCCACAGAGCTACTCTGAGAAACTTACCCATAATTAGGCTAGTTTATTTATTAGCGTGCTAAGCATGTTTAGAATCATGCTATTTTGTTGAATGAGTTGATTAAACATGGCTTTGAATTCAGTTAAAAACTGAGGGAGAGCGTTGTTTAACATTTGTGTTGACTCATTGTAATTGTTTAGGGGGTTGGAGTTGTTGGTTACTGCATTAGCGTAAGATTTATGATGTTGACTAAGATTCAGTGACTCTGTTTGCACTGCGGTGTTTGCATTATTGGTTTGTGGATTGGGGATAACATTTATTTTTGATAGTTGTGGTGCGAAGGTTCTAGTCTTGCTTTGTGGATTATTTCTTCGAATTAGTTGTTGATAATGATCACAACCTTTATAGTTGGCTGGGTGGTCTCGCCCGCATAATGCGCAGCTAGCTGGGGTGTCTTTGCTTTTTTTGCAGTTGATTGTATTATGTGCTCCACCGCATTTGACGCATACGAAGGGCCTGTTGCAATACGTCTTGGTGTGGCCATAGAGTTGGCACCTCGTACACTGTACAATATTATTTTTGTCTTTATTCGGAGGTTCTATTATTACTACGCTATTTTGTATTCTTTCAATTTTATATACATCTTTGTTATTGTTTGCTGGCTCTATGTCAATGAAGAACATGTTTAAGGGTTCTTTGGTTATTCTATGCTTCGCATTTATAATATTTATAACTTTATGTCCTTTATTTTCTAATTCTTCTGAAATGTCATTTGTGTTCATTGAGTGATGAATGTGTTTGATAACAATTCGGTATGCTCGTTCCGTCTTTAATTGATATGTGTGTATTATGTTTTGTTCCTTGAAGTATTTTGTTAATTTTCTGTATCCATCAACTGTATTACAGTTAATTTTAATTGTATTATTGGCTAAGCTCTTTGTACTATATTGTTCATCTTCTAAATGATCGCGTATTTGGGTGAGCATGTTTGGAAAATTTACTACTCCGTACACAAAAATCGGAGGAGGTTTGGGTATTTTGGCTGAATCTGTAGTGATGCTGTTGGTAGTGTTGCTTTGTGGAGTGTCATCTATTGTATTTGTTAATACGCTATACTTGTTGGAGGTTTGTGTAACATTTTCGTCACCATTTTGTTGTGCGTTCGTCCTTATTTTTCTGCGTTTCATAGCCTTAACAGTTTGCCAAGAGTTTTCTTTCGATGTTGTAGGGGTTTCCATTTCATCGTCGCTAGTTGAATACATTCTAACAAGTTGTTGGGGATTATTAGTTGGATAGGCTCCTTGAGGCTGGTAAGTGATTAATTGTTCTTGATTTATAGGGGAATAATTACTGGGCCCTGATGATAATTGAAGTGATTGTGTGTTGTATGGTGCAGGAGTTTGACTGTTTATGAAACTTTGAGTTTGATACGTATTTTGAATTTGTAACTTTTGGGCACTTAATTGAGGTTGACACTGTATATTTGGTGAATATGGTTGGTTATATATGTAATTAAAGCCAGGTCCATTGCCTGCTGGAAGCATTTTGGTAATTTCAAAAGAAAGATTTCCTAGCTGGATGTTTTCTTTCACTAGAAGGTTTTTAAAAGTGAAACAGTTGTTTATCACTTGAGTTAAACGTTGAAATTAAATTAATAAATATATAAATTTGCCTGACCTTAAGCAAGGCTACGGCTGCGGCTCCGCCATTGTGATAACTCAGGTATAGCTCGGCACGCACGTTCGGTCTGCTTGAAGGCACTAGCAAGAATCAGCTACATAAATGAAAATGATTTTCGCACAATAACATAAGCTGGAACATTTACCAACATATGTTCGCAAGAAGCTAGTCGGGCATACCAGTCACATTCTTTAAGTTCCTGGACTATCATCAGTTTGAATGGACGAAACATGGGATGGAATTGTAGAATTCTCTGCAGATTCGGTTAGATATTCCGAAGGCGAGAGCATGCTTAGCGGTGGTACGTTATGGCGATGTAGTAACAGCCTGCCTCACTGCTGCGATATTCTCGGGTATCTAAACGTTACGAACTCTATCGCGTGATCCGTTTTAATGCTAAATCAGTCTGTCAGAAATTCTGTACCCACATCTCATTGTTTTTCTTGACCGGAACTCTTCCGCTCCGTCGCAACCACAGAATTACCATTTTAGAAATGTCTTTAACATAAACGAACTTCACGTTATAACGGGCACTAAAATGACGTTTTGTGTTGCTCAAGAATGTTCTACAATGTAG